>OU898276.1:83443816-84643816 GCA_918026665.1 Diabrotica balteata
CCTTCGTTAAAATCTTAAATTTCTTTGCCCTATAACCTTGAGCTTGCCGTTTCAATAAAGAACGAAGTTTTGAGTATCTAGATATATCTACATTGTGTTTAAGTGCAAGGGTTGACTTCAGCATTGAATAATTGGCCCATAATGTTGAAGATTTCATCTTTAAACAAAGGTCTAGGAAGTATGCCATTACAACATTTTCTGAGAAAGAACTCGTATTTTTACTCATGCGATAATTCATATAACGTCTGTATGCATTTTCGTACTTTTCTCTTGATTTCTTTGGCAATAATTCTAATGAAGCAGTATTCACTGCCTCAACCAGCTCTGGAGGAGTCCCAGAAATAAAAATTTCATCATCACTTATCATTTTACTTTCGAGAACACCAGCAATTAAATTTATAAGCTTCAAGTTTGATAATTCCACCTCAATACGTTTCCATAGTAACCCAAGTAATTTTATTAGGAATTTCAAAGCACCATTTATTTTGGGAATAAAATTATCGCGTTTTTTTTAAATCAATCAATATCTGTCGAATTTTAAACGATTTGCGGAAAAATAGTATGTTTACTTCGTAGGAAAAGCCACATTCCTGGACACTGTGTTGCTAAGTCTCGGCTTGCGCCTCGACTTAGCAATCTTCACGGTCGTCCAGGAATGTTAAGCTTTTCCTACCCGGTAAACAATGTACTATTTCCGCAAATCGCCAGGAAATTTTGACCTTCCTGTCAAAATTTCTTGAAGAAAAAGTCAGGACTTCCTTACTGTAAGGAAATGTAATTTCCTTACTGTAAGGAAATGATATTTCCGTACAGTTGTTAGTGTTCTACATAAATTGTCAAGTTTGACAATTCAACCTCAATACGTTTCCATAGTAACCCAAGTAATTTTATTAGGAATTTCAAAGCACCATTTATTTGGGAATAAAATTATCGCGTTTTTTTTTTAAATCAATCAATATCTGTCGAATTTTAAACGATTTGCGGAAAAATAGTATGTTTACCTCGTAGGAAAAGCCACATTCCTGGACTCTGTGTGTAGCAATCTTCACAGTCGTCCAGGAATGTTAAGCTTTTCCTACCCGGTAAACAATGTAGTATTATTTTATTTGAACAATATTAAATTTCGTTCCTAAATTTAAAAATACAAAAAGGTTACAGAAATGAAAAAATTTAAATTTAACGAAACCGCACTCGGTTAAGTCGATTATTTGCTTCGCACTATTATTTAATGATAAACTGAGACTTCATAATGTTCATAATTATTATTTATTGAAATTTATTAGTAGGTGGTGGAAAGTTCGTAAGGAATTATTGGATGTTCTTTAAATTGAATACAAAATTCCGTAGTTACTTTTAACTACATGTGAAGACATGGATGAACTTTGATTTGCTTAGATGATTGGAGATGATATGACATCATACCATATTATTCGCCCAGATAAATTGAGATACTAAGATTATGGTAACTTACAGTAATTCCTGATGATTGCTGCACTGATTTACTGAAGATAATACTATACTTGTATTAAACCTGAATTTAATTAACATTGAAGATACTTTATAACTATATTTAATCTAATATAGTATAGGATCAAAAAAAAACTCAAATATAAAGTGTATACACACTTAGAAAACAATTCACAGACGGTAAGATAACAGATACGATAATGTGAGCCTTTACTTAACGAGAGCCCACTCCCAAGTAAATCTTTCTTTTACCAAAATTTACCAAACTACCCCCCCCCCAAAAAAAAAAGAAAAAAGGATATCTCCCATTCAAAAATCGTAGGCCAGTTGTATGTATTTCTGAGAAGGTAAGATTCCAACGACATCGGAAAGTTTGAGGTATTTACGATACTAGTAATTGGACGTGATAAAATATAAATCTTCTAGATTAGGTCTTTACAGAAAAATTACTATACGTGCGTTCGGAATATTTACAAATCTATCATAAAGGACCCGCCTTCATCAAAAAGCATTAGTTTCTTTCATACTCAGGATTAAGACGGAAAGGATTAAAAACCTTTCGACTCAGAGAAATTCCGTGCAGTCAATAAAATTTTGAAGATGGTAAACCGAACATAAGCGTATCATCACCGGGTTAAAAGGAACAAAAATAATTAATATTTTAATTATATAAAAAAAAATGTTACAACCTGTATAAAATCTGAGTTTTGTTGCAGCAAAATAACGCATCTTGATTTTTAACGTTTAAAAACGCATCTTGATTTTTGACGATAGGTCACTTCAAAAGATAGAAAATAAATCATAAATAATAAGAAAAAATAAAGAAAATCAAAAGATATCGACTTTTAACCGTCGAGCTGATACAAATTTTATTGAACATTGATTTCGTGCACTTACCTGACATGCAAAATCGACGGTTGCTTTAAGCTTTGTTTCTAAGAAAATCATTATACACCAAAAATATTTATAAACATTTTTGTTTAAAATTATCTTAGCTACATCTTTTATTTAAAACATTTTTTTCTACGACGTACAGATTTTTGGTAAATCGATCTTTTTTCGTTTTTACCCTCCTGCGAGGGCGGTTTTAGGGGGAAGCTCAGGGGTCGAAGTGGTAAACTTTTGTGCATCTTTTTTGAAGTTCCAAAATTAATATTCTATGCAAAATTTAGCTTATTGGTATGATTTTTAGAGGTTCAGTAGCATTTTCGTCTCTGACAACTGGAGTAAAAATTTAAATTCTTAATTTTTTTGGCCATATACTTCCCAAACCTAGGCAAAATTAAAGCGTAGTAATTGTTATTAGATTAGGAATTTTAAATTTAATGTTTTGTGATAGTATAACAATTTTTATGGACGAACCTCTAGATTTTATGCGTCTTTTATACAATGTTCTTTTATTATAATTTCATTGTATCTACTGAACAAATAATTTAAATTTACTTTATCATATCTTGAAGCAGCAAATCAAGTTTGCGAAAGCTTAAGATATTAACATCTAGTTTTACTTATCCTGCCCCTTACAATTAATGACTGCAAAGTTCAAATATACAACATACAAAAAAATGGTGGGAATATCACAACGGGAGATCATATCTCGCTGACCCTTATTTATCCGTTCCAACTAAAAGCCAGGTACATTCATGACTTGGTCCTATTGTTTATAGATCCTAGAGAACCTATATCACGTTAAGATTTTATTTGGTACTTACCCTATCCAATTCATCAGTATCGAATCCAGTGAGTATAAATAATAAATCAGCACACAATTCCTGAAATTTCATACCGTTACCACATATTAATCCCAAGCCAACATCCCATATTAAAGAGTTGTGGTCTAAAATAACTGTTGCTTTTACAGCTTCTTCTGCAGCCTGTAAGGTTAAATTGAAAATGATTTACTACATTCATCATAACTGTCTAAGATGACTAATGATCTTTTGTTGATGCCTTTTAATCGGTAAGTGGACCTATGTAATTATGATGTAAAAATAGGTTATTGCGGACGTCTTTTATAATTACTTAAATGGGAGCAAAATTTGGGGCCAATGCTTTGACTGAAATGAAGCTAAAATGAGGAACTTAATCCGTGAAGGTTATAATCAAGTTACCCCAGAAAAGTGGAAAAACTTCATAAATTAAATGATTAAAGTGGAACAAAGTATGTGGGAAATCCATATTTTAATGAAAAAAAAAAAAAAAATAGAACCAGTAGTTGTAATTCACACTAACACTGGTGACAGTGACAACAGTATCAAAACTGGTGAGAGTGACGACACTGAAAGTGAACTGTAAAAAAACATTTTAGGTGACTGCGACATAATATGCAAGTAATTTAATTTATCGGTAACTACATTGATTCTTGCGAATTAACGTTATTCTTAAAATGTTTCTATATTTTTTTGAGTACCGGTAACAATATTTTTTTTACAAATCAATTATTTTTCGTAGGTACCGGTATCAATATTTTATTTATGTTCGAGTACTGCTAAGAAGCTAAATGACCAATAAAAGGTATTACCCCAAGGAATGCTGATGTTTACCTCTTGAAAAAGAAAAATATTAATTGTTTAAAATGTACATATGTCTTGCAACACTGTTCTAAATAAGAGTCTTTACTGGAGAGTGTGATTTTAATAAAAAAAAGCATTTCTTTTAAACATAAAATATTTTTCTTAAATATTATTCAGAATCGAATGACACCAATTTCATTCCTTAATAATTATAAATGAAGTGTTAATGATTTTTTTAAGAGGCTATATTGGCTTCTATTGGTCGTAAAAAAATTATTTAGTTAAATTGTAGATCTTAAAGCCAGTAATTATAATCTGTGATTTGCAAACTGCGACAATGTTTAGGGGGCTCCGGCTCTAATTGTTTTTAAAAAAACTTAACCATATGTTTAATGTAATAAATAAGGGGCCAAAACACTTTTAGGTTAAAGGTTTTAAGAACCATATTAAATATTCTCAATTAATTATATATTTTGTAAAAATTTTAAAATTGTACTTACCAAAATTACTGCATAATTATCTTTATTTACAATTTGCAGGAGTAAACTAGGCGCGTGGTCAAGGTAAACTACTGGAGCTAGTGCAGCTACGATCTTAACCTTCTTTTGATATTCTGGTTTCATAACTGTAGTAATTAAAAGTTGGGCCACTCCCGTAGAGTGAGCAACGTAAGATAAGGTATCCTCTCCTGTTTTGTCTAAAATGAAATCAATGACTGCTGGTGTATCTTTTAAACCAATTTCATGGAAGCTAAAAACCAATGTAATAAAATATAATAAAATAATGTAATAAAATATAATAAAATAAAAGCCAATATTATTTAAATATATTTTTAAAATAATGTACATACTAGTAAATTTAGAAGAATTTACGAATCTTTTTCATCTTTCTTTAGTTAAGCAATTTGGCATGTTCACTGGTGGATTATTGCATCTATGGAAGATTGTCATTCCACTTCTTTGGCAGTCTGTCAATACTTCTTCTACCTCTAGGTGATATGTCCCTTACTATTTTTACAATTATTATGCCCTCCAATCTACATTGATGATTGTTTAATTTCTTTTTCTGATCATTCTTATTTTTGTCCAGTATTCGTTGTGTTTTGACTGTCTCGGGTCTTCTTTCTAATGCGTAAGTCATTATTGTTCTTACACTGGCATTTCAAATTCTTAATTTGATTTTAATGCTAATGTGTTGGTAATGAAATACAGTGTTTGTTATTTCATCAAAAGTTTGTTATCAAAAGGCATTTTGACAATCTATTTATTTTTTGTACTTAATCTTTTATCTCTTTGTCAACCTATACCGCTAATCCCTAGTTATATTAGTTCCATTACGTTTTAAATGCTTATTCCATCAAATTCCAGTTTGCATCATACTGGTTTTATTTTTTTGTTTCATTCGAGAGCCGACTCCATAAATAAATATTTTCAACAACCATTGTAAATTCTTTTTATTTTCTTCTTCCGGGACGCCTTTATACTTTGATTTTACTTTTCATAATAATTAGCTGCAACAACTTGTACTGGTTATTTCTATGTATGTGCCCAAAATATGCCCTTTTTCTCCTTTTAATGGTGGTAAAAAGTTATCTGACACCATTCTCTACAACACCATTTCGTTTGTATTATGATTAGCCATTCTATTTTTAAATATTTTCTAAAAAGCCACATCTCCAAAGCTTATATCTATGTCATTAAGCCAACATTAACAGTCCAAGCTTCGGCATCATAAAGACAAATGGAGTAAGTATAACATTTTACCATTCGATATCGGGTTTACACATTTAGTATTTAGTTACTCAAAAATTCCTCTAAAATCTCTATTTTTGATTGAATTTCTGTTTTGGATTAAGATTTTCAGTAATCTAGACTCCTTAGAATTTTAATTTGTCAACTTGTTCAATATCTTAATTTTTTACCTTAATCCTTATTATTATTTTACCTCTCTAACTGACAACTATAGTCCAGATTTGTAAGCATAATACTTATGATAAATAATAAATGCAAGTATATTTTATTTTTAAATATGAACGGCATATGCAAAAATACGTCATTTAATACCAGTTTTTAATTGTTCTTTTTGCTTTTTTTTTTAATTTTTGTGTTATTTTTAGAATTTTCGTCGTTATTTGTTGATTTTTGATGAATTATTTTTGCATTTGACATAAGTTTTCATTTAACAATAATTGTCTATAAAAGCTTATCAAAAAATATTAATAAAAATGAAAAAATATAATTTTTTATTCAATACAACAAATTGCGAGCCTGTCGATTTTTTTTTGAGGGAGCACCAGATTTGCCGGCTTATGAGCTGCATTTGATTGCCAATATTTTATTTTAATAAGAGATAATTTTGGGGGTTAAATAGTATTAATACAGCTAATCAAATTTTCGATAAAATATTAAAAACTTTTCGATAAATATTAGAAATAATGGTTCTATTTGTTTTGGCCACCGCAATCATCAGCAAAGATATATCTAAGTGTTAAAGACAATGAAACACACACGATGTTATTTCATTTGAACCTGTTGGGTACGTTCCTTCTGACCATATGTAGCTAAACTAGTTGCCCCAAAATATTTTGCATTAAGAAGTACCAACAAAAAAATTAAACTTATTATAAAACTCTTAACACGATGTTCGTGCTTAATTTTTTATGTAACTTCAAGGCAACTTAGGTACATAAAACCACTCTGGCTAGACTCTAGTTGATGTATGAAAATTGAACATATATGTTTTTTTTTTATTATTATTGAGTTAATGCCTCGACAACTATGATCATTGGCATGATACAGTCAGGTACCTAGTGTAGTGTGTGTTTGTGTAGAGTAATTGTCTTGATACTTAGCAAATTCGACGTCATTGTCTTTGCTAAGAGACGCTAATTGTATCCGAACGTCTGCGGTCCCTCTGGCGAGTACCGATCGCACAAGGATAGAAATTATTTTCATTTATTAATTTTTAATAAACGAAAATTTCCACCCAGGTGGCATTCGAACTCACGACCTTTAGGTTCAAAGGTAGGCAGGCGCTCTTACCACTAAGCCACAGAGGGGGTTAATATATGTTTTAAAATATAACGAAATTAGGAGTTTTTTGATTTTACATTTTAATCAGTTTAAAGATTTTATATACGTGCTAGTAGTTCTATACTTAAATCCAACGAAAGATAATATCGAAGAGAATTGCAACGATAATATCGCGATTGTAAATAGTCTAGAAAGCTCATAGATCTTATAGCAGCTTCTTGTTTTGTCACTAAACTTGTTAGAAATATAATCGTTACCATGAGAATTTATTTCTTCTGCTTTAAAGCTAATATTTCAGCAATAAAATTGCTATGTATTATATTTTTTTTGCTGCAAAATAAAATGCGTCGATGTAGAATAGAATAGAACAGCAATTACAAGGACTAACTTAATTTTGATAAGAGTAGATTTTTTTGGTTTGGTTTTATTGTTAAAAAATTTAAAAGATATTTTTAAATCTTACCTAAAGTCCCAAAAAGACGCATTTTTGATTGTAGTTGAGCTGTGTTTTTGAGAGTAAGTATTTCCCCTGTTGTTTCCAAGCCACACATCATACCCTTCATCAGCTAATCTTAACGGTAACGATTTTCCAGGACCAATGTGAATAAAATCAGCTGAGCAACCTAGAAGACCTAAATAAAAAAATATATAAATGTTTCAATTTTTCAACAAAAATATTTAATTAAAAAAAAAAACTATTCTCCTATGTGTTTTCAGATGTAAAAACTTATATATAAAATACTTTAATAAAATCTTCTTGATATCTTTTTGGATTGAGGTATGTATCTACTTGCAAGATAATAGAATAATGCAAATTGTGCGCAGTTACATTTTGGAGATATTACAGTATAGAAGACAAAAGTTGCAAGAAAAAGTAAATATTAAACCTATGATTATTCAGGTCTGTCAAAGTTAGATGTAAATACATATTATATTTTATTTTCATTATTTTATTCTGCATTAGCCCGGCAACTGCCGTGTGTGGTACTACCAGCAACCCATAACACATTTTTATCAAATATTTGTAGTTCCAGGTTGGCAAAATTGCTGCATTGTCAAGGTCTTCTCAAACACATACTGGATTATGCCAGGGAGACAGTCTATCGTGCCTATTATTTAACGTTGCGCTAGAAAGAGCCATAGAAAAATCGGTCATAACAACCGGAGGTACGTTCATCAACAAAAGTGTACAGATATTGTCCTACGCAAATGACATTGACATAGTAACATAGACAAAAAAATACCTATGCAGGCTTTTGAAATATTAGAAGAAACCGCGGAGAGAATAGGACTGCAGGTCAACGTATCCAAAACAAAATACATGAAGGTCACAAACAGCACACAAATAGCGGCACCACAAGATCTGGTCACAGAAGCACACACATTCGAAGGGGTCTCGGAGTTTATATATCTTGGAACACTACTAAATAACAGCAACCTAGTGAGCGCAGAAAGTAATAGAAAAATATATCTAGCGAACAGCAGTTTTTAACATCATACATGAATAGCAGAAAAAACAAGATACTAATATATGAAACTCTTGCTGAACCTGTCCTGACACACGCGTCAGAGACATGGACTATGGTAAAAAGTGACGAAAAACTGTTAGGCCGCTTTGAAAGAAGAATACTTAGGCACACATACGGAGAAGTATAAGAAAGCGGGATATGGTGCAGGCGCTACAATTTTTAGTTTTATCAATGCTATGAAAAATGCAACATCATCTGGTATATTAAAAGTAATAGACTTAGGTGGCTAGAACACCTTGAAAGAATGGACACTGGAGACCCCCAAAGACAGATATTCTATCAAGAGTCAGTAGAAACCAGGAAGAGGGAGGCCAAGATCTAGATTTAAAACTCAAGTCAAAGATGACTTGAGGAATTTAAGGGTCAGAAATTGGAAAGCCAGGGCGAAAGATAGGGGGGAATGGAGACCAATTCTTGAACAAGACAAGACTCACCCAGGGTTGTAGTGCTAAAGATGATGATGAACATTGCTGCTCATCATAGTAGCCTTCTATAACATTAAACAGCATAGATCTTTTTGCGCTTAAAGTGGTTATTCGTTGTCATTCTAAACTTATAGCTATAAACACAAATTTTAGTGTCATCAGATCCACAAGTAGAAGTTTATATTTTAAATTTTTTTGTGTTTTTGATAAAAAAACTTGGTATGTTTGCATTTGTTATTGCAATATTTGATTTAAATTGTTATATAGACTGTATCCTTAATAAATTTTAATTTTTTTTAGATATTTTACTTCACGCCCAATTTATTATGGCTTGGTACGATCAAAAACAAAACCATTTCAGAGCTTTAAATTCGGCTATATTATCATCTTGTTCCGTTTCTAGAAGAAACAGAAGAAGAAACGGAACAAGATGATATAGGAGAGTTCAAAGATTCATCTGATTCTGAAGTAGATGCTACCCAGTTCAGCGATCACAATTCGGATTCAGAAACGTCAGTAGTTTTGGACGACGACTAATGTATTTCAGACGTAAATACTTTTATAGAAAAAGACCGGACTGCAAAATGGAGACCTACAAGAGGGAACCGAAATGTTCGTATAAAATCGCATAACTTTAATATTCATTTACCTGGTGTGCAAGAAACTGTAAGGCAATGGTGGAATATTGGAAGCTGCTTATAGATAAAAGCATTCTTAAAATAATAGTGAGTTTTACAAACAAAAAAAAACAAACCGATGATAAAAAAATGGTTATCAAATATGCATGGCTAAACTGTATGCGTTGTTTGGTTAACTATATATTGCCGGGTTTATTTGTTCAAGACGTCAGAACATGGAGGATTTCTGGTCAAAAGGTAAAGTCGGCATAGGCATTTTTAGAATAATAATAAATCTCCATTGGTACTTCATGCTACTGAAATGACTTTGTTTTGATGACGTAGATATACGCAGCGAAAGACGTACAATTATTAAATTTACTCCAATACATGTTTTTAAAAATGTTCAAAATAACTGTAAACCTATATTTCATATCTACATACTGCACTATCGATAAACACGATTTTAGGAGACGATGTTGATTTTGGCAACATATACCGACTGTGACATTATAGCTCGTTATGAGCCAAAGCCTTCTTCAAAACAATCCTCCGTTCACCCCTGTATCTGACAGTTTTCTATGCTTTATCTCCAATATATTTCAAATTGTCCTCTACGTTGTCTCGGTCTTTCTCTGGCTTGTTTTATTGGCCATCTTAGGACAAAAACTTTTCTGACTGTTGCACTGCTTAATTACATGTCCTATCCGTCCAAAGAATGCTACCTTAATGAATTTTACAATGTAATGTTCCTACTTCTAGGAGATTAACGTCTACCTACCTAAAATCTAAAAAGCTTTAGGCTACAGTAGGTCACAGGTGATGCAGAGTGAAAGGCTTTTACTGTTAAGGGTTAACTACGAATATATTACATACGCGGCGCTAAGCAATCAGCTGTGATACTAGAGGGTGTATTGGGTATTCCTTAGGACAGCATACCCTAAAAATTTCACAGAAACCCAGGAAACGTATTATGATAGGGCGAATGTTGCTGTTATTATGAAGCATGACCTCAAATGGTTAACGATAGCATTTCATAAAAATTGGACTATAGGAAAAATGAACGTTTATACTACAATACTATACTAGCTATAGAATTAGCAGCTGAATAGGATAGATGAAGCTGCAAAAACATTTTTGTATATGCGGACCAGAAAAGAAACGAAAATCTTGCTTAGCAGTATTCTTCCAAAAAATTTTAATGAAAGCCAAAAAACAAGAAAACAGATCACAGCATATATTCCGAACACACACAGTCCCAAGCATATATTAAATAAGAATATTGGGCCAAAAATAACGTCCAAATCAATTGTGCCAAATAACAAATCCTTTATAAAAAGTGTATAATTAAAACACACCCTCTTGAGCTAAATCACACAACTTATTCGGACTAAATAGTCTATCATAAATGTATTATTACCAAGTATAAATGAATTAAGTTACTTAAAATCTGGGTAAAAACCCTTAAATAGTTACAAAATTTGTTATGTGTTACATAATTGTTAAAAAAATGGTGTCATGTTAAAGTATCATTTGATAACAAAGTTATCTACAGAAACTACAAAGGTTTTTACCATGCATGACTAATACAGGAGGTCTCTTGTCAGTCATAATTCCATTTGGACTTTCGCTAATGCGATGGATTTCCAATATGTAACCATCTTCAGTGGTTACTTTAAACTTATCAAAGGTGTACCCAAAACTTCTTACCGATTGTGCCTAAAATATAAATAAATTTATAAGTATTTGTATTTGTACATGATGTAAATAAGCACGCAAGGAATTTTCTTGAGAGTCGAATGTGGAGGAGAATAGCTACATATTGTAATAAATGCAGAGGTTTGCTGAGGGAGCCACTGCTCGAATGGGGCTGTAGAACCATAACATAAACGGATGTATGTACATTATATAAGGAACTTAAGGACGATGCTTATATGCATCTATAGAAGACAGAATAGTAAGAGAAAAAGTAAAAGATTCAGAACATTTTGGTCACTCTTGAAATTAAGATACATACATCAGATGAATTAGGGACGTTAACAAAATAAAATCCTCAGACTTTAACAATATATAGCCCAAACTCTTGACACAATTTAAAAATTTTATACACATGTAGCTAGACTTTGTACTTTTAAAGGTATTATGCATGCAAAATAAAGAAACTCTATAATCTCACAAGAAGTTTTTACAGTAATGGTATTACTAAAAGCCGGCAAAACTACAGACAACTTGCAGGCAAATAGTAAATTTTTTGCCGAAAATTACATGCTACAAAAGTGGATTATCTATAACAGAATCACACTAGAGCTATTTGGGGTAATCTTAGTCAAACACTCATACTTTATCGATAGAAATAAATTTTAAGAGTTGTAACGTAATGTTCGGCACTGTCAAAACAGGATCCCAGAATCATCAAAAACCTTAGGTAAATTTATCGATATTTCTGAAGCTCACGATACAATATGTTAGTATTAACTATTAATTGGCACTAATACCAGCAGACACATAGTATTAAGGGATGAGTTACTACCAGAATCAGTACTCGCTTCTTTTTTTAGATTGTTTTTTGCAGATATATGTTTGGTTGATAATTACAGGCCAATCACCGTAACAAGTGTACTCTCTAAGATTATCGAAAAGTGTATTTATAGTAAAATGTTAAATTTTCTGAATAAATATGATATCTTAAATAAATGCCAGCATGGGTTTCTTCCCAATAAATCTACAGAGAGTGCTTCTATTTCATTATTTAATTATATCCACGCTGCTTTGGATCGAAAAAGGTATGTGGGTGCACTCTTTTTTGACTTAAATAAGGCTTTTCACTCTATTGACATTAAAATTATACTGCATAAATTAGAAGCCCTTGGTTTTCGGGGTTATTTCTTGAACTGGTTAAGGTCATACTTACAACATCGTAAATTCCTAGTAAAAGTCGATAATAAGAAGTCATCTGTTTTTAATATTGATCGAGGTGTACCGCAAGGCTCCGTATTGGGACCCCTAATATTTCTGTTATACCTATGTCAATGATTTGACACATTTTTTAACTGCAGACCATATAGTTCTTTATGCAGATGATTCAACAATTGTAGTTGACGAGTCAAATGAAGTCGAACTCATATCAAAAATGAACTTAGTAGCACAGGAATTTACAACCTGGTGTAAAAGGAACTTTTTAATGGTAAATGCAAAGAAAACTATTTGTATGCAGTTCTACTCGCGCTTTAAGCCATCCCATGGTTACAAAATCACAGTTAGTTCTGAGGAAATACCTTTTAGTGATACAACATTATGTCTTGGTAGCATTCTAGAAAGTAATATGACATGGGATGAAAATGTCACTAAAGTCTGCAAAACAATAAATAAGGGTTACTATGCGATCCTTCAGTTGAAAACTCTATTTAATATCAATCAATTGATAAGTGTGTATTATGCATTGGTTTATTTATATATGGCCTATATAATGTTATCTTGTGGGGCAACTCTAGAAACTCTTCTAGAGTTTTTATAACTCAAAAGAGAATTCTTAGATTGATATTCATTATTAATAATAGACAATCATGTCGTAAATATTTTCTTGAACACAGGCTGTTGACTTTTCATGCTTTATATATTTATAAGTGTATTATTCACGTCAAAACTAAATTTCAAAATTTTACCCTCAACTCTGACTTTCATAATTACCCGACAAGACACGGGAGGTTGTTAAGCGCATGTAAACGCTCCACATTTCTCTTTGAAATTAGTCCTGATTTTGCAGGATCTAAATTTTATAATTGTTTGCCACTTAATATAAGAAATGAAAACAATATTCAAAAATTCAAAAATAAATTAAAAGCATGCTTGATCCAAATATGCGTTTACAACCTAAATGAATGTTTTGTCTTAATAAAAGACTACAGAGGATAAGGACCGAAGAGTTCAGAGACGCTCTATATTGCATATCTTTGTTTTTTATTTTTATATTAATCTATATTTTATTAATTTTGTTTTATGTAATTGTCCTATATAACTTGTTGATCATGCTTTATGTACTATATTACTTGTCCTATATCACAATGTGATCTGATGCGATTAACAAAGAATATTCTATTCTAATATTCTATTCTATAAAAAAAGCAAAGTTAAGAAAATTTCGGATATGCCGAAAACTAGGTCGTTACGACAAAGTGTAGAATACATTAGCTGAGCTGATAGGGTTTAAAAGCTATCTGGCAAAATGGTTCAAATACTGTTGGACTTAAGCAAGAACAGCGATATGCCGACTTCATCTCTTTATCTTTGTGGAAATTGGCCTCAAATCTTCATGTTTTAACTTATATGGTTTTTGAAATCTAATGACTAATTCAAATCATACAAACATAAATGTGATATAAATAATAAAAAAATATATATGTATACAGGGTATCCAAAAACTCTCCTGACAAACGAACACCAGAGATTCCTCATATAATTTTAAGATAATTTAACCCAATTCAGCTAGTTCGAGAATGCTTAGTTATTAAAAGTAATTAGTTTTTGTTATATACCTTCAGAGCGCTTTTTTGTCTTTTAAGCATTACTGATACTAGATTATTGAATTTTTAGGTAATTTATTACTAAAACCGTTGATTGAACGCTAAAACGTACTCTCCTACTCTAAGTCGATAGGATACAACGTTTTCTAGAAAAATCAATTTTAAAATTATTCGTTTTTTCGCCACGAAGAATAAATTATTATTTTTTGCACCTGTTGGCCGTTGATCTGCCAACAGAAGTATAACCGTTTCTTATTGTCAAATTGTGTTCAGTTCTCGAAACTTTTAGCTTTTAACTTTTTGGTATTCAAATAGAAAAAATTCAATTTATTTAAAAATTGCTTTATAAAAGGTATAATACTAAAAAAACCTATCGGGCTATATCACAGAAAATTTTCGGAATTATTATTTCATCATCAGTGCTATCTGGATGTACATACTTTAAGCCACTAAATACTTAAGTAAAAACTCGTTAAATGTTGTTAAATTGAAATTGAGTTACATTGTTTGATCTTATATACTAGGATCTTTAAATTACAACAGGAATTGATAACATGACAAATTGTTTGTAGCCCGATAGGGTGTTTTAATATAAAAAAATTTATAAAGGAATTTTTAAATAAATTATTTTGTGATACGTGGTATACAGCCAGCTATAAGAACTTAATTTTCTTGTGAATTTCAATTTAACAGAAATAGTTTTAACTAATGAGAAATACGCTCATATGTTTTAGTTTATGGCGAAATGAGTTGTAACGCTCCAGCAGCACAACGTTGATACCCTGAAACTTTGCTCAATCGTGATTCCACTCACTCAACATTTACATCCCATCATCTTCTTTTTTCTTCTAGTATGTAGGCTTTAAAGACTGCTTCTTCTTCAATATTAGCCTCCTTAATTGTTTAAATTGTCGCATCATAAACGATAAAAAGAAACACGTTCAGTGGTCCCAAAAAATAATAGAACAGGGCGATGTGATGATATAACAGCAGCACATGAAGATGTTATTTTAATGGAAGTTGAGAAAAATCCATAAATTAACTTTCAAAGAATATCTCTATTCCACAATTACAAAATCTTCCATAGAAAATATCTTACACAACGAAAATGTATATCCTTTTTATTTTACAAAGCACTGCTACTGTACAAGCAGTGTCACAAGGAGATTTACCTGCTCGTGAAGAATTAACTAGATGGTTATTCGTACGTCGGTGACAATTCCCACGTTGTTCAAGAATTGAGGTATCAGCATAGGCTTACCATAATCGTCTGGATATATATTGTCAACGACTATCTACTTGAGCGTGTGGAATTGCCTGCTGGTTTAAATAGTGTTAATTACTTACATTTTCTGCACAATGTTTTACCTGATTTATTAGACTACGTGCCTTTAAATATCCGGAAAAATGTATGGTTTTTATATGACGGCAGTCCGACCCACTTTAGCAGGAATGTGCGAGTCTTTCTTGGTAATAATTACGAAAACCACTGGATTGGAATAGGCTGTCCAGCTACTTGGCTAGCAAGGTCACCGGATTTTAAAACATGCGATTATTATGTTTATTTCGTTCCGATACCAAATCGTGCTCAACTCTGGTTAGGATATAAGATGCTTGCAACGAATTTAGAAATAACTTTGGAATTTTGCACGAATTCGGCGTTCTCTAAGCAAAAGAGCAAATTTATGCATAAAGACTAATGGTCATCAACATAAGCATCTTTTGTAACTATCTACTTTTGATACTTGTTCTGTTGTGTACGTTTCGTTCCATCGTAATAAATACCCTGTTTTTAAAACCATTTAAATGAAATTTTGTGTTAATTTGATTTTTTGCTTCTTTTTTCCAAACTTTTTTTACGAATTATATGCTCATTTATTAAAACAAAAAAAATTACAAAATTAATTAAGTTATACAGGGTGAGTCATAACTATTGGGACATAGACTAAGGACAGGTTATTTGGACCAAAATATGGCTATTGGGCCAAATATGCCTTAATAAAATGTTGCTGAGAAAAAAAATACAGGGTGTTAAAGTTAATTTTTGTTTTTCGTTTTTTTGCTTATAGTTTTCCTGTATATTTATAAATTGCTATCAAAATTGGTACAGAGGAATAATCTTAGACAAGAAATAGTATTTTATTTACAATTCCACTATCAAATACCAAACTAATAAACAAAGTTGCAACTAACGTAAGGTTTCCATTTTGACGACAAATCAAAACTAAACACACTTTAACTTAAAAGAACTCACAAAAACTTAAACTAAATGTTCTACATGGTCTAATCCGATTTCTATGCCTTTTGTAATTCTTTTTATAAAGGATTTTCGGACGTTAAAAAAATATTATTTTGTTCCCTTATAAGATTAGCTGCATTTTGAATGTATCTTCAAAGTTCATCTCGTGTATTAATTTCATTGGCATAAACTAAGGACTTCATATGTCCCCAAAAATAAAAATCTAGCGGGTTGTACTCAGGACTTCTTGGTGGCCATTAAAAATCACTGCCTCTGCCAATCCATCGTTGAGGAAATACGTCATTAAGATGATTTCTAACAGCTAATGAAAAATGAGGTGGCGCTCCATCCTGCATAAACCACATTTTTCTTCTTACATCCAGTGACATATCATCTAAAATATCATTAAGAGTATTTTCCAAAAAGAATAAATAAGAATCTCCATTTAAATTCGGAGAAAGAACATAAGGCCCTAGTAGTTGATCGCCTATAATGCCACACCAAATATTCAATTTAAACTCATGCTGAAAATGTCTAGCTTTAATAGCATGCGGGTTTTCTTCCTCACAATAATGACTATTTCGCCAATTAAAAACGCCTCGTATGGTAAAAGTTGTTTCGTCGGTGAACATAATATTCCTAATAAAGTGTCTCGTCATTGCGATGTTTATTCAGAATACGTTGGCAAAACTGTAACCGTCGTGGAAGATCTGTTGGAAGTAAATTTTGAACAGAAGTGAAGTGATAAGGATGGAGGTTCTCTTTTTTTAGAATTCTAACAATGGACGACTGACTTACTCCTGTTGCTGCTGATAGATATCGTGAACTTATTTCAGGATTTTCATCTACTCGAACCAAAAGTTCATCTTCTTGATTATGTGTGATTTGTTTCGGTCGACCACCCCGATTTTTAGTGTGAAATGACCCAGTTTTACCTAAACTACGATATAATCTTGCAAAGGTTTTGTGATTTGGTTGCCTTCTGTTTGCATATAACATTCCATATCTTCTGGCTGCCGAGCGACCGCAAAAATTTTCTTGTGCGTATACGCAAATCATATCTCGCATTTCTTCATTAGTAAAATGATTGTGACGAGGCATTTTAATAAAAAAAAGTAATGATTACTTTTAAAAAATGCAACATTACACTACACTGTCATATCAAAAATAATTTACTCTGAACAAATTACATTTACCAACAACAATTATCTGACAGTCCAAAGCATACTTTTCATAAATGAAATAAGATTTGAAATCCTTTTTTAAGACTCTAAGCAGTTAGACTGCGTTTTTATCGAAAACGGTTGACATTATAATGTTTAAACAAGAGTACCAATTTTACGTAAAAATAATGTTTACGTCATATTTTTTAATAAAAATTACTAAAAAGTTTCATCAGAAAAAGTTTAGACTCAATTTGATCATTAGGAATGATCCACGTAGCGCCCTCTATGACAAAACGTAAACTTGTAAATAAAATACTATTTCTTGTTTAAGATTATGCCTCTGTGCCAATGTTAATAGCAATTTATAAATATACAGGGAAACTATTAGCAAAAAACGAAAAAGAAAAATGAACTTTAACACCCTGTATCTTTTTTCTCAGCAACATATTTGGCCCAACAGCCATATTTTGGTCCAAATAACCTGTCCTTAGTCTATGTCCCAATAGTTATGACTCACCCTGTATATTAATTTACCTTTCATGACGATTTTTCTAGAAAACGGAGCATCATATGGACTTAATAAAGTAGGATTACTTTTGGTACTAAAATACCCGAACATTTAATACTCTAGTATAAAGAATGTTATACTAGTATAATAATAGTATATTATCTAGTATAAAAAATAAATGCAAAAAAGTAATGCGTTAAAATAACCGTTGATCTACACAAAACAGATGCCCATGACCGGTACTGGAAGTTTTAAAAATAACTAATTACAAGGCGACATATTCCAAGAGCTCTAGCTCCCGTAGGAAGCATTTTCTGACTAGACTAGGTGAATTGGGTTAAATTGTCTTAAAATTATCAGAGAAATCTCCGGTCTTTGTTTGTCCGGAGAGTTTCTATGCACACTTTATGTCCAAACTACCTATAAAATGGTTAAATGCCTTTTGTAAATTGCATTGTAATTATTAAAATCACATTGTAGATTATAGTTTTAGTACCTTATTAAAAAAAATAGGAAAATATAACAGAAGAAAAACCACAAAACATACTAACAAAGATCATTAAAATAAACAAAAATCTGGACAAACAAGGGATCTAAGAATCATCAAGTGCTGAGCCTTAGTATAAAGAAGTTTTTCCAAAATAAGGGGGTCGAGGAAAGAAACACATACCGACCGAAATGAAATGGGAAGATACAGAGCATAAAATACTGAAAGAATGAAAGACAAGCGCCTCACGCTAAATCAAAAATAACAAGTATATAGAAAACTTTAAGTGCATAGTCCATTCGATAGGACATTCAGTGAATGTAACTTTGCGGGATACATAAATCAAATAACTATAAAGAAACCAAAATAAAACACAAAACCGGTAAAAGTAGTGATTCGTAATTTATAAAGAGTTTTAGGATTTCATCCAAAGAAAAGGCTTTGCAAACTAACACACACTATAACAGCAGCAGCTGGTAATAAGGTACAAGACGATTGAAGAAAGGCATCCCTAGTTAACTGTACGAAGAAAGGGAAGCCATCAAGTAAATATTCTTCTATTACCGTGAATATATACTAAATTTGTATTTCTGTATTTTTTTATGGTATTTATTCTTGCACTGTGTTTGTCCTCGTATAACATATGTTTTTAAACTTCCTCAGCCCAAATCATAGTTAACTGAATGTTCTTTGAATGTTGGTAGTATAATATTTAGGGTACCAATCAATATAAAATGTGTTGTGTATAATAACTTGAATTTTATTTAGAATATTAAGCGAAAATTGGAAAACAAAATGCATATAATGCAAACATATTCCATTTTAGAGATATTTAAACAATTCGTTATACCAAACATTTAAACTAGTATCCGTAAAATGAAGTTCTATAGATAGAATTATTGTACATTAATAATTTACTTACAATATCGTATGCAACGACGGTGGATATTCCTAGTATTAGTAATTTAATAGCAGTTTCCATTTTAGCACAAATCACCTCTAATACTAAATTTTGATTACATACCGATGTCCTTTATCGTTTATAATTATGAGATAAAAACAGATTTTTTATCGACTATAAACAAGATATTTTCTGTTAAGTACTGATTAATATATTTTGAATTAAATTAAGCCTATACTATCTATATACACTACAGTGTGGAATCCATTTATGGAATAAAATTGTTTGTGTCCTTATTTTAGAAAATAATAAAAAACGTTGAGAATTCTTAACTTTTAAATTTAAATGTGCGCTTTTTAAACATAAATTTGAATGTACAGGGTGATCCACTCAGTCTGGCATAGTCAATAATCTGTATTTTGAATGAAACACCCTGTATATTTATATGTTTTAAAAGTTCCTTAACAATCTGATCTTAACTAACTATATCACGTAGGGTCTATTACTAATAATACATAGTGAAATTTTGAAATTAGGTCTAATTTTCTTCAAGACAATTAATTCATAGAATACCCGAGATAATTGATTGGATTACATTAAAATAAATGCTCAAAATGTTCTCCACCTTGCCGTTGGCAATAACACAGTCTCCTACTAAACTCGTTCCGAACTTTCTTTAAAGTTTAAGGTAAAATATTCTGTATTTCTGTAGTTATCATTTTTTTAAGGTCTTTAATGCTAGTTGGTTGTGTTACATATACTTTGTTCTTGAGATAACTCTACAGAAAAAAATCGAAAGGCGTCAGATCTGGCGACCTAGCTGGCCACTCATTAGTACCCCTTCGTCCAATCCATTTTTTAAAGAAGATTTCATTTAAGTAATTTCTTACCAATAAAGCATAATGGAATGTTGCACCGTCCTGCTGGAACCAGAGAGCTTCATGCAGTAGGGTCGAATTTATGTAATTGGGACTTAAGTTAGCCAACTGAGAAAGAACATCGCCTCTTAGCGTGCTTAAATATTTTTCCGCTGTCAAATTACCATCTACAAATATAGGAACAATAATATGATCTATAATACTTGCCCGAACATTCAACTTTTTAGAAAACTGAATGTGTGTCTCACGCATCCAATGAGGATTCTCCTTTGACCAATATCTACAGTTTTATCGATTTAAAAAGTAAAATTCTTATACGTCAAGATTTAAAAGAAGAAGAAGCTCCAATTACACTCTTAAATAGGTTTTAGCCACTTCCACAGGAAAACATCGTAAATGATATGATTAAAAATAAAATTATATATATATATATTTATATATATATATATATATATATATATATATATATATAATATATATATATATATATATACATATATATATATATATATATATATATATATATATATATATATATATGAACTTTGATGGTACACAAGGCAAATATCGAACACAGTATTTAATTAAATCTTGCCCAAGTACTTTCGATCACAAGATCATCCTCAGGGGCATCTGAAATAAGCCAAGAAACGTTTTTTAAAAAAGAAATTTTAATTCACTTGGATAAAAACTCCAAGTTTATAGTTGAAAAAAGTTTTTTATGTGATTAACGTTTATAGACTTACTTCGTCAATTGTGGCCTATCCAGCAATAACCGAATGTCATACATGTAAACTGGGACATAACAAATACACTAAAGACAAACAAACACTTTAAAATTTAAATTGGAGAAGCTACATTTTTATATTATAGAAGCCGGAGACAGAATGGCTCCAGCCTGGCGGAGGCGGAAATATTGGGTGACATGTGACAAATGACAGCTTGTGAAGGGCAGTTACAATAGATAAGTGATCTGCGCCTTTCAAGATTCTATGAAACTAGGTATTGACCAAAGGTCCAACTGACACCACTATAGGAAATCAACTGAAGAAATATAAAATTATATCTAATATTGTTATGTAGATTGAATAATCCAGATCTCACACTCAAACCTGTTTATAATAATTAGGATGTTAGTTTGAGAGAAATTGAAGTTGACATAAAGTATGAATGTAAGAAATAGACTAAACAATATATTAGACAGTGGATAGTTGACTACAATAAAATGGTCTACTAAGCGCTATCAGTACTGTAAAAAGAAAAGAAAATCTGAATATTCAATTGAATTGCTAAAATTAAAATCAAAATTAAAAGCAAAATATATAAATGGGTTGTAATCCAAGTAGTTCAGTTGAATCCACAGTCAATGGAAGAACTTTCAAATTAATATGTAAATACTCAGTGCATGAAGTCTAAACAGTCGAGCTGGGCCCTCTACGAGGTGGAGCTGTAATAAAGTTTTTAAATATAGGATTAAATTTAGTACAATTTAAATTAATTTGAGTATTAAGACAGTGAGAGTTTTCATTTGTTTCCCTTGTAATCTCCAAATCTTCCAATAAATCCAACTCAAGATAGTTTTTCTTTCTACTGATGTCATGTAAGATGGATGAACCAGAATTGATGTTAAAATTGTGGTTGCTGGATACTAAGTGTTGACCAAAACTTGAAGAGTTTGGTCTTTTCAAATGTTCAGAGACTCTAGTGGATAACTTTCTGATGGTTCTACCTACATAAGAGGCATCACAATCATCACATTTTAATTTGTAAATACCACTTTTATCAAGTGTATTCATCCTATCTTTGGTATTGATTAAGAAGGAGCCTAGAGTGTTATGTGATTTAAACGAGATTTTGATGTTATCAATTGTAGAAGTAAAAAGTTTAGATATTTTATTGGAAATGCTGCTAATATAAGTGAAGGAGAAATATCTGATGTTATCTGAAACATTAGGTTGAAAAGACTGTGATGAATATGCAAGCTTTTCTGCAATTTTTAGTTTAGCTCTATTTAGAAGTTTGTATATAATGTTAGGATCATAGCCATTATTGACAGCAATCTGTTTAAGAGTATTGAGTTCTGTATTAAAATTATCATCAGAAAGAGGAAATTTAAGTAATCGATGAATGTAACTGTTGAAAGCAGCCATTTTATGCTGAGTAGGGTGGTTAGACGTTTCATGTATAGCGTGATCTGTTTGGGTGGGTTTTCTATAAATGTTGTACTCTAAAGAATCTTTGTTACGGGACATAGTCATATCCAAGAAGTTCAACTTATTGTCAGATTCTGGTTCCAGAGTAAAAGAGATGTTAGGATGGAGGTTATTGAGATCATCCAGAATCTGTAGAGCATCATCTTGGGTTCCCTTAATGAGAGCTATACAATCATCCACATATCTTGACCAAAAAACTATTTTGTTGTTGTTGTTAACAAACTTCTGTTCTAAGCTGTCTAAGAAAATGTCAGCTAGAAAAGGTGATAATGGAGATCCCATTGCTAAACCTGTTGGTTGCTTATATATCTTTTGATTAAATTGAAAGAAGTCCTGATCAAGACAGAATTTAAGCATAGTTGATATAGCATCTTTATCCTTTGCAGATATGTTGCAATTATCTAGAAGGTTGTGTACTAAAGGTAAAGTTTCATCTCTTGGTACAGAAGTAAACAAATTGGAAACATCAAAAGAAACTAAATAAAAACCCTCTTCTATCCTAATGTTATTTAAACGTTCTATTAGATCTAAAGAATTTTTGATGGAGAACTTAGGTTTAAAATTAGTGGTAGACTGAATTGTGTTGTAGATGAACTCTGATAAAATAGAAACTGGAGTGTTACAAAAACTTACTACAGGCCTTATGGGACAATTGTGTTTATGGATTTTAGGAAGTCCATATAACCTAGGTGTTATAGGTATTTCTCCTTCACTTATATTAGCAGCATTTCCAATAAAATATCTAAACTTTTTACTTCTACAATTGATAACATCAAAATCTCGTTTAAATCACATAACACTCTAGGCTCCTTCTTAATCAATACCAAAGATAGGATGAATACACTTGATAAAAGTGGTATTTACAAATTAAAATGTGATGATTGTGATGCCTCTTATGTAGGTAGAACCATCAGAAAGTTATCCACTAGAGTCTCTGAACATTTGAAAAGACCAAACTCTTCAAGTTTTGGTCAACACTTAGTATCCAGCAACCACAATTTTAACATCAATTCTGGTTCATCCATCTTACATGACATCAGTAGAAAGAAAAACTATCTTGAGTTGGATTTATTGGAAGATTTGGAGATTACAAGGGAAACAAATGAAAACTCTCACTGTCTTAATACTCAAATTAATTTAAATTGTACTAAATTTAATCCTATATTTAAAAACTTTATTACAGCTCCACCTCGTAGAGGGCCCAGCTCGACTGTTTAGACTTCATGCACTGAGTATTTACATATTAATTTGAAAGTTCTTCCATTGACTGTGGATTCAACTGAACTACTTGGATTACAACCCATTTATATATTTTGCTTTTAATTTTGATTTTAATTTTAGCAATTCAATTGAATATTCAGATTTTCTTTTCTTTTTACAGTACTGATAGCGCTTAGTAGACCATTTTATTGTAGTCAACTATCCACTGTCTAATATATTGTTTAGTCTATTTCTTACATTCATACTTTATGTCAACTTCAATTTCTCTCAAACTAACATCCTAATTATTATAAACAGGTTTGAGTGTGAGATCTGGATTATTCAATCTACATAACAATATTAGATATAATTTTATATTTCTTCAGTTGATTTCCTATAGTGGTGTCAGTTGGACCTTTGGTCAATACCTAGTTTCATAGAATCTTGAAAGGCGCAGATCACTTATCTATTGTAACTGCCCTTCACAAGCTGTCATTTGTCACATGTCACCCAATATTTCCGCCTCCGCCAGGTGGCTGTCTCCGGCTTCTATAATATAAAAATGTAGCTTCTCCAATTTAAATTTTAAAGTGTTTGTTTGTCTTTAGTGTATTTGTTATGTCCCAGTTTACATGTATGACATTCGGTTATTGCTGGATAGGCCACAATTGACGAAGTAAGTCTATAAACGTTAATCACATAAAAAAAACTTTTTTCAACTATAAACTTGGAGTTTTTATCCAAGTGAATTAAAATTTCTTTTTTTAAAAACGTTTCTTGGCTTATTTCAGATGCCCCTGAGGATGATCTTGTGATCGAAAGTACTTGGGCAAGATTTAATTAAATACTGTGTTCGATATTTGCCTTGTGTACCATCAAAGTTCATTTATTCGAACATTCAACCTTATATTGATATATATATATATATATATAATATATATATATATATATATATATATATATATATATATATATATATATATATATTCTTCCAGATTAAAAATGTCATGAATGTGTAGAATAATTGAGTGTTTGTGATTGTAAAGTAATTTTTAAAAATTTCAAATATGGAAACAGGTTTTATGCTTAAAAAATACGACACTCTGTGATAAATTATAAATTTTATCAACATTATAGAAAATCGTTGATGATACAACCTCATTAAGTTTCTCCCTGATGAAGAATATAACCAGTGTCCGAAAGTTTGGAATAAAAATTTAGAAGAGTACACGTTTCATTTTTTATTGCTGCAAACCCAATATGTAAAATTTACTTCCTTAAGTTGTCAGCAAAGACTTCTGATAGATATGTATCTCAAGCATTAGAAGTAGAAACTTACTTTACCAAAGCCTAAACAAACAACATAATAAAAATTTTACCAATGACACCTGAATCCTACAGAAAACTAATACATCACGAATGAGAGGAAAACATCGTCCACCGTACATACGATTCTAAAGAAGAGAGAGAGCATACAGAGCAGTTATTCGAGAACTACATCACTCCTTTTCGATAAATAAAATAAAAGCAGAAATTTACAAAAAAGGTCATAAAAAAACGTTGCAAATGTCTGACAGATTGAGCTGTGAACTATTACGATCATTTTTTGTGGACCTCGAGCCTCAAACGACCAACAAAGAAATATTTAAACTACAGTATATCCAACATAAGTGGTAGAACTTTAAACTGAGAATTAAAAAAAATATATATTCCACAATGTACACGATGTTAAGAATATGGTCACACTTACACGTACTGTGTAAAACCATATAATCGCGTAAAATGCGCTGGATCACACAACGCAAAGGACTGCAAGAAACCAAACAACATACCAGTGACTTGCACTCACTGCAACGGACACCATTCTTTAACTCCACAAAATCCTGTCAACAGTCGCCCTGTAAATATACCTACCCAACGCTATTCTCATAATTTCAACAGAATCAGTTATAAAGATGCTGCCATTAGAAATATAAATGCAAATAACAAAAATAACAACAATAAATTAGGATATAAAACTATTAAAAAAACTTCAAAATATGTTCTCTTAACTCTTAAACCATAATATCATAATTTTAACCATGTAGTAATATATATATATATATATATATATATATATATATATATATATATATATATATATATATATATATATAATAATCACGGATTGATTACGGCTGTCGCCGCTTTTTCCGTCTTTTTCTGTCATATGCAGTTGCCTCTTCTAAGTCTCTTGCCACCATTGCTTCATCAATATCGTTGCGTAAACTTCTCCGTGGTCGTCCTCTCTTTCTTCTATCAGGAGGAATCCATTCCAGTACTCCTCTAAGCCATCTGTACTCCGGCATTCTTTTAATATGTCCGAACTATATTAATTGGTTTCTTTCTATGTCATCAGTGATATTTCGCTCCATTTTCATTTCGTTTCTTATTTGTTCATTTCTAACTCTCTTGAGTTTCGATCTACCGCAGCTTCGTCTTAGATAATCCATTTCTGTCGTCATAAGTTTGTTTTTATTAGCTTTGGTGACGTCCCATACTTCCGAACCGTAAAGTGTAATTCTTTGGACTATACTACCGTAAATGTGTTTTTTGGCTTCTCGTCGAATTGTTTTTTGCCAGAGAAGAGAGTTTAAGGCACGGGTCGCTGCTCTACCCTTGTTTATTCTTTCCCTGATTTCATCTGCGCTATTTCCCTTCTTGTTGAAAATGACCCCCAAATATTTGTAGGATTGCACGCCTTTGATTTTGTCGTCTTCCAAGACTAGGTCGCATATTTCATCTGTTCTCACTGATAGATATTCAAATTTTGTCATATTCATATTTAGACCTGCTACCTCATATTCTTCTTGCAGTTTTCTTACCATCTAGCTAAGATGGTCGCTCTCTTCGGCGATTACTACCTGGTCATACGCAAAGAAAAGTGTATATAGCGTGTTTTTTTCACCGTTATTCTTATTTTTTACCCATTTTACTAAGGATCTGTCCAAATAGATTTTAAGTATAGTGGGTGATAGACAGCAGCCTTGTCTTAGTCCCTTTGTTGTTTTAAACATGTTAACGACAGTCAATAACCAAAAAACAAAATAGCTTTCGTCACTACGAATTGCGTCGTGAAATGTTGATGGTATTTCAAACCATTTAGAGATATCACTGTATTTAAAAATGTATACTATAAACATTCTATTATTATCTTAAAGCCATGTCACACATAGAACGGTTACTAATATACCTTACAATATTGTTTATTATGCAAACAATCTATACGAAGGATGACGTGCAGGTTCTGCCATTATTATTATATCAAAAATTACGCAGTCCAACCTTATATTACGGAAAAAATCCAAGCAGCAATCATTAAAATCAAAACAAACACCTCCCTCAGTGTGTCATCAGTCTACTGCCAATCTAGACATCCAATTTCAAGCGAAGAGTATTATGATTTCATACAAACTCTTAAATCCAAATTTATTGTAGCAGGAGGCTTTAACGCCAAACAAACCACATAGGGTTCCAGAGTAATCACATTTAAAGGTCGAGCATTAATGAATATCATTAAACAAAATAACTTAAAATACTTATGAACGGAAAAACCCACATACTGGCATATGGATCTCAACAAAATCCCAGATTTTGTAGATTTTGCTGTAACAAAAGGAATAGCTGATATCAATAGTGCAATATAGTAAAACTTAGATTTAACATCAGATCACAGTACAATGATAATAAATTTAAGTAAACAGATAGAATGGAGAATACTATCACCCAAACTCAGAAATAAAGACACAAACTGGGATATTTTCAAAAATTCTGTAAATACAAAGATTAGACTAGATATCACAATAAAATAAAACCAAGATGTAGACAAAGCAGTAGACTATTTAACAACAGTTTTATAAACAACAGGATGACTAAAACGCCAAATAGCGTGCAAGAAAACCATAATATCCCCCTCCATATAAGAGAACTTATAGCAGAAAAAAGAAGAGCTCAACGCATATGGCAACAAACGAGAAATTTACTAAACAAATCGTACCTTCACAGGATAAGTCAGACTAAATAGAGCATTACATGAAGAAAAAAACGACTCTTTTCAGTTTTATGTTTCGAACGTGTCACATGAAGAGCACTATATGGAAAGTAACTAAAAAATTTACACGACCGACAATAACCAATTTACTTTTAAGAAAAACGAATATAACCTAGGCTTGTAAAAACGCAAAAGAGATAACAGTATTTGTAAAGCAACTTGTAACTATATTAGCAGCACCAGGTACTAATAACGAAACTCTATGTCAACTATATTTTCCTCAACTTTTATTCCTAGAGTGGTTCGGCAAAAAAGAAAACTCCTAAATCCCAAAAAAACTCATTGCTATGATTTGATAACAGAAGAATAACTTCAGAAGCTACCAAAAAAAAACAGAGGTGTTATTAACAATAATATACAACAGCATACTACGTCTTCGATACTTTCCAATACAATGGAAATTTGCTTAACCCTAGAACTGCACACTGGGGTCTGAAAAACCCAGGCGCATGAATCGTTCAATGTAACTTGCGCATGTCTGCGTCTTTTGGCAATCCCTTGCACGTAAATTCAGTTAAGAGCCGACTACGTTGAGAGACAGTCGCTGCGCCGCGTAAGTTTGTTGTATAGTTTACTGTGACGCTTTTAGTAGATCTGTGGGTACTTCGGACCCCAGTGTGCAGTTAAACGGTGTTAAAATTTTGAGGTGATTTTTTGTTATTTGCTAGTATGGCAGATTCTAAGAGAAAATATCAGCGTCCACTAACCAGAAAAGAATTAGAGTGGGAAGCTGAAAACCTGTGGGCGAATGAAAATGAACCAGAGACCATCGAAGATGATTTTGGAGACTCATCAGATGAAGACGATCTTTATGTTCCTGAACATCAGTCTGACACTGATAACGAACAACAAAGTGACGACGATAATGAAGAAGAACAAACAGAACCCAATACCTCGCAAAGAAATATCGCCAGTATACTGGGAAAAAATGGTCATCGTTGGACCACACAGGCACCAGCACGACAAGGACGTCCAAGAAAGGATAACATCGTTTTACATTTGCCTGGTCTAAAAAATGAAGCAAGAAATGTTAGTAGCCCTGTTGAATCTTGGAATTTACTATTTTCTCAAGAGATTGTGGACATTATTGTGCTGCATACAAATCAAGAAATTCTTAGGAAGTGTCAGAGTGGCTTGCCGCAGAGTTACAAAAAAATAACCAACAACATAGAAGTCAAAGCATGTATTGGTTTGCTGTATCTCGCTGGTGCATTACGAGTCTCAAATTGTAATTTAGATGAGCTTTGGTCAATAAAATATGGCAATGGGCTATTTCGGGCAACCATGCCCCAACAAAGATTTCAGTTTTTAGCTCTTTGCTTGAGGTTTGACGACAAAACAGACAGAAATGCTAGAAAATTGGTTGACAAGTTTACCCATATTCGCCAAATATGGGACATTTTTATAAATAATTGCAAGCTATACTACACGCCCTATGAGAACTGTACAATTGATGAGCAGCTCGTGAGTTTTCGTGGAAAATGTCCATTCCGAATTTACATGGCCAGCAAACCTGATAAATATGGAATGAAAGTAATGATGATAAATGATTCGAAGACATTTTATATGCTGAATGCCATTCCATACGTTGGAAAAGTTGATGTTGAGAATAATGAGTCAGTTCCTACATATTATGTCAGAAAACTTTCTGAACCAATACACGGTACTCACCGTAACATAACAATGGATAACTGGTTCACGTCAATACCTCTAAGTGAACAAATGATGGAACAGTATCAGCTAACAATCCTTGGAACGTTGCGAAAAAATAAAAGGGAAATACCTCCGAAGTTTACACAAAAAAAAGATGTAGGCACATCCATATTTGCTTTCGACAGAAACAAAACGCTAGTTTCGTACACTCCAAAGGAAAATAAAGTGGTACTACTTTTATCAACTTTGCATCCTGATTCATCACTTAATACCTTGACCGGAAAACCAAATCTTGTACATTCCTACAATGAAACAAAGGGTGGCACAGACACCTTTGATCAGATGTGCCACTCTTACACGACTTCCCGTAAAACTAGACGCTGGCCTCTCAGAATGTTTTTCAATATGTTGGATGCTAGCGGAATAAATGCTATGGTTCTATTTTCACTTGCAAATCCCCAATGGAAAGATGACCGAAAACACGATAGAAAAACATTTTTAAAAGAACTTTCAACTGCATTAATTGAACCGCACTTAAGGGAAAGACTACAAGTTACCAATTTGCCAACAACCCTACGTGTAAAAATTAGCGAAATATTAGGAGTTGGTGTACCTCAAAGAGATAATTTTGATGTTAGTTTGCCTAAAAAGGTTAGATGCTGCTTTTGTCCTCGTGGAAGGGATCGAAAAACGAGTTCTGCTTGTTCGTTGTGCCACAAACCGTACTGTTTAGAACATCGGGCTCAATTATGTTATATGTGTCAGAACCAAAGTTGAAGTGCCTGGCTAAGAGTAAGAAATAATTATCTTGTAACAACATTTATATTTTATTTTAGTTTAAAGGGCTTTTAAGAGAAAAGTTTTATTTCACTGGAATTTTGTTTAATTTTTTTGGTCGTATCTCCATATTTTCAATAAAGTGTAATAAAAGCACTAGTTTATGTTTTTCCACGTTTATCAGATCTAATGAGAAATGTTTTTTTTTAATAAATATATTTTGAAAATAAGATATTGTTGTTTGTTGTTTTGTACTACATACCGCAGAAAAAAAATTCATAACATTTATTACTAAAAAAAAACAATTAGGGTTTTCGAGACCCCACTGTGCAGTCTATGTTAGATGAACGAACTGTGCTGTTCTAGGGTTAAGTTCCTGTGATTCCAAAACCTGTTAAGCCCGCAACGCAAGCAAATTCATATCGCTCTATAAGCCTACTCCCAATAATGTCGAAAGTGTTAGAAAGGCTACTATTATATAAAATCGAGCAAGTTGTTCCCATAAACGAAATTGAACAACACCAATTCGGATTTAGACTGGAACACTCAACCATTAAACAATGCCACAGAATAGTAAATATAATTAAAATAACTCTATAAGAGAAAAAGTTTTGCGCTGGAGTGTTTCTAGATAACAGGCATTCTAGACAACAGGCATTCGATAGAGTATGGCACAAAGGTATCCTATCTAAACTGAAATTACACTTAACAGACCAACCATTCTTTATATTAAAATCGTATCTTACTGGCCGTTACTTCCGCTACTGGCCGCTACAAAATTGAATACAGCTTCTCAAGTTACCACATCATGCAATCTGGCGTACCTCAGGGTAGCATTTTTGGGCCCATTTGTGTATCTAATATTTACAGCAGACATTCCAACCAGCAATGATACCGCCTTAGCTACTTTTGCCGATGACACGGGAATATTGGCAGTATATATAGACCCTAATGTAGTATCACAAAAAATACAAAATCATTTACTCCAAATAAAAAACTGACTTAAGTCATGGAATATCAGTGTTAATGCTAGAAAAATAAGTACAAATTATTTTTACGACAAGAAAATCTACATGTCCTTAAGTTTATATTAATGACACTCCCATTTTTATAAAATCAGTTGTCACATACTTGGGATTACATCTGGATGAAGAACTTACATGGACAATATACATTAACTCTAAACGGAAACATTTATATCTTAAACTAAAAAATATGAGCTGACTATTTAACAACAGGTCTCAGTTGTCTCTTGGAAATAAACTGCTTCTATACAAAGCTACACTTATACCAGTTTAGGCATATAAAATAGAACTATAGAGTTGTAGTAAACCATTAAATATGTAGATACTTCAAACATTCCAATCCAGAATACTCCGTATAATAAATAAAAATCTCTATGATATCCAACCAAACACTTCACAATGATCTAGACATACCATTACTTAAGGACATAAAGAATCACTCAATAAGATATAAAAATCACACCACTAATCAAAAAATGAACTAATAGATAATTTATTCGCCCAAGCACTTGCTGAACTCACGTTAATTTACTTACACACTTTCATTTGTTACTCTGTATATTGAGTAATCATGCAATGTAACAATAAAAAAATATATAGATAATTTAAATTCCAACATGACGCCCAGTCGTCATTTTCTTTGGTGGCGTCACAAAATTAATTACCTTCCATCACTCGCTCCGTTATAAAAATCTAACATTTATAAATATTTCGCCATAATTTTCGAAATATTGCTTCTTTTAGGTTCTGAAATCAGGAATACTCATATGAAGCCTCGTGTAAGACTATGTTATAGTGGTGGGAGTACCTATTATCTTATAGCCAATAGCGGTTATTGTTGGTGTTATGTAAAATCTAACACGAAAGAGATCGCGTTTGTCGAAGCGTTAGAAAAAATTATCTACGCGAGTATTAGCGTTTGTTATTTTTTTGAAAAATGACTCGAGAAAAGTTATAATATTATTATGAAAGGTAAGATTTTCATTAAAAAATAGAGATTACTGAACATAAGTTATTATAAGCACTGCATATTTTTATTCATTTTTTGGTTTATTGCAGATAAATATGGACGAGCAAATAAAGACTCCGCTTTTTTTATGGTATGAATAGATAGACAACGATGTGCACCACTATATTCCGATCACGACACAGTATCCATAATATAAATTTTGAACAATCCACACAAGATCTACCCAGTGATCCAAATAACATTCGTTATGCCGACGATACAGTCATTGTCGCTAAAAGTAGGAAAGACCTGCAGACGCTACTAAACTCAATTTGTAATACTGGGTAACAGTTTGGTTATATAATAAACATAAAATAAACAATCAACATAATTATCATTAAGAGGCATAAAGGCATAACTATGATCCAGATAAAATAACCAAAACAACTATCTATAAATGGAAATAAAATTGCTGTTGAAGAAAGTGTATTTGTTGACACTATTAGGACTGCACTTCTTGTGTTTATTGAACTCTACTTCGTACAAGTCTAATCGTTAATGTTTTTTTTATTATGTATTACTATATCTTTACGTCGCTTCTAGGATATTGGAAAGCCTTCGACAAAGTTAAGCATACCATTTTGATTGGATGTCTAAAGCAAAAAGGACGTGACAAAAATGATAATAACATAGTAAGAAATATATATTGGAATCAACAACCTGTTATAACAGTACACGGAAATGGCATGGATGCCATGGATGCCATGGATAATATGATACTATCCTATGGTCCGATCGAGGGTCGGCGCCTCGTTATGAACGCACACTAACAGATAAAAAGTTGAGTGATAATACGCTGTGTACATTCATCATTAGGTTGTCCCGTCTTTGCATAAAAAAAAAATTTAGCTACAGTATCGCAAAAAATATATAAATTTGCGTAATTTTCCAGAGATTATAAAAAATGTAAAATAAATACGATAGCATGTAACCTTCAGGATTCAACTAGACTTCAAAATTAGTAAATTTAAAAGATATTTTATTATTAAAATTAATGGAAAAGGTTCGAAAAAACTTAACAAATAAAATAGATCCTATATTTGATGACAAAAACTTAAAATTTGAACTTATTTTTGTGTCCAAAATTTGGCATTTTTGCCCGAGACTCCAACCTGGTTCTGGTAAAACTATCTCCAGAAGTAGCATCAGTTACATTCTGCAAGGCCTCTGTGATTACTCTAACACATCCTTCCACAGATTGTGTGTGACAGCAAAAGTCAAAAATATTCAAGTTTTTATCTTTTACCAAGGCGTGACGGCCCTCAGTAGAAATATACCGAAGAACCGGCTGTGTTGTAACCTGACAATCCTGACATTCGTGCCACATAATAATATCAGTGTAATCTTTAGCAGTGAACTTAATTTTTGGTGTTTTAAATATTCTGCTACTTTCTTTAAATGTTTATTGCTACTTTCAGTGTCTTTAGATCATTTTATTCTTCGCCATGCCAGCTACCTAATGTGATCTCTATCATCAAAGAACATACTCACAAGTAAGTTTTCTGGGTGAGCAAAAAAGGTATTTCTTTAGATAACTGTATCCACAACAGATCTTAGATTTTCAGGTAAAAATCGAGAGTATATAATTAGTTGAAAAATATGCTTCGCTCCATCCTTAAAAGATGCTTTGTGCTTAATTCTGCATCACATAATCTCGATAGTCTTTCCATAAAATCCTCTAAATATTAAGTCACACTACCCTTATAGCCAATATTAGTTGCAGTTTCATCACATCCAATACAAATTACATCAATTAAATTTAAACTTTGGCCATCAAAAAAGTTGTGATCGAAGTAAAAATTCAATTTGCAGTGCCACTACTAGGTGTTGTATGTCCCAAATAAATTGATAAAGGTTCTGATAATAATGGGATGTGTTCTTCCAAAATCTCTTTGCGATGGTAACGGTTCCCTATTTTCTCATTTATCAGGGCCTCGTCTTTTAGCCCATTAAAGTAAATGCTATTTACAACAATACGTGCAACATCTTTTGACGCATCTGTTCGGGCTTTACATACATCTTTGTGGATTTTGGTTTGTCAATAACCAGTGTCAGATATTTGTAGAAACCAAACCACGTCAACCAAAATGGCAGAAGCAACAGCAGCAGCAGATCGCATCGAAAAACCGTATCACTGACTTTAGAAACTGTTGGCAACCGCAACGTATTTTTATTAAACGAGGAAGTCGACGATGTCTCTATTGAGAAAGAGTCAGGCACTGCTTTTTCATCATAATTTGCTGATATAGAATCGGTCGTTTGAGTAGCACACAACTTTTTTGTTGCCCCCATTGACTCTTCTATTTTTCTCTGTTGTTGTTTCGTGAATCTGGCAGTTTATTTCTTATTAACACCGTCTATAACCATTTTTCTGTCATTTGTTTGATCCAAAAGAAAGTGTCTATCATTAATGGAAACTTTTTTATGTTTTAAACATGAATAAGATTTATTTAAAATACATTTACAAGCAGCAACGTCGAAAAGCTTTTCAGCTGACTCTACAGAGTACTTCACTTTGTTTTCAAAACTGTTATTGCGTTTGGTTTTGAGGTGTCTTTTTAAACTAAGGAACTTTTTGAAATAATATTTTAATACATGAATAATCCGTTCATTAATTACGATTCAAATCCAAGCTTTTGTCCAAATATTAATAACTTTTTTCTAATCAATGGCATATATTTCTGAATTGGATGGATCCTTTTCATTATACCTTAATTTTAGATCTTTCTTTATAAATAAAATACATTTTTTTTATTAATTACATCTCCTATAGTTATAATATAACTATAGGATATGTAATTATAATTACTATTTAACTGGGAATAAGCCACGATTAAAGGTTAAAGTACGTTTATTGACGTTTCAATTTCCACTTTGGAAATCGTTCTCAAAATACCTAGGTACCTCCTATAGTTGGTAGCTCTCGATCGTCAAGTTTTTTGTAAGGTCCCATTATAGAACAAGTAGTCTCACTATGTCTAGAACTTATGATTTAAAACTAACAAAATCAGCTTTTGATACTAAAACAAAAGCAAATGTAATGATATTGAATATCGAACGACGTGTCGACCACCCTGAGCCACCTTTTCCTTCTGCTCGTCTTTCTCCTACCATCAAAGCATATCTGATGTAACCAAAGTTCACAGAATCCTCAAAACTTTAACGGAACCTATAATACGACGCAGTATTGTACAAGAGTACAATCTTAATTTATTTTAGTCAGGGGCCGAAAAAATATTATCATAAAAATGACAATGTTTACAAACTTTGAAGATCGGTAGAACCCTTAAGATATATTTTTATTTTATTTTTAAAATACTGTGGTACTCTATTGACAATTACATAAATTTTAAAATGAGAAATTAAGTATAGTGAAATATTACCATAAAAATGACAATTTTTCAAAACTTTAAAGTTCGGTAGAACTCTAAAGATATATTGTTATAAGTTTTTTTAAATTATTGTTATAATTTACGAGCAATTATCCAGATTTAAAGAGGTCTTGTATTAAACAAAAACAAAAAGCAATTTTGCGGGTCACCCTATTCACCATTCCTATTTAATTTAGAGTCTCAAGAGTTACTTCCAAGAGTTTATTTAGGCTAGCACTTAGAAAATGTACAGAATAGATTAAGATAAATGGTAAAACTATAAACAACACTCGTTTTATTATCGCTGAAAAAAAAAAGAATCTACCGATTCCGAACTAAAATACCAACTCCCTGCCTGTGATTGGAGTTGTTGTTACCGTAATAATACATTGTTTCATTTCTGGTGTTACATTTGCCTGACTAAGGTCATTGTATAGCACTAAGCCATTGTGTGTTAATCTTTACTCTGCAAATTTTCCGACACAGTGCTATCTAGTTTGCCAGATTGGTATAAACTTCCTACGCAGATTAGTATAAACTTTTAAGAAGAGACAGGTATGAATTTGTAATGGTTTTATCAAACCTTCATTAATAAAATAGACACTAGAAGAAGAAGAACGAAAATGGACTAATTAAACAAACACCTAATTATAAATAAAATTAAATTAAATAACTGAATATAATTAACTTTTACATTTTTATAGTTTTATGTTAATAATATACTCTCTTTTTTAAAAATATTTTAATATCCTTTCAGACGAACTATACGTTGTTTGAAATATCTAGTAACTCAAACATGTCAATCTGGTTTTAACTTTCAAAGAGTACTTGAACTTAGAATACTCCTTCCAACATGCATAATTCATGTTGAGCATACAAAATTTTAGCCACACATTTCCGTAATAAAACTTCTTGGAAAGTTCTGCGTAATGATAAAAGTAGGTAAAGACACCTTATTCATATCCTTTTGGATTTTAAACGACATCTTGCCATAGGCGTCATTTTCCGAATTTTTCACTTAGTAGGGATCTTTTATTCATAGTAGAGATCCCTTCAGATATAGAAAAATGTAAGAGGGTGGGGGTAATGCTGCAATTTTTGTTCAATGGTAATTAAATTGGCTAGAGCGTACAAAAAACGATGCTGATACTAGGTATTCAGGCATCAAATGTCGGAATATATTTTAAGACTATAATGATGAAAATATCTTCTCTAATGTAAAAAAATAATACTAAAATTATGGCATGTTCTGCCATGCTATGGTATCAATAAAGCGATCTAGTAGTTATTTCGGTTTATTCCCCACGTACAGTCCCCACCTTCAGTCGACTCAGCTTAATAAAAATTCACACACAGAAGATTCAACTAATGTATCCAAAATACTTCCCATGTTAGTGGTAGCGCACAGAGGTACCACGTCGTTTGAAGGCAAGAAACGAAAACAATTCAATATATCGTTTTCTGTGCCTCTGGGCTGTCGAAATGACCAAGCCTTCAACAAAAGCTTGCTATTGCTATCATAAAATAAAAGATACATATTATGGCTTGTGCACAAATTAGTTAAAACTTTCGCGTTTAAATCGGTATGAAGAGAGCGATATAATTATTATTTTGGTGTAGTCCCCACCTCTTGAATAAAGTCGGACTTGATATATACAGGGTAGTCCTTAAGTAATTGTACAATCAAAAACCGTAGATTATGCACTTCAAAATATTACGATTTAAGCCAAAATGACTTAATAAAATGTTGATATTAAGAAAGATGCAGGGTGTTAAAGTGGAAATTTATTTTTTACTTTAACTTTTACGTTTGTACATATTTCTGGACACAAATTTGCAAATGGATACATTTGGCTAGGATAAATTATAAGTTTATACATAATTTGATGTATCTGATAAAGGGCGCCACATATGCCATATGTGTGGCACAAATTTGCACTTAATTTTTTTGCTATTTAAGCAAGCACTATTTGTGTTAAAAAATAGTAAAGATAGAACATTTTTTTTTTAATAAAAAAGGTATACGTGTTAGTAATCATAAAACTCAACCATTTTCGAGGTAATCGCATTTTATTTTAAGTCAGCTGCATAATAATTCTTAGTTGTGTTATTTGTGCGGTAAAGCACTGAATACCTGTAGATAAGCATATTTGATAGTTTATTCTTATTAAAACAACTTAAAGATGATGATAATGTAACATCACAAACCGCTTTGTTATGGCTGCTAAATGTCTTATTGGAGAAAAGATTCTTCATCTTCGTTTTTTAGGTGCTATTTCCGTATTCAAACGTTGGCCGTCATCATCTTTACAATTTTTCTTTTCTATCGCTTCTTAACCCTCCGTTAGTCGCTAGGAAAAACTGAGCATCAAGAGTCGCTACGGTGTCAGAGACCGACAATAAAAAAAATGTTTTTAATATAAAATTCATACAAATATTTTATATTGTGTATAGGAAATAACTGAAAAATATTTTTGAAAATATTTTATTGAACAAAAAAAAAATAGATACAAAATGAAAAACACTAGTATAACAATATATTGTGAATATTGTTCTCAAGCTATTTTCTTGTTTCATTTTAAAGTAATTACTGTTTAAATTGGAATAAGCCACAATTAAATATTAAAGTAAGTTTATTGACGTCTTAATTTCCGCTTCGGATATCATTCTCAAAATACAGACATTAGTTTTTATTACGTACTATGTAATTTTCTTGCCTTGTTCTAACATCTCACGGTGGAATAGCCTTTTTCCATCTAGTAACTCTATATTTTCCAGTAAACGCTAAGGTATTACTTTCACTTTCTTCTTCCTCATCTGTCACATCTTGTTCCGATTCACTTCCACCATCACGTTCCTCAATTTGATCGATTTCGCTTTCACTTCCCTCACCGTCAAAATAATTTTCATCGTCGGTAGGATCCATTGTCTCTAATTCCAACAAGCGTTGGAATCAAAGTTGTTCGGCTTCAAAGGATATCTATAAATAAGAAGTGACAAAAACTTATCGATAAAATGCAATAATAAGGTGATAAATATTTACCTGTTCTGCAAGTTCTGCAATAAGTAATAGCTACACCGTTAGTCGCTACGGAGTCTGGCACCGAAAATGACTATAAAACTCACACAACTGTATCCAGAAAAGTAAGAATGTATACTAACACGAGTTTGGTTGATAGGGAGAAGTACAGAAAGTGGCGATAAAAAAATAAAAGTTATTTGTAAATCCATAATGAATAATTCTATCGTCGGTGTGTGAGACTGATAGCGACTAACGGAGGGTTAAGTTTCTATACCTACTGGCGTTGTATTACATTTTTTATTGTAAAATGCTAAAAACCCATAATATATAATTTATCAACATGGTACACCACCACATTCTAGAGAGAAGGCAGTAAGAACATACCTACTTCTTCTTCTTTAAGTGCAATCTCCACGACGAATGTTGGCAATCATCATGTCTATTCTACCTTCGAGGCAGCTGCTCTGAACAATTACCTTGAGCTGCAACAACACCACTCTCTCATGTTCTTTAACCAGGAAACGCGTCTTCTTCCTACGCTTCTTAACATACTTAAATACAACTTTTTTGAACGTTGGATTGATCGTGGTAGTCATATTTCTAGATAATGTGGTGAGATATTGATATAATTATGTAATTCATAAAAAATCCCGGAAGACTTATTATTCATTACATAAATTGTTTACCCATTTTTATTAGGAGAATTAGAAACTAGAGCACATGTATTAAATAACACATAAATATGTGTCTTGTTTCGTAATACTTTTGCTACAAATCTAACCTTAAACACTTAACATTTTTAAAAAACATCATCGTTGGCCTAATAACTTATATTGTTATAAATACCTATAGTAAACACACAGGCAATTTAGTTTAGTGTAAAATTAGTTCGTTAGTAAATCATAATAGTTCATTTGTTCGAGATGTAATTATAATTACTTGTAAGCTGTAACGTAATCATCTAAATAAGTAATGTCATTGATAGGTTATTCCGTGTGTATATAAGTACCCAATGAACGAGATATATATCACGGTTTAATACACTGTTAAACCTCTGCGACAAATAAGATGTACTTCCATAATATACTATAAGATTTGGATATGTATCCAAAATAATATAGTCATCCATTATACAGAATAGTCAGTATGTAGCCCAGAATTTAATCCGTTTGATTTTGTTGTATGAGGCGCATTAAAACAACGAGACCAACGAATCCCATAAACATTCGCAACCAACTATGAGAAGAAATAAATACTACAGAAGTTTCTTTACAACCAATGATGCTATTTAAAATGAGACGATCTTTTATGGAATGTATTGACATATGAATTCAAGAAAATGGTGGACATATCGAACACTTACTTTGACAGAAAGTTATGTTATTTAGTTTAACTATTTCTTAATTTGGTTTGTAAACAAAATGTTTTGATTATGACTTTAATTTAACATAAAAAGTAAACCATGTGATGTAAAATCCTATTATTTTGTTATTTGGTCAAATCCTATTATTAATTATCTTACTGATATATTTATTTTATTAAATATTTCAATAACTATTAACTTTAGTTAAAGGTATATTATACCAAAATTTAGAATTATTAATGTTTTTGTCTATTTTTTTTTCGTCTAGGAAGTAATTGCCTGGAGTAATTGCATTAAATCAGAATTATGCAGCTGATTTGTAAAATGCGATTATCTCGAAAGCAGTTGAGTTTTGAACTTATTAAGGAGTACCTATACGTTTTTTTTGTTAAAATAATGCATCTTTAATATTTTTGTCACAAATACAGATAACTTAAAGAGCAAAAAAGTTAAGTGCAAATTTATGGCACATATATGGCATATGTGGCGCCCTCTATCAGCTACATCAAAGTGTGCATCAAATTACAATATTTCACATTTAAAAGTACAAAGCTGTAAATTTTTATACATAAATGTTTAGAAACATAAAAGTTATAGCGAAAAATAAAATTTTTTATTTGCAATTAAACATCCTATATCGTTCTTAATATCAACATTTTATTAAAGCAATTTGGCTTACATCATAATATTTTAAAATGTAGAATCTACGGTTTCTTTCTGTACAATTACTTAAAGACCACCCTGTATTATATTATATATATATTCTGAATCGACCAATTCTATTCCCGCCAGTGTCCTTATTTCACTTGTTTTTCTACATATAAATAAACACATGATAATATTCTTACAATCTATTTGTGCTTAAAAAGGGATAAAAATGAATCACATTAATAATCTTTCAATAAAAATATCCCTAAACTAAGAAAACTGATGAACAATATATTAAAATATTTACATAAAAACTAATGGTACATTACTTTGTTAGCTATGAGTAAAAGACTTCTTATAAAAATGAAATCACTAGCTAGTATCACCTTATTTTTATTCTTTAGTGTAATTTTGATCATCGTCGGGATTTGTTCACTTCAGTAGTAAACAACGATTTGGACTGGAAAGTTTTTGTCCTTTTTATATTTAGAATATGAGTGATAAATTTAAGAACATTTCTCTAATATTAACAGTTTTAAACATGTTAAAAATATTCCGAAAGTTAGAAAAGTTATAACAACGTACGTTTCTTTGTAGTCGGTTAGTACTTTTTTATTATACAATAATTATAAATTATTAATTTTTTTGTTTAAAAATTAATTTGGGAATGTACAATTTGGTGACGTGTGGTATTTGTTGAATACGAAGATAACGATTTTCCTGGGTATGAAGTTATATGGAGTGAAACTATGTTACAGGTTCGACAATAAATTCTTCAAGCGAATTGGTAAATATTTACATTACATCCATCAGTTTTTATATTAAAGCATAAATCTCGTTTTATAACATTCACCTATACTCATATTCTTACAGTTTTCTATAACTTACATTTACGTACTTATATTTACTTTAATAGATATATCCCTAGTTTTATGTAAATCATTTAAGTAGTTTTACGAAAAAATGTAGACCAAAGCTAAAGACTTGCAATTAGTTAACACTTTGGCTGCTATGTGTATACCTGAATATACACAGTTGCTGGGTTCAAACTGCCGCGTGTATATTTACATATACAGTCAGTTAAGATCGTTTGGCCATGTGTATTCCACAGGAACACACTTTACGTGTATTTCTAATAGGATTTAACTTCTAACCAGCGTGGCCTGGGGCAAATTAAAAATGATCTTAGCCTGGGGAAAAAATAGATAGGTACAATAAATACCATAACACACTATGAAATAAAATAGTAACATATAGGGTGAAGTAAGGTATATTCGTGATATAAGTAAATTCGTGATAAATTTCTAATAATTCGTCACGATCTAGCCTATTGCCTTATAGCAGCAGTTTTGTTGCAGTCTCTAGCGGAAAGACTCGACAACCTTCCCCACCACTGCAAGTCAAATTGCGAAGCTCTGTCGAACGGGATAAAACTTATTTTTCAGTGTTATTCCTTGTGTTGACGAGAGAGCTTGAAATCTGAAGTGCATTCGTTGTTTTATTATTTATGGTAAATATTGCAAAGGTAAGTTTGTAAAAATTACGTATGATGTTTATAAGTTGCTTAGTACCCCCGTTAAGTTATACAGGCAATTTTCGCCAACAGTTTTCTGAAATAGCTTAAGTTGTGAGGCGGTTTTCTTACGCATTTTAACGTTTGTTTGCGCGGGAAAATGTAACTAATTATTCGCGGTGTATTTACTCTAATTTTATTTGGATTTTTATCATAAATACAATAAATATGTGAACTATAAATATTAAATAATAAATATTATGAAGATTTTCCAACATCCAGGGTATCACGAACTTACCTGTGTCTTTTTTTTTAGAATTCAAAATGCCTAAAATATGCAAAGGAAAATATCGCCAATATGAGATCTTCGATTTATTAGAAGCCTCAAGACTTGTAAGAGTAGAGAAACTATCCATCTACAAGGCAAGTAAACAAAGTGGAATAGCCTGGAGTACACTGAAAGTTTTTTTAAGTAGAAATGAAGATGACAATCACCAAGTTGCCAAACTAGGAAGACCGTTTCCTCTTACTGCAGAAGTTGAAATTCAGTTGTTTAATTACATTATAAAAATGCAAGAATTGGGTTTTGGTTTGACGGTGCAGATGATAAGAAAGATAGCCTTTCAACTTGCACAACGTACGGAGAGAGATCACTTCTTCAATAAAGAAAATGAGTCTGCTAGTAAATGGTGGTGGGCTTAGTATAAAAAGCGATTCAATCTAACACTGCGTGTTCCTGAAAATTTGGCTGCATACAGGGCTTCAATGTCAAATAATGAAATACTGGGGGATTTTTATACAAAATTAGAAACATTAATGGTTAGACTTGGAGTTCAGAATAATTCCGATCGTCTCTGGAATTGCGATGAAACCGGACTATCTTATGTGGTCAAACCAAGTAAAGTCGTTACCTCGGTTGGAAAACGTTATGTCTACAAAAGAGCATATGCAGATAGAGGCGAATCTCAAACCATGATGGGATGTATTTGTGCCAATGGAACATGGATTGCACCGTTGATAATTTTCAAAGGGGTTCGATGGAACGATAATTTAAAGAAAGATTGCCTACCAAATACACAAGTAAAACTTTCTCCAAAAGGATGGATCAACAGTGAGATCTTTTTGGAGTAGTTTCAATTTTTTATTGCCTCAATTCCCTCTGCCCGACCAGTAATTTTATTAATGGATTCCCATGCATCACACATCAATCCGGAAGTTATATCTCTTGCGTCTCACAATGGTGTTTATTTATTTACATTTCCAGCCCACACTAGCCATCTGTTACAGCCACTTGATGTAGGTGTTCATAAGTCATTAAAGGCTCATTGGGCCAAAAGCTTAAATGTTTATATGTAAGATAATGCAAAGAAGCCCAATAGAACCAATTTTCACACCATTCTAAATCCGGCATACATTTCAAGTCTTTCCGCATCAAACATTAAAATGCGTTCAGAAAATCTGGGATATGTCCCTTTGATAGCAATGCCATTCCTAAGGAAGCTTTTGCACCTTCTCTACTCACTTCTAATGAGATACCTAATCAACGTGCAGGAGCTCCTACGCAACAAAATCCATTTAGCAACATATTGTCTCTTCCAACAAAGCCAGTTGCTGCAAATCCGAATAGAAAAAAGCGCGATTCAAGAGCAAAGTGCCTTTATTCTGAAAGTGGTGTGCCTTCTTCAATAAGCGATACAGCATCTACGTCATCACCATGTGTATTAGGCCTCAATCCTGTAAGTGTTATTCCTTCTTCGCCAATTCATGCACCATCTACGTCATCATCCTGTGTTCTAGCCCCAACCAATAAAAAAGCGGTTTCTGAAGATAATGACTGGGATTGCGGAATGTGTGGTAATAGTTATTCACTAGATGTCAAAAGAAAAAATGGTGCCAAGTGGGTCCAGTGTTCCTACTGCCTGATTCCATACCATGTTATGTGCCAATCGTCTGATGCCGAAGAGGATGTTTTTATGTGCGACATGTGTGGAAACAATGAAGACACCAATAATGATTCTGAAGAAGATTAAGTTATTTGTCTACCACCTGTTTTTGTTTTTAATTAATTTAGTTTTGTTTAATTTTTTCAAAATATGGATTTACTTTTCTTGCAAACAATTTTAATTTTGTTTTTATTTGTTAAGAAATTACCTAATTTTACCTAATAAATGAATTTTTATTATTAAAAAAAATTTATGCACACAAATTGGATTGTCACGAATTTACCTTACCTCTATCACGAAATTGAATATCCATGCCACGAAATTACCTTACCTGAACAAAATTTAAAAAAATACATAAATTATTAAACTTTATAATATTTTACACAAAATAGTAGCTTGCAGTTGTTACTGAATGATAAGTCTCCTTTTTGGTAATATTTTTACGGTAGAAAATTAAAACCTTTAACCGCATTAATTAAATAACCTATAATTATCACGAATATAACTTACTTCATCCTATTTTAAATTATACTTGAATGACTATTTTGGCAAAATTTTTTGCTTATCCAAAAAACATTCTAAGCAGAGAAATTTTTTGTCTCATACTTGGCATTTAGTGGTAATTTGCTTAGTTTTATTTATTGCATACTGTCATCCCTGGTCATCTTTATTTCGTTAGTAAATTACGCACCGGCTTTTTTTACCTGCTTGAATAAATTTATGTTCTGATGATGAGTTGTAGGGAGCATACGTGTGTTTACCTTTTGAAAGTAGTTTCAAGCACAATTTTTCTTTGAAATCTGTTATACTTATTCTTTTTGGTACAGTTTCGTTTTTATTATATAAATAATAAGCATTTTTTATGCTTGTTCCAGAAAGTAGTTCAACTGCCACCTTCCTGTACTATTTAATTCTCCGTCTAATAGAGGTAGAATAAGACGACAATTGGTGGATACATCAATGAAACTTTTTGCATTATTATAAGCCACAATATCTTCCGGATTTTTTTGACATCAATTCTACCTGTAACGTCAATAAATTCAGTTTATGTTTGGTGGTAAGCATCAGCACATCCAGCTTATCTTTCCATTTAAAAATGACAATGCCATTTCTCTCTCTTCCTACAATTTGACCCTTCTTCAGTTTGATTACCAGTACTTCTTGTGATACACCTTTTCAATTTTTCCGTATTGTTCTTACTAGGTGCGTTTGTCTGCTTTGTAAATTTTTAGTTAGCTCTACGCTGGTGTATCAGTTGTCAGTGTACAATGTCATTCCTGTATCGAGACTTTCGTCCATAAGTTCAAATACTACTTAAGATGCCATCAATTTTGTCTGCACCACAATAAATTTTGCAGTGAGATATAGCTTAAAGAGTGTCATTCCAAATTTATATTTCTTTTCTTTCACATATTGGCGAAATTTTAAACGTCCGCGAAAGGGTACCATTGTTTTATCTCAGCAAATATTTTCGTCTGGTACTATAACCTTTTTAAATTTAAAATTTAGCAGAGCTACCACTAACCGAACTTTGTCCAGTCTGTCTTTTGCTTGAAATAAATCGTTATTTGCGAAGTGCCACATACGCAATAAAAATTTGAATCTATTTCGAGACATTATATCCTGCGCTCTTGACCAATATAAATCCGAAATTCTGCAATAATCAGCCAGTATAGGTTCATGGTTCAGACCCATCCAAATCAGTACCCTCAAAAAGCAATACATTTCAGGCACGTCTGTGTTTCTTCATTTATGCAGTTTTGAAGATGGACCGTTGGTGTCTTCAACGATGTTATTCACAATCACCTGATTTGGGAATATGTTGGTTTGTTCGACAATAATGCTGATAATTTCTCTGTCTACAAAAAGTCTGAAGTAGATGAATTCTTTTTCATTTTTCTTGTTTAGGACTTCTTCTGTTAATCCTATATTTTCCTTAAAATTAGAATTTTCGCCAAATACTAACTTCCAATCAGCACCTGTATTTTCTTGGTTCCCTGAAGAATTTTGATTATCTGACACATCGCTATTTAAAACAAAAAAAAACAGCATGTCAATAGGACATATAAATTTGCATTCAAATGTAGTCTTACATAACATCTTGTGTCATTCGCAAATAAACTTGACCTTATTGCCCTTGTAATTTTTACCCTCTCTACCAAGCTCATTGGGATACAATAAAATAACTACAATATGATGTATATGTACTTATAACATAAATGACTATTATTATTTCATTGGCAAATATATATAAGTATATAAACTATGAGTTACGGCCCTATATTTATTTATTAACTTTTATTCAAACTTACCCTTAGTCGTTAACCGAGTTCTTTTAGCTGATATGTCACTGCTGTATCGTGAACTCTCTGTTTTGTAGTCAATATTTACTTCAGAGACATTCCCAAATGTACCTTTAGGAATAAATGAACTGCACGATGCAACGTTTAGAATTGAATCAACAAATACAAGCTAACGTCACACTACCGTTCAAGACAAGATACAACAAATCTAGACTGTGTGTATCCGTACTTATACACGGGGCGTAGAATAATACAATGCTTTTCCAGGTCACGTGTATATTTTTCGTGCACTAGTCAAACTACAAAAAATATAATTAAATTATTTAAGCAATATATCTAAGGTATGTTGATAAACAATTTTAAATACATTTTAATAAAAAAATTAGTGTGGCGTGTGACCCTTGTGGTGAATTTGGTGTGGCAGTCAAAGTGTTGAAAGTTTTTTTTTCCGGATTTCTGGTAACACATATTAATAAAAGCTTGGTTAGTTTATTATTTAAATGTATGTTTTCTGTATCTTCACGTTAACCTTTTATATTAAAACATTTTGCATGCTCATAGAGTAAAATTAATTATATTTTGTTTCTTTTTGCAGTACAAATGGTACAATGTCCCCGGTGAGTAAGGGAATGAGTCGGGGGTTTTATATTTCTAATATACTCTTTCTATAATAATAATATACGTTTATTCAAATCAATAGGTATTACATTAATTTACAATTTCAATTTCAGTTTACTTACAGTAACATAAACGTAAAAAAGAGTCTTTAAAGCATTAACATGCTTGTTGACTTAATCTGTCTAATATTAACAGGTTTAATGTTTTTTTTACAAATTATTATTTCATTTTTACAGTTTCTAATCTAATCTAATTTGTTTCGTTTTTTTTATCTAGTATAATTTAAATTTATTAAATTGTTACACAACTCCCTTTTTTCTTTTACCCAAGCATTAACTAATTTTTTATACAAATAAATAATTTTATAATTAATAAATTTTTGATATTTTTAAAATTTATGGGCAATTGATTGTATATTCTCGGAGCAAAATATTTAATTGACCGTTGCGTGATGTTTTTGAAGTGTGAAGACATTCAACATTCAATTTTCTTCTTGTTTCATAATTTGACACTTTTACTTTAAGAGGTATTTTATCTTTATGAATATTTTTTTAAGTAGCTCTAAGCAGTAGAATTGCCGAACATCAAGAACCCGAGTTTCATGAAAAAGTTAGTCTGAGGGATATGTTTTTCGTTTTCCATATATTAGTTTAAGAAACCATTTCTGAGTATTTTGAAGGGTCACCAAATGGCAATCTGCTACGCCACCCCATCCTAAAATCCCATATACAAGATGAGATTGTACTAAAGACAGGTAAAGCATTTTAAGCTGTTCAGCATCTAAAAACTCTTTTAAATAGCGGAATTTTGGTAACAGTCCTCGTATTTTTCTTATAATATTTTTTATTTGTAAGTCCCATTTAAGGTGCCTGTCAATTAAAACTCCTAAATATTGTTGGTTGTTAGTGGTTGTTAGATCATTTCCTTTTAAAATAATTGTATATTGGTCTATTAAATTTACAATTTTGTCAATGAAAAGTTTTACCGCTTCATTTTTATTTGTTTTATTGTAAATATCCAACCACTTTTCCTGGTTCAAATTGTTTTTTAGATTTTTGTAGTTAATGTACTTCTTTATTATTATTTTGTTTTCTTTGGTTTTGGTTAGATTAGGAATGAAAACTGCGATTGGATAATGATCTGAAGTAGTATTATTTTCAAATATAAATGAAGTTATGTAAGTGTAATCAGCAGGTCTTTTTATAAAGAAATGGTCTATACAAGTTTGACTTCTAGGTATAGTTGTTTTATTTATATAAGACCGTATATAAGACCTATGTACCGTTTATTTGAAACTTTTTTTATTTAAATAATATGTAGACCATATTAAGGTATGTAATAATTGGTACTTACCCAATAGTGTCCGACAAAAAGGTCTCGCATCTGTATAATTACAGTATACATTATTTGATGTTTATTCACACAATATTCAGTTCCTACATCCTTCGCGAATTACCTGTATTGGTTTTTTACCGATAAAAATCAAACAAGGTGCTTATACCTGTAGAGCTTAATTCACGACCGTCACCCTGTTTTAGCCAAACTCTCTACATATTTGTTCGGAAATGCTTCTGCAGTTTGTATATAATTAGTATGTCTGGGTCAGTAACTTTTTAAAGAGCATATTCTTTTGGCTATTGTCCGTTGCCTAATTCATATGTTTTTCTATTCGTTACAGTTATTCCTAAAATTTTTCTTTGTGTAAGTCTCTTGAGCACTTACAGTTTAGTTGATTTCTTTTGATCCAAAACCTATGTTTCAGAGCCTTATTAGGTGACTGGTAGAATACATTTTATCTAGGTCTTTGTTTTGAACTTACAGAAATTCTTATTTTTAGAATGTATTTTGATTTACCATATGCTGTCCAGCTCAATTTAATCCTTTTCTCTTCTTCTTCTTAGCCTTCTGTCGTCCAGGTTTGAACATAGGCCTCTACCAACTCCTTCCATCGGTCTCTATCCTGAGCAACCTATTTCCAATTTGTTCCGGCTATTCTTTTAATGTCATCAACCCCTCTTACCTGTGATCTTCCTCATGGTCGTTTACTTTCGCAAGGTCTCCAATGTTATATTGTATTATTCCAACGTTTGTCGCCCTCGAAGCTCCACTTAAGTTTGGCAATTTTTGTTGTTTTGTCTTCGACTTTTGTTTTTGATCTTCCCCAGTCGTTTTTCTTTTTTATCTGACAGTTTTTATCAGAAAATCAAATTTTTGGTTTTTATCCCAACACTTTACTGTTAAAAAGTTTTTTACGTACAATGTGACGTGTTTTTATAGTGCTTCCTAGTAGTTTTTATTCATTTCTTTCACTTTTAAATTAAACTTTTTCTTATGTGTATACATGAATGCTACTACATATGAACATTTAAGCTACTATTTCAACTTTAATATTTTGACCACGGATACTAACAGAATGGTGTGTTTGTTTTACCCCTTAACATCTTCACTCACCATTCATTGAACTGATGAAGCTTGTAAATACAATAAGCGAAACGTCTTCAAATATAGGAATGGAACTGTGATTTCCTTTTATTATTTCTTCTGTCCCTGAGGTGAATCCACGGAAGGCTGTGGATCGCCTTCAGTTGCTTTTTCCGCTAAGGCAGACGATCTAAGGATGCGTTGTGATTCCATCTGAGTTCTGTAAATATATCAGACAAAGGGAAAACAGGAAGAAACACGAAGCAAAGTTTCTGTTTTTATTAAGAAATGTGGCCGTCGGTGTCAGTTCGTCAAGGTCTTCCCCTCTTTAAGAGTATCTTGAAGGTTTCTCAACTGATGACGTGTGTGACCAGCAGATATGGATGAAACACACTACTTGCTTGTTCCAAGTTGCCTGCTCACAATACGCTGTACGAAAGTTTGAATTTCGGAAACCGTCTTTCGTACACGTATAGAACAGGTTTACAACTTACTGGTTAAGTTTTAGTAGGCGTGCTTTGTTGATACGCCGCTGAGTCGAAGCAGAAGTACGAACTGACTTTAAACACGCCACGTCGAGAACCTGAGAGGTGCCTATAACAAATAGTAGAACAAGGAAATTGCAAAAATAGGTGAAATAAAATGGTATGTAAATAGAATCGAAATATATATATATATATATATATATATATATATATATACACACATATATATATATATATATAATATATATATAAATATATATATATATATATAATATATATATATATATATATATAATATATATATATATATATATAGGTATCAAAATGCAATATGTAAAAGCAAAACAAAAGAACACAAGCAAATATAAATACTCTGGAGCAACAGAGTTGCGACAGAGAAAACAAGCACATTAAATATAAATAATTATATTTGTCAACCGACAAAGTAAAGTAAAAATGATAATCAGTATGAAATACGTTAGGTTAAAAATATCAAATGCAAATAATATCGACAATTGCACAGGTAGTTGGCAATTGGTAAAGTTGAAAAAATTTATTAACAGGTAAAATATTAACAATAAAATGGAAACAAATAAACCTGAAATTAAAATAAAAGAATACCAAACAATATTCTACAAGAATATTGTATTGCCAGCTGGAACAAGTGATGAGCGGACGACAAGTCTAATTCTCTTCCAAGGGTTCGATTAGAAGAACTAGTAATTTAACATAAATGGGTATTCCCTAACCAGAGATCTTAGCTAGTTCAGACTCAGAACCGAATAGGCAACGGCCATACCACACTGAATATACCGGTTCTCGGCCGTCTGGAGATTGTGAAAAATAGGCGTGACCAACAATCAGAAAATAGGATAACGTCCGGAGCCAATCAGAAGGCTAAGAGGTGAGAAATGCGCAGATCTGGATGCGTACTGGTTAGGTGACGTGTCCGATCTGGCGACCCTCTTTTGACCGATATCCTCGTGAGCAAAAGATTTATTTTTTTGGAACTTACTCATTGTATATATATATATATATATATATATATATATAATATATATATATATATATATATATATATATATATATATATATGTATATAGAGTTTGTATAACGACGCTAAGAATACAATTCTTTGGAGGGCGTCAAAACAAGGATGAGCTAGAGATGGTATAAGCCAGTTTGGTGTAGAATTTTATTATAAATGTGAAATTTTCGGTGATATGTTGTCACCTTCATCAGCACCTAAATGGAAAACCTATTTTAGTACAAGTAGTGGAAATTAACATTCAAAACCTACATTGGGAATGTTCAGTTGGTCCTAGAGGTGAAGAACACTGTCACAAACATGTTAAAAATATTAAAAAATACATTTAAAATTTTGAATAAAAACATTACAACACAACAGGGTATTATTTAAAATACAAACACAACAAAAATCTAAAAATTACAACCTACAAAAACTGCAACTTCATGTTAAGGGTAGAAAAGAAGAATTATTCTTCTTTTTTGATGACATATTTCTGACTTCTGTCAATATCCAGGTGTCATATGCAACGAGGTTATAATTTTCACGTTAGAACCTCATGGATATGGAAAGAAAGAACCCCAGGAAACACAATCAGCAGGGAAATGAAGTCTTTTCTCAAGTACAGGTAGACAATCTATGCATGTTATGATAAGTTCCCTACATTCTCCAGTTTGTTATATCTTGTCAAGTCCTGTTGAAGTAGAAAGGAATAAATACAACTTAAGTTTTCAACATCTTTCTTACAGTTCATAGAAGAACTGCAGTTATGGATGTAGCACATTTCTATGAAGTTTCTCTTAAATTGGTTGTCAACCCCCTTTAGTACTTGTACATTTTCATAGTTAGCAATGTGTCCAGTATTCTTAATATGTTGGCTAAAGGCTGTGCAGGTGGGCTTCCTTACTACATCACTCTTGTTCAAAGCTAGTCTTTTTGAGAGTTTCTGGCTGGTTTGACTGACATACACTTCTGGACAGGAACCACATGGAATAGAATACACTACATTGAAGTTATCCAGTTTTTTAACTCTTTCTGTCAGGTGAGTAAAGTATGTCCCCAATCTTTTGTACACTGAATTTGCTATCACTATGTTGAACGGTCTGAAAAGGTTTGTGATTTTTGGTGATAAACCTCTGATGTAAGGTAATCTCCCATAGAAAACTTCTACTGTTTCTCCTTCTAATGTTTGTCTTTGGTGTGTTCTAACTGTTGGCATATCTTGGAATAGCAATTTACCCTAAGATGCTTCTTAATAAATTGCCTACCTCTACTTGAGAAAAGACTTCATTTCCCTGCTGATTGTGTTTCCTGGGGTTTTTTCTTTCCATATCCATGAGGTTCTAACGTGAAAATTATAACCTCGTTGCATATGACACCCGGATATTGACAGAAGTCAGAAATATGTCATCACAAAAGAAGAATAATTCTTCTTTTCTACCTTTAACATGAAGTTGCAGTTTTTGTAGGTTGTAATTTTTAGATTTTTGTTCTGTTTGTATTTTAAATAATACCCTGTTGTGTTGTAATGTTTTTATTCAAAATTTTAAATGTATTTTTTAATATTTTTAACATGTTTGTGACAGTGTTCTTCACCTCTAGGACCAACTGAACATTTTCAATGTAGGTTTTGAATGTTAATTTCCACCACTTGTACTAAAATAGGTTTTCCATTTAGGTGCTGATGAAGGTGACAACATATCACCGAAAATTTCACATTTAGAATAAAGTTCTACACCAGCTTATATGGCTTATACCATCTCTAGCTGATCCTTGTTTTGACGCTTTCCCGAAAGTTACCCTCCAAAGAATTATATATATTATATATATATATATACATAAGTATTTCTTATATATATATATATATTATATATATATATATATATATATATATTCCACTACTACCAGAAGAAGTGATAGATATAATGAGTGTCCAACTGAATACATGCAATACCATCACGAAAATAATATGAGCCTACGCACCAGATGTAGGATGTGAAGAACAGGAAAAGGAAGAATTTTGGAGTGGACTTAATTGCGAGATCCTCGAGATTCCAGTAGACAAAAAGATTTTATTAGAGGTGATTTGAATTGACATATTGATAGAAAAAGAGCGGAAATATAAAAAGTTGAGAGAGGTTTAAAAATGGAAATATGAAATGTTAAAGGAAATATTTTGATTGACTTTAATTTTAGCAAATACATGAATAGTATGAAAAAGAACACTAATCTAGAAAATAGTGGTGCGGATAGTAAAAAAATGGATATAGAGAAGACAGTAACGATTTATTGCTTTGTATATCGAGTAAAAATTTAAATATTTTCGTATATACCAATTAATATGTGTTTTAATATTGTAAATTCGTTAAATATTTACCTGCCTTCTCCACCACTGCTTAAATACACTTTAAATCTCTAAGAGTAACTAATTTTATGGTTTAAGTCTCAAATAAAGTTGGAAAATAAAAATGTTCCCCTCAGGAAAACGGTGTCGGTTAAGAAAATATATTTATTTACTGTAAGTTTCGTAATGGGTTATTTACAAAACTGCTATATTAATTTCTCAATTTTTGATAGCATTTTTTAAATTATTATTAAATTGTTTTCGTACATACCTACAGACATGATTACGTACTAGAGACAAGATTATAATCTTTTATGTTTTGAAAATATTTTGTAAAATTATACAGGGTAGGAAAATAAATAAACGACCAACATTTTAATATGATTGCTGCAACTAACAGAGGTTAATCAAATATTATCTGGGTTATTTATCAGAGTAATTGCAACTGCTGTATTATCAGAAATTGCAGGTGTTGCTATTGTGTTGATGTACTTCTTTGAGCAACACACTCTTTGATGCAATTTCAATTCTGGTCGAAAACACAGATCCCATACAGGCAGCTGAAATATCTCAAAAAAGTATAAATTTAATTAAAATATGGGCTAAGAAAGGAAAGATAAATATCAACGAAGCAAAATCAGTTAACGTGGTACTTACTAAATGTCATGGAGAAACACCAAATATCCTAATGCATAGTAAGAATATTCTCAAAGATAATACTGTAAAATATCTTGGATTATACCTTGACAAGAGGCTAACATGGAGGACCCACATCTAGATAAAGACGAAGCAATTAGGAATATAATTCAAAAATCACTACTGGTTACTCGGTCGTAAGTCTCCCTTATCATTACCCAACAAAATATTTGTGTATAAAGCAATCATCCGGCCCTTCTGAGCATACGAAACTGTAAGGAGCTGCAGCAGATAGCAATGTAGCAATACTAGAGTGATACGAATTTTAAGACACCTTAGACAGAGAATATGATTGATGTTTACGTCATGACGTGAAAATAATTGCTGTGGACCTTATTGCAAAAAGTGGCAAAGAGTAATTTTTCCAGCCAACTATAGGATATGAGAGCTATCATGAAGAGTCAAATGATAACGGGTTGAGCCTAATAAACTTTGCAAGCACCAAAAACATGATAGTAGGAGAAACAAGGTTTTCCCATAACGTAATACACAAAGAAATATAGAAATCACCTGACAACGAAACTATTAACCAGATAGATCGCATCCTAATAGATGCAAGGCATTTTTCCAGCCTCGTGGATGTCAGAAGCCACTAAAGTCCAAACATAGATAGTGACCACATTCTTCTTATGGTAAAAATTAGAGAAAAAACATCAATTCTATAGGATAAATATATGAAACAAGACATAATTATTGTTGATCATTTTCATATTAAAACCGTTGCAAGAGAAGACAAATTAATGAGAAGCCTGGAAGCAAGCAAAAATGAGAAGAAATTGTGGACAAAATGTAGCAACATAATAACTAAGAAGGTATAGGAAATCTTGGTGAAAACCAACCCAGTTAGACAAAACGAATGGTTTAACGAAGAGTGCCAAGAAGCAACAGATAACAAAAATAGAGCATGCCTAAAGACAAATCAAGCTAGATACACAAAAAGAGCAAAGGAGGAATACCGAATCCCAAGTAGGAAAGAAAAAGATATCATAGAAGACAAAAAAGGAAATTTGAAGAAAAGCAGTGAAAAAACATAGAATGACTAAGAAATCAAAACACAACTCAAAAGTTCTACAAAATGTAAATAAAATTAATAAAGATTTAAGCCAATAATAGAAATCTGGAAGAATGTAGATAAAAATATTTTAAGTGACACGGCCTCAATCTTAAACTGAAGGGTTGAATTTTTCGACGCAAAATTTTAGTAGGTCATTATATCGAAGAAGCATATAACATTGTAGCAGATTGAAATAATTGGAATCCATTCAACCCAAATAAAAGAGGTTATCACTAAAGAGGTTGCCCAAGCCATTAAAAAGCTTAAAAGTAATAAAGCACCAAGAACTGATCAAATTTGTAGTGAGCTCTACAAGAAAGATGGCAAAGCCCTGCTACAAGGACTGCATAAACGTTTATTTCTTGTCTATCAAAATCAGACCATGCCCTTTAAATTGTCTCAAGGCGTAATATGCCCGTTACATAAAAAAGTTGATCAGCTCCAGTGTAAAAACTACAGAGGTATAACCCTGTTAACAACTGCTAACAAAGTACAAGCAAATATTTTTTACAAAAGGCTACAAATTTACACGGTTGACATATTTGGAAACTACCAGGCCGGATTTATACCAGAAAAATTAACAATTGACCAGTTTCATTTAATAAGATGAATCTTTGAGAAAACATTAGAATTTAACATTGAAACCCATAAAACCATCACCTATTTGTCGACTCCAAGGCGGTATACGACGGTGTCAAGAGAAAAGTACTATACCAATCAATGCGTGAGTTTGGTATACCAGAACAACTTATCTGATTAACGAGAATAACAATGTATAACTTAAAATCTAACGTTAGGATACAGAAAGAAAATTCTCGACCCTTAGATATAAAGAATGGAATCAGACAATGAAATTCTCTAGCTTGTCTCCTATTTAACATTGCCCTGAAAAAGGCAGTCTGAGACACACGAACTAGAGACGGTGATACTATTTACAATAGATCAATACAAATAGTAGCATATGCTAATGATATTGACATAATAGGGCATAGAAAACGAGATATTGAGCAATATTTCCTATAATTGGAAACGGTGGCGAAACAAGTCGGTCTAGTCATAAACGAAGACAAAACCAAGTACATGTTGGTTACTAAGAATCCTAGAGCAAATGAAAAACGGGAAACAGCATTTGTAAGTTATATCTTTAAACGTATTGACTGCTTCACATATCTTGACTCGCTAATGAGCCAAGTGAGTGACCAATATAAAACAAACGAAGAAACTAAATGACAAATAAACCTTACAAATAAAGCATACCAAGAACCCCAAAAACAATTCCACTCAAGAAATATTTAAAGAAAAAATAAAATTATTGTATATAAAACACTGCTGAGGCCGGTTCTCACATATGGGGCGGAAATATGGACTCTAAGGCAGAAGCATCAAAGACTTCTGGAAATATTTGAGCGTAAGATAAAGATCCGAAAAATATTTGGAACTATACCCGATCATAGGCAGTACCGCAAAAGATTAAAATTCGAATTATATCAACGCGTTAATGAACCACAATACAGTGACTAAGATGGATCAGACATATAGTACGAATTCCTGTCAACATGATTGCTAAAAAGCTACCGACAGGAACACCTATAAAAAGAAGAAGCAGAGGCCGACCACGAATTAGGTCGTTAGATGGAGTTGAGGCCGACTTAGGAATACTAGAGATCAAAAGACCTTAGGGCAATCTAGGATCCACAGAGAATTGTCAAGCCAAAGATGTTTTATTCATAATTTATCATGTTTATCATGTTTTATTCTAAATGCAGGTATTTACAGGGATCTAACGATAGAAACAGTGAAGCAAATAATTTGAGATTAAACGACTTACCTGTAAGGAAGTTCAATCATAATTATACGAGCTTCATTCCATCAGTCTAGAACACAATGGCATCACTGCTTTGCTGTGACTCACGCACTCGTTAAAAGAAAATAAAATCTATCCGGTCACACCCGGTCTGGCTTCATTCTTGCGTTAGTGAAAGTCAATTATGTAATTGGGGTGGAAAGATGAACCTCCGGAGGGGTGGGTTGTTCTAGACTGATGGAATGAAGCTCGTATAATTATGATTGAACTTCCTTACAGGTAAGTCGTTTAATCTCAAATTATACTTCGCTTCATTCCATCAGTCTAGAACACAATGGCAGTTGTTTAGAGAGTTTACATCATCGACTAGGCTTTAATAAATCATACAATTTAAGTACTAATCTTTAATATATAGCTGCTAACCAATATGAACAATTAAACAGATACTTTATTTTACTTCTTAGGTAATGAGGTAACTAATCCTAACAATGAAACTTACTTCTACAAACAAAATATTTCTTATAACTTAAAAATATTTCTAGCAAATTCTGCGGGGGTTTCGATTGGTCTATTATAATAGTTAAAAAATATTTCTGAATTTTTAGACCATCCTGCAGTAGCTTTTATAGTATCGATTGAAACTCCGCATCTAAGCGCTGCCGAAGATGACGCATGCCTGGTACTGTATGGGGTAAAGGTACTTACATCGATACCACTCATCCTTAGAACAGATTTTATCCATCTTGAGAGGGTCTGGGTAGAGGCAGCCCGATATGGTTTCATGTAAGTTATAAATAGACGCGTTATATTTCCCCTTAAGGGTTTTGTGATATTAATATAATGTAGTAAAGTGGAAGCTACACAAAGTTCTGGTTTATTATAGAAAAACGGAAGACAAAGTTTAGGTTGATTTTTATTAGGTGCTGAAGTTTTTAGCAATTCTGTAATTATTATTTCAATTCGATCATCGAAGTTGGAAATGTTATTAATGTGAATACTGTTAATAGTTCTCAGTAACTCGGTGTGCAGTACATAAAGATATTATGGTATCCAACTTAAGCGACAATTGCTCTAATGTAAGATTTTCCAACGGATATAATGTTGACACATACTCCAGAACGCTATCGGGATTCCAAGTCTTAGTATATTTTGGAAATGAAGGCCTCAATTTAAAAATACCTTTAAGATATCTATTAAGAGCTTCAGATTGTTTAATATTTGACACTGTTAGAGAAATAGCCTATCGGAATGTATTTAAAGTGGAGTAACTACTTCCCCTTTCATATTCTGTTAACAAAAATTGCATAACATCTTTATCAGATGCACCAAACAGAGCAATAGGTTTTCTTGACAGTATGACCAAATTTTAGAAGTTTTAGAAGAAATTTTAAAGAAAACTGGATACCAACATTGAGCTTTCCAAAGAGGAACCACCACAATTTCTTCTGCTCTATCTAATATTATTTTATTAAGTACTCTCATAACCAAACAAAACGGAGGAAAAGCATAAAATTTGTAATTGCTCCAATTTAAAGTGAAAGCGTCTATAGCGAATGAATCGGGGTCTTTCTTCCATGACACATATTTTGGACATTTAGCATTAGATATTGAAGCAAATAAGTCAATCTGCGGTTTGCCAAATGTTTCCACTATTTGGTTATATGCTGCTTGATTAAACGAGAATTCCGTATCAATAATTAGCGAACGTGATTCCGCGTCTGCTACTGAATTACTTTTTGATTCTATGTAGGATGCAAAAATAAGGATATCTCTAGTCTCACACCACTGCCATATACAGCGGGCTAAATAGGCTAGCTTAGGATACTTTATGCCTCCCATTATATTGATATAAGAGATAGAAGTGGTGTTGTCAATTCTTAAAAGTATTGAGCAAGATCTTTTATGTTTAGCAAAACTTTTAAGACCCATATGGGCAGCAAGTAATTCTAAATGATTGATATTAAACTTTTTTGCATCTTCTGACCAAAAACCATGAATTTTTTCTGCATCACAACAAGCTCCCTATCCAGACAAGGAAGCATCCGAATAAATTATCATTTGATATGTAGATTGCTGCAAAGGTGTTTTTGCTTGTGGTATGGCTGATATCCACCAATGTAATTCAGTTCGAATATCGTTATCAATTAATAAATGTCTATTATAGCCCCCACCTTCTTTTTTTTTTTTTTTTTTTTTAAAGCTAAATATTTTTTCCGTTCGAGGATTTTGGTGTAGAGGTAACCGTATTTAACTGCAGGGCAAATCGATATTAGAGAAATAATAATTCTCGCAAATCGACGGATTTTACAAGTTTGAAACTTTAAAATTGACCGAATTATTGTTATTGTATTGGTAATTTTTACCTGAGTTAGAGACAATGACATATCAACACTGTTAAAGATAAACCCTAAAAACGTTATTTGTTGAGTTCTAATGAGCGTACTTTTCTTATAATTAATTATGAAACTCAATTCTAGAAACAGTTCAATTGTAATTTTTAAATTATTATTGCATTCTGATTTTGTACTCCCTAACAATAAACAATCATCCAAGTAGTTAAGAATAAGAATATTTCTAACTTTTAAATATTGAGCAACAGGTTTTAAAATTTTTGTGAATAAATATGGCGCGACTGATAAACCAAAAGGTAAAACGTTAAATTGAAACATTTTTCCCTTGTATTGAAATTTAAAAAATTTACGATGTTGTTTATTGATTGGTATTCCAAAGTAAGCATCCTTTAAATCTAGAGAGACCATGTAGCAACCTGAAGTAATTAAACTTTTTACAGACCTGTAATCATCTAACTTAAAATGTGGAGCTGTAATATAAGAATTTAATCGTTTCAAATTTAAAACAAATCTGTTTCCTCCACTAGACTTTGGTACTAGAAAAAATGAGGATATAAAGCCTTTCTTATTTGAATTACACGGTGCTTTTAAGTCAAAAACTAGATTTCTTTAAAGCCTGTGCAGTTCTACACCTATTGGCAAGATCCATTCCAAAAAGATCTTGATCTACTGGACCAACCTTGGCTATTTTCCTCATTTCAGGATTGAGCCTAGGTACTAGCTCATGTCGACGATGGAGAGATATTAAATATTGAGAATGTGTAAGGAGCTTCGCAGCATCTGCCAAAGGTCCAACACAATCCGTAATGCTGTTTGTCGGCATTTTTAAGATCTGGTTAAAAACAGCTCCGAAGGCACTTAAACCCTTACCCAAACAAGTTTGTATATGCTCTAGGTAGGAGTCTTTTTTAATATCCTCACTGGAGGCTAGCAACTTTACTTCCTCATTCAGTTTTGATAACCAAAAAGTGAAATAAGGAAGAAAATAAACCAATAAATAAATAAAAAATTAAGATAAACGAAAATCCGATGCTATATCCACGATATATATCACAAGAATATCACAGATACCATATACCGTTCCAGAAAGGTCTATAAAAAGATCAATACTTGCACAATACATTGTAAAGCAAGTCGTTAGATTTTATTCCGCAAATTATTTGTACCAGCTTGCTTAAAGAAAATAATGTGTTGTAAGGCCTATAAATAAGGTAAATCCTTACACATTGTTATGTAAAAAAAATTAAAACAAATAAAAATTCGAATGCTATATCTACAATATATTATAAGAAAAACACAGATTTTATTAAACACAGATTTTTACCATTACATTCGTGTTGAAAATGTCTATGAAAAGGTCGATCCTTGCACAAAACATTATAATGTAAATCGTTAGAATTCTAATCTGCAAAATTTATTTTTGTATCGGCTTAATAAAATAAAATGTGTTGTAAGGCCTATAAAAGGTAAATCCTTACACACGATTACGTTAACATCTATCAATTTTGTGATACAAGGCCTCTATGAGGTAAACCCTTGCACACCATTTATTAATTAAGTCTGTGTATTTTACGTATTGAAAATACGGCAAAATATTGTGTGGTAGGGCCTTTAAAAAGGTAAATCCCTACACACCGTTACGTAATTATCTCATAAAATATGTAAGTGCAATGCTAACCGTATAATTTTGTAAAGAAAAACAAAAAACACCGTCAGCCAAAATTTATATTAAGTGAGTGATGATTAATGTTATATTTGCGTTGGAAAATTCCCAATAACAGTAACAAAATTGATTAAATTACTTACAAAATTTATTTTTGTATCTGTTTGTTAAAATAAAATGTGTTATAAGGCCTATAAAAGGTAAATCCTTATACACGATTACGTAACTATTTTCATTATATCATCGATATGTTTTCATATTTACGTAAACATCTATCAATTTTGTGATACAAGGCCTCTATGAGGTAAATCCTTGCACACCATTTATTAATTAAGTCTGTGTATTTTACGTATTGAAAATACGGCAAAATATTGTGTGGTAGTTCCTTTAAAAAGGTAAATCCCTACACACCGTTACGTAATTATCTCATAAAATATGTAAGTGCAATGCTAACCTTATAATTTTGTAAAGAAAAAACAAAAAACACCGTCAGCCAAAATTTATATTAAGTGAGTGATGATTAATGTTATATTTGCGTTGGAAAATTCCCAATAACAGTAACAAAATTGATTAAATTACTTACAAAATTTATTTTTGTATCTGTTTGTTAAAATAAAATGTGGTATAAGGCCTATAAAAGGTAAATCCTTACACACGATTACGTAACTATTTTCATTATACCATCGATATGTCTTCATATTTACGTAAACATCTATCAATTTTGTGATACAAGGCCTCTATGAGGTAAATCCTTGCACACCATTTATTAATTAAGTCTGTGTATTTTACATATTGAAAATACGGCAAAATATTTTGTGGTAGGGCCTTTAAAAAGGTAAATCCCTACACACCGTTACGTAATTATCTCATAAAATATCTAAGTGCAATGCTAACCTTATAATTTTCTAAAGAAAAGCAAAAAACACCGTCAGCCAAAATTTATATTAAGTGAGTGATGAGTAATGTTATATTTGCGTAGGAAAATTCCCAATAACAGTAACAAAATTGATTAAATTACTTACAAAATTTATTTTTGTATCTGTTTGTTAAAATAAAATGTGTTATAAGGCCTATAAAAGCTAAATCCTTACACACGATGACGTGACTATTTTCATTATACCATCGATATGTATTCATATTTACGTAAACATCTATCAATTTTGTGATACAAGGCCTCTATGAGGTAAATCCTTGCACACCATTTATTAATTAAGTATGTGTATTTTACTTATTGAAAATACGGCAAAATATTGTGTGGTACGGCCTTTAAAAAAGGTAAATCCCTACACACCCTTGGAAGTTATCTCATAAAATATCTAAAGTGCAATGTTAACCTTATAATTTTGTAAACAAATAAACAAAAACACCGTCAGCCGAAATTTATATTAACTAAGTGATGAGTAATGTTATATTTGCGTTGGAAAAATACCAATAACCGTAACAATTGATTAAATTACCTACATGAGGAGTTGTTAGCTGATAATTCTGTGACAGCATTTTGAATGTTTCATAGCTGTCTTACAATTTCTGACAAATCATGTTTTCTTTTCGGCATTATTGAGCACTAACACAAGAAACACTTTATAGCGACTAATGCGTAAGACACTAAAAGCAAGAATGAAGCCAGACCGGGTGTGACCGGATAGGTTTTATTTTCTTTTAACGAGTGCGTGAGTCACAGCAAAGCAGTGATGCCATTGTGTTCTAGACTGATGGAATGAAGCGAAGTATAATTGTTAAAAGTAGCGATAAATATTTTAAAGTTCTGGAAAAATACTTCAACGAGTTGGCAGTAAATATATTGGATAACTTCACACAACTAAATAGATAAACATAAGAACTCCTTTTTTAGGAATAAACTTATTAGGAGCTGATAGTCATTGAACTAAATCTCCTGCTTTCATATTCTGTACGTTCAAAAAATGCATGGTGTTACTTGCTTGTATGTAACATATTGTATTTTAAAACAAAGAAAAAAAATCTTTTTCAATGCCCTAATTACGTATATATTACCGAAGTGCTAGCATATAACGAATATCTTTTTTTTTTCACTACTGACGTGCATACTGTAATATAAATTATATTGCATATACGCAACAGATTTTTTTCTATTGCATTTGGTCTTGCTCATGACAATATTCAATACTGTTATTAAGATATTATTGATTGGATATAATCTTATGGTTACCATTATTTAAGGCGTCATGCTTGTCGTGAAATATACACTAAAAACAGATTAATAGTAATTTACACATTTTTAATTTAGCCTAATGGCAACATTATTTAGCATTACAAAATTATTTTAAAAAAATTGAAACACCGTAATGTAAAACATTTCATTATAAATAAAAAAATTGTTTTTTGAACTATTTGAAGCCTTGACTACTTATTTTTATATTTCATTTAATCAAATCGATATAGATATAAGAAAATAAGATTCAAGTGGCACTTGAAATTATTACAGAGCTAGAAGTATCATACAAAAAACAAAAAGTTTTTATATTTACTGATAAGCAAAATTTTATAATTTTTATCGGTTAATAAACAATAAAAAATGTTACTAATCAGGATGTTGCGTCATGATTATATTTTTTCCTTATTACTTACTGTTTATACTAAGTAAATAATACCTATGATAAGTAAATATTATCAATAAATTAAAATGACGGAAACATATTAAAAATTCATGTAATGACAAAGTAACGCATAAATTCATTATTAGCTAAATAAACAACATTATTACAAATTTTCGAAACAGGTCGATTTGTTATTTTAATTTACTATGTTTTTAAATTATAATCTAATATACAGGGTAAACCACCTTCGTACAATGACGTCATCATATATTTTTTTAATGGGATAATTTTTTTTATTTTCAATTTACAGATTTCCCTTGCTGAGCTGATTCCAAAAATGCGTAACACGTTGCTTCAAATTGGTAAAGGGTGGCAAAAATGGAAAAATTCCAGGTTACCTACAAAATAATAAATAAAGAATAAACTTTTTTTTGAACCTATTCTCTATCCTTCCATTGTTCGATATAGGTCTCCCCCAGTTCTCTCTATCTTTCCCTAATATGGCAATCTTCTAAAACCCAGGGATTGTTAGCACCCTCTGCTCTTTCCTCGATCCTACCATTGCCTTGGAAGGTGACTCCGGAGCTGCTGGGGACTGGGGGCCAATTCTTACGTGTATCTATCATAAGAGGGGGGGTAGATTCGTTGTAAACTCACCACGCTGGCCAGACGGGTTGGTAAGTGTGTTTCAGCCGCCCACTCTGGGAACAGACGCTGTTTGCAGCCGCCCACTCTGGGTCAGACGCTGCTGTTGTCGCAGTATCACAGCCGCTTAACTCATAATGTGAGTAACGCCTGTGAGTATCTGGAATTAAGCCTACAGAATTTTTACTTCCTATATCCTTAATCCAGTAATGACAATACTGCTGCCTAATGTCATATCCTCAGTTGATCCGCGGGTACTTATTTGGCAATGCCTTATTCGTACCTGTCCTGCATATCTGCAGGAACTTTCCCTATCAGCCATATGGGACGTGCCGTGTCGAGGTTGAGGACATTCCCCACCCAGTTTGTCTTCCGTGAATTATAGAAGAACCCCTACTTAGTTCAGAGCTCCTCCTCCACGAAAGCTATGACCTACACGGAAGAATAAACTTATTAAACACAATAAATGAAATGAAATCGTAGGCTTCCACGGCCAGAGTCAGAATTATAGTTTATTCGTCTTCCGGGTTTGGACCGTGTCATTTGTGAGTGACCCAAAAGTGGGTTCATCTCGACGTTTCGCTACAATTGTATGTAGCTTCTTCAGGAGAACAAAAAAGGAAAAAAGAAAGAAAGAAGAAAACAAAGAACAGGAAGATGGGTAGTTAGCAACGGTAACTCAGTTACTCAACGCAACCAGAGGCGAATACTAACTACCAAGATGGGCATTTGGTCACAGTAACTCAACTACTCAACGCAGCCAGAGGTGAAAACCAAATGCCAGGACAGGGATTCACGTCCAACAGCTCAGAACACTAACGCGTCGAGAGGCGGGGAGTGAATCCCCGGGGAGGATTCACTCCCCGCCTCTCGACGCGTTAGTGTTCTGAGCTGTTGGACGTGAATCCCTGTCCTGGCATTTGGTTTTCACCTCTGGCTGCGTTGAGTAGTTGAGTTACTGTGACCAAATGCCCATCTTGGTAGTTAGTATTCGCCTCTGGTTGCGTTGAGTAACTGAGTTACCGTTGCTAACTACCCATCTTCCTGTTCTTTGTTTTCTTCTTTCTTTCTTTTTTCCTTTTTTGTTCTCCTGAAGAAGCTACATACAATTGTAGCGAAACGTCGAGATGAACCCACTTTTGGGTCACTCACAAATGACACGGTCCAAACCCGGAAGACGAATAAACTACAATAAATGAAATTTGACATTGTTATACAACTACTTTAATAAACTATTAAAAACACCTTGCATTATTTGCAACATTTTCTCTAAGAGAACTTATTAGTGATCCAAGACCCTGCATAATAAAAATATTTTCTAGCAGCACTTAATAATTAGCAATTCAAGTCCCTAAAGATGAATTCGATAAGCAGAATTAATAATTCAAGTCCCTAAACCATAAAACTATTTTTAATGTTTTACATACTTTTTTACTTTTTTTTTCATTTGACGTTAAAAACTGTCAGGAAAAGAATTTGCAGAAGGTACGTTAACATGAAAACTATTTAAGCAATTCATCATTTGCACCTTTTTTTACAAGTGATGGAATTGAAATAATAATGATGATTGGTGTTGGCGATAAGATACGGACTCAACAAGAAGTATGCCCATTTTTTCATGAAGGTCACCCAGATCTTGAACCTATTTTACCATCTACGTTAGGTAGAATAAAGTAAAAATACAAAGAATTAGGCCATATGAGTGATGAAGTAAAGCATGGTACACCAAAAATGAAAATAGTCAACAAGACATAATTTTGGCCGCAGTAGAAAATCCACAAAGTGCAATGCGAGAATGATCTAGGGATTTTGGTCTCAAAAGTCTTTAGTATAAAATGTTTTTAAACATACCCCCATACACTTAATACCATCCTTATAAAGAATGTCTTATTTATGAATTGGCTGAAGTTGACTTTCACCTAAGAATTGAATTCTGCGAGTATATATTGAACCGACCTAACAATTTCATTGATAACATTTTATTTTCAGACAAGGCAGCGTTTTAATTAGTCGCTCATGTAGACCGACAAAACCCCCGTTATTGGTCTAATGAAAATCCACATTAAATAAAAGTGTCCCATATGCAAGGACCACAACAAACAAATGTCTGGGATGGTATTGTGACAAATGCAATAATTATTGGTCTATATATTTTTTTGAAAAGTAATATTCAAATAACTACTAATTTGGACGGCAGAATCTGGTTTTAACAAGATGGAGCATCGCCACATTTCGCAGTAACTGTGCGACAACGATGAATAGGAAGAAGGGGACCAGTGAAATCGCCCCCTAGACCACCTTATTTGAAGTCGTTATATTGTTTTATGGGGTTATTTAGAATCTATAGTCTACACAAATATACCTGATAATATTCTTTAAATACAAGACCGAATAAGACAAGAAATAAAGACCACAACACCCACTTTACTACAGAGACTTTACTTTTACAAAGAATGTTAAAGACGAAAGCAATGACCGGGTCAGTCATTGTCTCACAATCAATGAAGAACAATTAGAACAAAGTAAATTTTTATTTGTTTATTTTTGTTAATGTATCACAGTAATTGCATAATAGTAAAGTCATTATATAACAATATGTAATTTAAATTAATGTGTTCATTACGTTTATCCTTAATTTTTTAAGTAACTTGACGTTTTTTCATTTTTGTCACCCTGTATCAGTTTAAAGCAACATTTTATACATTTTTGAAATCAGCTCAGCAAAGAAAATAATATAAATTGAAAAAAAGGGGTCCCTTTTAAAATAATGAAACGACGTCATTATACGAAGGTGGTTCAACCTGTATATTAGACTATAATTTGAAAAAATAGTAAATTAAAATCAAAAGTTGACCTGTTTCGAGAATTTTTAATAATTTTGTTTATTTAGCTAATAATGAATTTATGCTTTACTTTATGGATGCGCGTGGGAATTTTAGCATTTTTGCCATCCTGTACCAATTTGAAGTAACGTGTTATACATTTTTGGAATCAACTCAGCAATGGAAATCTATAAATTAAGAAAAATGGGGCTTCCATTAAAAAAATAGTGATGTCATCATACTAAGGTTGTTCACCCTGTATATTAAATTATAATTTGAAAAAAATAGTATATGTGTTTCAAGAATTTCTAATAGTGTTGTTTAAAGTAGGATCCTTTAAGCCTGTCGCATAAGTAATAAAAGTGTCTGTTCAGATTTGCCACAGGTAGTCAGCGGTTCTCAAATTAAAAATATACGGTCTCTTAATTTGATAATACCACATTAGGGATTTTTTAATAAAATAACCTTGTATTATGTTTTATAATAATTGAATCACATAATGTAAATTGATAAACACTGAGTATGAAATATACAGGGTCATTCAGGCAACAGGTTGGTTAAAAGTTTTTAAAGTTCTGGTCGTCACTGGTTTCTGCAAACTTGGAATAATGGGTTATGCAAAGCATTTTTTATTTTTTAAATATTTGCATTCTTTTAGCACTTCTGGTTGTACCGGAAGTCGCCATTAAGTTTCTTATTTTAAATAGAAACTGTGCTTTTTGTTATTTTTTTTTAGAATCTACGTAAAATTCTGGATCGATTTTTATTGAAATACCATTCTCCAAAAAATAGCCGTTTTTGAGATATTTAAAGTTTTTGAAAAATTTTTCTGATTACACATGCAACTTCAATAATTAATATTATGGTTAATATTTATGCAAAAAAAACAAAAATTATTTTTCAGCGTGTACCAAACTCATCGAGCACTAAGACAAAAGAGGGAATCTAATCCTTAAGAAAAGGAGACCAAAAAAGTGGACTCTGATGGCGGACATATCCGGAAATGCGAATGCGCCAAATTTAAATTTTCCGACACTTATCAACAGTAGCTATATAATATTTTTCAGAATGTGTCTTAGACGAGAAAGTTTAAATTAATTATTAATGATAAGAGTCTAAAATGCGACACAATTGTTAAAAAACTTCAATATAAATAAGATTTCATGTGACATTTGGGACAAACAATAACATAACCCAACTAAATTTGATGTCAAACAAGGAGAGAGACTCTCTTTCCTTGTTTAATGTGGCCACTAAAGATCGCACTTCCTGTCTAACAATATGTTTGCCCCCACTACCTTTACATTCCCTCTATTGTCTTTTTGCTCGATGACCAAATTTCATTTTTATTTAAGCATAAAAATTTTTTTCAATGCTAATACTGGGTGTTCAAAATTCTTTATTATATTTTTATTTTTATATATTTTATAAATGTATCTATAAAATATATATCAATATAAAACAAAGACTTATTCCTACTTCCCACACACACCTTTCCAAACCCACCGAGGTAGATTGTCCTCCTGCGGTACAACCAGCCCCGGCTTTCCTCCGACCCCTGGTCTTTGGAGTCAGGTCTCGACTATTTCGAGGTATCCCCTGTCAGGCAATGGGAGATTTCCGTGTATTTAAATTTAAGTGATAGGTTAGCCCATTTGGCTTTATCACTACCGGTCAAAGCAATTGTTCGGCGATCTAATGATGGTTGTGTGTACCGATACTTGCTTTCCCTTTTCTGCACCAAGTGCAGTTGAGAGCGAGCAAGCATCGAATACCTTCATCCGTCGTCTAATACACAGTCATGTCCTTAATCTACCTTACTTGCAATCTAATTTTTTTGGTGCTTGCATTCAAGAGCGTCGTGCGGCGTGTCTCCGGCTCTCTAATGCATGCGGTATTTTTTTGGTGGTTAGTACCCTTTTGTGTTAATTTTTCTATCTACGTCTTAATCTATGGACAGGTATCATCACTATCTGACTTGCTATCCGATTCATCTGAATCTTCATTTGTACGAATAATTAAAGGTCTTACTTCATCAATAACATGTTCTATTTCATATGACTCTATAATTATTCAATCGCAATACGTTTCCGCCATTGTTCCTCATTGACTTGGTTTAGTGCATCTTGCCAGATTTGTAAAACGCTGGCTTCGTCGGTGGTCTTACATGCATGTTTATCATAGTAGTTTTTAGTGATGACACCAATTCAATTGGATTGTATTGGCAGTGATATGGTGGTAGTCTTAGGACCTCATGACCATATTTTAGTGCCATTTGATCAATGATAAATTTTTTCTCAAAATAAACTTCTAAAAAGTAGTGTGTTCTTTGCACTTATACGAAGCATGGTCTAATACTATTAATGATGGATTTTCCAGATTTTTTAATAATTTTTCCTCGAACCAATGTTCAAAAATATCGGCGTCCATATTTCTGTGGTAATTATCAGTGTCGAAGAAAATATAAGACTAGCATTGGGTATAAAACCTTCCGTATTTCCTGCATGCAATATAATATATCTTTTACCATTACTCGCACTAGTACTCGAATAGCATTTGGTAGAATCATCTTGCCAGGATAATTTGGTATTATTTCCTTTCGCAAAAATCCATGTTTCGTCAAGAAACACAATTTGTCTGGCAAATTGGGAATTCTTGTTTTTAAATAGTTTCTTATAAATTTTCACCTTTTTCCAACAACATTGGACAGCTCGCACAACACTTTACGATTATTAGTTTTTTTTGTATCTAAAACCCATATCTTTTAATACTTTTGATAAACTGGTCAAACCCATATGACAAAGCTCCCTGTCCTTAATTTTTTGAATAAGCGTCTTTATTGTAAAATGTTTTTTTGCTTTATACATGTCATAAATTATATTTCTGATTAAGATTTTAATCCCTTGTGGCAATTCGAGGTTTTTTGGATGCAAATAATACTTTTATTTTCCTTACTTAATTCCTCCTCACTCATTTTGCGAACTCTTTGCAAGGTTCGTTCTGAAATTCCACAAGCTGCACTTGTCCTTTTTTGTAATTGCCAGTACTGATGTAATTGGTCCCATATTGATTTTTTCTAAAGTAAAATAATTTTCCACTTTCAACACAATTCGACGCTCACTCGGAGATAAAAACTTATATTTAGGTGTTCTATCGTTTTCTTGTACGTTATCCATTGTCACTATTGAAAACCGGCGATCGTTGAATACTAGCGAGATTTTTCGGAGCTGTCTGAATATATACACGAGGGGGCGGGGCCTCGGTGGCAGCGCGCGTCGGTTCATTGGTCGATGAGTCCGGTCAATGGAGAGCCTCGACTTCGCAGACTGTTTACTATTTTTGCACATATAACAACTAAAATTATCCTGTTATGCGACCGCGAGGAATGGATGCACTCCTCGAGACAATTTTATTTGAAATAAAATTATAAAACTTTTTTCAATAAATTATCATGACAAAGCATTCAATTTGCGTTTTTTCGCGATTTATAAAAAAATTGTTTTGGTAGCGCTGATTTATCCTCAAGTACTACAGCCGACCAGTAGGAGGTTCGGTACCACAAAGCAGGTAGAAAAGGGAAAGCATAACAGAGTGGCTGTAACTAGACTCCTAAATTATTTTTCGGGCGTTAATCCGAAATAAAACAGGGTAAAACGACTTCACTTTATTTAGCTAATAATGAATTTATGCATTACTTTATGTATATTATTTATATTTCATTGTTATAAGTTATGTCACACCAGTTTCTTATGTCTGTAAAGTATGAGTGTTGTTTCCGATATGGTCTCGTCCGATCTTGGTCCGATCCGGATTTTGCTCATTAAAATATTATTTAAATAATTGTATTAGTTACCTCTTAAAATAATGGCCTAAATTGAAAGATCTTTCGCTGTTTAACGATATTTAGAAACTCTATTTAAGTACCAACTCGTCTTAGATCACTTCATTTAAACACCCAAAGTTTAAAAAAAAATATTTTTTAAAACTGGACAATAAACTTATTTATTGTCCAGTTGTTGGACAATACTCACATTTTTTCAATCTTTCTTACGCCTCTATTAACAAATCATGTTTCACATCCAAAAACCTTTTGGTAATCGATGAAGCAAATAGCATTCTATAACACATAAATCACTCTATGCTTAAGAACCGGAAAAAAAAATTCAGTAAAACTAAATTTATATAAGTGGAATTTTTACCAAAGTTAAATTCTATGTTAAGCTTTTAATTAATTGTCTTGAAGCAACTCTCTAACAAACAAAACAAGTGATAACTAAAAGAAGATATTTTTAATTTTTTTTTTTTTTCGATCTCTTTTAATTCTGCTCACACGAAGTAATATTTTAGCATGTCCTAGCTTTACAGGCATATCTACTTTATAAAGTATTGATGTGAGCAATTAATAATCAGGCATTGAAAAAAAACGTAATAAAAACCTTGATTTTCTAAGCAAGCCACTGAATAAAAACGAAACGAAAAAATCTCTCTCATCTCTAAAAGACAGTTCTTCTGAAACTAACGATATCAAACCTATCTTTCTAAAAAATGTCCAAGAAATTTTACAGAATTAACGATACTGTTATAGCTATTATTAAGAAGCAATGATTAAAGAGCTGCTTTATAGGATAATGCTACTGTCTTATCCACGTTAAAAGAAAGTAAATTAAAGTCGGACAAGGTTTTTATTTGCACAATACAATCAAGCACAATTGCAAGATTTGCACAATATAATCAAGTTAACAAAATCTAGAGATATTACTTATATTTTAGGAGATTTTAATGCAAAAATTGGAGTAGGTACAGTTGAAAATATGATTGGACAGTTAGGACTAGGAACTAGAAACGAGAGAGAAGAAAGGCTCATAGAACTCTGCCAAGAAAAGAATACGGTAATTGCAAATACTTGGTTTCAGCTCCCCAAAAAAAGGTTACATACATGGACGTCTCCTTCACATACAGAAAACCACATTGTTAAAAACCAGATAGACTTTATACTCGTAAATAGCAGATATAAAAACTCTATAGCATCAGTTAAAATTTATCCTGAATCATATGTTAACTCAGGCCACAATCCGTTAGTGGCTGACGTGAAAATAAAATTAAAAAGAATTGAACTCAGAAAACAACAACCAAAAATTAACGTAAGAATGCTACAATACGAAGAAATAAAGTACGAATTAAAAAATAATGTTAATATGCAAAAAACACTAACTGACAACAAACAAATTATGGATGTAAATAAAAAGTGGTATAATATAAAAAACACATTACTGAAACTAGCTCAAGAAAGTTTAATAAAACATAGGTCAGAGGCTAAAAAACACTGAATGACAGAAGAAATACTATTATGATGAAAGGAAGAAAGAAATATAAAGGAAAAGTTCTACAGAAGTATACAGAAATACAACGAATAATTAAGAAAAAAATCAAAAGAGCTAAGGAAATATATTTGATGAAGCAATGTAAAAAGATAGAAGAACTCGAAACAAAATATGATATGAGAAATATGCACAAACAAAAAATTAGAGAAGTGACTGGAATGGATCGAAATAGACAGCAAGGACACACAAAAGACAAAAAAGGAGTACTACTAGTAGATTTACCAAAGAATTTAAGGCGATGGCAGAAGTACTTTAGAGAACTTTTCCAAGATGAAAAAGGTGAAATGCAGAAAATATAAAATAAATCCTTTAGAAAGAAAGAAGATCACGATTGATGAAATCAAATATGCTATCAAAAACTCTAAACACAATAAGGCAGCTGGATTACATAATATACAAGTAGAACTATTCAAACTAGTGGAAGAGGATATCTTGGAAGTATTGGCAGATTTATTCAACACGGTGTACTCTACGGGAATAATACCACAAGAGTTGCTGAACTATCGAACACTTAGCCTTTTGAGTCATACTTTTAAAGTTCTGCTAAAAATAATACATAAGAGAAAATACGAAAAGCTAGAGGAGGATATTAGCGAGACGCAGTTCGGGTTCCGAAATGGAATGGGTACTCGAAAAGGACTATTTGCCATCTACATATTGATGCAGCGATGTCAAGATATAAATGTTGATCTATACTTGTGCTTCGTTGACTACAAAAAAGGTTTCGATAAAGTAAGACAGAAAAAATTAATATCATTACATATGAACAAGCGCGTTGGCAGTAAAATCATAAATAAAGTGCAAACATTATATTGGAACCAAAGTGTCATAGTTCAAATTGATGGGCAATACTCAGAAGAAATAAGGATCTGTAGAGGAGTTCGACAGGAATGTGTTTTATCACCACTTTTGTTTAACTTATACTCTGAAGAAATTTTCCAAAACACGCTCAATATTATCGAAGGGGGAGTCACCGTTAACGAAAAATTAACAACTTAATATATGCAGACGACACTGTGATCATAGCAACACGTGTAGACGATCTACAACATCTTATCGAAAGCTTGAGTATGAATAGTACTGAGATGGGAATTACTATAAACGCTAAAAAACGTACATGCAAATTACAAAAAGACCACAAAATGGACATGACCTATTGACAATCAATGGTAACGTGATAGAACAAGTAGAAAAATATCAGAATTTGGGAATTTTGATCAATGAAACCAATGATCTGATACTGTAGAAATAAACAGGCGAATAGAGGTTGCCAGATCAGCATTTATACGAATGAAGCTACTTTTAACGTGCAAAAATCTAAATTTGGAGATCAGACTACGTACCATTCGCTGTTATATATTTTTAATATTATTATATAAAGCTGAGACTTACACATTAAAAAAATGTAATTTAAAAAGAATCGAGACCTTCGAACTGTGGTTATACCGCAGAGTATTGAAAACATCATGGACTGACAGAATTACAAATAAAGAAGTACTTGAGAGGGTTGTTAAAGAAACAGGACTAATCACCACTATACAAACCAGAAAATTGGAATACATAAGCCAAGTAATGAGGGGACCAAAATATGAAATTTTGAGACTCATAATACAGGGAAAGATTCAAAGAAGAAGATCTGTTGACCGAAGGCAGAACTCATGGTTAAAGATATCTAAGTGATTGGTATTAATGCAGATCGATTGACTTTTTTAGAGGAGCAAGTTCTAAAATAAAAATAGCCATAATGATTGCCAACCTACATATGGAGACGGCACTATAAGAAGAAGAAGGTTTTTTATTTTAAGTCGATCAGAAGTTATAACTGGCATGAAGAGTTGGAATATTAGAGTTCCTCTAGGTAATAATGGTATCAATAGCAGAATGAAAATCTTTGCATCGATTTTTAAGTTAGGAATGTCATTTATAAAGATAAGTAAACGAAGGGGACCCAGTACTGAACCTTGTTGTACTATACATACAATGATTTTGTGACTAGAGTCAGTATCATTTGCTGTAACTAATTGTTCCCTATTCCTCAAGTAAGATTATTATCAATTCAAAGAAATACTTCGAATTACGTAGATATTTAATTTTTTATCAAAATATCGTAATTTACACAATTAAAAACTTTGGTATAATCAGAAAAAAACAGTGGCAGTGAAAAAATTATTGCTTAGTGCTTAATAGACCTCGTGTAGTATAGAAAATATAGCATCGCTTGTACATCTATTAGATAAAAAACCGAACGGGCTTTGTGATAAAATGTTGTTTTCAACATGAAAGGACCTAATTCCGGTTTTCATAAATCTTTTATTAATTTTACACAGGAACGGTACTAAGGCAATATGTCTATAGTTGCAGACATTAGATTTTTCACCACCCTTATGAGGAGGAGTAATAGTGGCTAACCTTAGGTACTGTGGAAATATTTTTTTTTTTAAAGAAATCGTTAATTAGTAAGAACAGGACTTCCAACATAGTTTTTGGGAGATTAAAGAAAATTGTTATGGATAGTCTCTCAGTACTACAGGAAGATTTACTTTTAATACTGCTGATTGTTTGGATGAGTTTAGATTTATCAACTGGTCCTACAAATATTGAATTCGAGATCTTGTTTGTTTTAGAAAGTAAGAAAATATTAACTTGCTATAGCAAAATAGTTGATGTTATATTTTTACCTACATTAACGATGTATTCATTTAGTTTTTCAGGGTTTGGAAGAGAAGATGTTTAAGCTGTGTTAGCTTTATTTTGAAGATCGTTTATTATAGACCAAGTTACTTTTGAGACATTTGTAGAGCCTCAGAGAGGATTCTAATACAGTACATTAATTTAGCTGTTTTGATAAGGTTTATATAGGTTGCTCTGTTTTTGGAAATATATTCAGTGATAAAAACGTTGGTAGTAAATTTCTTGATAAACAGTAGTGAATAAATATTCTTGGATGATACTTTGGCTTACCTTTGATAGTCCAGAGTTTGTGATGTTTTAACTTAATTGTAATTAAACGAAATGCATTATTAAAAATACAGATAAACCGATGTAAAAAATCACTAAAATTATAGCCCATGTCCGTAGAGGGAACGTGCCACCCAACACATAAATTTTGGAATTTACGAATATGGGTTACAACTAAAGACTAAGCATTTGGTTTTGCTTGATTTTATTTTATTGTCCATTTCGTTTTCTACTTCGTGAATACGATTAAGCAGAGTTTGAAGATCTTCAATATTTTTTAACAAAATTACTGTACTGTCCGTGTATCCAATTACATTAAGTAGTTCTCCGTTAATTTTGATTCCATACCGCTGTCTCCCAAGTGCCGTTTTAAATAGCTGGTCCGAGTAAACATTAAACGAATTCTGGGAACGAATTGTAACGTTGTCTGACTCCTCGTTGTATGAAGATCTCTTTGGTGTCATTGTCTCCAATTTTTACGATAATAGTTTGATTCCTGTACAGATTTTTAATGACACAATGTCAACGCTACATACCAACGTTAAATCTCCAAACACTCTTTCAGAATGTGGTTAATAAATGGACACAGCATTCCTCCATGGACTATTGAAACTCCACATTTAAACAACCAATTATTGCAATATATTAATTATAATATACTAATATGCCTGAGCGTTAAAATACTTTTTTAGGGCAAAACCTAAACACTCTTTTAGTAAAACATAATTAAAAATAGTTTTTCTATGGGTTTTTTCTCATTTTAAAATCAAGGGAAATGAAAACGCTGATTGTTCCGCTACTTACACAGCTGCGCAATTACCTTCATTGGGAGAACAATTTATTTCAGTCTCAGATCTAAGGCAACTATTAAAATCGATGACCCTTAATTATTTTTGTAAATAAAAATTGAGAAATCTACAAGCAAACTAAGAGAGATAAAAGATGATAATGGTCCATGAAATCGACATTCAATTAACAGGTATCACCAATATATCTTTTTATCCATTTTCTCTTGAGATAAGATACTGCAAACTTGCACATAAATATATCATTACGTATTCTAAGGAACCAAAACGCAGCTAGTATAATATACCATTAATTTTACTCTTATAAACAATCGATACCTGGATATAAAAAAATACGAAAGACATTGTTAACTTTCAAACTGACTGTAAACCCCTCTTCTTATTCCTTTAAAAATGTAACTTACCGATTCAAATATTATGCATAATTATCATACCTAAATTTATACTTTATACACCTACTTTATACACCTGGTATTTTATTTACTTCGCTAATCACCTTCGTGGCTAATGCGATTTTTTCTAAATAAAAAAAAATAGATGAGTAATATGATATAAGTACAATAAAAATAAACTAGCGGACCAACTCGACATCGGGTTTTTTAAATGAAATTTTTATTTTGCGAGAAAAATTAAGAGATCAATACAAACAATATAAGCAAGAATATACATAACATTCATCAATAATAATGCAAGTAAAAAGTGTATTAAATATCACGAAATATTTCGTCGAAAACAATTTTTAGTTCATCAAATGTCAACATGGATATCATTTAGCAGTTAATTTTGCATGCTGATCACGAATCCTGTGTCAGATTGGCTCTATCTTGACGTTTTATGCGCGTTTCGGGTCACGTCCGGTGTCGGATCGCAACCGGAAGTACATATTTAGATTCGTCTCGACGAGACCTTTTGATCCATATATATACATTGTGGAGTCTAAAACTAAAAATAAATTTTAACTTCCTGTCATCTCAAAAGCGGAAGTGAATTTTTGTACCAAAAGTATATCTTGACAATTTCATACCTAATACTAATAATATTCCGAAAAAATATTTTAATTACCTAATATGGTTTTTGAGTAAAGTGGTGGACAAGAAAAGGGCTTAGCGTTTTAGTATATAAGATGCCAAGATTGACGGATACATTTTTGTAACGCTTCACTAGATTATTTCTAAATATAAATTCGAAATAGATAGATTCTTATAACTTTAGATATAATTTTTCTGCCAGATACACTACAAAACGACATATTTTTGTGGTGGATATAATATATAAAAAACATTTTATTCCTTCTGCTAGTAGCAAAGTTCAAATTAAAAGAATAGGCAAATAGACAAAAAAGAATTAAAATGTGCAAAAAATAATATCCATGAAAGACTATAATAGCAAAAAATTTAATGTCGTAACTATCTGTATTACTTATTATTTCATAAATGATAAGATTCATTTTTTATATTAACTAATTACTTGAAAGAAATGAAAATCTTTATACTGGTTTTGTGCCTACGGCAATGAAATTCAACCTTATAAAGTAAAGGATCATTTTCCCTATTTTTGCATCAACTTTTTTGAGTTCTTCTCAAGAATGTATAATTAACCCACCACCGTGCCGACTTCAAACAATCTAATTTCATGAGACGAGGTTTATTTAGCAGAGAAAATGCTGAGGGAGTAAAATAATGATTTCTGAATCCATTGCTGTCCTATAAAATGAATGAGACCTTTTAGGATTTCGTGGAAAAAATAAAAATATTTGTTTGTGTATTTAAAATACGTCAATAAGCTTTGAAGAGTTGTTATAAAACGGTTTTTAGAACGAAAACATGTTTTAAGATTTTGAAGTTTTCTTTTACGAGTGTTGCAAAGTTGTATGTGTAATTGGTATTCAAAAACAGTCTTTGTTTAAGAAAATTAATTTAGTTACACAATTTTTGTTACGATTATGAAGATACCGCACTCCAATTCATGATAATAATATATTAGTTACCTAGTACATTGTTAATAAAAAGATAATAGAATAAGCAATGGATGAGAAATATTTTAAAATCTAGATATCTACGTCCGTTAACACGTTTATTGCCACCAAGATTTTCAGTTAAGCTCAAATCAACTGTTCATACGAAGACTGTAGTATTTCATTTTTAATGTAATTGAGATAATTACATTAAAAATATATCTATATCGTTACTAAAAGTAATTAATCTATATAATGGATGTTTTTATAGCATCAAGTGATACTTTTACTAATGATCTTACAAGAGTAAAACAGATTTAACTCTCCGTTAGGCACGTGGTAAACTGAGACACGGTTGGTCACTCGGTCTATGATTATAGACCATTTTATTTATATTATTAAACATAAAAGTGTCCTAGATATGATACTGACCAGTTTTTTTTAACAAAAGGTTTACTTATTTCTTTACTAGACAATAAAAGGAGTACTTCGTACCTTTTAAAAATTTTATTAACCTTTAAATTTTTTTTTGCTTTAACAAGAACTTTAGTGTAAATTTGATAAGAGTACAGTTAAAGATGTAAAACATCATAAATGAAAGTACTGTTAAAATGTTGTATGACTTAGAGACTACAGAAAACATCACATTTTTATTCAGTAAAACAATCATTACAGCTTTCTTTCATGTTTGCATGCAAACGCTCCGCACTTCGCACAAGACTTTCTAGACGAAATGTTCAAATTTCAAGGACAAACATGACAAAGCCCGACTTAATTCTGGGTTGAACAGGGGGTTGAGGGGAATTATTCTCTATGTCCAGCAGAGATTAAACTCGCTTCCTCATTTCTCTTGGCAACCGAGGAATTGTTGATCCAACTTCAATTTGCGGTCGGATTAATTCCCAAGCACACTTTTCAATAAAGTCACTGCTGTTAAATATTCAATATATTGTAAAACACAACTATTGGCCAATGGCGTATATTTCTTGTGACGTTATAGTTCTGACACAATTGACCTACCATATCCACGCCGATTTTGGTGGTATTATAATCAATGATCATTACTGACTTTCTATCATCTCCAGTATCTTCATCTATAACATCATCATTTTGCATGGAGGATATCAATACCACCGACTTACTTTTCTTTGGGACATATGACACCATAGTATAATCAGCTTGAAGGCCAAAAAGAGACGATTTAACTTCTCGATTTTTCTGGGGCAAAAACTCTTGAGGAACCGTTAGTCTGTGTTTTACTGGTATTTACAAATGTGTATGGACCTTTTGGCTAAGTTCCCACAAAAGTTTTCAAATTAAATGTGCAAAACGTTTAATTTGAAATTTTTAAATTAAACGTTTTTTAATGCCATATTTGACTGGCTTCATTGGGATGTACTGTTTAAACACACAACATCCCCTAAATGCTAATATTTGATCATCTACTGTAAGATACTCAATAGGAATGTAGTCAGTTTGGAAATTCACCAAAAATATTTTTAGAAGTTCTCTAATGGGTGCAAGTTTATCAATTTCTCTTTGCTCTGTTCTTGTCCCCACATCACCGAACCGTAGCCATCTTATGAGAAATCGCAACCTTTTCTCGCTCATTGCCAGGGAGCAGGAATCAACTTCTGATCCTTGAGAATTATCTCATAATTTGTGCAAATTTTTGCTGAAACTTCTAAGAATATCAAACAAGAACAATATCCCAATACATGCACGAATTTCAGTTTTATTAGTTTGTCTACAATCTTAATTTCTTTGGTAATTGCTCCCAATCTTTTCCATAAAAATATTTGTCGAGACAATTATTACTCTAATAACTGTTTTATTCAAAAATAACTTTAGGCAACAAATGTCAGTTTCAACAGTGCGTGGGTTTCCCTTTGTACCAGGCATAAGTTTGATGAGATTTTAGAACGAATACGAACTTGTAAATTCAATATATTTTTTTTCATTTAGTCACCCTGTCTTTACCTATATAAAAATTTAAAGGACCTGCTTTCTCAGAGTTGTCTGACGTTCCTTCAACTTGGGCCAATTGCTCTTGCTCCGATGTTTCTAATTCAGAGTCTGTTTCGTGATCACTCCTTTCAGCAAAATTAACATTTATATCGAGATCATCTTCGGACTCATCATTACAGTCTTCTTCTTTTCCACTTAATATCTGCTCAAATCATCGAGGCCAAACTTCCGGGTCGTTGCTTCGTTCCACCGTCTTCTTTTGTTATCAGTCATAGTATTATCTTAAATATATCAAAGTAACTATAAGTGTAACAAATGGTAATAAATAAAAGTTAACTTGAATTTTTAAAACAATAGAATCAAATATCTTCAATGTAGCCAGATGTTATAACGTCAGTGGACACGTGGTCTACGATCGTAGACCAGTATTGTTCTATCTATCTATCTAATTAGCCTTCTTCGGTCCATCTTTGGACATAGGCCTCTCCAATCCTTTTCCATTCTTCTCTGTCTGTCGCTACAGTCATCCATCTAGAGCCCACGTGCTTCTTGATATCATCTGCCCATCTCATTTGGGGCCTTCCTCTGCTTCGTTTATATACCCACGGTCTCCAACTTTTATTATCAATAAGAATTTTGTTCCATCGGTCTTCTTTTTGTCTTATATTGTGTCCGGCAAATCTCCATTTCAATTTTGCAACTTCTTGTCTAACATCCCTCACTTTTGTTTTCTCTCTTATCCACTCGTTTCTCTTCTTATCCATAAGTCTTATGTGCAACATTTGTCTTTCCATTGCTCTTTGGGTTTTTATAATTTTGTCCATGTTTGCTTTTGTAAATGTCCACGTTTGGGATCCATACGTAAGAACAGGGAGTACGCATTGATTATATACTTTGATCTTAAGATGCTGTGGATATCTTTTGTTTTTAAGAATGTAGTTTAGTTTGCCAAATGCCGCCCATGCCAGTCTAACTCGTCTCTTGATCTCTGCTGTTTGGTTCTCTTTGTTAAGTTTTATAGTTAGACCAAGATATATATAATCCTTAACTTGTTCTATTTCGTCTTGTCCGATTCTCATTGTGATGTCTTCATCTGTATTTGTTATAGTTTTGGTCTTGCTGTAATTCATATTAAGGCCTATCTTTCCAGCTTCTACGTTTAGTTCTTTCATCATTTCAAATAATTCTTCTTTTTTATCGGTTATCAATACGATGTCATCAGCGTACCTTAGATGGTTCAAGCGTTGTCCACAAATTTTTATACCTTTTTGTTCCCATTCTAATCTTTTAAAAGTATTTTCAAGAGCCTGATTGAAAAGTTTCGGTGATATTGTACCACCTTGTCTCACGCCTCTACTTATTTTTAATGATTTTGTTCCTTCATATACTTTAATTTTTGTTTTGGCTTTCTTATATATATATTGGTTATTAGTTCCGTATATCTGTGGTCAATTCGGCTGTTAATCAAAGAACTTTTCACTGCCTAATGTTCGACACTGTCGAAAGCCTTTTCGAAATTTTTTTTTTGCTCGTTCTATAAGTATTTTCATACTTAGTAAATGGTCACTTGTGCTGAATCCCTTTCTAAAACCAGCTTGTTCTTTCGACTGGTATCCATCGAATTTTGTCGTCAATCTATTGGTTAAAATTTTTGTTAGGAGTTTATACATTACATTGAGGAGTGTTATAGGACAGTAGTTTTTTATATCTGCTTTATCCCCTTTCTTGTGTAGGATAATGGCTACTGATTCCTTCTAGTTGTTTGGGATTCTTTTTTCTTTTAATATCCTGTTAAAAAGGGAATGTAGAGTATTAATTACCACTTTTCCACCATATTTCAGCATTTCTGTAGTTACTCCATCTTTTCCAGGCGATTTGTTGTTTTTCATTTCTTTCAATGCCTTCTTTATATCTGATTTGCTTATTTCGGGCTGCAGCTCTGAGTTGACATTTTTTATTTTGACCTTAAGTTGGTTTTTAATTTCTTCTGGTGGTTCCTTTTTTGTTTTATATAATTCTGAGTAGAAATGGTGGATTATAATGATGTCATCTTTAACGTTTGTTTCTATTCCATTTACATCTTTTATTTTGTTTATTTCAAACCTATTTTCGGCCTTAAGCATTTCATATTTTTGTTGTTTTGTATTACTTCTTCTATTTTTATTTCTTGTTCTTTTCTCTTACTTTCTTTTATCATTCTGCTTATTGTTTTATTAATTTCTACATATTCTATAGATTTCCTTTTGCCTTCTTCGTTCAGCTTCCTTCTTTTATCCGTAAGCTTCTTTGTTTCTGTTGATATATAGTTGTTCTTTTTTAGATCCTTCTTTGCTATTTCTTTTCCTGATGTAATCATTGTTGCTGTAAGTATGTTGTCTATTTCGTCTAAATCTTTATCGTCACTGTCTAATCTTTGGGTTAGTTGTTCTTTTAATAGGTCTTTGTATATCTCTTTATATTGACCTAGTTTGTTTCTACCTACTAGATTCCAGTTTCTACTTATTTTTCTTTTCATCTCATAGTTACCGTCAATACTAATTTTTGCTCTGACCATCCTGTGATCGCTACCTGTTGTGAATCTGTTAATAACTGTTACATCTTTAACGATATATCGTTCCGTGGACAGTATGTAGTCGATCTCATTTTTTGTGGATCCATTAGGGTTGATCCATGTCCACTTTCGTTGGGGCTTCTTTTTGTAAAAGGAGTTCATTGCGTATAGATGCTTTTCTTCTAAGTAGTTCATCAAAGTATCACCTCTATCATTTCTTTGGCCATACCCGAAATCTCCTATTTTAGTTTCTTCTTTGTTTAGTTTTTTACCCAGTTTGGCATTGAAATCTCCAATTACTAGTGTAAGATGATTTTTATGTTCTTCCATAGCCTTTGATATATATCTTCATAAAATAGTTCGATATTTTCTTTATCATAAGCTGTCATGGGGGCATATACCTGGATAATTTTAATTGATGTTCTTCTTATTTTAAGTATGACATAGGCGACACGATCTGATATACCTTTGATAATTTGGACGTGCTTACTTATAGCTTTATTTATTATAAATCCTACTCCAAATTTACTATTCATTTCATTTCCTTTATAGTATAGTAGATTACCAGATTTTAGCTGTATTCGGTTTTCTTCTTTTTTTCGAGTTTCTGATAGGCCTATGATATCCCATTTTATGTTTGTTAATTCTTCTTCCAGTTCATGTACTTTTTCATCTGTGCACATTGATCTAATGTTGTATGTCCCTATTGACAGGTTGACAGGTTTTTTGGATTTATGTTGTGCTCGTCTTAGTGGGTTTTTGTTTTTATCAATCAAAAGCGAATTATTGCCTCCCCCAGATACCGTGAGGCAGACCTTTGAGGTGTGGGATTCAGAAAATTTCTTACCCACCTGGGGACCATTTCCTTTTGTTTTATTATTCGCCATGATAAAAATGGGAGGAGGGGTAATGGCATTTAAAACACCACGCTTGCCAGGCGGGTTGGTGAGTGAGTTATCAGCCGCCCATTCTGGGTCAGACGCTGTTTGTAGCCGTCCATTTTGGATCAGACGCTACATTTAATTTTATACTAACCCTAAAAATGTATAAACAACAAATAAGAATAAGATGCCCGTTGATGCTGAGATACTGAGATGCACGCGCACGTAAGAGAGAATGAAAATGAGATATATACAAATGTTTGAAGAGAGGTAGTCTACGATTGTAGACTACGTGTCTAACGTTAAGACAGAAATAGTCATAAGTGACTTTTAAATGAGTTACTATAGTTCTCAAAGGAGATATTCTTAAAGGTATAAATACCAGAAATATTTGTTTTTGAACTTTATTAATATAAAATAATTTCCAGTTTTTTATTTTACTTATATTTTCTTCCTCTGACTCTTCTTCGCTGAATTAGCTTTGATTCTCAACTGAATCAACTTTGCGCTCGACTATAGGAGGTACATATTTCTTTGAAATAAGTTTTTTTTATAAAATTCATGGCATATTGTATGTATTTTGCTAGTATTATACAGCTACAGTAATCCTTTCACTTTTTTTAATTGGTAATGGCTCATCATATAGTTTTGATGAAAATTTGATAATAGTTGAAGGCCATCACAACCTTTAAAAACGTTCATCGAATTCGTATTTAAACATTATAGAATTTCAGTGTTCATGCAAAAAATTTAATTCTCGTATTTAATTTTTTTTTTCGTTATCAAGCTTAGAATTCTCGATATCATTTAGTTGTTTAAAGTTTTTTCTTGAGACATTTTCATAACATCATTAACTCTTTCTGTATTTTTAGCCATTCTAAATAATATTTCTCACTGTTCTGACATATAAAACCCATTGGCCTTTTCTTTGCATTTTTTATACAAGTGTGTATACTGTCACCCTCATTCTTAGTGTGGCCTTTCTCAAGAAATTCCTTTTGTGTGAACAATATCAATTTGAAAATTTGCAGCAGCAAAAGCAAACATCAAAAACGATATTCCTATTTACTCCCCCAAAACGACTCCTATTTTCGTTTCAATTTCCACTTCGGAAATCGTTCTCAAAATACAAACAGTAAATTAATCAATTAACTGTTTGTATTTTGAGAACGATTTCCGAAGTGGAAATTGAAACGTCAATAAACGTATTTTTATCTTTAATTGTGGCTTATTCCCAGTTTAATAGTTATTAATTTACAATGCCACAAGAAAATAGCTTCAGAACAATATTAGAATATTATCGTTTTAACACTATGTTTTGCCTTGAGATCTTATGAGGCAACTTATACAATTTCATTTTGGCCTCGTTTAGCAACCTGCTCATGCCAGATATAGCAGTAACTCTGAATATTTCCAACATCATATACTGTAAAGTTACATGTAGAGTATTTGCTTTTGTAGTAAAACTCACTTACGTTGGACAAAAGGGTAGTTAAAACCTTTTTAAAGTCAAAGCAAACCACACACAAGATATTTTTTTGTACACACTTATGACAAGTCGAAAGAAAATGCAAAAAAGTATTTTTGAAGTGTGTATATTTTAGGCAATTCCTAGCTGAGCGCTTTCGGCTTTACAAAGCCATCATCAGAGCTATGCTACAATTAAATGTTCTTATAAGTACTAGTTGGTAAAGATTATAATTTTTAACTTACGTCAATTTTTTAAATACCACTAGAAAGGAGAGATCTCATTTCCTTAAATTTCAAAATTGTGATTTTTTAGGTGTTGAAATACTTAAAACATATAAAAAACATATAAAAAACATATAAAAAGCCGACTCTGGACTTCACAAACACGTTAAAAAATTGAAAAAATTTTTGTCATGGTACGGGTGTAAGAACCCGACCATTGATTGATGTGAGGATGTAGACAGAAAAGAACTAATGAAATCAAATGTCGTTCCTTTTAAACGATTTTTCAAAAGTGACAGTTGACAAATGTCATATAAAGGAAATCGAGATTGTTTTTTAAATTCTTACAAAATTATTTAGTAGTTTGGAATTACTAATAGTCATCAAAGACTTTCTAAAAATTAAGTTTTTAAATTAAATTTTATGTGTTCATCACATCATACAGAATGACATTAGTTTGTAAATTCACTCAAGTCATTGCTCAAGGTCAATGTATGTTCAATCTGACAGCCATCCTTAAGAAACAAGGGCTCAAATTGTTCAACAACATTATAAAGAAGAAACATGGTATTAATGTTACGTTATCTGATACTTAAGTGTATTGAGAATTGTATCTCTTGATGGAAAATTGTAAGAAATTTGCATAAAAAATTTTTTAAGAATGTATTTTCATGTTTCAATTAAGAATAACTGGGATGGCAGGAGTAACCTCTTCTTTTTCAGACTTTCAACAAGCTCTTCAAGAACATCAAGATGATTTAGCATTGAGTAAGCACCTTAAATATGAAAGACTTAATAAAAACTAAACAAATTAAAATCTGATCGATCAGGTAATAATCAACAACATCCTTTGAATAAAAATAATAATAACAACAGGAATCAGGTGAGTCAACAATCCTCTTCTTATCATATATTTCATGAAAGGGTTAAAAACTTGTCAAATTGCAATTTTACAAAACCAGAACTTGATTTTTTGAGTAAGGGTCTCAAATTTTGTATTAAAACTAAACCTGATTTAAATAATATTGAGTTACTCTGTGTAGAGATTGATAGCATCATAGATAGTTTAAACATCACAAACACTGTAAAAACCAACTTAAAAATGTCTTGTCTTTTTGCACTAAATCAGTCTTATCAAAAATACTATTCTAACAATAAGGTTATGTCAACTTTTCATACACAATTTAAACTGGTTAAATCTATTTCTAATAAAATTAAAACTTATAAACTTATAATAACAAAAGCTGACAAAGGAAACTGTCTTCTAATCATATACAATAGTGATTATGTTAACAAAGTAGAATCTTTTCTATCCAACAACTCATTTATTCCACTTAACAAGAACCCAATGAATAAACTTATAAATGATCTAAAATCAAACATTTCTAATGCAACTAATTTGTTTCAAGAACTTGGAACTAACCCCAAAACTTTCATTTCTAGCAATCCTTTAATACCAAGACTTTATGGTCTCCCTAAAATTCATAAAGCTAATGTTCCAATAAGACCTGTAATTAGTTTTGTTAATACCCCACTAGCTTCACTAGCAAAATTCATCAACACTCTTCTACTAGATCTACTTAATTACACTGCCAAATATACTATTGCCAACACTTTAGATTTAATCTCCAAAAGTTCTTCACATACTCTTCCGAATAACTTCACTATGGTCTCTTTCGATGTAACAAATCTGTTCACCAATGTTCCCAGATTAGACACCATTCCAATCATCAATAACCTTCTACAAAGAAAAAACATTGACCAAAATAAATGTTCACAAATTTCTTCTCTACTCCAATTTTGCCTTTCCCAAGATTTCTTTATCTTTAACGATAAAATTTATAGACAACCAGAGGGTTTAGCAATGGGAAATCCTTTATCTCCTCTACTTGCAGATCTTTTTCTAGACTTTCTCGAAACTAACTTTGTTCATTCTCAACCACAAATAATCCTATGGTACAGATATGTGGATGACATTTTAGCCTTTATAGAAGGCCCACCTTCAGAACCTCACAATATTTTGTCAATAATTAATAATCTACATCCTGCAATTAATTTTACCTTAGAAGTAGAAAGCAACAACATTATCAACTTCTTAGACCTAACTATCAAAAAGAATACTTTTTCCTCTTCTTCTTTGCCTACACTAGAATTTTCAATATTCAGAAAACCTACTCAAACTGACCATATGATACCAACATCATCAAATCACCCTTTTCAACACAAGATGGTAGCTATTCAATGTTATGTCCACAGACTTCTTAATATCCCTATGTCTCAAGAAAATTACAATAAAGAAACCTCCATCATTAAACAGATAGCAAACAACAATGGTTTTCCTTCTACTACTGTTGATAAAGTCATTAGAAAATCTATACTCAAAAAGAGACTAAACCAAGCTTTTAATGTTGATAAAAAATCCAATACTACTTCCATATATAGATCCTTAACTTACTTAGGACCAATTTCAGAAAAAATTTCAAGAGTACTTCTTAAAAAAAATTAGTGACTTAAACATCTCAACTTCAGCAAGACCAAAGACAAAGTTGACAAACTAAACAGAAGTGGTATTTACAAGCTGTCCTGTGGTGACTGTAATATGACTTATGTAGGTAGAACAATGAGAACTCTAAATCAAAGAATCAAAGAACACCTCAATAACCCAGAAAAATCAAACTTTGGATATCACATTAAATTTAATAATCATTCCTTTTCTCCTTCTGAAAACAGTAAAATTTTACAAAACATTCCCAATAAAAACTTTAGACTCATGAATCTCTTGGAAGATCTAGAGATATCCAAAGAAATGAAACTAAACCCTGATTGCTGCTTAAACACACAAATCAACCTCAATTGCAACTATAAACCTCTTTTTAAATTATTATGGGAGACTTTAGAGGAAGAAGGGTGACCTCATGCAATCTTATTATATATTTTTCATACTTTTATATTTTTAAACAAATTTTAAACTTTATTAGAAATTTACATTTTGTAATTCATTTGACAGTTATTCTTAATTGAAACATGAAAATACATTCTTAAAAAATTTTTTATGCAAATTTCTTACAATTTTCCATCAAGAGATACAATTCTCAATACACTTAAGTATCAGATAACGTAACATTAATACCATGTTTCTTCTTTATAATGTTGTTGAACAATTTGAGCCCTTGTTTCTTAAGGATGGCTGTCAGATTGAACATACATTGACCTTGAGCAATGACTTGAGTGAATTTACAAACTAATGTCATTCTGTATGATGTGATGAACACATAAAATTTAATTTAAAAACTTAATTTTTAGATGGTCTTTGATGACTATTAGTAATTCCAAACTACTAAATAATTTTGTAAGAATTTAAAAAACAATCTCTATTTTCTATATATGACATTTGTCAACTGTCACTTTTGAAAAATCGTTTAAAAGGACCGACATTTGATTTCATTAGTTCTATTCTATCTACATCCTCACATCAATCAATGGTCGGGTTCTTACACCCGTACCATGACAAAAATTTTTTCAATTTTTTAACGTGTTTGTGAAGTCCAGTGTCGGCTTTTTATATGTTTTTTATATGTTTTAAGTATTTCAACACCTAAAAAATCACAATTTTGAAATTTAAGGAAATGAGACCTCTCCTTTGTAGTGGTAGTTAGAAAATTGACGTAAGCTAAAAATAATAATCTTTACCAATTAGTACTTATAAGAACATTTTATTGTAGCATAGCTCTGATGATGGCTTTGTAAAGCCGAAAGCGCTCAGCTAGGAATTGCCTAAAATATACACACTTCAAAAATACTTTTTTGCATTTTCTTTCGATATGTCTTTTAAGTTTCTGATAACTTCTTTGTTGTTCATATGGGACTAGTATTTTTAGAGAAATTTAAATTTTTTAGCATCTCCAGCCATATTAAAAACAAAACAAATGGCACACTGGTCTTTTTTTTATTTAACGAACTAAATATTGAACTGGTTATTGTAAATATCTTTATTCTGGCGTGACGTAGCAACTGTAGTGATATTATTTTGTTTACAATACTCGTTGTACAATCGGTATATTTTCTGGATATTTAGCCCTTCTTCAAGGTACATCTTCATCGTATTCTTATGCGTAAAAAGGAAGGTACTATAGAAAACTGATTTATGTGATTTAGTACATTGTCTATAAGTTGTGGTGAGGGTTTATATGGTCTGTTAGTGTGTTTTTCACGTTTATCTTCCTCTAATGATCTACCATCTTTAAGTTTTCCTAATGCTGTAGTGATCTAATGTTCTGAAACGTTAAGGATTTCCAAGAACATAGTTTTGCAAACAAGTTTTTTGTCATTGCGAATGTAGAAGTAATATTCTCGAGAACATTTTCTTCGAGACCATTGTTTTGCACTAATAGTTACTTGTTTTTTGGCAAGCTGTCTCACATGACGAGATATAATCTCATCATTTTTCTCGCATAATCTTTTAACTTTCAAAATTTATTAAAAAAAAAAGTCCCTACCTTCTTTAGCTAAGACCAGTTTTAAAACACACCCACTCGCTAACGTTTCTAATTCTTTTTCTACTTACTCTTTCTATATTTCTCATGTTCCTTCCCTTTTTATTTGTGATTGCCTCAGTTATATTCTTATTAGATTTAATTATTACTTCAGAGACGTTTTCCTCTTCTGTGGGAATATAATCTGTGTCAGTATAGAGTCTGCATGAAATGATTCGTCATCGCTTTCCCTCTCAATTATTTTATTTTCATTCCCATTGGCTTCATTTTCTTTTTTTTAGTTTGTTTGCTAATACTAAACACAAAAGAGGTGAGTACATAATGTTTTTTATGCAGGATTCAAGCATTCTGTATGCAAGGATTCTCAAAATGTTCCTCATTCATCTTTTTGTATTTGCTTTCTTCTAAAAAACGTACATCAATACTATACCTTAACATGTAAGTAGGTTTTTTCTTTGTTAGTATGATTTTAAATAAAGTCGATTATGAATTTACCTTTAATAGAGCTATAAGAAATATCCGTTTAGTGTTTTTATACGCTTTCTTAGCTAATTTCAATATTAACTCACTTCTGGAACACATTATGGTAGTTATAACAAAACTGAACTTTTAAAAATAACCTTAAACTAGCCTTTAATACCGTAGTAACTCATGTTACGATACCTAATGCTATCGCCTCTGATAAAAACGAAGACTATTGTAATTCAAGGTACGATGATTTTCTACGGTTGGTTTTCATAAATCAGAGATACTATAAAACGCGTACACGTGATATTGGTAGCGTAACTATATAGTGATAAGTGCTTTACCACCCGGCTTTTTAACGTAAGAGATAGAAAACACAGTTACATTGTGAAATAAAAGGAGATGAAACTCGTAGAGGTGGGAAATAATCGATAGAAAACTATAATTTACATTACATGGTATTACCACCATCGATAGTCTCACAACTTTAGACGTTAGACGTGGCTATTTGACTTTAGTCATAATTATACGGATGACCTCGAAAATATAATTTTTTAATAATTTCAGATGTAAGAATAAATGATTGAATAAATTAAGATATATTATAGTAAAAAACATTAATTAGTAACGATTTTAAATTATAAATCTTTAAGTTTATTTAATAATAAAAACAACTAAACTGAAATATTTGACTTGAATATTTGATAAAGGTAGGTATGTTCTGTCCGAAAACAATTTTTGTATGTGGAGTTGGTGTAATGCTTAGACACGTGGTCTATTGACAAGAAGGTTGGGGTTCAATTCACACCTAGGATAAAATTTTTGTTTTACTCAATCAAAAAATGATAAAAATGATGATACATATTAGGTAACAAGTTTTCGACTAACTCAATATTTACAATTTATTCTTATTTCAATGTTATAAAACGGAAATACAAAATATTTCTGTTTATGATTGTAATTACTGTTTTATATCAAGTCCATTACTAAATTCTTAGTGTTAATGCCAATTCCTCTATACAGGTAATAATTTTCAAAACAATTGACAACATTAAGATGGATGCGCGCGAAGTGAAGCCTTTAAGCCATCAAATAATAACATATCGAGAAGTGTTTTTGAACGGTAAACAGAAACTTTTTATTGAAAAAACAATTCGTGAAAGTGGTTTTAACGGTCGAGGAAAAAGTGCAAATTGTTGTCTGGCATGTGAATGGATTATCAGACAACATGATTAGACAACAATTTGGAAATATATTTCCAAATAGGCCGGCTCCATCACGATCATCAATTCACTCTATTATACGTATTTTTTTTAATTATGGATCCGTGTTCGCTTCAAGAGGAGTTCGTAGACGAAGGGAGGTAAATCCAGATTTGGAACTAAGGGACACTTTGATTTGTGCAAGTATTGAGCAAAATCCTACCCAATCAACATCTTGTCTCGGAGAACAATATGAAATTTCAAGATTTAGAGTTGGTAAAATTTTGAAAATACATGGATACTGACCCTATAAACTTCATAAATAAAACGAACAATTCCCTGGGGATCAATATAGACGTTTAGAATTTTGTCAAACTGCAATGGAAATGTCACATCAAGATGAACATTTTTTAGAGAACGTCTTGTTCACCGATGAATGTACGTTTTCATTGCATGGCCGTCACAATTCAATAAATGCTCGGTGTTGGTCCCGAGGGAATCCTCGTCAGATTTATGTCGCTCGTACCCAGCGTCCTCAAAAAGTAAATGTTTGGGGAGGCATAATAGGGAATCATGTCATTGGTCCATTTTTTATAGACGGTATTTTGACTGGGCGGAAATACTTGGAACTTCTGCAAAATCAAATTGTCCCAGCCCTTCGTAATTTACCAATTTCTTTCGATTCCATATGGTTTTAACACGATGGTTGTCCTGCACATAATTCTCGCATCGTCAGTGAATATCTCAGTGCAACTTTTCCTAATCGATTGATTAGTGGATACGGAGATATTTTTTGGCCTGAAGATCACCTGATCTTGCACCTTGTGATTTTTTTATGTGGGGATATATCAAGTCAAAACGATATGGAATTAAAGACGATAGGCCTAATTCTCTCCAAGAATTAAAAGAAAAGATCTCTGATTCAATGAGAGGTATTAGTCCAGAAACATTAACTAATGTTAGACGAAACTTTTATAATAGATTGTGTTATTGTTCTGCTGCTAATGGAGGCTTATTTGAACATTTTTTGTAAATACATTTCATTAGAATAAAATACGTTTATTTAGAATATTTTTATAGGATTTCTGCTTATTTAAACATTTTTCGTAAGTACATTTATTTAGAACGTTCTTTTATGTTTGAAGAATTTTTACTTTATTTTCGAAAGTACGACATTGTTTTTTCAATAAGATTTTCATGTTTTACTATAAACACTTCTAATAAAGACTGAAATAAATGTTTTATGATTTAAAGAGAAACGATATAATATCTGCATAATTTTAAATTTAAAAAAAAGTAAAAACTTCGTGTAGGATTTGAACCCTAAGCGCCTGCATGAGTACAACGTGCCTTGAACTTTGATCCATCAGACTTTTATAATTCTTTAGTGACAGTTTGGGTTATTATTCTGCTGCTAATGAAGGCTTATTTAAACATATTGTAGATACGTTTATTTAAAATATTTTTTATTTTTGTAAAATTTTTACTTATTTAAACATTCTTTTAATTTTGAAGAATTTTTACTTTATTTTCGAAAGTGCGACGACACTATTTTTTCAATAAGATATTTATGTTTAACTTTAAACACTTCTAATACTAGTAACGACTGACATAAATGTTTAGTGATTCAAAGCAAAACGATTTTTGCATAATTTCAAATTATTAAAAAAAGAAAAACAGAAAATCTCATGTAGGTTTTGAACTCTAATCATCTGCGTCGCAGTGTCGAATTCTTATCACTATTGTGTATCACACATTATTATTCCGTGACAAGAGTGTATGCAACTCCTTAAATCATAGTAGAAATTATTCTTGATTAATAATTTAAAACTTTAGAATAAGTAATCACTTTTAACTAAATTATTTTATTCACATTCTTGCTTTATTGTGGTCAATCAGTTTTTACTTTATCTAAATTGAAAAATGGAAATACGTCACACATACGACGTCAAACTGTCAAACATAATAATTATGACCGAGGCGATTTAGATCGAAGCTAACGTCTAAAGGTGTGAGACTCTCGATAGTCGTAATGTAATCTAATGTAAATTATAGGTTTTTATCGATTATTTCACACCTCTACGAGTTTCATCTCCTTTTATTTCACAAGGTAACTGTGTTTTCTATCTCTTACGGTAAAAAGCCGGGTAATAAGGCACTCACCACTGTATTTACTGATATTATTTTTTCCCGTATTAATTTTGATTTTTTTTTATTGAGGTAATGCCTCGACAACTATGATCATTGGCATGGTACAGTCAGGTACCTAGTGTAGTGTGTGTGTATGTGTAGAGTAATTGTCTTGATACTCAGCAAAGTCGACGTCATTGTCTTTGCTAAGAGACGCTAATTGTATCCGAACGTCTGCGGTCCCTCCGGTGAGTACCGATCGCACATGGATAGAAATTATATTTATTCATTAATTTTTAATACACAAAAATTTCTCTACCCAGATGGGATTCGAACTCACGACCTTTAGGTTTAAAGGTAGGCGCTCTTACCACTGAGCCACAGAGGGGGTTGAAAATTATTTACATCTATCATCAAGTTATATTTTATACATTTTTATTAAAAAACAAAGTACATTTGATTTTTGGATAAAATACACCTATAGATAAAGTTGGCCTCTATATTTAAAATCTCTGATGTCTACACTCTATACATTATTTTCTGACAATTATTTTCAATACTTTATGTTGGTAATTTTTGAATCTTAATTTAGTGTACGATCGTTTTCTTCCGCCGTTTATTTTCTATTTTTACAAATTTATGATCATGTACACTTTTTTAATCCCCATACTTCCACAATAGAACGGTTAACACGTTAACCGCCAAATCATGTAATATAAATTTTTTCTCCTAGGACCAATTTCTGATTTTATTTTAAGTATTCGTAGAATATCATAATTAACTTCTGTAAAAATTTTTAAGTAAATGTTTATAATATTTTAAGAAAAACACCATTTTGAAGTTGAGAACCAACATTCGGTACACGGAGCATGCCGTGGGACCCGTAGGTCGGTTCTCGAATCGTTACAAGTCTTCACCTGATTTTATATGCTTGATTCATAGTTATGCATATATCGTCAGTGAAAGTACATTCCGATAAACAATGAGCGATTTTATTACGAAAAAAATTGGCACGTTTGCAATAGTTATGGAATGAAATTATTTCTAAAGAAGAAGAAACTGAAGAGGGAGAGCCACTTGGAGGCGATTCTTGTGAATATGCACCTAAGTTTGAAATTAAAAATTCTTGAGATAAGAAAGTATTAGGGGCCAAAAAAAGTGAAAAGGTGAGTTTTGTTTCATTGTTTTAATTATTGACGATATATACACAGTGAGTGGTAATTCTGGAATTAATTTTACATTGTTCTTCTATATCCATAATTTTTTTTTGTAATATTCTTTTTCAAGTATTTTTGGCTTAATCTTAGTTTTTAGTTTTAAAATAACATTATTTTCAGGGCATTTGATAACGTTTATGAGAATGCTGAATCTATCCAAAAAGATCTAGTCGCTGTTGCTTCGACATCTAAGCAATCTACTCATGTTATGAATGTACAATTCTTAGAAGATACCATAGAATCCGTGATATCTCAGTACTGTATGCAAGAAGATGAAATTAAATTGAAGATTGCGAAATCATGAATTGGGGACCATTTACCGGCAAGTCTCTAAATTATTTCGATTTCGCATATGATTCCGTGGGTTCAACAGATAAAATTATGGAAACCTATTTAACAAAAAGTTCTTTCGATTTTTTTTAATAAAACTGCAGTCAATCCTATCGTTGCTGAAAAAAATCGGTATCCACAACAAAAGCTGAGAGTTGGAATATAACCGAACTCTTGATTTCACAGATGAAAGAACACTGATGCAGAAGAAATAAGAATATTCCCTGCTAATGTTTTGTGAATGGGCCTACCAAGATTTCTTAAAATAATAAATAACTGGAAAATCAGTAATTTATATTCAAACAAAATTTTAGAATATATGTCAGGAAATCGTTTTGAAAAGACTTCTACGTATGATTTATTATAGTAACAATTAAGACGCGATTGCTAGCGATCGTTTGGCTAAATTAAGTCCTTTGCTGAAGTTTTTGACAAATAAATTTGGGTATTAAAACGTGAAATTTATATTTTTTAACATAAGTTCCATTTAAGTGATGGTTGAGCTTCAAACAGTACATAAAAAATAAAAGATTCATGTTTGGAATAAAGTTATATAAACTTTGTGATGAAGAAAGCTACTCCTATAATCTTGGAGCTTATTGTGGAAAAAGTTAGGATCCAGGTGTAAGTGTTAACAAAAATCATAATGAAACTGATCGAAATACTATTAGATCAACGCACAACTCTTTACCGACAATTTTTATATAGCATTTTTCATATAAAAAAGGCTGCACATCATTCAAGATTTACGTCGTCAGAACCCTACATCGTTGCCAAAACATCAAAATAGTTAGTAAGTGAGGAATTTTTAAAATATCAACTATTTGCCAAACTTTTATATTACCAGTAAATACACTTAGTTTTAAGACTACTGCAATACATTAAAATACATAAAAAAAAAATTTTAATACAAAATTATATATTCTAAATTTAAAACTTACCCCTTTTAAAGGTTGAATAGTAAAAAGGTCTCACCATTATTTCGTGATCAAAATAATCTATCTTATATAAAAGGTTATCAGCTTTCTACAGACTATTTATTTGTTTTGGCATATCACAATCACAATACACAACAATAATGAGTTTTTAAAGCTATTAATCGAAATTTAATATGTATTTATAAATACAATTTATTAATATATATTATATTATGATCAAATTGTGTAAGAAATCAAAACATAAACAAAATTCCTACTCCAAAAAGACGGCAACACTTTATATACTTTTGCCACACGCTTAACTGTCAATAAAATTTGTAGTATTTTCCCATCAGTTGCTTACAATTATCTTATATATTTAATTAAAATTATTACTTTGTGGAATATTAGACTTAAAGACTACCAGACTAATTACCGCCTTGCAGAGCATCAAACTAGATGAGAAAGACATTAAACTTATTGCTAAACTTTACTGGAACCAAACAGCTATTATTAAGGTCTAACTGGTAAGCTGGTTTTGTATGTTTTCAATAAAATTGATAGTGTGTAAAATAGTTTAATAATTAAGCTAAGTATACTTTCGACATAATAAATGTCATCATCAGAGCTATCCTAAAATAACGTTAAGTTAAGTAAATTTTTTTAAATAAAATACAATGATAGAAAAAACTTACGTCAATTAGGTAATAAATACTTCATAGAAGGACAATTGTGCACAAACGACATATTAAAATTCAAAGATCGGGCTCTGTAGGCCACAGATCTTGGGTCTAACCCTTATACATATGTATAATTCACATTTAAAAAGTTTTTTATAAAACATGGTTACCACATACAGTAACGACAACAGCTGTCTTTGACTTACATTTTTGAAGTAAAATGAAAATGAAATAGGAAGCTCGGATATACGGAAATAATACGAGCTTCCTATTTCATTTTCATTTTACTTGAAAAATGTAAGTCAAAGACAGCTGTTGTCGTTACTGTATGTGGTAACCATGTTTTTATAAAAACTTTTTAAATGTGAATTATACATATGTATAAGGGTTAGACCCAAGATCTGTGGCCTACAGAGCCCGATCTTTGAATTTTAATATGTCGTTTGTGCACAATTGTCCTTCTATGAAGAATTTATTACCTAATTGACGTAAGTTTTTTCTATCATTGTATTTTATATAAAAAAATTTACTTAACTTAACGTTATTTTAGGATAGCTCTGATGATGACATTTATTATGTCGAAAGTATACTTAGCTTAATTATTAAACTATTTTACACACTATCAATTTTATTGAAAACAGACAAAACCAGCTTACCAGTTAGACCTATTTAGAAGTGTGTACAAGTCTTACAGTCTTTTTCAATTCATTATCTACAGTATGGTAGTTGACTTTAATAAATACCTTAGACTGTCAAAGAAGAGGGAATTGCTGAACATCGACATCTGGTTTATTCACAAATGCATCAAATTCAAAGTAACACCAACTTTTGCAAAATGTAAGGTACCTTTCACTGCTACTTTTAACTTTAAGTCTCAAATGGAAAGAAAATTCCTTCAAAATGAACTATGCAGGCATCATGCTCATTTGGATAAGATTAATGTTCAGCTTAAAATACTATATGATAACATTGTAAGAGAGGTTTCATTTGATAATTTTAGAGATTCCATAGCTATTCATTTAGATAACCTAGAATACATTAAACATTCCAAATTCAATAGATTAAATAATAAGTTACACAATTTACTAAATAAGAAAAATAATTACAACAATAATATTCAAAACACTAATAGATTGAATGGCTCCTTTAAATTTAAATTTCACAAACGCATAGTTAATCTAACAAATTGCTCATTCACTAATAAAGAATTTGATTTTTTGTCTAACGGATTAAAATTCTCTACCTTAATACCATTTAACAACAAAACAGTTGAAGAATTTTCAGTTGACATAGATTCTGTAATAGAAAGCTTACCTTTAAACTACATTTCTAAAACCAACTTAAAAAGCAATTGTTTCCTTTCTTTACAAAAAGATCTTATCAAATTTAATAATAATGTTAATAACATAAAAATCAAATGCTTTAAACAACTACATTTGATTAGACAAATATCTACAAAATTGAATAGTAACAATCTTATTATTACTAAAGCTGATAAAGGTAACTGCCTCATTATCATGTACCATCATGATTACGTTCAAAAAACAGAAGAATTTCTAAGAAATAATAACTTTGACATTCTAGATAGAAATCCTCTAAATAAACTAGCTACTAATCTTAAAGCTATTTTATCTAAACATAAAGATTTCCTACAATCACATAATAGGATAGAGAAAACCTTCATTTTGTCAAATCCGCAAATACCAAGACTATATGGTTTACCAAAAATTCATAAACCTAACACCCCTATGAGACCAGTGGTTAGTTTTTATAACACACCAGTTGTTAAATTGTCCAAATTCATCAATTCTATATTACAATCCTCAATATCTGTTCAACCCACTTTTTCTGTCAAAAACTCTACAGACTTAGTAAATAAATTGTCAGTTTTAAATTTACCTAGAGCCTTTTTTCTAGTTTCCTTTGATGTAAGTAATTTGTTTACAAATGTACCTAGAGATGAAACCATTTCCATAGTTGAGAACTTACTTATTAAAAACAACATTAATAGAGATACAACTTTTCACATATTGGGTTTACTTAAATTTTGTCTTTCACAAGATTTCTTTTCTTTCAACAATATTATTTATAAACAGGCACAAGGATTGGCAATGGGCAATCCCTTATCACCTTTGCTAGCTGATCTATTTCTGAATAACCTGGAGATTAATATCTTTGACAATCTTTCTCTGAATCAAAACCCGTTTCAAAAAGTTTTATATTGGTTTAGATATGTGGATGATGTGTTAGCTATTATTGATGGAAATTCCTCAGATGCAGACAATATCCTAGTTTCACTTAACAACTTACATCCAGCTATAAAATTCACCTTAGAAACAGAATCCAACAATTCTATTAATTTTCTAGATTTAACATTAACTAAAATAGATAATAAATTAAATTTTTCAGTCTTCAGAAAACCAACTCAGACTGACCATACCATCCCTAGATCTTCTAATCATCCTTTTCAACAGAAAATGGCCTCCTTTTATTGTTATATCCATCGTTTACTTAGCTTACCTCTGTCAGATTCAAATTTTAATTCAGAATTAGAAATTATTAAACAACTTGCTTATAGTAACGGTTACACCCCTACTTTGGTTGATAACATACTCAACAAATTAAGGAATAAAAGGAATAGATCACTAGCATACAACACTGTCCATAACATTTCTAACTCGACAGTTATTTATCGATCAATATCGTACTTAGGTTATCCCTCAGACAATATAGCTAGAATCTTAAAAAACATCCCTAATCTAAAACTTTCTTTCAAAGTTAAAGAAAATATCAAATCTATTTTTTCCCACACTAAAGACAAAATTAACAAATCGTCAAAAAGTGGTATTTATAAATTATCCTGTGGTGAATGCCCGGTGACCTATGTGGGTAGAACAATGCGACCTTTGGATATACGCATCAAAGAACATCTGTCTAAGATTGATAAATCTAGTTTTGGGAATCATATACATGCTTCAAAGCATGGCTTTAGTCCTCATAGAGATAGCAAGATCCTACACAGTATACCCAATAATAATTATATAAAAATGAATTTACTAGAAGATCTTGAAATCAGTAGAGAAATGAAAGGGAATCCTCAGAATTGTGTCAACACTCAAATTAATTTAAATTGTAAGTTTGATCTAATCTTTAAGAAGTTTCTTTAATAATACACTTAGTATAAAATTAACCATCATTTGATCAAGCATTGACCTTTATTTTTAAAAAAAGAGATTTTAAAAAGAGAGAATTTCTTATACTTTCTTTCATTGATTTCATCTACATAGAGAATGTTTGATATTTTCTTCTTCATTATTTATTTTATTAATAATATCGATAATCAAGAATAGCTGTTGAACTCTTAACTTAGCAAATGATACTTCTCCTTGGTTGGTTTTCATCTACTTTCTTCTATTTGGTCAAACTTTAAAGTTTTGTTTTTTGATAATTTTGATAAATGTATATTTAAATCTTCACGTTAACTAATCAATTTAAAATATTTAAATTTAAAATTCTACAGTAGCTAAAATTAATAATCAATAACCTTCAGACGTCATTTTAGACATTTTCAATTTTTAATTAATAATTTAAATACAGAGGTCGCTCTAGGATTTATTTCCGTATATCCGAGCTTCCTATTTCATTTTCATTTTACTTCAAAAATGTAAGTCAAAGACAGCTGTTGTCGTTACTGTATGTGGTAACCATGTTTTTATAAAAAACTTTTTAAATGTGAATTATACATATCATTCCCCTGTCGTCGTTCGTGCAGTAAGGAGCTACTTACTGTCAACGAAGAAAAGAGGTGCGTGTTTGTGCCAAATAGAACAGAATCAAACCTATCCTTGTAAATTGAACAGGTATTTTGAGCATTGTACTTTTTTGTAATATTATTTTGAATTTTATTTTGATAAAAATAATTTTTTATTCATTTTTTGTGACCAAAAATTTGACATTTCTGACTGATTCTTTATGAATAAGGTGGAGGGGGGGTCACCCCCCTGATCCCAATGACAATGAAAATAAAAAATTAAATTCAACTGTCAATATGTATTCTGAAAAAGATGTTGGCCCGTTTTTTGTGTTTATTGAGTCAACAAATATAAATAATATTAGAGTTGGTTCTTTCAATAATATAAAAATTGCGAGAGATATTTTTAATTTGAAATTAAATAATATTAATAAAATTAGAAGCAAAGGTTCAAACCGAATTTCTGTAGAGTTTAATAATTATCTATCTGCAAATAATTTCCTAAATAACAAAAATTTATTAGATCAAGGTTACAAAATTTATATACCTTTTAATTATATATCTTGTAAAGGTATTGTACGTCAAATAGATGTTGAAATAAGTGAAAATGAACTTATTGAATGTTGATCTACTAACAGCGATATTAAAATTCTTAATGCTAAAAGGCTAAACAGGAGAGTAGTCAAAGGGGATACAACTACATACGAACCTACAGGTACAGTTTTGTTCACATTCAGTGGTGTTTTAATGCCCAAATCAATAAATTTTTACGATCTACCAAAATTGGTTAATGTGTTCATTCCCCCAGTAACACAATGTTACAACTGCTTAAGATTTGCACACCAAAACGAATTGTAAAGCAAAAGAAAAATGTATGAATTGTGGTGAGCTTAAACATGCCGATGATTGCTCTATGAAATGTTTCTTTTGCAAAGGTCCACATGTTTCAACAGCGCGTACGTGTCCGGAATATTTACGTCAAAAAAATATTAAAGAACTTATGTCTTATGAAAATTTAACATTTTTTGAAGCTAGTGAATACATTCCCAAAAATTACATAGAAAAAGACAAATTCATTTTCAACTCCAAAGATTTTCCGTCCCTTCCGAGTAATAGTACTAGAGTAAAACCCGTTAATAATAAAACTATTCAACACAATACCGTTTCACCATCAGAAAGAAGAACACACAATTTCAAATCTTCAAAAAGGACATTTCAGCAGGTAGTTTCAAATACAAATAATAAAAGAAGAGTAATCCAACAAGGTTATGACAGAACTGCACATGATGAATGTCTTTATGTTCCAAATGGTAGACAAGAGAATTACTCCTCTTTAACTGCCTTATCTCAATCTAAATCTCCGATACCCTCTCAATCAGAATCGAAATCTTCTAATTCATATAATGTAAAACCAAATTCAGCCTGGAATGCCAGTGCATCGCATAGTAATTATAATTTTGATACAATACCTTCACATGATTTCCTAAAATCATGTTTAAACTTTATTAACATTTCACCAGATAATTTAAATATGGTTAAAAAACTTGTACTTTCCCATTCTAATCTTAGGTCCTATATGGACTTAGACAATTATTCAGATAGTGATTAATAGGTTAAAACTTAGAATGATCCTAAAATCAAAAATAAAAATCATTCAATGGAACATCAGAAGTATCAATTCAAATAGGGATACTCTGACAGATTTAGTCTCTAAAGAAGATCCAGATATAGTAGTTATTAATGAAACTTGGCTTAAAGAAGATTTCAATTTTACTCTAAAATTTTATCACATTATTAGACAAGATAGGAATGATGGCTATGGTGGAGTAGCTACCTGTATTAAAAATCATATTTCATTTCAGACTATTAAAAAATATAATTCAGACAAAATCCAATATATTATAACAAAGATTGATGACATATTCCTTATAAATATCTATTCCAGTTCAAATAACGAAATATCAGTGCCTTTTTTAAATTCCATGTTAAAAAACCTAGACATAAAAAAATTAATCATTATGGGCGATATGAATTCTCATCATCCAATTTGGGATAAATGTTTAATTAATAAAGGTGGTAAACAAATAGTTGACTTTATATTTGATAACGAGTTGACCATCCTAAATGATGGCTCAGCAACCTTGTTTCAGCTTCCCAACAATAATATCAGTGCCGTTGATTTAACAATCGTGAGTAGTAATCTGGCTTTATGCACCAAATGGGGGATTATTAAAGACTGCGGCAATAGTAACCATTTTCCCACATACATAAAAATCAATGATATTGAACTATCAGATACAACTTTCGTAAAAAATTATAAAATGAGAAATTCTTCAAGAGCTGATTGGGATCTTTTTTATGATGAAATATTAAACAACCTAGTAAATTTCTCAATAAATAAAATAAATTACAAACAATTCATGTCAGTTATCAATAAAGCAGCAGATGTTTCGATTCCTTATAAAAATTGTAGGATACAGGGTAAACCATTCAATCCTTGGTGGGATGAGGAATGTACATTATGGGTTAAGAAACGTAAGGAAGCTTTGCACATATTTGACTCATCACCATCACTAGAAAATTATTTGTATGTTAAACATATAATTGCACAAACTAAGCGTAACCTTAGATTAAAAAAGAAAAATAAATTTAAACAATTTTGTGAAACATTAAATAAAGGATCCAATATTACATATGTATGGAATAAAGTAAAAAAATTTTCAAATCATAATAATTGTAAAAATTTTTATAATCCTTCAGATAACATTAAAAGAGAAATATTATATAATATGTCATCAGTTTCCATTAATCCTGAATTCCGGTTACTTCACACTGACCAAGAATTTGAACTTATCTCAATTTCAGAAATTGACACTGCATTGTTCAATAAAATAAATTCTGCCCCAGGAATTGATGATATTTCTTACTCAATGATAAAACATTTTCCTCTAAAAGCCAAAAAAATCCTCCTAAATATATACAATGAATGTCTTAAAGGAGAACCCTTACCTAGCGATTGGAAAAAATTTAATATTCTTAACATCCTAAAACCCTTAAAGGACCCACTTCTTCCGAATAGTTTTAGACCAATTGTTTTATCATCTTGCATACTAAAAACATTAGAAATCATTATAAAAAATAGATTAGATTGGTTTTTAGAACATAATCTAGTTTTCAAAAATACTCAGGCAGGTTTCAGAAGAGGTAGAGGAACTGCCAACAATTTAGCCCTCCTTCATACCTTCATTTCAGAAGCCTTTGAATCATCCCATTCAGTCCTTGCCATCTTCATTGATATTAAATCAGCATATGATAATGTGAATATATATAAACTTTACAATAAATTACAAAATTTAAATGTCCCTTGTCCTATAATTAATATTATTTTTAAAATTTTGCAAAACAGGCTTTTATATACTAGATCCAATAACGGTGACTTTTTGGGCCCGTCTGTAGCAACTAAAGGTTTACCCCAGGGTTCACCTTTAAGCACAATTTTATTTAATATATACATATTGGATCTATTTTCCATTCTTCCTAAAGATATAAATATTATTGGGTATGCTGACGATTTGGTTTTATATGTTAAGGGACCAGTTATCCAACAAATGGTTAATAAAGTTAATATGGCATTGTACAATGTACAAGAATGGTTGTTAGAACATGACCTATCTCTTTCTATAGACAAATGTGAAGCTGTATGGTTTTCGAAGGGACAACGCAAAAATTTTACCCCAGAAATCAAACTTAGTAACACAATTATACCATTAAAAGATCAAGTTAAATTTTTAGGCATAATTTTTCAAAATCATCTCAAGTGGGACAAACATGTTGATAATATTTTAGTTAAAACAAAGAAAAATATTAATATTTTACGTGCAATTTGCAGAGTATGGTGGGGCGCAGACCCTAGGACTCTTTTAATAGTATTTAATGCTTTAATAAGATCTCACTTAGACTATGGTTCATTTTTATTCAGACCCATATCTCAGAAATGCATTAATAAACTTAACACAGTATTTTTTGAAGGGCTACGAATTTCTTTAGGTTGTATGAAATCTACCCCTCACTTGGCATTGCTAGCAGAATCGGCGCAATATGATTTAAAACATAGAAGTTTAATATTAGCTACTAAATTTTTAAGTAAGATCGTTAATATCAAAAACCATCCTTTGATTTTATCCCTTATTAACTTACGGAATAAACTTATAATGAAACCTAATTTTTATAATGAAGATAACTTTCCTTACTTAGTTTCAACACTAGAATACTTTTTTCCATATTTTAACAAAATATATAAAGGTAATAATTTTCCATGTTATGAGATGGATTTTGATACATTAGTCAGTCCAGTAAAAACACTAAATTGTGAAATAACAAAGAATGAATATATGATTAGAGAAAAATTTGCAATATTTACTGAAAAATATATTAATGATTTTACTTTCATTTATACGGATGCCTCAAAAAATTGTAACAAAGTAGGTTTTGGCATTTATATTCCTAGTATCAATTACAAATTTTCATCTAGACTACCTGATGAACTGTGCATATGCCAAGCAGAAAACATGGCTATATATCAAGCAGTTAATTTGTCCATTAATAGACAGATCAATAAAGTTATTATCTTCTCCGATTCTCTTAGTGCAATTTCTAAAATTAATAATAGCAATATTTCTGCTTCGGTAGATTATTGGTGCCTTAAAACAAAAAATCTTATTTCATCTGCAAATAGAAACGGGTTTGAAATACTTATCTCATGGATACCGGGTCATTCCGATATACCGGGCAACCTACAAGCTGACACACTGGCCAAAATAGGAAGAGATCTTAATGTTCCTTTGAATATGAAACTAGATTCTCAAGACGTGTTACCCATAATTAAGAATAAAATTAAAAACAAATTCAAAAACACCTGGAAAACTTTAATTAGCAAAAAATCGTATCAGTATTATAGAGTACAAAATATTTTTCCTGATAAGACATGGTTTCAAAACTTTTCATATAAAGATAGGAGACACATTACAACTATTATAAGAATGCGAACCGGCCATTGTTTAACAAGTCAACATCTTTTCAAACTAAAGTTGGTGGACAACCCTTACTGTGAATGTGGCCTAATAGAGAACCTAAATCATATATTTTTTGAATGCCCCATAAGGATCATTCCAAGTTTTGACCTATACACAAAATTCATTTATATGAATTATAATTCACCAATTACTATATATTCTATATTAAATAAACTTACTGAAGAATCAGTCAGCATTTTGATAAAATTCCTTTCAATTAATAAATTAAATTTGTAATCGACAATGCTCAATACTTTTTTTAGTGTTTACTAATTATAACCTATTAACTATTAATGATTTCTTTTCTACAAAATTATTTGGCACAAGTAAGTGGCCTCGAGTTGGTTTAGAGCCAGACTTTATCGGGGTCACCACCAAATTGAGCTGGCGTATCACCATGACGTGGAAGCCATAGAAACAAAAGAAGAAGAAGAAGAAGAATTATACATATGTATAAGGGTTAGACCCAAGATCTGTGGCCTACAGAGCCCGATCTTTGAATTTTAATATGTCGTTTGTGCACAATTGTCCTTCTATGAAGTATTTATTACCTAATTGACGTAAGTTTTTTCTATCATTGTATTTTATATTAAAAAAATTTACTTAACTTAACGTTATTTTAGGATAGCTCTGATGATGACATTTATTATGTCGAAAGTATACTTAGCTTAATTATTAAACTATTTTACACACTATCAATTTTATTGAAAACATACAAAACCAGCTTACCAGTTAGACCTATTTAGAAGTGTGTACAAGTCTTACAGTCTTTTTCAAAGCTATTATTAATACCAACAACAGAGAATCAAAGCCAATAAGTATTTAACGAGGCGTACGACAAGGCTGTATACTATCTCCTATCTGTATACTATGTGACTATAGCTAAAAACATCGACGAGCTGCAGTAGCTAATCAATAGAGTTGACATGGAATGCACATATTGGGGACTGTCGATAAATATCGATAAAACTAAATACATGGTGACCAGTAAAGTGGATATCGGCGCAACCCAACTGATATTAAACCAACAATTGCTGCAGAGAGTTCAGAGATTCAAATACCTTGAATGTTAGATTACCCAAAATCTAGATCCATCCTTCGAAATTCGATGTAGAATTGAACAGGCAACAAACTCATTTCAAATATCTGAGCCTCTATTATCCAATAACTCATTAAATTTTAAAATCCGTGAAAAGCTTACAAGATATTACGTGTGGTCTGTACTTTTGTATGGATGTGAAACTTAGACTTTAAACGCCGATATCATGAATATGATGATCGAGGCGTTTGGCGAGGCGAGGCGAGGCGCAACGAACTCTATTAAACATTATTAAGAGGCGTAAACTAAAATATTTTGGACATATAATCAGAGGACCAAGATATGAGTTCCTTCGGCTAATTCATAACGGTAAAATCTAAGGAAAGAAATGGATAGGACGGAAGAAACTCTCTTGGTTGAGGAATTTGCGGCAGTGGACAGGTTTGACAGCAGACCAATTGCTACACGTAGCGCAAGACCGAGATCAGTACAACAATATTATAAGCGTGGTATTTGCCAACGTTCCGTAGGGATATGGCATTCTAAGAAGAAGAGACTTAAAGATTTATTTCATAAAATTTATATTATTTATAATAAAAAATATTTTTGGTTATTTAATCAATATAATTCTAAAATTGATCCAATGTAATCCAATATAATGATTCTTACATTTTTTTGATTATTACACCATGTTGACGCCTATAAAAGATCAAGCAGTTTCGTATGGGTTTCGTATTATAAGCTGTATTAGGAAAATTTGAACTCTAAGATTGATAGAAATGGAAATACAAGTGACGTCACTTTGCATAAATCGTGACATGCTTTGTGCTTTACTTTGAAGCAAAGTGTTTTACTTTGAAAAATGGTATACAAGTGTTGCCCTCGCACAAGAACTTATAAAGCAAGAAACGTACATGGTGGGCAGCCTAAGAAAAAATCGCACATTGAATTCCACCAAAGTAATAGTTAAGAAAGTGAAAAAAAAAACATTGTCGCAAAAGAACATAACAGAGTCGTTTTTCTAAAGTAGCAAAACAAACGAAATGTACTTTGTCTGAGTACATACCATACAGCAAATACAAAGAAAATTACACAAGGTGAGAAAATTAAAAAACCCACTGTTATTTGCAATTATAACGATTGCAAAGCATTCATGAATATGTCTGATCAACTATTGGAATAAAAAAGAATGGATAAACGGATAACAAAAAGGATTAAATGATATAGGAAACCAATCGAAATAAATATAGGTTTACATTGTTATTGGACACATCTTTGGTAAATACATACAGTGTGTCCGTAAAGTATGGAATAAATTAGATATTTCCTTTTTAAAAGCCTTTTTACAAAATCTAAGACACGTTGATTTTTAAGTTTAATATTCTACATTCTACAATAAAATTTCATTATAATAGATGATACTCGTTAAGGTGATGACGTCATCGGCTCTTTTTTAAATGTAATACCCTATATTTTACATTTTTAAATCGACAAAAATACGCTGATTAAAAACAGGTTAAATAGTCGGGATCTAATTAATATAATTTGAAAGATGTGCTCTTACAAAATAAATTATTCAAGTATTATCAATTTCAAAAAAGTAGCCTACTACTAGTTTTTGGTGAAATGTAATTATTGTTAGTAACGTTTAATAACATTAACGTTAAGTCGTATAATAGTTGTATTAATTTGTGAGTGTTCTGTATTATTGCTTAGAATTATTTTGAAGTAGAAATAAATTTAAGTGTAATCCAAAGAATTGAAATATTAGTGATGATGGGTATGGAGACAAGTTATGAACTCAGATGGAAGTGTGTAATTTATTTAATGATAAATATCCAGAAAGAGCCATAACGCAGTCTACAGTAAGTAAGATCGAAAAGAAATTTCAAGAAACTGGTATGGTTAAAAACGCACGTAAATCAGATCGTTCCTTTGTAAATTATGATACAACATTAAATGTCTTACTCGCTTTTAAAAAATGTGCGCACACTTCAGGTGGTAAGGTTATTTGTGATCTCGATGTTTGCAAAACAACGGTACACAAAGTTATAAAACTTGACAAACAGCACCTCTTTAGCTGCACACTTACTTGTACAGCAATCAACCGAGGACCTTTCAGATAAAAAAATACAATTTTGCGAATTAATGATGGATAACTGCCACCGAAACCCTTACTTAGAGTAGATGAAATTAAGAGAGGTGGTCTTTCAGCCTATTCCATTGCGACCTTTGCAGATCTATTGTGGTCTTTTAGTCCTAAATCACATTCTCTAGCCTGACCCTCTTTATAAAGTCTAGTTGCTTGGAGACTGTACCTTCTATGTAGCTATTTGCTGGTGGATTTTCTTCTCCTTATGCAAAAATCCGCAAATTTGCCAGACTGTCACACTGACATAAAATGTGCTCTGCTGTTTCTTCTTCGAGTGAAATAATCTGCAAAGGTCATTATCTAATAATTCCATTAGATTCAAGTGCCTATTCAGCTTACAGTGCCCTGTTAGAAGACCTACTATGGCTTTAAATATTTTTTTTGTCTTTAATTAGGTTTGCCGTCAATTTTGGCGAATGTTCTGTACTGAACTGTTTCGCCTGTCTTTGTCCTGGTGAATTCCCCCACAATTCCAGATATTTGTGAGCTACCAACTTCTTTGTAGCCGTTCTTGTTACTAAACCCCTACTTGGTCCAGAATATTATTTTTTCCGATGGTGCTACATTCACATTATAAATGGCAAGGTCAACTGTAAGAATTGTAGATACTAGAAAAGAGAATATCATGCGGGAATAGGCACTGTAAGAAAAGGAATCATCAGGTCGTACTTTTTCGAAGGTAATTTAAACGAGCTAGCATTAGCTACCTTTAGTTTTTAAGGAGTTATCTCATACCTACTTTAGTTAGTTTATTCCCCAGTAGAATTAATCCTGGATTTGTTGTTAAAAGTTTATGGTTTCAAGAGGATGGCTTGCCCCCGCATTATGATGTAAATGTTCGAAGAGACCTAAACGACATTTTTCCGAACAGGTAGATTGGAAGACGTGGGCATATAGAATACCCAGCGAGGTCGCCAGATCTTAATCCTTTGAATAATTATATGTGGTGTTATTTAAAGAATATTGTTTATATAACTAAACCTGCAAGTATTAAAGCCTTAAAACCGGGAATTCGTACATAAATAAACAACATTTCTTAAGAAACCATAAACAAGGTTCTACAAGAATTTGTACAACGTTTGGGTTAGTGTAAAATACAATAAGGGCTACAATTCGGACATTTAAGGTAAAGTTATGTAATTACCGTATTACTTTTAAGTTAATTTATTTATTAATATTAAAAATCAATAAAAATTAGGAGATATCGAATTTATTCCATACTTTACGGACACTCTGTATTTTTTATATTATAAAAAAACAGCGATAAATTGTCTATTATCTCAATTATAGAGCAAATAGTTAAGAACATATTGAATACCATCAAACAACCAATCGTCAATAATGATGAACGACACATTCTTAAGGAAATACAATCCAAAGACCGTCATTGATGTGCTACATGCTATAAAAAAATAAGTAACTTTGAAGGTCGAAAAAGGCGCAGTTGTAGACATCAAATTCAAGGTATTCTTGTAAAACATGCGTAAAGAATGTATTTTCATTAATAATAAAGGTATGTTTACATTAAAATTTCTAGTTTGAATTCTCAGGCCTAACGTTTTAGTGTCCCATACACCGGAATGTAACACCTGAACTTTAATTAGGTTCACAGAGCAGAAAGGGGAAGCAAGTCCTAAAGCCCATATGTTCGGTAACGGAGCCTGGGCATCTCTTTCGGTTATAAACCATATGTTGGTTCACATGACTTTTAACGTATTAAAATTAGAAAAAGACAATGTTGATTTTTTTATTTCCCAAAATAAGTCTTATACAAAAGATGCGCATTTATAAGGCGTATCTGCAGTGAATGAACAATAATTTTTTTATATCATCTCGGACATTTTCGTCACAAGGGTAGTATGCCAGTATTTGATTATAACGATCGATGTCAGATATAATGTTGATCGGATTTGGTAATAGTCATGGGTTTTAATTTGTTTTCCTTTCTTTTATTTGTACTCTCTGTCATTTGATACTCAAATTCAGTAATTAAGTATAGCACATCACGTTTATATTTCTACTTGCAAAGGTGTACGTTATTGTAAAAGGGGGATTTATTAAAACGTTTTTTTTTAAATTTTTTTAAGTAAAATTTCCTTTGAATTATATTTGCCTCATTTATCTAAAGTGAAGTTACAATAAGTTTCTCATTCAAGGATTTGCACTGCAAGTTTATGAGTGTTGTAAAATCGGTCCATGTATATCTAATGCCCCAAATTTTGTTTAATTTTTTAGAATATGTAACATGGCTTTTGTTTTGTGACCAAGATTGCTCTTTATATATCCACCTCCACGGTAAATTGAAAACCTTTGGACTAATCTATATGGTTCGCTCAGCGCGTAAAGTGTTGCATCATATTTATAATTAGCTAATTTAGCCAAGACACCTTCGACGTGACCTACTTCTTCTTCTTCTTGGAGTGCCGTCTCCCTACGGAGATTGGTAAGCATAATGGCTATTTTATTTTAGAAATTGCTGCTCTAAAGAAATCTAGTAAAATCACTAAATAAATTTAGTGACCTACTACTGGACGGATTTGGCACAAACGATCTTTATTGTCAATATCGATTGGCTAGACGTGTACTTGGAAACCTGAGTTTGTATAATCTGTACGTGGACCAATAGGGAACTAATAGTCCTAAGAATGGTAATAAATCTGATTTAGCTAATTCTTTTTACTCAGTTGTACAAGACGTGACTTGTGTTTTTCAGAGAAAAATAACGCAACGGCATCTTGGTTTGTGTTTTCTGTTATTGAAACGATTATCGACAAATATTAAGAAGAAACCAATTAGATTTTCACTAGTCAGATTAACTTTAAATAAGCGTTTACCCCTTAATTCCATTTTTTGCACTTTTAGACTTGTTTATGTAGGCACATTTTTAGTAGCAGCAGTGTGAGTAAGGAAAGCAGTAGTAGTTTCCATGACTTCGTTTGTAATATGCTAAAATTCAAAATTACCAATATCACTTTCACTATCTTTACTTCCCATAGCATCCCACAAAAAAACATATAAACTGTTTCTAACTATTATCATATATCCAGCGCAATTCATATTGAGTTCACTAGGATTTTCTGTCACGCTAAATTAAAAAGATCGCAATTTGAGCGATTCTACGTTACTGAAGTATTATTTGAGGATTCCGTCGCAATCTTTGGAACTTCTCTTTCCAATTATTCACCTGAGTGGTTTGATGGCCATGTTCCAATTTTCAATTGATCGGAAAATAATGATTATGGTTATTTGTGGGAGGCACAGTGTTGTAGACTGCTACAATTTATTTGTGCTATGTTTAATTGTTTAATGCATCTTATATATATATATATATATATATATATATATATATATATATATATATATATATATATATATATATATGTATATATATATATATATATATATATATATATATATATATATATATATATATAAACATATACTATATATATATATATATATATATATATATATATATAGTATATATATACTATATATATATATATAATATATATATATATATATAGTAAACTCTTAAATATTGGGGAAATCTGCAAGAAAGACTCTAATGAGTATCAATTGTTTCGCCGAACGTTTGCGCCAAAGAGAATTAATTACACATTAAACATAGTGATTTTTTTTGCTAAGTAAAATTTTTTTTTATATATTACCGTTGAAAATGTATGGTAGCTTTGAACTTAAAACGCAAAGGAGTGCCCAAGGTTAATCGAAAAACCCAATGTAACTACATTTAAAAGGAAATAATTCTTTGAATTGTCGACAATAAGTAAATTTTTGATTATTTGAAAGTTTAAATGTAAGGTATTTTAGAAAAATCTAAGGCGGTACTGATTACGTAGTTACGAAATTTAAATTATCGTAAAACGGGGTTACTTTGCATCATAGTTTTAGTTTCATTTTGTTAGAGTGGATATTAAGTTACTCGAAAGGATATCTGAACTTTTTATTATAAATATTTATCCAACAGGTCGTAATATAGCTCTTATTATAGCTGTTTTTTAGTTATATTGCATAATTAAGAGATTATCCTAATTTTATTAGTGATGCAAAGTATACCCTAGAAGAGTCATAATTTGCACTACTTAATATTTTAATAATATTTGGCTAGAAAATGCTTGCTAATGCATAGTAATCCTATCTGATTTTAAACTTTGCACCATTTAAATGTAAAATAATGTTGGTCGGCCCAGTTTTTTGTATATAAACCTATCTAAATTTATGAAAGAAGCCTAGCAGAAAAGAACATTGGTACATTTAAATGGATTGATATAAATTAAAATCTCGAATAAATGAACTTTAAAAAATTAAAGGCAATTATCGAGCACGATTATTTTAATAATCAAATCTTGCCCAAGTACTTTCGCTTTCTACAACATCGTTAGGGAAATTTCGTCAAATTTGGGCTATCCAGCAAGCGCAGAATGTAATAAACATGAAATTATGCACAATACAATTAATGTTCAATTTCATGTTTATTACATTCTGCGCTTGCTGGATAGCCCCAATTTGACGAAATGCCATTGATGATGCTCTAGAAAGCGAATGTACTTAAAATTGTACTCGATAATTGCCTTTAATTTTTCAAAGTACATTTTAGATGAAAAAACTTTATTATAAGTACAGTAGTGAAAATACAAAATTTGATCCTAATCCCATCACAATTTGTTGCATTCTGGAACAATGTAAAATCCTCGTCTGGACATTTTCCTGGGAGGATTTTTAGCGCCAATTACATTGTCCCACGAATACCATATTTCGTCGCGTCTTTCTGGCCATTTCTAAAATTTTAACGATTTTGAAATGGCGTTGATCATCGCTTCGTCATTGTCTATTGCTGTTATGAGAAATAAAACGTACTCACCAATATTTTTTTAACATGATCTAATGCAGAGTTTTTAAATTTGTCGGCAATATTTGTTCCAAGAGAATCTGATGTGAGTTTTTCATTAAATTCGCTTGCTTCTTCTATCTCTTGCAGTTCATTAATTTTATCATCTGATGAATCCTTGCATAGTGGAAAGATGTCGTTCAAAGCAATATGGTTCTCTAAATCATCTATGACTTCTGGTTCAACAGCTTGACGTGTGAAGTGTGGAAGTAGATGCTTCAGTTAGATCTTCTAAACTAATTTCAGAATGGCAATACTTTGTCCTGCTGAAAGATTTATTTTCTTTTTTTTTCCTACGTCTCTTAAGCTGAGTGGCTTCCTTATTTTTATTTTCTAAATATCGAATGAAATTATTAACGATATCTGACGAACTTGATTTATTCTTATTTGTTCTATGATTATCAGTAATCACACTAGATTTCTGATTTGTTTTTAACCGCTCCAAAAGCGGTGTTATATTACAAGGAACGATACCACATTTTCTAAATCCCGACTTGAATATATCATCGCTATTATTTTGTATTTTTTCGATTAATGATCATAAAAGCGTTGGAAAATGCTGTTTCTTCAAGTACAACTGATCTACTCTTTACATGAGTTTTTTTATATTTAGATAAAATGTCCCTCCAGAGCTTGTTCATTGGGATAAATAATGCAACACCTAGCGTTTGTGTAACGTGGATGCTATTTGGAGGCAAACATACAAAATTAATGTCGTGTTTTCGACACAAATCCAGGACTTAAACATTAATATAAGAAGACAAATTGTCTCCTAAAATCACCTTCTTTCCCTGTTTTTTTTTAAGCCTGGGCAATAGAAGAGTATTAAACCAATTTGAAAATGTCTGTAATTCGAACCAACCAGATGCAGTATTTGCATAATGCGTACCAGAGGGGCCATCTTCAGTCGAGTTGTCCCACAAATGCTTGCATTTGTATACCACATTTGTAATTTGAAATGTAGCACATTAGCTGCATTTCAACACATCCTAAGAGAAATGCTGCTTTTGAAGAGTTATAAATTCGTTCAGGATATTTAACTCCACGTTTAGTTAATAGCTTTTTTTGTCTGGGATCATCTGTTAAGTTCGTTGCGTCATAATTAAAAATAGCAGGTGGCTCCACACCAGTTAATGTTTATTTTAAACTTTGTATGTATTTAGCCATTTGTTTTGCATTGAGAGCTGCTCTACTTTTTTTTATGTGTGAGGCTATCCTTACAGGAAGGTCCTTATGACGACTTGAAAATGATTTGACTCAATCCATACCAGAAATATTATCCTTAAAGCGAGTTATTTTTTATCCTTGGCGATTTATATGAGTCTTTATTATTTGTCGTAATTCCATTCCAGTAACAGGAAATCCAGCATCACTAAGGCTATGAATGCATTGTACGAAGCACCTTTCCTCTTCATAAGAGAATATTGATGGGTATCCAGGTTTTCCAGCGTGTACTCCTCTTAATTTGTAAAAAATAGTTATCCTTGGAATGTTAAAGGACTTAGCGGCAAGTCTTGTACTCATACCATCTTTTAGTGCTGACAGACATGCTTTCAAATCTTCTTCTGAGTAGTCCGCATATTTGTGGGATCCCAGTTTCCCTTTATAACGTCTGGGCATTTCCTAAAAACCATTTTCCTATTAACATTTTACTCTTGGGGATACTTTGCACCATTTTCAAATGGCGGTGCAAAGTATATCCAATTTCACGTATTAAGTGCACACGTAAACAATGCTTTTTTTGTTATTGATATCCTGGTTTAAAACCGTTATTTTAACAACTAAAAATCGCAATCGATTTTGGTATACGCCATTAGACGTGTACTTACCAATTTGTGTCCACTGGGACTGTCTGCACAGTATGATTTTGCAAAGTTAGAAACTAATAGATTTTCGAGGTTAATATTCTAACCGTTGCTGATAGATAACAGGCGACCGCAGAGGTAATCGCGCGCATCTTACTCACGTATTGCAATGTTGCTTATATGATCTAGAGGTATTACAAATATATAAACGAAATTGCGCCTAGGCTTAACAGATTGTAGAGCGTAGATTGCAAAGTAACTTCGTTTTACGGTATATTAAAATATTTTTTGTCAGCTAGACTAAATTTGGACTTTGTTGTTGTTTGTTGTGGCATACTAGAGGGAGCAGCAGCGGTTACTAGCCCTTTGGGAGGCTATAGAAGATGATATGCAACAAGATGAAATCGATCAATCGAACACAGATGTTTCAGAGGCCACTTTCTCAAGTGACTAAATAGATAAAGAGAATGTATAAGGCCGTACACAATTAAATTTAGCAAGATCTGAAAGAAGTAGTTTCTATTATACTGGTAAAGATGGTAATAAATAGTTAGTGCAACAAAATCAAAATAAAGTTAGAAAAACCAGCCCTCAAAATATTGTTACACAGATACTAGGTGTAAAAGGTGTTGTAAAAGAAGCCAAAAAAATATTGGATTGTTGGAAACTATTTTTCTTGGATAAAATCATTCAATATATTACAGATTGTACCAACGAGAAACTTTAAAAAAATTAGACTCACCAGAAATGCAAAACATTAAAGTCCTACAGATTTTGACGAAATGAGTGCATTTGTCGTGCTTTTATATCTTCTTGGTGTAAAAAGAGTCCAACATTCAAATACTTCAGAACTTTGTAGCACGGACATAACGGCCCCAGAATACTTTGCTGCTACTATGTCATAAAGCCGTTTTTACTCTTTGGTAGAAGCTATTAGGTTTGATGATATTAAATCTAGAGTAAAAAGAGTCCAAGAAGATCATTTGGCGCCTGAGCGATACGTTCTGGATAACTTTGTTGAAAAGTGTTTACAACATTACTCAATGGGTAGTTACATAACAGTGGATGAGATGCTTGAGGGTTTTAAGAGGGAGATGCAAGTGCCGCCAGTATATTGCAAATAAACCTGCGAAATACGGCATAAAAATCTACGCTGTTGTAGACTCTCGAATGTTTTATACACAAAACATTAAAATTAATGCATGTAAACAACCAACTGGTTCATATAAACTTAAGAACAATGCCCATAGTATTGTAACAAGACTTTTAAGATACTGTAGTGGTACTGGATGAACTGTAACTATGGACAATTTCTTTACATCTGTATTTTTAGCTAATAACTTGGCACATAACCAGCGTAAAACGTTAGTTGGCATATTACGTAAGAACAAGGAAGAGCTTCCTCCAATTTTTTTAGATACGTCGACGTTTAACAAGGATGATGAAATTAATCTAGAAAATGGCGATACAATAAAAGATTTAGTCATAACATTCTATATTCTAACAAAAGGAGTTGTTGATGTGGTAGATAGGATGAAGGTAGAATATTCGACTACAAGAGTGAGCAACCGTTGGCCTTTAACTGTTTTTTGTTCTTTACTCAATATTGCTGGTACAATTTCACAAATTGTTTACTACAGCAATACAGACACAAAGGTTAAACAAAGAACATATCTGGCATATTTTGTTAAGCAACTTACGAAGCCCCATATTGTTCGTCGATCAAGTATTACATCACTGTCAATTTCACTTAGGTAAAAAATTAGAAATATTCTAGAGAACAAAGCCATTTCAGTTGGTGCTGCCGAACTACATAATGCGAATGCGAAACTGTGTTGTTTCTTCTGCCCGAAGAGAAAAAACAGATTTATTCAGCACCGATGTCATACATGTTTAAAATCCGTTTGAAAAGAACATATTGCAGAAACGGTTTTGAAAATTCCTAAATTAATAACACGATATTTTTATTGTTAATTATTTTGGTTGTAAACAGTTCTTTAATAAAACCGTTTAAAAAATTCCTCCAAACCCTTACGTGAAAAATATTTAGTGAGCAGCTATAACCCTTGTACTTATTCCAAGGACTTCTTCAATGATTTCTAAAATGTCTGCATCCACTATTGGACGACCACTATTGCCAGCAACTTACGATTGGAATGTACCCGTGTCCCGTAAACGACGATCAATGGTAAGAAATAATTATCTATCGGGTGTATGTCGATTAGGGTATTTTACTGCATAACGCCTTGCGGCTGCTGCACATTTCCTTGACATTCACCTACGATATTCCCGATAGATAGTTTATTAAAATCATAATTTAATCTGATCCAACTACTTACCCAAAATTAAATGCATATCTGCCATTTCTTGAAATGTCTAGGCCGTTGTAATATCAAATTTTTTAATATTAACCTTATTCACACAATAAATGATCTTCTTCTTCTTCTGGTTCCTATCCGTTTCGGATGTTGGAAATCATATTGGCAATCATAACCTTGCTCGCTGCGGCTCGAAACAGCTCCGTTGAGGTTTTCTTAAACGATGTTCTTAAATTCCGCAGCCATGATATTCTCTTTCTACCGGGTCCTCGCTTACCTTTGACTTTACCTTGCAATATAGACTGTAGCAGGGAGTAACGGTGCTGTTTTGTCATAATGTGTCCCAGATATTGCAATTTTATGCGTTTGATCGTAAACACAATCTCTGGTTCCTTCTTCATTTTTCCTAGAACTTCCTTGTTCGTGATCCTTGCTGTCCATGATATTCTCAGCATTTTTCTATAAAGCCACATCTCAAATGCTTCAAGTTTTTTAATAGTGGTGTCTGTAAGCGTCCATGCCTCCGCCCCGTACAACAACACAGAGAAAACATAGCATCTCAAATGTCTCATTTTTGTATCAAGGGATATGTTGTGACTTTTGAAGATGGCACTCATTTTGTTAAAGACCGTTCTTGTCTTTCCTATGCGGCACTTTATTTCCTGTAAGTTGCTCCACTGTTCGTTAATAATAGTTCCCAGGTAACAATACTGTTTTACTCGCTCTATCTGCGTCACGTTAATGTATAGATGAGACCCATTTACATTCTCCTTGCTGATAATCATTTGTTTCGTTTTGTGGGTATTAATGTTTAGTCCGTACTGTTGACTGTACTCGTTTATTCTGTCCATTAGCCTCTGAAGTCCCTCTAAACTATCTGCTATCACCATGGTGTCGTCGGCATATCTAACATTGTTTACTCTTTCACCATTTAGAAGGATGCCTTCGTCTATTCCGTAAAGAGCCTCGTTAAAAATTTTCTCTGAGTACATATTAAATATCAACGGCGATAGGATACATCCCTGTCTAACTCCACGTAGTATTTTCATGTGATCTGTTTCTTCAATAAATGATAGTTTCAAATTATTGACTAATATTGATGGAACTGTTTGTAGTTATTGTATTCGTAGAAACTATTTGTAGTTTTATTTCCAACTAGGAAGAACTACGTTTTCGAAAAAGTGATGAGGCAAAAAAGATTTAAAAATATTGTGTTAAAATATTGATGCCACAAAATTCATTTGCTTTAAACGTACTTAAAATTTGCTTACACGCCCCCTTAAAATTTTTCTGTGCGCTTAAATTTTGTTATTTCTTTTGTATGAAAAATGCTTTTGGAACAAGAAAGTAATGTGTCCATTTTTATTACAAAATGTCAAGAAGTTAAGAGATAATGCAAAAAAACAATTTTTATATTGTAAGTTCAAAGGGCAGTAACTTTTTTTTGTACACTTTTGTACTAAGGTAAGTTGGATTCAATCAATTTATTTTTGTCCCCGGAATGCAGGATTTAATTTATGACATACCTTTTTGAAACACCCTGTGTATCATTAAATTGTGTTTTTTATATTTGGATTTTATTTTTAATTGGACTATTTGAATCGAACTGCAGTACAAAAGTAAGATATAATTATTTATTTTTAATAATAAAATTTAAGTTTTTTACACTTTTTGTGATGCAAAATACATCTAAAAATTAGCAAAATAAATTTTGTATATAATAACAATATATGTATAGATTTTGTTGTTTATTAAATTTATTTATTTATTTATTTTATGGTAATAGGCAAAAAAACGAATATTTTTATCGACAGAACTTACTTGATAGTCAAATATATTAGCGTAATTATACTGTTTTGCTTTGTTGTAATTTTGGGAATAATTTTGTAGAGCGTGGAATTCCACGATCTAGTTATTTTTACAGCTTTGTCTATGATAATTCACTTTTAAAACAAAACACACTAAAATACAAACAAGGTGTACTTTAGTATTTTCGCAACAACATACATAGCTAAAATAATCCCGTATCATAAGACAATAGAATTATATTCGCTACGAAGAGTTTAATTGAATGACGAAAGGTTGTATGCTCTCAAAGGATACAGGGGTAAACTTCAATGTTTAAATACTATCATAAAAGCTTATAAAAATATTTATTAGTTAAATCTACGCTATTTTCTTGTTCTTTAGACCTACTCGGTGTTTTACTCTTCTAATTTTCGTCGCAGGTTTTTTATTTTCTGACTATAAGCCAGTTCCAAACAATCATTTCTCAACACTCTATATTTGATTTGTTTTTTTGTTCGTTTAAGTTATTTGCAGAAGTTCTGTTAATAGGTATTGTTTTACAATACGACAGTACTACATCCAGAAAACTATGATTGTTGTCACTATTGTTCTGAAATCGTCCAAAAACCATAAACCGAAAGAAAAATACATATTAGGCCAGGGAAATAAGCAAAAAAAGTACCCTGTTTTTGACACTCATCCGGCCAGGCGAACGACAGTTGTTCTGAGTAGTGTGGACCTCTGTAATAAAAACCTATATGTTTCCTGCAGTCGATTTTTTGGACTAAATTAGTTATTAACAAATTAAGTTCAAAAAACGGAAAATTTTTGCTTTTTTCGGCTATCAGCAAAAAGTGAAGCAATTTAAACAAATTTTAGAAGACAGGAAACTTACAAGTTATATAAAAACCTTTAAAATGGCGTTTTCAAAATGTTTCTATCCTTATTTGTTGCTTAGAAAGTTGCAAAATAAGTCAAAAAATTCGGTTTTTTATAAATGTTAATAACTTTTTTGAAAATAAACGTATAATATTTATATTTCATGGAAGGATATGTCTTGTAGTGCTTAAAGTAGGGTTAAAATTTCAAAGTGATCAGTCCAATAGTTTAAAAGATATTTTATTTGTTTATCCCAAATTAACATTTTTTGCAACAATATAAGTCAGAAATTTATACAGTTTTGGAAATTGTAAGGGTTGTTTCTGGTAGAAGAGGACTTGTTTTATTATTTACATTAAAAAAAAATTAAGAAAATTAATTTTAAATATTGCAAAATAATTTTGCAAAAACATGTCGATTTTTTGCTTATAAACAATTAGAATAGCTTTTTAACCATTGACCGTAAAAATATTATTTTTACATATTTAAAAAGCTTGAATTTTTTCACAAATTTAGGTGTTGTTTGTCCTAAAATAATTTGGTACAAAGTTAGCTTCTTTTTTTGTTTAATTCATAGCACCTTTGTTTATAACAATTAAGAAATCTAATTAGCGGTATTTAAAAGAATATACATTATAGTTTTAAACTATTAAATTTTAAAATTATTGCCCTTTAATGAAATCCTCTACAAAGCTTTAAAATGTATGTAAAATCCGTTGGCTTTAAAACTCTCGGGAGCTGAAGGGAGGGGGAAGGCGCTGTTAACTGTATCTCTGTTCCTTTCTTATGTATTTCAACGTTTCTTTTTGAACTTGTATGTACTTTTTGCGTACATTACGAATATGCATTATTTCAATAAATAAATTGTCAAATAAACCACCTAATTTGTTTAAAAACAATTTTTTTTATTTTTTTTAGTAGTATTTAAGTTAAGTTTGAATGTAAAATAGAAGTACTTGTCATTTCCTATATTTTGGGGAATAAGCCACAATTTAAGTTTATAATAAGTTTATTTTTGATGTTTCGATTTCTACTTCGGAAATCTTTCTCAGAATGCAGAACATTAATAAATTAATCAAATTTTATTTTTGGTTACTTGGTAGAAAATTTTTCTGATAACTCTTTTGGGTGATTGATTAGTATTAGGAAACTCAGTAGATCTGTTATAGTAAAAATTACAAAAAAACTATTACCAAAAATTGTAGACAGCTTTAAACTCCACATTTTAAAATTAGTTACAATTTTACAGGGTGTTCTATAAGTTTGTGGCAGACCAAACTTATGTTTTTTTAAATGAAACACCCTATATTTTATTTTAAATTTGAAATCTGCTTCACTTCCACATCACAATAATGCAAAGTTTTATTATGTTATACCGGATATTTAAAAAGTTATAACCAATATTACCTGAAAATCGTATCAAGTTTAACTCCCTGTATAATTTAAAAGGAGTATAGGTCGATTGATCTATTGCAACTATAGTTTTTTATAATTGTTAAAAATTGTAAAATATATTCGTTTTCATAATATTCGTTAATTCAAATACAGGGTAAGTCAAAATGCAAGTACATTACTTTCTTGATAATTTTAAATAGAACACCCTGTATTTTAAGTCACTATCGAAAAGTACTAATATCGTACTTTAATTTTATGGAATACTCCCTATACCTAAAGTTATCAATTTTCTAGATAAGTAGTAATTTGGTAGATATTTGAACTTTTACCAATAATTATTGGGAGTTGGCCATGATTGATTTGTCAGAAAATGACCGTTTGACATTATTGTTTTTTAATTCAGTAACGAGATAACGACACAGAAAAGAAAACAATTTGTTTCAAATAAAATTTATAAAAAATAATCGACAGAAAATAGAAAAATAACAACACATAAAAAAATAAAAAACAACTGTACTTTTAACTAATCATACTTAAGTAAGGTGTTCAAAATGACCTCCCAAAACATCCATGCATACTTGAAAGCGGTCATTGAAAAAGTTACTTACATTACGAAGCATTTGTAAAAAAATATTTTAAAATGCAATTCGGATTCTATTTTTTATATCCCTTGTTGTTGAAGGTATTTTATATACTTCATTCTTAATGTAACCCCAAAAAAATGAGTCCACTTTATTGAATTCTAGTGACCTTGGGCCACCCCTTAAGATCCATCCCACCCCTTTCACCAAACTGATTATTAAGTTCACCACGTGCTAATTGGTTGTGGTACGCAGAAGGACCTCCATGTAGAAACCACATTTGTTCACGTATATTAAGTGGAACCTCTTCTAATAATATCAGTAACTGATGTACAATAAAATCTAAATAAATCTTACCATTTACGTTATATTTAAACAAATATGGTTTTACTACATGGTTACCCACGATACTTCCCCACACATTTAAAGATTATCTTGTTTGACTATGTGTTACTATTTGGTATGGATTACTTGTTGAATAGTAGTGAAAGTTATTTATGCCTATTAACAGAACCGTTTCAGTGGAATGCAGCTTCATCACCAAATATGATATAATCAAAAAAATCTCTGTCCATTAATTTTTTTTAAGGCCCATTCACAAAATACTATTCGTTTCTGAAAATCATCATCATTTCATTCTTGGTACTTTTGAATATGATATGGGTGCATCTTGTTTTTAGATAGAATGTTTTGAACAGAGTAGTAACTAAGTTCTTGCTTATTGGAAATACTCCTTATACTTGTGAGTGGGTTTTCTGTAACTGCCATCAACACACTCATTTCGTTTTCCTCTGTCACACTAGTTTTTTTTTTCGTTCATGTTTTTCATAATTCACTGAACCAGTGCGGTTAAATCAATCTTTCAATTTTTCAAATGTATCTTGTCTAGGTTGCCGCCTATCTGGAAACCGTTCATGATAAATTCTAGCTGATAGTAATGAATGTTTATTGCATTCCCCCAATATCATATTTATCTATCATTTCCTCAGTAGTAAAATTCATTATTGCTAATTTAAATTGAATAAATTATTGAATTGCTAAATAATAATTGTTGCTAATTTACGATGTACCCCAATACTGAATTAATAAACAATAATGTCAAACTGTCAGTTTCTGACAAATCAATCATGGTCAACTCACAATAATTATTGGTAAACGTTAAAATATCTTCAAAATTTATACTTTGATGGAAAAATAAAAATATCTAGAAAACTAATAACTTTATGTATAGGGAGTATTCTATTAAATTTGAAGTACGATATTAGTACTTTTCGATAGTGATATAAAATACAGGGTGTTCTATTTAAAATTACCAAGAAAATAATGTACTTAAATTTTGACTTACCATGTATTTGATTTAACGAATATTATGAAAACGAATATGTTTTATAATTTTTAACAATTATTAAAAAACTATGGTTGCAATAGATCAATGGACCCATACTCCTTTTTAATTATACAGGGAGTTAAACTTGATACGATTTTCAGGTAATATTGGTTATAACTTTTTAAATACCCGGTATAACATAATAAAACTTTACATTGTTGTGATGTGGAAGTGAAGCAGATTTCAAATTCAAAGTAAAATACAGGGTGTTTAATTTAAAAAACATCTGTTTGGTCTGCCACCATCTTATAAAACACCCTGTAAGATTGTAACTAATTTTAAAATGTCGAGTTTAAAGCTGTCTACAATTTTTATCAATAACTTTTTTTTGTAATTTTTACTAAAACAGATCTACTGAGCTTCCTCACCCTAATCAATCACCCAGAAGAGTTATCAGAAAAATTTTCCAACCAAATTTTCTACCAAGTAACCAAAAACAAAATTTGATTAATTTAATAATGTTCTGTATTCTGAGAAAGATTTCCGAAGTAGAAATCGAAATATCAAAAATAAACTTATTATAAACTTAAATTGTGGCTTATTCCCCAAAATATAGGAAATGACAAGTACTTTTGTTTTACATTCAAACTTTACTTAAATACTACTAAAAAAATTTAAAAAAATTGTTTTAAACAAATTATGTGGTTTATTTGACAATTTATTTATTGAAATAATGCATATTCGTAATGTACGCAAAAAGTACATACAAATTCAAAAAAATCGTTGAAATACATAAAAAAAGGAACAGAGATACAATTAACAGCGCCTTCCCCCTCCCTTCAGCTCCCGAGAGTTTCAAAGCCGACGGATTTTACATACATTTTGAAACTTTGTGGAGGATTTCATTAAAGGGCAATAATTTTAAAAATTAGTAGTTTAAAACTATAATGTATATTATTTCAAATATTGCTAATTAGATTTTTTAAATGTTATAAACAAAGGTGCTATGAATTAAATAAAAAAAGAGGCTAACTTTGTACCAAATTATTTTAGGACAAACTTTTTTTATTTAAATTTGTGAAAAAATTCATGCTTTTAAAATATGTAAAACTAATATTTTTACAGTCAATGGTTAAAAAGTTATTTCTATTGTTTATAAGCAAAAAATCGACATGTTTTTGCAAAATTATTTTGCAATATTTAAAATTAATTTTCTTAATTTTTTTTTAATGTAAATAATAAAACAAGTCTTCTTCTACCAGAAAAAATCCTTACAATTTCTAAAACTGTATAAATTTCTGACTTATATTGTTGCAAAAAATGTTAATTTGGGATAAACAAATAAAATAACTTTTAAACTATTAGACCGATCACTTTGAAATTTTAACCTTATTTTAAGCACTACAAGGCACATCATTCTATGAAATATAAATATTATAAGTTTATTTTCAAAAAAGTTATTAACATTTATAAAAAACCGAAATTTTTTACTGATTTTGCAACTTTCTAAGCAACAAAGAAGGATAGAAACATTTTGAAAACGCCATTTTGAAGGTTTTTATATAACTTATAAGTTTCCTTTCTTCTAAAATGTGTTTAAATTGCTTCACTTTTTGCTGATAGACGAAAAAAGCAAAAATTTCCCTTTTTTGACCTTAATTTGTTAATAACTAATTAAGTCCAAAAAATCGACTGCAGGAAACATATAGGTTTTTGTTACAGAGGTCCATACTACTCAAAACAACTGTCGTCTGCCTGGCCGGACGAGTGCCATGAAAAAATGCTTATTTCCCTGGGCTATATGAACATCACAATGAACTAACAAAAATTAAATGTCATATATATGAACAACTTTGAGGACTGCAACCCTAAGGAGGATCGAGAGGCATTCTACGAACAATTGTAAAGCATCCTGGATGAAGTACCTCATGAAGAGCCATTAATTTTTATGGGCGACTTTAATGCACGAATCATGTAGAACTCATAGCTAGTATTATGTGCTTTTAACAAACTAAAAATTAATACCAATATAAGGTTGAATGTTCGAATAAATGAACTTTGATGGTACACAAGGCAAATATCGAACACAGTAATTAATCAAATCTTGCCCAAGTACTTTCGATTACAAGATCATCCTCAGGGGCATCTGAAATAATCCAAGAAACGTTTTTTTTTTAAAGGAAAATTAATTCACTTGTATAAAAACTCCAAGTTTATAGTTGAAAAAAGTTTTTTATGTGATTAACGTTTATAGACTTACTTCGTCAGTTGTGGCCTATCCAGCAGTAACAGAATGTCATAAATGTAAATTGGGACATAACAAATACACTAAACAATGACAAACAAACACTTCAAAATTTAAAAAATTGGAGAAGCTACATTTTATATAGAAGCCGGAGACAGAATGGCTCCCAGCCTGGCGGAGGCGGAAATATTGAGATGACATGTGACAAATGACAGCTTGTGAAGGGCAGTTACAATAGATAAGTGATCTGCGCCTTTCAAGATTCTATGAAACTAAGTATTGACCAAAGGTCCAACTGACACCACTATAGGAAATCAACTGAAGAAATATAAAATTATATCTAATATTTTTATGTAGATTGAATAATCCAGATCTCACACTCAAACCTGTCTATAATAATTAGGATGTTAGTTTAAGAGCAATTGAAGTTGACATAAAGTATGAATGTAAGAAATAGACTAAACAATATATTAGACAGTGGATAGTTGACTACAATAAAATGGTCCACTAAGCGCTATCAGTACTGTAAAAAGAAAATCTGAATATTCAGTTGAATTGCTAAAAATTCAAATCAAAATTAAAAGCAAAATATATAAATGGGTTATAATCCAAGTAGTTCAGTTGAATCCACAGTCAATGGAAGAACTTTCAAATTAATATGTAAATACTCAGTGCATGAAGTCTAAACAGTCGAGCTGGGCCCTCTACGAGATGGAGCTGTAATAAAGTTTTTAAATATAGGATTAAATTTAGTACAATTTAATTTAATTTGAGTATTAAGACAGTGAGAGTTTTCATTTGTTTCCCTTGTAATCTCCAAATCTTCCAATAAATCCAACTCAAGATAGTTTTTCTTTTTACTAATGCAATGTAAGATAGATGAACCAGAATTGATGTTAAAATTGTGGTTGCTGGATACTACTTAAGTGTTGACCAAAACTTGAAGAGTTTGGTCTTTTCAAATGTTCAGAGACTCTAGTGGATAACTTTCTGATGGTTCTACCTACATAAGAGGCATCACAATCATCACATTTTAATTTGTAAATACCAATTTTATCAAGTGTATTCATCCTATCTTTGTTATCGGAAGATTATTATTGGAAGATTTGGAGATTACAAGGGAAACAAATAAAAACTCTCACTGTTTTAATACTCAAATTAATTTAAATTGTACCAAATTTAATCCTATATTTAAAAACTTTATTACAGCTCCATCTCGTAGAGGGCCCAGCTCGACTGTTTAGACTTCATGCACTGAGTATTTACATATTAATTTGAAAGTTCTTCCATTGACTGTGGATTCAACTGAACTACTTGGATTATAACCCATTTATATATTTTGCTTTTAATTTTGATTTTAATTTTTAGCAATTTAACTGAAGATTCAGATTTTCTTTTTACAGTACTGATAGCGCTATATCAATACATTTGATCCAGTTATGTTTTCCTTGCTGACGATCATTAGCTTGGTTTTGTGGGTGTTTATATCCAGCCAATATTTACGTTCTAGTTGTTTTCTTTATATCATGTTCATTTAGTTTTGCAGTCCTTCTATGGTATTGTAAAATATTGTATTATCTGCATACCGCAGGTTATTGAGCTTGACTCCCTTTATTGAGATACCTTTCTTCTTCTTCTTAACATGCCATACACCAAAGTGCGTAGGCGACTATATCATCACTAGAATTCTGTTCTTGGCGGCGTGACACAGCTCACCTGTATTGTGTATTCCTGTCCATTCTTTAATATTTCTTAACCAGGATAATTGTTTGCGGCCGGCTCCTCTCCTACCTTCGATCTTCCCTTGTAGGATTAACTGTGGTATTTCATATTTTGCTCCTCTCAATATGTGCCCAAGGTAACCAATCTTGCGTTTTTTAATTAATTTGCTCTTTCCACGCTGGCTCTATTAAGGACGTCATCGTTTCGAACTCTATCCACCCAAGGTATGCGCATCATTCTTCTCAATGACCACATTTCAAATGCTTCAAGTTTGTTGATAGATGTTTTTTTCAAAGTCCACGTTTCCATGCCATAAAGCAAGATAGACCATATGTAGCACCTTTATCAATATCTTTTAGAGCCTTTTTAAAAATGTGCTCTAATTACAGATTGAATATAAGTGGTGAAATTATGCACCCCTGTCTTACTCCTCCTAACATTTTAACCTGATCTATATATTCTCCATCTATTCTGAGCACCGTTGATTGATTCTTATAAAGGTTAGCTATTCGAGTCTCTTCCTTCAATCCCTGTCTTCTTTAGAACCTCCATCATGCTATATTCCAACAGAGCAAAATTCTTTAGCTTAAAATCAATGAAAGATATATATATATATATATTTTTCTGTAATTTTTTGGAGTTTTTTAGAGATCAAAAATTTTTAAATAGGTACATTTCGACAAAAGATTTCTATACCATTTCTTTGACACCAATGAAACATTGAAAATATTCAACCCTCGTATAGTTCTCAACCCACAAGTTCAGGCACTGATTGCTATACGGAACCCGAAGGCATGGAGTCTACGGCCAAAGATTTTTAATTTTCCGCAAAAATGGAAATATTTCAGTGTATATTGTCTTGCTGTTTCCGTGTGGCATAGATAAAAGGGATGGGACAACAATGAATATGAACAATATTTGTTTCCGGCTATATTCAAAGTAATTTAAATTTAATTTGTATGTATTGTGAGTAATATAGTTTATTATAAGGATTTAAATACAGTTTTCGTACATGCATAAAAACATAGAGTCAACGAAATATAAGTATACCTATTTACGTACACTGCTGGCAAAAAAAACCTATATTTTAAAGAGTGTAAGCTTTTACGGCCTGATCCTGGGAATCAGTTTGGATTTCGTGTCTTATATTGCGGTGGTATACAATTTTTTTCTGACTTTTTTGGCTAAAACTGATATGTTCAGTAAATTCTATTTCTTTGTATGTATTAATAATTCTTGGTCAAAAAAAAAATGAATATAAAGGACATTATTGTCAAAGCTATTGCATACTGTTCTATAATTTAATTTGTATTGTATTTTATTTTTTATTTAAATAAATGGCAAATTGTATAACCCTTTTATTACATTTTATATAAGGTGAGGGACCATTAATCCCTTTCTAGACAGATAACGTTCTTTAAAATACAGTCAAGTTTATGTTATTATTTATTTCTTTTATGTTCTTACCATGTTTTAGCACATGTGGGCTTATGAGATGAAAACGTTTATTAACAACAAATAAACTCACTCTTGTGGGACATGGCAGATAGCTCAGTTACTTGGAGAACAGGCACGGATCGCTTAGATCGTAAGTTCAAACCCCACCCGGTGTCAGTTGTTTAGACATTTATTATTTGGTTGGTCTTTATTATGGCTTTGATATTTTAATCCTAACATATACCTACTCTGTTACGTTGTTCCAGGATCTAAAGTAACATTTACTAACTAGCAATAGGCTAATGAGTAACTGAAAGACTTTAAGACTCCTGCTGCAAGACCAAGACAAAGACAAGGAGCGCAATAACAAGACCAAGACCAGGTGTATTGGCGCAAGACCAAGAACAAGACTGTCCAAGTCTCGCCTTGTTCTTAAATTTGGACAACATTACTTATAAATATGGGTATTCAGCAAAAAAACCATTTTTCAAAGTTTGTATGCTTACATGGGATAATCCTGGTAATAAGTTTTTATTCAATGGCTTATATAGAGATAGTTTAAAATTTTTTCTAACGTTTTATCTTTAAAATATACTCAGAATGGTATAGAAATTAGTGGGTAGGTCGCTAATAACCTTTACTATCTAAATGACGCAGTCTTAATTACCTACATTCAAGATCCACTACAAAGTCTAATTGGGAAATTAAATACAGAAGGAGAACAATTTGGTTTAAAAATTAACACAGATAAAACGAAGGTAATGGTAAAATTTAATATTCTTATAACAGATTCTAGCACGTCCATGGGCCACATACTTTTTAAACCCAAACTTTACTTTTACCCGGTCAAAACAAAAGTGACCACGATTTGGGAAAATATGTGTATCATTTTCCAAAACTGCCGCTTGAAGTCGCTGCTTAATACCAACTTTAAAAGCGATAAAAGGATTATTGAAATGACATACTCGTTACAACATCGTTGGCTTACATATACCGTGCCATCTATTTCAGCTTTTAGTTTCTTGAGTGCCTCAATATGCTATATAACTTGTAAACAGCGAAACCAGTCACCCAATCTTTTGTTGACATAGTAAATAAATAAAATCAGATAAGTTTCATGTGCAGGCAATTTACAATAAAATATTCTATACTATTTTTCTTAACATTCAGTCATTGAATGTTAAAAATGCAGCATGTCTGGTTTTTTGTTATTAGAAATAGTTAAAGGTTCTCTATACAGTGACAAGGCATGACTTCTGGTTCAATAAGTTTGTAAAGCGTATTTAGAACTGCAGCTCGTCCTCCTGGTCTCTTGAGTAAAGGTGATTTCTGCCATATATGCAGGATATTATGCGTGTGTCTTATCCGCAAAACAGTCGGTTTGTGTGCTGTGACCTGTATCCAACGTGCTTCTGCTCTTTTAATGTTGTCTTTCGTAATTTGACTATCAACTAGGGTCAAGTCAACAAAATCTTTCTGTTTCATTTCAACTGCTTGAACATGTTTTCTTAATCTTGTCGATTTAATTAGCTCAAGTACATCTTAAGTGAAATATAGCTGACTGCTTTTTTATCTTTTCAATGAGGGCAAAATCCCTATTACACGGTAAAAAGCTATGTCCTGATACTAAAAATTTATAATTTTTTTTAGTAAAGAAGTTTACTGACATTAGATAGTGACACAATGATAGTATCTTCCAATTATTGTTTTGAACGACACACCCATCAGACCATAGTATCATTTTTCATTCTGCTTCAACATCTAGTCTCATAAAATTTTTAAGAAGATACCTTAAAATACACGAAGATATTTCAGTACTGCTCCTCTTAGCTACAGGTACATGCCAATACATATTAGCTTCAGAGGGTCCCATATTGTGGATAGCAAAATTGTAATTTGCCTACTGACGCTGGTAATAAACATCGAAATGTGATAAGTTAGGTATAAAAATAACTTGTTGAAAATCCACACATAAAACTATAACATTAAAATTGAAGTCAGCTGCTTCCTTATCAGCTTTTAAAGATGAGTATGAACTTTCTGCTTTTCGGTCATGTAGCTTGGATTCTGTTTAAATATTCTCCCGTTTTTCCTCATTCTCTGTAGTGTTCTCGTGCGCTCTCATTTGCCGACCAATCAGCGTACGAGAAACATCTCCAAAACATGAAAAAAATTGCTCATTGGTTGGAATAGGGGTTATTCCAACTTTTGAGCAATTCAATTTTTTCATTGGTCGATTTTACGGAAAGTCCACTTTCATACGTCATAATCCCCGAGAACAAAAGAATTTTTTGTATAAAAGAAGGTGGATTTTCTGTAGTCGGCCAGCTCGAGCTCACCCTCGTATTATAAGACTCTAGGTACGGTGCTAGTCATCCACCTAGAATCTGCCTTTTTATTTACCTTATTTGATATTGATTTATTGCTATTTTTATGTGAATTTATATATATATATATATATATATATATATATATATATATATATATTTGTTTTGTTGTTTGTTTGTGTTTAAATGACTGCGGACACTAAATCCATTCGCCAATCTTACAATTTGAGGTGTAGTGTGTGTGTGTGTGTAGAGTAATTGTCTTGATACTTAGCAAAGTCGACGTCATTGTCTTTGCTAAGAGACGCTAATTGTATCCGAACGTCTGCGGTCCCTCCGGTGTGTACCGATCACACAAGGATAGAAATTATTTTCATTTATTAATTTTTTTAATAAACGAAAATTTCCACCCAGGTGGGATTCGAACTCACGACCTTTAGGTTTAAAGGCAGGCGCTCTTACCACTGAGCCACAGAGGGGGTTATATATATATATATATATATATATATATATATATATATATATATATATATATATATATATATATATATATATGTATTTGTCGTATTATTCTCTGTGATATTTCTACGATCATACACGGAGAAAATACCATATTTTTGTTCGTGTAAGAAATTGTCTGTTTTTCTTAAAACGGACTTTTTGTCATGTAAGAGATTATCTGTCTTTTTCAAGACAGTCGTTCTGTACCATTTTTTTGTGCTATTTTCTGTACTTTCTACTGTGGCATTTCCTAACCGATCACGCACAGAGAAAGTGCCCATTTATTTTGATATATAAATATATATATATATATATATATATATATATATATATATATATATATATATATATATATATATTTATATATATATATATATATATATATATATATATATATATATATATATATATATATATATAAAGAATTAAATCTTTTAGCGAAAGCCGCTATCGCTGTATGTATGTATGAGCACGGGAAGTTTAACGAATTTGTCTCCTAGGCCAATATATATATATATATATATATATATATATATATATATTATTTGTTTTTTTTTTTTTTTTTTATTTAAACACAAAACCACATCAACCGCGCAGGGTTATTAGTGGCTGTAACAAATACATGAAATATTACATTAAATACAATTGAATGATACATTAAGTACAATTGAATATTACATTAAATACAATTGAATAAATTGATGTCTTTTAAATAACTTAACACTGTTGAAATTTTTTTGGTGAGAACTGTCTTGAGATCATCATCTGTGAATCCATGAGATCTTCTTTTTTCCATGAATTGAGGACAATCAAGCAAGATATGTTTGACAGTCAGTGGGTTAGAGCAGCTGCAGCAGATAGGTAGTGGTTCTTTTGTTATTAAGTATTTGTGTGTTAAGGCAGTATGGCCAATTCTTAGACGATTAATAATGACTTGGTTTCTTCTGTTTAAAGGAGTCTCCAGAACATCAGTTATTTTTGGGCAAATTACATTTAGTTTAGTACCTAATTTTTCCCAATAATTTTGCCAAGTATTATTACAATGGATTTTAACCAGGTTTTTTAGATCGGTGTACGGATATGTCTTCAATTGTGCAATATGGTTTGAGTTCATTCGACTTTTGTTAGCCAGTTGATCTGCTTTTTCATTTCCGTAGATACCTATATGTGATGGTACCCAAATAAAAGCCGCTTCCTTTCCTAATGATGAAAAATTTTCTAGTACGTTTTTTATACTCTGTATAATAGGGTTGTTGGTATATATTTGTTTCAGTTTCAGTAATGCATTTAATGAGTCTGTTACGATAATGCACTTCATCGTTCTACTCTTTTCGAAGAAGATTAGGGCTTCCAAAATAGCTGTAGCTTCACCTGTTAGTATACTGCAGTTGGTTGGTATCGATATGCTATAAGAATTTTCTTTACAGTAGTAGGCAGCAGCGTGACCATTGGGAGTTTTAGAGGCATCGGTAAAGATTTGCAAATAATTAGGATAGTGGTCTAGAATTTCCATGAATTGAGATTTAATTACTGTGGAATTTGTAGTAGATTTGGGATACTTGGTAAGTGTTACATCAATAGTTAATGGGTGGCTTGTCCATGGGGGATAGTTTGCGTTTATATGTAGTGTTGCATTAAAATGATTCCTATCAAAAGTTGTAAGGTTTATTCTTTCTATGAGGGGTGTAGAGTTTTTAGTCTTATTGTTAGGAGGAAGGCCAGGGTTGCAGATATGGAAAAATACAGGATGCTGTTTCTGGGATGATATCTTTGCAATGTAGTTCAAGGATAGTTGCTGTCGTCTTATATGTAAGGGAGGTTCTCCAGTTAGAACTTGCATGCTACTAACTGGACTAGTTTTAAAAGCTCCCAGTGCTAATCTCAAAGCTGTAGTTTGAATACTGTTTAGTTTTTTTAGAGTGGTTTTACATGCAGCATCGTAACATATACAACCATAGTCGATTTTAGTTCTAATGAGCGATTTGTAAAGCCTAATTAATATTTTATGATCAGCACCCCAAATTCTGTTGGATAATATTTTGAGTATATTTAATCTTTTTTGGCAGGAAAGCTGTAGTTTATTTATGTGTGAATTCCAATTTAAAGTTCTCTCAAAAGTTAGACCTAGAAAGTTTATTTCTTTTGACTGTTCTAAAGGTAAATTATTTAATGTAAGACTAGTTGTGAGGTGGGTTTTATTTTTATTAAAAATAATATATCGTGTTTTTTCAGTAGAAAAAACAAATCCCGTTTTAATCGTCCAATTACAAAGCCGATTTAGGAAACTCTGTATAATATTAGTTGCTGTCATTATATTATTCGATTTAGTATAAATAACAATGTCATCTGCGTAAAGACTAGCTTTAATGGGCGCTTTAATTACATCAACAATACTATTAAAAGCGATTAAGAATAAAGTTGGACTAAGAATCGAACCTTGAGGAATTCCATTATCTAGTATTTTAGATGAGCTTGTAACACCATTTATTCTAACTTGAATCGAGCGATTTTTTAAAAAATTTTTTATAAATGCAAGTATGTTACCTTGAATGCCAGTATCTTTCAATGTTTGTAGAATACAGTGTCTCCATGCTCTATCGTATGCTTGGGTTATATCGAAAAATATTGCTATTAGTTTTTGGTTATTTGCAAAAGCTTCATTAATTGAAGTCTGTAATGCAACGTGATTATCTAATGTGGACCTGCCTCTTCGAAAACCACTTTGGAAGGGAGTAAGAAAGTTAATATTTTCTAAGTACCATATAAGGCGGAGGTTTAAAATTTTTTCTAATATCTTACACATGCAACATGTAAGAGAGATTGGTCGGTAAGAGGTAGGATTGTCTTTTGGTTTGTTAGGCTTAACAATGGGAATGATTATTGCTTGAGACCAAAGATCTGGGAATTCATGCTTTAAGAAGCAGGTATTAAATAAATCTAACAGAATTAATTTGGCTCCGAATGGTAAGTTTTTTATGAAGACTGGTAGAATATCATCTGGTCCTGCAGATGTGTTTTTTATATTTGAGAGAGAAAACTCTAACTCTTGAAGAGTTATAGGAGCATTTAAGGGGGTGTCAGAGTTGATAATGGATATTGTAGAAATTTCTATGTTTTTCTTGTATGTTAGGGATTCGTAAGAAATGTTTTTGTCGCTAGAATTATGTTGATAGACATCAGCTAAAGCTTCTGCGATTTTATTTTTGCAAGTGATTAATTCATTATTGTGTGTTAAGGTGTTTATATGTCTATATGAATTGGAGCCTTTAAGTTTACGAATTTTAGTCCAGACTACCTCGGAGGGTGTAGACGAATTGATAGATGATACGTACTCTCTCCAGGTTTCTCTTTTGCTTTTCTTTATGAGATATCTTGCTTTAGCTCTCAGTTTTTTGAAATTAAGTAAATTTTCATTTGTATTGTGTTTTTTAAATACATTAAAAGCATGATTGCTAGAAGATAGAGCATATGCTACTTCATTGTTCCACCAAGGTACTGGAGGTCTTTTGCAGAGCTTTGTTTTACCTATATTATTTAAAGCTGCTTCTATAATTATATTGTTTAAGAAGGTAATATTAGAGTTTATATCATCACTTGGATGATAGTTTTCAATTTTCTTTTCAATGTCATCTTGATAAGACGACCAGTTTGCAGTCTTTAATTTCCAGGATTGATAGATTGGAAAATTAGGAGATTGAATATGATTTAATGATAAGCAGATAGGAAAGTGGTCACTGTCATATAAAGATTTTAAAGTATTCCATGTGAGAAACGTTGATAAGGATTGACTACATAATGATAAATCAATGGCAGAAAAAGAGCCGTTATAGGAGTTAAACCTGGTAGGTTCTCCTGTATTAAGTAATAGTAGATCAGAAGAGTCAATGAGATGTTTCATTAGATTACCATATTTGTCTGTTTTAGAGCTTCCCCATGCAGAATGATGACAATTCATATCCCCTAAAATTATTTTTGGGTGTGGAATTTGATCAAGAAGGTTATTTAGTTCTTGTAGGTCTAGTTCGCTAGGATGTGGTAAATAAATGTTGCATATATTAATATGTTTTTGGTACGTTATACTCACTGCTACAGCTTCGAGATTAGTTCTTAATACAATTGGTTTAGCTTCTAGGTCTGTACTTACAAAGATAGCTACTCCGCCACTGGCGTGTTGTGCTACTCTGTTTTTTGGAAAACACTGATAATTACGAAGATTTATATTAACTTGTTTAAAATGAGTTTCTTGAAGACATAGGATCTTTGGGCATAATTCGTTTATTAAAAGTTTTAATGGTTCTAGATGGGTATAAAACCCATTAAGATTCCACTGTAGAATAAAGGAGTTGGACATGTTAGAATTCTGCTTGAGATAATTGTTCATCTGTCTCTTCTGTGGAAGAGATATTATTGGGGTTTATTTTCTTTTTTAATCTAGTTATATTATTTTTTAATTTTGAATTGTGGGTATAAGCGTGAACAAAATTAAGGATCTCAATTAGCTCGGCATTTTCATTAGAGTAATCTTTAGAAATTATTTCAGGGTGTTTGGCATATATTGTGTTTTCTAGGAAGTCACATATTTCATTATAATTTAAGATAAAAGGTGGTGATCTGTTTTCTATTTGGTCTTTTATTGACTCTAGTGAAAGTAAAAGTTCTTCCCGGGAATTTCTGGATGACTTTTTTGACTTTTTTTTTGGTTTGCTTACTACAGGAGGAGTAAATATCTGTGAATCGGTCTGTGGGGTATTTTCGTTAATGTCTGGAGAAGATGAGATGAACCTTTTTAGTTGATTAGGGACATTTGTAGTAATTGGATTTGGTGTTATTTCTACTGGAGTAGGATTTCTGATGTTGTTTGAGGTTGTAGGTGTTGAAGTATTTAGGGAAGATATTTCACTTCTATTACTTATGGATCCTGTCTGGTTATTGTCAGTTTCCATAATTTGTTCTGTTTGGTTATTAGAGGATTTTGTTGGAATTGATGTGTCTTGAAAAGTTTCTGGGTGTGCACTAGCAGTGGATGAATTAGCTTTGTCAAAACTTTGTAGTTCTGTTTGGTTATTAGATGTATTTACTGTAGGTAATATATTTTGAGAGGTTTGTGAGTGTATATTAGAAGTAGTGGGGTTTTCTTGGTTAGAGCATTCAGCTTCCTGATGGCCAATAGTCTTGCATTTTGTACAGTTAAATCCTTCTATAGAAAGGTATAAACGATAATTGGTATTATCATAAGAGATAATGAAAGAATCAGGAATAGATATATTGTCTAAAGGTGTAATAAAGATTTGCCGTCTAAAACTCAATACATGGTTGTATTCGCTTTCAGGCATACCTACTCGTAGGAAAGTCATTTTTGAGACAGGGTTTATACCCATCTGATGTAGTTCTTGTTCAATTAACGTGTTTGGAACAGTAGGGCAAGCATTTGATATGACTAGTCTTTGAGCTGGAGAGATAAGTCTTCTTATTTCTATTTGAGTTTCTTTTATAATAACATATTTGTAGGAATGTAGTAGTGAATCAACTGCATTTTTAGATGAAAGATATATACAAATTCTGTTGTTGGCAATTCTGGAAGCGAAGGATACGTTACGTGGACCAACTAATGAACCAACGGCTATGATATAGTCATGAACTTTAGTTCCTTCAATACTGGAGAGTACTATAGCTTGTTCTTTTGTTGGGTCTTTAAATGTGTTGACAACACTGGAATATGAGACCTGAGATGAAGTGTGAGTAGTATTCTTAGTTTTATTTGAAGTCATGGTTAATTAATTTTAAGTCCGGACCTGTCACCGGTTCGAAAACCGGTGTGGATTTTGACCCAAAACTGGATTTGTTTCTATTTCTTCGGAACGTTATAGGTTATATTAATATTGATATAGGTACTATAAAGTGATTTTCTGGTACTCACGTAAACGTTTTCTCGGCCGACTTGAAGACAGCACTATAACTATGTGTATAAAGCAACAAAAACAATTTCTAAACTTGGTTTTTTCATTTAAAAACCTAAATATTTCAGGACGGCTTGCAAGGTGATATATTTTATCACTGTCAGGACCGTACTGATATTATTTGTTGTTCTTGTGATTTTGCTGAATATATCTTGTTGCGATATTTCTCGAAGAGATCATACGCTCGAATATATTCCCATTTACTTTTACCATTTTATTGTTGTATTTTAAATATATCCGTTGCGAGACCTCTCTCCGGAAATTATACGTTTCATATATTCGCATATATCACTTTTTATTGCACATTTTCTTGTAGTATTCTCTCCTAGGAGACCATACGTGGAAATACCCATTTGTTTATATCTTACTTGTGTCTTCTTTCCGTAAGTTAAAGAAACACAAGTGTTTTCTCGAGAGTTCCTTCCGTAAGTCAAGGAATCTCTCAAAACTTGTCATTTTATTGTTACTTATCGTAATTCTTTGTGTGTACACACTCTTGTCACTATTATTTCTGTATTTGTTGTGTAGATAAACGTACATTGTGGTACTTCTACTACGTAGATTAAGCACGAGAGACGTTTTCATGCACCGTCATTTTTCGAACTGCATTTATTTGTCTTATTTCATAATACATATATAAATATTATTTGTACAACTGTAGCTGCGGCTTACTGTGACATTATACATTCGTATTCACACACTACAAGCCGCAGATTGTTGGATTTGTGATAGTTTTATCATAAAAACACACACGACTCCACATAACCTGAGCAATATCATTGATAAGCGAACCAATTGTATCCAGGAGAATGGTGGACACTCGTGGAACATCCAGGTCCAATTCCACGGACCGTAAGAAGCCCGTAGAGCAGGAGATGAGCCAATCAGCCACCCTCCACGCCTCACGGCAACAGTAGCACTCAATTTAATAAAATTCTTATCACATACTTTGAAAATATCGGAAACAGGAACTCCAAAACGTCAATTAAAATCATGTTTGATAATTTCTCCGTAAGTATGGAATTTTACTTTAACTTCTGGATATAATATTTTAAAGAGCTTAAATATTTTGTTAATGTTGAGGTCAGGGTTGAGGCAGTGTTGTTTGTTGGAGTTTCGAGAATAGTGGCTTTCTTGAGATGGAAAAGACGAAATATGTTATCTGATAAGGTCTTTTACAGACTCTTTGGTTTTTGTTGGACGATTTACATGTTTTTTACGACAGTCAAGCATCTTTTGATTTGACTTGATTTTTTCAAATAAAATTTGAACTTTGCGTTTTGTTATAGAAAAAGTTTTACAAAACATTTTTTGGCATACCTGTTGCCTTTTTCTAGTAATCAATAACGAATATTTTACAGTACACTGACGTTTTGATGTGGCTTCATCTACCCTTCTTCTCTTTGGCTCCGCTAATTCCATACATAACCTTAAATATTGTGACTGTTCATTTTAATATGTTTTCTTATAGAAATCATTAAATAAATTGTGTCTCATTTCCAGCGTAATTATCTGACATCCGTTGAACGAACATACACAAGATTTAAAATTTTTATCTCAAAATCTCTTCTTCTTCTTCTTCTTTTTTATAAGCAAAATGCTTGTTCAATGTCGATTAATACCTCTATTGGAGGTTATCACTCCATCTTTTGCGTGGTCGCCCGATACTTCTTCTACATTTTGGTGATTTGTCCCTCGCTATTCTGACTAATCGGGTCTCTTCCATTCTGTTTATGTGTTCGTTCCATTCCTTTTTTCTGTTTAGTGTCCACTTATTTATTTCTGGTATATTGCATTTTCTTCTGGTCTCTTCACTCCTCATTTGATCCCTCAGTGTGTTTCCTGTAATTCTCCTCAGTAAACGCATCTCCGCTGTTTCTAGTAGTTGCTGAGTTTTGGAGGTATCCGGTCTTGTCTCTGAAGTGTATAACCCGACAAGCGAGAGCTGGCGGGTTGCGTGTAGAACAAATTGAAAAGTGGAAGGGATTGCTCATTTCTATTGCATTTCTTATTGTTGCTTTGTAGATTCTTGATTTCACGTCGGTATTAATGTAGGGATTGCGCCATATCGTGTTATTAAGACAACCTGCTATTTTATTAGCCTTTTGTACTTGATTTTTCACTTCCTTCTCCACATCTCCGTAGCTAGACAGTGTAATTCCTAGGTAATTTGTCTCCATTACTTGCTCAATGCTAATACCGTCGATTTTCAGTTTACATCTAATTGGTTCTTTACCGATTACAATTGTTTTAGTTTTCTGTGTAGAGATCACCATATTAAAGTCCTTTGTCCTTGTGTTGAATCTATGGGTAAGTCTTGGTAGATCGTCTTCATTTAATGCAATTAGGGCCGCATCATCTGCATAGCAGAGTATTCTGATTTCTTTGTTCTCCATTTTGTATCCTCTTCCTTTATTAATAGTATTGATGATTTCACCCATGATTAGATTGAATAGCGTTGGACTAAGCGAGTCTCCTTGTCTTATTCCATTGCGCATATCTATTGGATCTGTAAGCTGGTTATCTATTCTGACTTCCATATTGTTGTTCTGGTAAATGTTCTCTATTGTTTTTATAACATCTAGTGGGATTTCTTTATCGTAAAGAAGGTGAATTACATCTTTAAGCTTTACTTTATCGAATGCTTTCTTGAGGTCTATTAGACATATGAATGCTGGTCTGTTATACTCTAGTGCTTTCTCGGTAATGTGTTTTATGATGAATACTGCATCGGTGCACGATCTTCCTGTGCGAAAACCCTGCTATTCATCCGCTAAGGTAATTCTCTGATTTATTTGGCCTTGAAATATTTTGGTTGTAAGCTTTAAAGTGGTGTTTAATAGTTTAATACCTCTGTAGTTTTCAGGTTGTTTTTTATCTATTTTTTTGTATAGTAGGATAAGCTCGCTTTTCTTCCACTCTTTAGGTATTTTATTATGTTTGATGATTTTGTTAATTAGTGCTGTTAGCTGTTCTGTTAATGCTTCTCCACCATATTTCAATAATTCATTTGGAATTCCATCTTTACCTGCAGCTTTTCTGTTCTTCAGTTTTTCTAAAGTTTGTTTTACTTCTTGTACGGTTATCTCGACTTCCTCGTTTGTAATGATTTCTGGTGTTTCTGGTTCTAACATCATTTGCTGTTCATCATTATAAAGCTTCTTTAGGTATTCAATCCATGTGTCGTTATCTATGTGTTTCGGTTCGATTAAGTCTTTTATCTCTGATCTTTGGCCTCTTATGAAAACGCCATATTTCCTTTTGTAGACCGTAAAAGTCGTGTTCCATTTCTTTTGAGAAGCGTTCCTAGTATTCGTTTTTAATTTTTCTTACTAGTGCTATTGTTTCGTTTATCTTTTTGTAATTGTTGTATTCTTGTGGTGTTTTGTTAGACATGTATCTTAAGTAAGCTTTCTTTTTTTCTTTGCATTTTTCTTTCACTTCTGCGCAGAACCACGGAGTTTTCCGCTTTTGGAAATATTTATTTTTAAGAATTTTGCTTTCTCCTACAGCTTCTTTTGCTGAATCTAGGATGCTTGCTTTAATTTTCCCCCAGCTTTCTTCGATTCCATCACTTTCTACGATGTGCACGTTGTCGAGTTTATCTTTGAATCTCTTTTGGTATAGAAGTTTTGTTGATTCGTTCTGCAGACTCTCGACTTTTACCTTTGTGGTGTATTCTTCTTTTTTATTTGTATTGTTTTATTGTTTTTATTGTTACATATGCGTGTCGTCATCTCAAAATCTCATTATCTAAAAACGGAAATATGAGATTACAGATTTTTAACACATGTAACGTTTTTCACTTTACCACATTAGGAGGCAATTTTTCTGGAAAAGGAGCATTTTTATAACTGTTGTAAAGTTGTCCACTGTTTTTTAAGTGCTTATGCTTTTCTTTCACTCCGTTTCCAAATTTTATTTGTCGTTTTTTACCTTTATTTAAATAATTTAAGACAAGTGTTGGAGACGATAACTCTTCACATTCCGCCATGTTTAATGCACAAGTAACGTTTTTCCTCTCTCGTCGTGTTTCTTAGTTCTGTTAGGAGGGTATTGCATTAAAATTACTGCTAGTAGATGGTGTCACTAGTTTGCTTAACGCATAAAGATCGTTTTTGCGCTGAAAGATCACTTTATCAAAATTTGTCGCTTACAACGTTTTTCCGAGCAGGTCTTCGTATAATGACTACGAAATGATACGGTATGCTGTTAGTTACTAGAGTTGCCGGCGTTTTATGCTAGGACGTCTGTTAATATAGTTTATGAGGTAGATATGTACGTTTACACATTGTTAAAATTATAATTTGTGAGTGCTCCTCGTAACATTCAGAATCTATTGGTTTGTTTATTCCTAGGTCATATTTATTATGTTTTTACTATAGATGTTTTTTTTTTGGGAACGATCAGTAGAACTACATATCTACTACATCCAACTATCTACTCATATGTAAAAATAAAACACTGGTCGAATCGGTCATCCATCGAATCCATCGATGTCGAATCCATCAATTATCTACTCATATCTCTATCACCTGTGTTTCTTTTTCTACTGAGATACAAATATTTTATTTTTCTTCGTAGATCTCTTATGCTTTTACATTAATTTATATTCTTTATTTTGCCACTATAGTTTTATATACTAACACCGTGTTGATACTTTTACTTTACTTGTTAGTTAACTAAACTTAAAAAATTTCATAAACACTTTTGATAACAAATTTAAAATAAAAGAGCAAACGGGAAATAAGATTGTCCACTTTGTTCTTGTAGTTATGACACAAAATCCTTGCTTTAGAAATGCATTTTCCCTAGACTTGGTTACGTCTTACGTATACACGAACTTTGAAACGTCCTTGTGGAAATTGTATTATCACATATCCATATGTAAAACCGTAAAATGGGCTGCAGAGCATGTTGTTGGAAACATACAATTTGAAACAATACATAATGGAACAGTATCTGACGACTCACAAAACCTTCTCCAATCTTTTACAATTCAATAGGCTTTCATGAATAGCCTATTTTATTCTACACTAAGAAAAGATAAATTTTAGTGTTTGGATACGATTTATTTAAACAAAAGTTGTCAACTATGTTCAACTTTAATAGAAAATGTAAGTATTAGGTATATTGCAAAGTAAATATATTGTTCATAAACAATTAAATGAAAATTTAGTAGCAGCTAAAATAAATAATAGAAGTTTATATTTTAATAAGATGTCATATTACAATATTGTTTTCAAATCTGTGGGTGCTTGTTCAATCCGATATTAAGTTTTATCAAGGATGCATGCGATTATAGAGATTTTAAATTTTATCGGACGGCACAGGTTTAATTGTACCTTTTGAGTTTTCAAATTGTAATAACTTTTTTTGTAAGAAGTAGAAACTTAAACTTTTGTGACATCTCTACATTGATCCAGTAGATTATGTAATCCAAATGTAACAAAAAAATCTTTATTTAGTTCCTAGAAGGAGGCTTAAATTGCTTTTAAACCATAAACGACGGCATATGTACAACTTTTTTTAAATAAATAAATGTTATAAAAAAGCAATATATATATTTTGTTTTTAAATGTTATTTAATGTAAAACAAAATTCAAAAATAAATGTTACTGTGGATTTTTCCGCAACATACATGTCGTTTTATATCAGTAATGTTCGTCAAACATAAGTAGAAAGCATACTACACAACTTTTTTCTCGTTTTACTCAATTTTTTTCGTTTGTTTCGAATGGCAAACATGGCAATCTACAGTTAGTGCAGTAGATTCACGAGTGCTGTAAAATACTTGAGGAGGGGTAACTATAACAAATATTATGTTTCGACCACACACACACACACACACACACAATCACGCTAAGCGATCAACCCTACCCCTAGGAACATGTGTATACCAATATAAGAATGGGATCCACATGTCCGAAGATCAAACCGGTCACACTTCACTAGTTGAAGTGGTACCTATCTGACCCCCAGGCTTTTCCTCCACCCCTCCTCATCGTACGACTGACGTGAGGAGGCTATGATCTGAAAGTTACTTGAGATGCCCTGGGTAATGAGACATCTCCTGTTTTTAATGACTGTGGTTATGCCACCTAACTGTAGGGGTAGCCACATTTAGGCTTTTCTCCCTAATTACTTTACTGACTCTATTGGTTTTACTCGGACTGCACTTCGGGACTGAAGTCCCTAACATAAAAATAATAAAAAATAGCGTGTGTGTTCCGCACATGAAGTCGACAGCCTGGGCTGTCGACTTCATGCCCGGAAAGATATGTGTGTGCTCCTGCTCGGTCACTCAGCCGTCGATTTGGCAAAATAAATTTTGTTCTCCTCGCCGGCTGGGCACCCGAGAGGGTCCGGCCACCAAGCTCATGTTTGCCGCACATGGTCTCAGTGCTCGGGAGTCGCGAAAGGATCAGTATTCATTAGATCCGCCTTAAGGGCCAATTCCGCATCAGCGGTATATAGAAGGCCTGACGGGTCTTCTATATAGAAAATTGGTATGAGTTACTTTACGTTTAGTTATTTGAATTTAATTTGAAAACAATCTTCTTAATTTAAGAGAAAAACAACCATTTTTTTTTTTTTTTTTTTTTTGTGGGGTTTTGGGGGGTCTTCCTTGGCGATGGAACAACAAAATGCCTGCACAATTCTTACCCTTTTACTCTTACATGCTAAATATGTGTGCGGTGTGGTGGGGTGTGCATTGCAGGGTGTATATGGCCCCCACACACCCCGGTGTATATTGTTCTTATCTAAGTGCCTTGGCACCTGTACCCTCTCGCCAGAGTCCTAAAAATAAGATTTTTTTTGGGGGTTGTTTTTCTGATGACTGCATTTTTTTTATTCGACGTTTTTGCGACCATCTCATTCTTCATTTATTAGTTTGGGGCCCTATATCCGGCTATTTGCTGTTTAGGTCTTCTGTGTAGTGTCCTGGTGTTTGCATTGTAATTAGTCAGCTCTCTTAGCATGCTACTTGGGTGGTTATTTAATCCGTTAAAAAGTTCATATGCCTTTTTATCCATTGTATGTAGGATCCTTGTTTGTCCTGAGTCTCTGTATAAATTTCTCAGAGGTACATATCTCGGTAGATTTAGAGCATCTCTTATCAATTGATTTTGAGCTGTCTGTATCTTTTTCCTGTTTGTTTTACAGGTGTGTCCCCATGCTGCGGAGGCATATGATAGGACTGGCAGGATAATACTATTAGCTTGAGCTAATAAGCGTTGGGCACGATAAGCGTTGAGAGCTGACTTTTCAGCGCTTTGGCTCTGTACGTTTGTTGGTTGATGTGCTGCGTAAAGGTGAGTTTTTTGTCTAGTAACACCCCTAGGTATTTGGCCTCATTTGTCCATTCTACTGGGGTGTTTCCGATCGTTACTTCGCGGTTTGGTACACTTTTTCCATGACTAAACATTACAGCCTGTGTTTTGTCCGGGTTTAAGGCGATTTTCCATTTGATGCACCATCTTTCAAATCTGTTTAGTGCTCTCTGCAGATGATTAGCTGCATGTTCTGGATTCCTCCAGCTAACAGCTATTGCTGTGTCGTCAGCGTAAAGACTCAACAGGGATCCTGGTTCTTTTGGCGTGTCGGCCGTATAGATGGTATACAGGTAAGGCGACAGCACAGCTCCCTGAGGCACACCTGCTTCCAGGATTCCGACTTCGGACAGGGTTGCCCCTGTTCGAACCCTGAACCTTCTGTTGGCTAGGTATGATCCAAGGAGGCATGTCATAGCCTCGCTGTACCCCATGGTGTTCATTTTGTATATAAGTCCTTCATGCCAGACCCTGTCAAATGCTTTACTGACGTCCAGAAATGCTGTTGCCGTGTACATTTTTTCATTAAAGCCTTTCGTTGCAAATTCCGTGAACCGTAGAACTTGTAGTTCACACGAATGTTCGCTTCTGAATCCGAATTGCGCTTCTGGTATGGTGCCTAATGCTTCCGATTCATCGTTGAGTCTTTTTAGTATGACTCTTTCTGCTATCTTGCTTATTGATGATAATAAGCTGATAGGTCTATAATTTTGTGGAAAAGCGCCGTCTTTCCCTGGTTTCTTTATCATGATTATATGTGCCTCTTTCCATCTATCTGGAAAATATCGTAGTTTAAGCATGTTGTTAACGATGTTTGTTATGTAGACAATAGCTTTGTTGGGTAGATTTTTCAGTGCCCTGTTTGTGATATTATCAGGACCTGGGGCTTTTTTGGCGTTAGTTAGCTTTATAAGCTCTTTTATTTCTTCGGGGGAGGTATGTGTAATTCCTACTCTGCCCTTTCTTCTCTTTATTCTTCTGGCTGTTCTTTCTACCTCTTCTTCGAAATCTATGTCTTCGTTGGGGTTTTCATTATTTCTGCATGCTCTTTCTAGTTCGTCCTTTAGGACTTCAGCTTTATCTATTTCCGTGTAGACAATCCCGTTTACTCCGTGTAGTGGAGGTATGGGTTTCTTGTCCTGTCGGAGGATTTTTGATAACTTCCAGAAGGCAGATTTGTTAGGGTCTAGATCTTGGATATAGTTGTCCCAGCTTTCATTTCTATGATTACGTAGTTGTCTTTTAACTTCTCGGTCTAGCTCATTTGCAATCCTTTTGTCTTCTACTGTTCTAGTACGGTAAGCTCTTCTTCTTTTTCTGTTCTTTTCTTGGAATAATTCTTGTAGTTCGTGACTTATGTCTCCGAATCTTCCTTTTTGTCTTGCTACTGTTTCCGTTTTGGAGCTGGCATCGATAGCGTTTGTTATCGTGTTTTCTAGTTTTGTTACAGTGTCTTCTAGTTCTGTGATGTTATTTATTGTTGGAATGTTACCGATGTTTTCGCTCACAATTCTTCTGTAGTTTGACCAATTTGTTATTTTTCTTTTGTGGGGTTGCAAATAGTTTAATTCTATTGCTCCCAGGGTCAGGACGATTACATTGTGCGTTGAATCGCCTTCATTTAGAGAGTGTATCTCATATTGTTGACCCACGTTGTGTAGGATTGCAATGTCTATGTGTGTTGGAAGTTGTCCATGAAAACATGTCGGTTCTGTTGGTCCGATCACATACGTGTTTGGTCTATTTTCGAGATGGCCGCAAAGACGTCTCCCGTTGTTGTTGGTCGCTCTGTCGAACCAGTTGGGAGATCTCGCATTAAGGTCTCCAATAATTACCGTAGGTTCTTCTGTATCGAGGATTAGGCTCAAGTCTTCATCGAAAATCGGTTCGTTTGGTCTGACATAAGCTGACACTATTTTTAGTGTTTCGTTGTTGGCCTTTAATCTTACTAGCGTGGCTTCCATTGTGACCAGTCCACCTGGTGTTGGGATATGTTCGTGTTCTAAGCCTTTTTTAACTAGTATGGCTGTTCCTCCTGATCTTGCTCTGTGGTCAGTTCTATAGATATCGTAGCCTGGAAATTTAATTTTCTTCCTTTCCACTAATTTTGTTTCTTGAAGGGCTACGATATCGAGCTCTAATCTGTTAATTATCTCGTCCAAAAGGTTGAGTTTTTTGAAAATTCCTCCGGAATTCCAGGACCCTATGCGTAGATCTTCCGTATGGTTCGCTAGCATTGTCGATTTATTTCACCGAATGCAGTCATCATTTTTGTGGCCCTATCCATCACGGACATCATCTCCATCATTCTTTTATTATATTCCGTTTGGAATGAAGCAATGAGTGCGGCTGCGTCTTGCATTGTTGGGGCCGCTTGTTGTGGGGCTCCTTTGGTTGCTTGCGCATAGCTGAAACCCGCGGTTGTTGTTGCTGGGTTAATTGGTTTGGCTGCCGGTTTAACGGGGGCAGGGGTCTTTCTTTTAGGAGCTTTAGAGCATCCTCTGTAGTTGGCCGTATGCGCCTGGTCGCAGTTGGCGCATTTTGGGGCCGTTTCTTTGCTCTTTCCGCACTCATTGCTTAAGTGATTCTCTCCGAACCTTACGCACCTCGAGTCGCAATGACAAGCCTTGGAGCTATGGTAATATCCCTGACAGTTAAAGCACTGTAGGGTTTCTTTGGTTGTTTTGATTTCGTCTTCAAAACGAACTCTCATATAGCACAAGTTTGTTACTTTTCTTATTTTATGGATGTCATCCTCTTTGAGGGTGATCATGAAGAAAGGCAGTATGTGTTTTCCTTCTTTTTTTGAGTACATGTTACTCACTCTGGTTGCGTCTATTTCCTTATTTCTCAATTCATTGAGAATAAGTTCTGTACTTGTGCTCGATGCGAGCCCTTTTAATATAACCCTCTTCAGCTTATCGCTGTCTATTGGGTAGGCAACGTACTCTACCTTAGGGGAATGGTCCTCTAGGATTTTTACGACTCCTAGGTAATCTTCCCTATTCTTTGTGTTTATAACAATAGATCTGCCTGATCTGGCAAATTTATTGTCAGAAACAATACCTTTTTTTGGCCGCTTTCTGCAGGATTGCTTGATGCTCTGCGACCGTCTTTAAGATGATCGCAGGAGGTTTTGGTTTCTTAACGCTAACCTCTGAAGGTATTTGAGGGTTAACGTCGTTTTCTTTATCAACTTGGGGCTTTGTCGTTTCCTTTGTCGCTTGTTTGTTTTTTGTTGCCTCCAAGTTTTTCTGGGCTTTGTTTTGCTCACTGCGTTTTTGTATGTCTTTCGCGGCCTTAGTGAGCGCTTCGTCGTTTCTGGCGTTTATTTTTTGAGTTTGCTTTTCAGCAATACTCAAATTCTTTTTTGATTTCTCGCTACTGGCGACTGATTTCTCAGTAGCGGTGCCTTTTTTCGGTGTTTTTTCTTTCTTTTGGACTTTTGTCCATCCTGCTTCGCTTTTGTTTGTTTGTTCCATTACCTTTGGCTCTTTCGGCTTGCCACCGTTACCAGAGGTGCTTGGGGGTGAGTTTTCCCATGGAGGGGTTTGGGGTCTTAGTGGCCTGGTGGCTTCCCAGAGGTCGGCATTTTGTTCGTTGTTTTCTTTCCTATTGGTCAGAGCCATTATATGGCCGACCAGCTTCTTGATCTCCTCGTCTTTTTCTTTGTTTTCTTTACGTAGCTCAGTCATCTGAGCTAGGAGATCTTGTATTTGGGCGTTTGCCTTCTGCTCTCTCAATCGGCTCTCTTCTTTGAGCGATTTTATTTGTTCGGTCAGTGCATTGACTGACTTAAAAAGCTCATTGGCTTTTTCTTGGGCCTCCATCTCTTTTGTTCGTTTCGCTTCGTCCTCATCTTCTGAGGAGTCTGCGGTCGGTCGCTGGCGTTTTTTCTTTTTGCCTACCTCCGGCTCGGCACCAGTCACTGTGGAGATGATGTCCACGTTAGTTGGGGGCGGGGCTTCGGTCGACTCGGTGGCCGGGCTCAGCTCCTCGTCGACGTTGTCGATGGAAACTTCCATCGTGATCGAAACGCTGTCATCCGTTTCTACTTCGCTGTCTGTTTGGGTCTCTTCTATGGGAACGTAGTCATCATCGTCGGTTTCGTCTTGGGGCGCGGAATCATTATTTAGGTTCGCGGTGAAATTATTATATATTTGTATTGCAGTAGCAACAGACGGGGTGGATGACTTGGGCTTGTCATCGTCTTCTTTTTCTTGTGATGTCACCTGCGTGACATCACTTTTTTGGGGGGGGGGGGAGATTATCACTCATATTGCCGGAAGGCAGAGAACATAAGTTCGAAAAGAATAATTGGAGTTTACTACTCGGAAGACTCTGTTTTTGTCTGCCCGTCTAGCCGCTGCCAGACAGTTTTCCTGGGTGTCGTCCCAGCAACCTCGCGGTAGTTCACTCCCTGATTTCTCAGGGAGGGATCCTCTTCACGTTTCACAAACCTCAGAGGCAGGGGCCGTTTCTGTCCGACCTAGAATTCAAAACTAGGCCTTACAGTGTCATACCTGTCGACCCACTGAGGTTATCCCGTATATTTTCGCAAACGCGAAGCTATTTAAAGCCTCCGCGAGGGGCCTATAAAGGCAACCCCTCGGCGGTTTAACTTAAAAACAGCCTCGCATCCGCTCTTCGCCTTGGTAAAGGACAAAGGCCTGAGCAAACTGGGTGTCTTACTCACCCGGAGCTAACAAGCTCCGTCGCTTCAGGTCAATCGCCCCCACCTAAGCACACTTCGCTGATCGTCGCCTTGGCTCGCTGCTCACCGCTGCACGTCAGGATCGTTCGACCGCTGGAGTCGAACTTATGTTTCGACCAACAACAAATGGTTGTATTAAATAGTTTTTTAAAATTAAAGTGTTTATCTACTAGGTAGTACTACGTAAGTCATCTATACGTAATTATAATTTTATTATTGTGAAAAAAAAAAAAACGTCAAATAACAAATGTAAAGTACCGTACAATCATTTTGTGAGGTTAGCTGCTATAAGCGACTTGAGCGACTATAAGCAAAATGAACTTTTCTTCAGAGCAGCCGTCTCAAAACTCCGAATAGCTATGATGTTTGTCGACCTCCGCCGCCGAGATGGCACTTGAAGAAGAATATATAGTCAATCACTACTCAATTCAGGTCCATTCTTGGACATCAGAATGTTGCCTGAAAATATGGTTCATTATCTTTGTTCCTCTGAGTCGTACTCATAGGCCTGTACTATCAAAAATTCTTCTTACATGTTGGACTCCTCAGCATCTGCTTGTGGGCCATAGCCTATGCATCTTCTTAATCTAATCTGATCACATTCTAGTAGTTTAGTGGATATTAATCTGTAAAAAACGTAAAATTATATTAATATAATAATAATATTCATATTAATAAACTTTTTTATTATTTACTGTTAACTTTTCGATACCAATATTATCAATAAAGAATATAAATCTACTACCAACCACTTTTGTCGACATTTCGGTAAACTAGACCTCTAATAGTCATGATAATTTTTAGATATACACGTATCCACAAAAAAAAACTAAATGTTGAGGAAATCTATGTTTTCAAATATTATACAATACAATGCTACTCTTTCTAGAATTTGTTTACGACTACTATATTTTTATTTATAAATCCGTACAAGATCAAATTACTGAATATTATTATTTATTTATTGCAATATTTAACAATTTTTAACCAGTTCTGCTAAATAATATTATCTTAAACTAATAAATATTTCCGTCGAGATTGAAATTTTTTTAAGAAAATATATAATACAATAGGTATAATTGTACCTATGCCGTCTGTTAACATTGTAAAATTATGCCGCTTGACAGGGGTCAAAATATAGATGTATGTATATTTTTTTTCAGTTGCTGCTTTTTATAACACTGCAGCTAATAATTATCTTATTACACATATACCTTCCATTGCAGGTTAAGTTTAGTTTATTTTAATAAAAGTGTAATCTTTCTATTTTTATTTTATTTAAAAGATGTCATCTGTTTTAGTTTTTAATTCATTTTTAATAATATTCCTGATTTTCTTTAGTTCGTTCCGTTTGATTCCACTTATAGATCTTATAGTACACTAGAGCGGTCTCTTATCGTAATTTGTTATGTATTTTTAATTAATTTTATTTCCGAATTCTCTCCAGTGTTTCTTTTCTACTATTTTTAGTATTTTCTTTTTAAAATTTTAAATTTTTTTAAATTTTTTTGTACTTATTTTTACTATGTTGGTTTAGCGTGACATCATATTTTTCCAAGCAATTTTTTGTTATTTCTTTTTTTACTGAAATTCCTTGCTCCATAATTTCATTTTTTGTGATTTCTCTTATGTTGAATCCATTTAATTAAATATAAGCTATATTTATTGCCTAATATTATTTTTTTTTTTTCGTGTTATTTATTTTTTGTTAATATTATTTTCTATTTCCATCTTTCAATTTGTATATTGCTTTTATTAGATAATATACTTTTTTTTTGTTTTGTTGTAACTATACAGGGTGGTCCTTAAGTAATTGTACAAAAAGAAACCATAGCTTCTTCATTTTAAAACATTACGATCTAAGTCAAGTTGCTTTAATAAAATGTTAATATTGAGAGAGATACAGGGAGTTAAAGTGGAAATTTAAAATTTTATTTTTTGCTATAACGTTCATGTTTGTCAACATTTATGTATAAAAATTTACAACTGGGTACTATTAAATATTAGAAATTATAATTTAATGTACACTTTAATGTAGCTGATAGAGGCACATAGACCACATAAGTGGCATACATTTGCACTTAACTTTTTTGCTCTTCAAGTTACCGGTATTTTTAATAAAAAAATATTAAAGATACATTATTTAAACAAAAAAAAGATATACCCAATAATATCTTCAAAACTCAACAGTTTTCGAGACAATCGCATTTTAGAAATAAACTACGTAATTCTGATTTATCGCAATTACTCCAGGCAACGAAAGAAAATTAAAGAAAAACATCAATACTTTTAAATTTTGATATAAAATACCTTTAATAAAGATAGTAGTTAACGAATTATTAAATAAAATAAATATATCAGCAGGACAAAATAATAGGTTTTGATAAATAACAGAATAAATAGATTTTACATCAAACATTTTACGTTTTGTATATAAATTAAAGTCATAATCAAAACATTTTATTCAAATTGAAATTTAAGACATTCAAACTGAAAGGTAATTCGTAAAAAATAATTAGCAATGATTCAAATTATATGACATGCATTTTTATTATAAATTATAAATGATATTTTACGGATATGCGAGTTACATTTCAATTTGAATGGTGAGATTTATTTACATTTTTTATGAAATGATTTTATTGATTTATTGGAAGAATTGTCATCAAACTTAAGGGGAAATATGTGGTTTCTACAAGATGGTACACTATTACATTACAGAGAAAGCGGAATGAGACAGTATTTAAATACAACTTTCCTAAACGTTGGATTGTTCAGGGTAGTCATATTCTTGTGGTGATATAATAATATAATTATGTAATTCATGAAAATTTAAAAAAATTACTTATTATTATATTTAAAACAACTATAATAATTACTGCAGCAGTTTCTTTAGAATCAATGATGCTATTTAATATGATACGAAATTTTATGGAATGTATTGATATATGAACTGGTGGACATATCGAACACTTACTTTGATAAAAAGTTCATTGTTATTTAGTTTAGCTATTTCTTAATTTGCTTTGTAAATAAAATGTTTTGATTATGACTTTAATTTAATACAAAACGTAAAATGTTTGATGTAAAATCCAATTATTCTGTTATTTTATCAAATCCTATTATTAATTATCCTGTTAATATATTTATTTTATTTAATATTTTGTTAACTATTGACTTTATTAAAAGTATTTTATAACAAAATTCAGAAGTATGTTTTTATCAATTTTTCTTTCATTGCCTGGAGTAATTGCGTTAAATCAGAATTATGCAGTTGATTTGTAAAATGCGATTATTTCGAAAACTGTTGAGTTTTTAAGTTATTAACAAGTATACCTTTTTTTGTTAAAATAATGTATCTTTAATATTTTTTATGAAAAATACTGGTAACTTGAAGAACAAAAAAGTTAAGAGCAAATGTATGCCACGTACGTGGCATGTGTGGCGCCCTTTATTAGCTATATCAAAGTATGCACCAAATTATAAATTATGATATTTAATAGTACCCAGCTGTAAGTTTTTGTACATAAATATTTACAAACATGAAAGTTATAGCGAAAAATACAATTTTAGATTTCCACTTTAACACCCTGTATCTTTTTTAATATCAACATTTTATTAAAGCAAGTTAGCTTAAATCGTAATATTTTAAAGTGTAGAATCTGCGGTTTCTTTTTGTACAATTACTTTAAGTATATATAAGCGTTGCTGCCATTACTAATTTGTGCTCTGCCCCAAGTTCCTATTCTGTTTGCGTTTGTATGTCCGTGATGTTTGTTCTCATATCTTGTGTTTAGACAATTACTATAATCTATTATACTTTTTGCATTCCTTTCTTCGGCCCTGTATGCATATATGTCTTCTATTGTTTGGTATCAGGAACTGTTGCTTACAAATACATCGTTGTTAATACAGAATTCTTGCAATTTCTTTCATTTCTGTTTACGATAATCTCCACTTCTTTTCTGTACTATTTAAACTTCTGTATTTTCTGAATCTTTTTCTATTCTTATATTTTAATAAAATATAATTTTTATTAGAATTAATATAATAGTAACCCTTTATACCGCCAGTGCAGCTTTGCGATTATTGTAGGGTAGTCTATTATCTGTTGGCCTTATGGCATACAACGAAAATAACAGGGCCAGTATTATTACTTCTAGCCCAGTCGGCTTAGATAAAAAAAGGCATAACCTTGTTTGGCGGGCTGCCCTTTATTGTATTATTTTAACCGTTAGTAGGTCAACAGTAGTGTAAATTCAAAATCGCAAAAAAATCCAACCGTTACGTTGAGAAGATATCTTGAGTTTAAAGCAGAACTGTTTTTGCTTAGCATCTCCGCCATTTTTAATTTGTTGACAAAAAATCGACAAAAATAGGAGGTAATTATCTTGTTTACTATTCACTTAATGTCATAAATGTACATTGACAAAAACAGAGAGAGAGTTTTTTATACAACTTTAATTTCTTTGATATTTTTTAAACAACCTACCTTAGAATCAACCCTAGACGGGGACGTCAACCGCAGTAAGCTATAAAAGGAAACGAAACTACAATCCTAAATATTAACTTAAATTAAAATTGTATCAAATGTAATTCTCTTCCTTTTTGCTTAGATATATTTATGTTGTAAAGTTAATAATAAACAAGATAATTTAATAAATATACTCCCCCCTACAATATTTCCCCCATCATTTTACAAAATAATATTTACCTAACCGATATCCCATAGTAAGAAATGCATTATTAACTATATTAATAAATGTGCGAATATATTGCATATCAGTCGCATATCGTTAAAAAAGGACTATAAAACGCTTTTTTTAAGGTCCAACGCTGGAAAATGCATTTTGCATACCAATTTTCATATTATCCCGTATTGTAGGTTTGGCGTTGTAAGTATACTATATTTTTAATGTACAAAAAAATCCAGTGAAGTAAGTCCCCAAATATCGTAAGGGCCATTCCATAGTCGCTGTGGTTATTATTGACCACACGCCCATAATTTATTGTAGGATGCCGTGTTGCTCCGTAATGTTTCGACAAAATAGGTTACATTTAATTTCAGTTTAAACTATTTACTTATACCACTGTTCTGTTATACCACATTACTGTTTCTGATGAGATTTAAACAACTCCAGATAAGTGTAGAACAATGTTAGAGTTCGAGTGGAAAGGAATTTTTCTCCACGTAAAATGTGCAAACCATAGTGTTTTTAAGAATGAACTGTAGATATTGTTCAATTTTTTCACATGAGAAAAATCATTTATATAAACTTAATTTGCTATTGTCTGTCTAACCCTTTACTACAAAATTATTTGAACCAGTCCTATGTAATACAGTCCTCATACACTGAAATTATACTTATAATTTCACATGTACACCTTTTTTGTACAGATATATTGTCGGAATAAAAGGCCTAGCATTGTCCAATGACAAATTTTTAATTTTCTTTTGCGTTAATATTATTTTAAGGGTATTTAAATCGCTGCCCACACTACAGTAATTTGGTATTTATCTTCAAAAAATAATCTAATGTTAAATTTGACATCAACAAATAATCTTTGTCACATTAATCTGATTACAAATTCTGGACAAGGAACAGCCATAGAATAAAATCCATATAATTTTCACGGTCTAATAGAACATTCGACGAGCATGAATAGAACGTGATATTGAAGTGAACGTCGACCTTAGAAGTATCCTTGCATAATAGAAGGAGCGTCGTTATTATCCTCAATAAACACTTTTGTATTTTTTCCTTATATTTCTGATCAAACGAGCATACGCTGACAAACATATTAAACATAAAGTTTTGGTTTTGTTAAAAGTTTGCAAAATGATTATAGGATTATTGTACAATTAAATGGTTAGTTTAATTTCTTTTGTCCTGCAAGGAAATAATTACGATTTGGCAGTATAATGGTATGTCTATTTTAAATGTTGGAATAAACGTCCATGGCAGAAAAACATCAGAGAGTAGACACGTCTTGATACTTAATCCGTATTTGATAGACAGGCAGATAATTGTTGCCAAACTTCAGAAGTCAAAATTCCACTCTGACAAGAATACTTTAATGGCGATAAAGTATTGACCTTAAAGAGTCCCCCTTTGCCTATGTTTTTATCTTGAAATTGTATATAAAGCTATTGTCTAAAATGTCATTTTTGTATATCAATAAAATAATGTTTCGACATAATGCCGTTCTCATTGATATATTTTTGATATGTGTTTACATTTTGTAGTTTTTAAAGAAATAGGTTGAGGAGATGAGAACTCTTTATCTCAAGTTGGTCATTTAGAATTAGGTATGTGTTTTTTGTGACCGGTGTATGTATATGAACGTTGTCGAAAACATAGGTATCTTGTCAATCAGTTACCAGCTGAAGTCCGTTTGAAGAGGTCGACTCTCCGGACGCTGGTACTCACGTAAGGCATGGGTGTATGTTACCTGAAGCATAATATAGTTAAATATTAAACATCAATTATTATTAACAACATTATGTACAATCTTTGGTAAAAATATTTATTTTAAAGGGTTTTTACACTAATATTTTGGTGGCTCAGGCATATTAACCTGCAAGTATATAACCAGTTTGATTTTTTAACCTTGGTCAAAATTTGCTACCACGTTTGCTTTAATTAAATGGTTTATGCTTATTTTAGGCTTTTTAAACCTGATGATGGAATTATTATTCCGAAAACGTTCTTGTTAATTTGATGTAGCCCTTTTAAGGGTTTTTTAAATATACTCACTTACAAAGATTTAACCTCTTTTTTGTGATACGTGGTATACAGCCAGCTGCAGTAATTATTTTCCTTGTGGATATTTTTACGTTTTGTTATACGTTTGTTAAAAATTCTACAAGTTTGACCGATGTAAGTTTTTGGGCAGTCGCCACATTTAGGTTTGTATACACCACTGTAAAAATTCTTGCTATTTTGGCTCTTGTTGTTTTTAATATAATTTGCCCAAGTTGTTGTTTGTTCTAAAAGATGGTGTTAATTCTTTCTTTTTTATGTGTTTGGCTATTTTTGTTAATATTTTGCCTGTATAATTATGTAATCTAGCAGACGGTACTAAGTGTTTTCTCTGGTGTGGTCTTTTCTCACCATATTTTTAAAGAAACTATGGTGGGCTTCTGATATCATACCCGAATGGCATAAGTATACCAAATCTTTCTTTTTGGCCATTTGAATTTTTGAATGTTCTTTGTAGGAAGGTTTAAGTAGCACTTCTTGTACATTAAAATACAACATTTGTTTTTAAATTGAGCTTACTCTACATCTACATGTCGTTGCTATCCTTAGTTGTCTCCGCACATAGGGATAAAATCTTCAATGTTCTGGAACTATTTAATTTTGACATTTTTGAAATCGTTAATTCTGCATCTGTCTATCTAGCAAGGGCTAATAACAAATTATATTAAACACTACACTACTAAAATGTACTTACTCGTATTTCTTCCGTGAAAACTCATTTCTAATGAGTTAATTAAAGGTAATTCTAATGAGTTAAAGAGAAAATAATCTCCAACGACGATAGGAATGGTATTAATATTACATTTAATAAATTCCCAGAAATCACCTGGTAGATAAAGAAAAAGTAATTTCCGGGGTTTGATATAAACGTTTAATAAATTCCAATAAATCATCGGGTAACTAAAGAAAAAATAATACCCAACAGCAATCGGGTTTAGTATGGTAATAAACTTTACATTTATTAGATTCCAAGAAATTAGATAAAATAATTAGGTACCTAATAAAACGGCTTATCGCTAGCGGCAATTTAATTGATGACTTATTTTAAATTAATGTGTTTAAATGTAGATAAATTATTTGTAAAATCTTTCAATATTTTTATTTACATAAATTCAAAACAGTGAGTACAGTGATTAATAAAATGATTGAAATTCACTACTTTAGTAAAAGATGAGAACTACGGGGGGGGGGGGGGAACATGATAAGACAATCGCCCCGGAAGGTTACATGAAGATTTAATACAATTTGGGATTTAGTTTCTATAGAATAATTGTTTGAGAATAGATATTTTTAACCTGTCAGCATTGTTAATCCACAAGTTTATAATAACTGTTTTTGCTTTTATAAAAAATACTTTTGGCTGTAAATAATTAGTCTTAATTTATGTTTATGTGTTTTTAATCCAATCTAATAAATAAATGGTCAAACGACATTTCACACATTTTATGGAAAATATAATGTCACACAAAGAACATAAAACTTACATAAATAGATTGGTCTCGTAAATCTTTGTTTATTGTCTCGGCCGTTAATTAATTACGTAGACACGCTGTGTATTAAAATTAAACACCACATATATAGATATTAAAATAACAAATATCTTATTTTTTTTCGTGTCTTTCATTGGTGGTTATCGAAACCATTGCAATATTCCGTGCAAATCTGTTGTAACTCTGTTACATTAGAATCACCACAGTTTTGCACGGAGCTTATGTACAAAAACGCAAAATAGTTCAACTTTTGTTGTTGTACTATTTAGCCGGTTAAGCATTTGAAAGTTACTAAAGTTTTACAGAGGATAGATATGCATGTTTACAATAGAATTCCATGATTACTTCATTTTCATAAAATTTTAAGTTACTGCAGTCTTGCACTGAGGGTGCGAATGTTTGGAACGAGACACAAGTATCACGAGGACTTCAAGAAATTGGATCCTGTTTAATTCATTATTTTAAAAATGTTGTTACAACACAAAATGTAATACTATATTCCGATCAATGCAGAAGGCAGAACCGTAACATTAAAATGGCTGTCCTTTGCGATTTTATTGTATCCTGATATTGTGGTGAAAAATATTGATCATAAGTTTTTAATATTGTTCTGAAGCTATTTTCTTGTGGCATTTTAAATTCATTACTATTTAACTGGGAATAAGCCACCATTAAAGATAAAAATAAGTTTATTGATGTTTCAATTTCCACTTCGGAAATCTTTCTCAAAATACAAACAGTAAATTTACTGTCTTCCCTTATAAAGCACAAAACTTTCGTCCATACAAATGTTGCTGAATACAGAAATCTACGAAAAGCGGTCTTTAAATGGTCTATAACGATTAGTAGCTTAAAAAGGAAGTCTTCTTTGTCAACGGTATTTTTATCTGAAAAATGTAACATACGCAACAATAGTAAATATCTATCACGTGACATAATTTGGGAAAAAATGGGTGTAGACAGGAAACTGTCAGTCGACCAATAAGAATTTATTTTTTGTTTTCGCAGTTAAGGCATCAGGAACGACAAACATAGAAAACAATACACTTCATCCACATTAGTATCTTTCCAATTTGTGACACGAGAATTTTGTTCAATATCACTATGTTCCACAACGTATTTGTAAAAATTATATTAAAAATTGTTAATTTCAACAATTGCTTTCATAAAAGTAAAAGAAGAAAATGTTTTGAAACTAGTTAAAACACTTGGACTAATTTTTAAATTTTCATTCAAACACCCTAATCTATTGGCATTAAAATTAGTGTGATGTGGAGGAAGAATATAAAGGATCAAACATGGTTTTATTTTACTTATATTTTTAACTAACAGTCAGTTATAACTTCTTCTTCTGTTCCCTATTACAATATACTACAAAAATTATGAACTGTTGGTTGCAGATTTCCCTTTTCCCATTTATATAACGAAATTAATATTTTCCCATTTAAAGTAGATTCCGAAGTTAAAGCACTATTTTCACTAACCTATGTTGATGATGGTAGAATCTCTTCATTATCATTTTTCGCTCCAGATTCATCACTTTCTGCATCAGATTCTTAAAGAATACACTCATTATGACTGTCACTTTCCAATAAAATTTCATATAGTTCACTTTCGCTAAGATATTTGCGGTTACGTGTCATTTTACTAAGCAATTACTTTTATTAGTCAAGAATATATAAGAAATCTAAATTTAAGAACCACCCACTTATTTTTGTAAAAAAAAGTACACTACTAGTATAGAATGGTGTACAACAATATGAATATAATAAAAAGAGACGCTGCGCGCAAACCGGAGAAGGGATGCAGAATTCATTTGTGGCTTAAAAGAAATAATATCAACATGATCAAGTCTGTAGTTTCCATCTTCTTTGAATAATCATAAAATATTAATATCGTAAAAGGTTTTTTAAATGGTCAAGTATTATAAATTCTTTATATTATAGAAATAATCCAAAAAATATGTTTTGACAACAATAAGTCTTTCATTTCGGTCCAACTTGAATAATATTAAAATATTTATATCCTTAAATGCAGGTATAGCATCGAGCAAAAAGACAAAAGAGGAGATGTAAAGGTAGTGGGGGCAAAAATATTGCTAGACAGGAAGTGCGATCTTTAGAGGCCACATTAAACAAGAAAAGAGAGTCTCTCTCATTGTTTGACATCAAATTTAGTTGGGTTATGTTATTGTTTGTCCAAATCTCACATGAAATTTTATTTATATTGAAGTTTTTTAACAATTGTGTCGCATTTTAGACTATTACCGTTAATAATTAATTAAAACTTTCTCGTCTAAGACACATTCTGAAAAATATTATATAGCTACTGTTAATAAGTGTCGGAAAAATTAAATTTGGCGGATTCGAATTTCCGGATATGTCCGCCATCAGAGACCACTTTTTTGATCTCCTTTTCATAAGGATTAGATTCCCTCTTTTGTCTTTTTGCTCGATGAGGTATAGACTAGGCGGAATCTGTAGAAATTCAGACCATAATAAAAATTTTCCATAGGAAGCTAATTTTTTGCTGGAATCCCTTCAGGATATGCCCAGTATCGATAATTACGATATGCGCCAGTCGCAAGCCCTATGCTAAATTTTTTATTAAACAAACTCTGAAAACAATTGAAAATTTCTCATTTTTTTGCTCCTATTTTCGTTTATAATTCGAAAAATATTGATCCTAGAGAAAAAATTATGGTAAGTTAAAAGTTTTGTTATTCAATTTTACACAATATTTCGTTAACTAGAAATTGAAAATTTAATGTTTATTGTTAAAAAAATAGCAATAATTGAAAAAAAAAACTACAAAAACTAAAGTTAATCCTTTAAATGTTTTCGACTTTCTAAACTTGACTTATAAGCTCCATATTCCGCCTAGAAAAACATTTTAATATGTTTAACACGTGTGCTAAATTTGGTTAAGATTGGTCATAGGTTTTGCATAGTAATTTTGCAATCCAGCCTACTGGAAAAAAATTGCAAATTTTCAAATTTAAAGTAGGCCCTCAATAAGGCTCTCAGATAGTTGCATTTTTTTTCATATAAAGGAAGGCTAAAACTTTCAAACGCTTTTTGTAAAATTCAAATCGGTTCACTGGTAGAGCCTAGAAATTTATTTAAAATTTTATTAAACATGTTTTAGGCTTATAAATAAATTGAATAATTTTACAAGGTTTAAACATATCAATTTGAAAATTCATACACTTAAAGAACATTAAAAGACGCTTCTTTAAAAAAAGATACATTCGGCTTATTGCCGCGATTATTGAAGGTCAAAGTTGGCATACATTTGCTGTGTAACCATAAGCAATAGAGGGCTCGTTTTTAAACAAATACCCTCGTCTTGTCAAGTCCTTTTTCTATGAAAAGTTTTACGTAATGCGCTTCATCTCAACATCCATAAAAAAAGAGAAATAAAAACCGTTTTTACGTAAAATGTCGTTCGGAAAGCATGAGAGGTGGTGGTGGCGGACATTCACTCGAAATTTGAATCGGCGAGTTCAAAATCATAGCGCGCGCTAAAAATTGTATTATCTTGGCTTCTTGTTACCCAATTTTGCTCTTTTTTTAATCGATGTCTCAGACGACAAGGATTTCAAATATCATATTTTCAAATACCATTTTTAATTGCAAATTGGGAAATTTGCAATAAACAATTGTATGTTAAACAAGTAATTGCATTTTTTCTTCATGAAACGGCGAGTTTACGACGAGTATCCCCTCCTTCACAGGTTGATTAAGGTACTTACATTTGGTTTGCCTTTGAAGCTTATTGACAAATTCTTGAGACCATCTTTTCCAAAAATGCTGGTTGATTTGCTGCACTAGCTGATAGCGAGAAAGAAGGGATATATTAATACTTTCGAGAATTGGGTCAGGTCTAGATATCAAAAGTTGTCATTAGGATAATTGGATAATGGACTTAAGGGTTGCAAATTGCCTCTATCTCAGCTAACAAAGTTAATAACTCTTCGAATATAAAAATAATAATTTGTGTTACGCGTTTAAGTTGTAATTTTGCAGACTTGATACATGCTTTTCAAAGCTCTCCCATGTGAGGCGAATAAGACAATATGAAGCTCCAGGATACACCGATATCGTTTAAAGACTCGCCTAAGGTATTTTCATTAGCGTATAAGAATTTTGATAACTCTCTTTCATTATTTGCATCGGTAAAATTAGTACCATTATCTGAGTGAATCTGCGACGGCTTGCCTCGTATGGCGCAAAACCTTCGAAACGCGTCCAAGAAGGTTTCCGTAGTCAAGTTACTCACGAGTTCCAAGTGAACCGCTTTAGTTGTAAAGCAAATAAATGGGCATAGATATGCCTTCCAAGATTTTACTCCTCGACCCTTTATTTTCTTGAGTTCAAAAGAACCCGCGTAATTAACTTCTGTTGTGTTAAATGGAGGAGCTGGGGAAACTCTAGCTTGCGGCAGGTGTCCCATAATAAGATTTGTTTGATATGGTTTAACTTGGAAACAATCCACACAAAAACGAACAGTTTTTCTGGCCGAGCTTCGTCCAAATAAGGGCCAAAATTTACTTCGCATTGAGGACAATAAAAGTTGTTGTGATGCATGAAATAACCGAGTATGTTCGTGTTCGAAAATGAGTTTGGTTAAAACATGTTTATGGTGTAGTAAGATCGGGTGTTTTTTGTCATAAGAAAATAAAGAGGCTTGCAATCTGCCTCCAACTCTCAAAATGCCCTTTTAGTCCAGAAAATGGTTAAGATCTGAGAACCGAGATGTTTTGGGTAATGGTTTGTGGTTTAACAAAGCTTGCCTTTTCTCTGCGAAACTTTCGATTTGAGCTTGTTTTGTCAAGATTAAAAGAACTTGATTGAATTCGACTGACGTCAAGACCCCTACCCTTCGATCGAAACGTTCTACTTTTAGATTAAAAATAAACCTATGTACATATGCCATTGTTCGCCTTAAACGACTGAACTTAGAAAAGTACTTGAACGGAAACATTATGGCAGGATCAATAACTAGAAATATTACGGTTTGCTTGCGAAGCTCTGGCATTGATGTCAACAGGTTTTATTTATGACTTTGCCAAGAATCTGAAAGCTGAAATAGCCATGGTAGACCAGTCCACCAAAGGGACGATTTCAATAAGAATTGTGGGGTACACCCTCTCAATATGATATCCGCAGGGTTCACTTTAGTTCTGATGTAGAACCAACGATCTGGAGTTGTGGTCTGCTGAATCTGTAACACTCTCTGTTGAACTAATGTCTGTAAAAGATTAGGTTGCGTTTTGATCCAGCACAACACTACGGAGGAATCACACCAAAGAAAGATCTCGCTAATATCCAAATTCAAGGAAGCCCTTATTTTCTTCACAAGCTGTGACAAAAGAAGCGCCCCACACAGCTCCAGCTTCGGAATTGTTAGAGATTTTAAGGGGAAACCCTAGACTTTGCACAAAAAAGCTTAACGTTAATATTACCAGAGAGATCAATGCTTCGTAAAAATATACACGCGCCATAAGCTTTCAGCGATGCTTCGCAGAAACCATGGATTTCGATTTTGATAGGACATTCGCATATAATGTGTCCTGGAATTTCCCATTGATTTAGATGTTCTAGTCCTTGTCGGAACTTACACCATTTGTTATGTATTTCAGTTAGGAGTGATTCATCCCAACTAACTTTGATCTTCCAAAGCTGTAGCATTAGTATTTTTTCCACTTTAATGCAAGGATTGACTAGTCCAAACAGGTCAAATATTTCAGATATGTCTGATAAAATGAACCTTTTACATACGGATCCATCTGATTAATTTGTTTTGATTTTGTAGGTCAAATTATTACTTTTGCAGTCACAAAAGAGACCTAGGTTGTTAGTACCTTCGTAATCGCCAAGCTTTAATAAAGCTTCTGGGTTGGTAGCCTGAACATGGTTTAAAACGTTTTGATTATTAGATGCCCACTTTTGTAGCTGAAAGCAGCCCCTTCGTAGGATAATGTGTAGCTCATCATATAACTGTGTGATTCAGTGGAACAACTAGTGAGTATATCGTCCATGTAAAAGTCTTCCAGTATAGCTTTCGAAGTTTTAGGAAACTGAACCGAGCTTTCTGAAGCCAGTTCCTTGAGGCAACGGACGGCTAACCATGGTGCCGAAGCGGTGCCATACGTTACTGTATTTAACTGGAACGTTTGAATATTGTCTGTCAATTCATCCTTCCAAACAATATGTTGTAAAGGGCGAAGATTTAACTGAACCACGGTCTTGAGATACATTTTAATGATATCTGCACAAAGCAGTATTGGGTATTGCCTAAATCTTAACAAAATAGAGATAAGATCTTGTTGGATTGTGGGGCCTATTAGTTGGATATCATTAAATGACAGACCGAACGTCGTTCGGCCGGTTCGACAAGAGGCGTCGAAAATCACTCTAAGTTATGTCGTTTCATTACTTTCGTTGAACACGCCATGGTGAGGGAGAAAGTATTCTACTTTTGGCACTTTTGAGTTGTTGACTTTGGACATATGACCGAGAATATAATATTCCATCATAAAAGCGGTAAACTTTGATTGTAACGTTGGATTTTTGACATACTTCTTTCTATCAATTTCAATCGGCTTATGGCAGTTTGCTTGGATTCTCCAAGAAGAGCTGGAGAGTCCTTCAAAGGGAATTGTACCACAAAACGTCCACTTTCGTCCCTAGACGTGGTTTTAGTAAAGATCTCTTCACATTTTCGTTCATTTTCTGACCATTATGAAGTATCAGAAAACGGTTCCTCAATTTCCCAAAAGTTACGAATAGAGTTATGCATATCCTTGTCACTGTTACTTGTGCTTACGTGACAATGTACATTTTGAGGTTAACGTGTATGAACTGGCCCTGACACCACCCTTTCAAAATCAGTGTTTTGGAGGGCAGGTAAATCCTTACCCAGTTTAATTTGACCGATGCTTATTAGGCTGTAGAAATACTTTGCTTCAATGAACATAATAAAATCCGTAACTTGATCAAAGGTAGGGTCCGCAAGAACCACATTGGAGGGAATATTTCACGCTGACGTGTCTAAAGGATGACTTGGTAAACTTTAGTTTATTTTAGGTACGACAAGACAAGTTAGATTTATGTAAAACGAATTTTGTGTAGATTTAACTGTGACTTGGCACTTTCGGTTTATAATTAAGGTAGTTTGATTGATACCTGTCACGGATATGTCTACTATAGATGTGGTTAAACCTAGTTTTTGAGAGTATTACTGGATATAAAGTTTCACTGAAACCCTGACTCTAAAAGGACTCTACACATTTGTAGATTTCCAAACCTATCTTCAACATTAACTAGGACTGTTGAGATAAGAACTTTCGGTTCGCTTGATTTCTGACAATAAGAAAGAGTTTGTAGAGGAATAATTTTGTTTATTACTTGAGAATATTGCTAAGGAACATTCGAAACAGAAGACACATAATTTGCAAATATATTGGCTTTCTCTACATGAAGTAGCGTATTATGACGTTGACCACACTTTAGACAAGAACCTGCAAAGCGACGCCTTACATTGTAATTGTTTCGCAACCACTGTACGCAAAGACGATGTTTATTTACTGCCTGTGTTCTGTACTCTATGGATAAGTTGAGAAACTCCGGACAACCCTATATAAAATGTTGACGCTGTTTACAATAAATACAAGTAACCTGTCTTATTCTGTTTCTTACCTTAAGTTTCCCCTGTTTGCATGTGATAAGATACCCTTGACTTGTTACCTTTTGAGTCCTTTGTTAAGGCTAGTGTTTCTACAATATTTCTTTCTAATAAAGGATGCAAATTCTTCTAGAGTAGGTAGCACCGTTTTGTTGTTGGATGACGTTTGGCTTTCGCATTTAACCTTGCTTTCTTCCCACTCCCTGGCCGTTCTTTTGTCTAATTTATTAGATAAAATGTATATTAACAGTGTATCCCAATATTGTTTTGGTTGGTTTAAATTTTGTAATGATCTCAAATATTTTTTTTTTTTTTTATAATAGTTATACTTATAATAGTTTTGATAAGCTGTCTAACATCTTTGTTTTAATAGCCGTCTTAGTTGAGCTGCCGATTCTTGTTGTATAATTGAAATGTCAAATATAGTCTTGACGTGATTGTGAATCAATAAATTGTCATTATTATACCTATTTAATAGGGTATCCCACGCCACTGTATAATTGGTATCTGAAAATTCTACAGACCAAATGACTAGTGCGATATCGCCCTCTAAGGATGCACGCAGATAATGGTACTTTTGAATGTTGCTAATAGATGCATTTGTATGTATAAGACTATGGAAGATGTCACTATACTCTAACCAGCTGTTAGACTCTCCGGAATACTTTGGTAAACTGATCTGGGGCAGGCCAACATTCGCGACCGAAACGTCGTCTGCATGATTAGACGTTTCTCCGTTATTAACTTACCCTGACTGAGATTCAAGTTGTTGGTTTTTTGCATCATAGAATGATTCTATATAGCTCTTGCTTATGGCTGCAAGACTATAATGACTATTTGTAAAGTTATTACGTTGTTTGACTAATTGATCATCAATTGGATCCTGTATACTTTCAAGCTCCTCTTGCAGTTGCTCGAACTCATGGAACAAAACAACTTGTCTCTGTAGTCTTAAGTCTAGCTCTATTATCTGCTCCTCTTCGACCGCCGCCACTAAACTCATATTTAACAACCATATAAAGTCGTCTAAATGTGTCAAGCTTAAAAATTTGAGACTTAAGTTTTTTTAATAATTTCCCTAAGCCTTTTGACGCCATAATTACACCTTTCGATATCAAAATTGCCTCAAATATATTTAAAATATGTTTTAAATTAAAATACAAACGTTTTATATATTTTAAAAATAGATAGGAGATAAAAAATAGCTGAATTCAGTAGGCATACTTATTATTATATTCTGAGATTTTATTTTTTTTTTAACGTTAAGAAGTGCCGAACTCGCTTAGATACAATTGGAATAATTGGATACAAATTGAAAAAGTACAGGAATATGAAAAACTCACGTTTAAAATGTAGTGTTGTCGCTTTTCGCCCTGTTTCTCGACCTCGCCAGGTTCATTGTGCATTCATCCAGCACTGAACTTGATTGATATCGTCGCTTCTCGTACTACAATATTTGGTTGGGAGACTGCAATTGATTGACGTTCGTAGATTCTGGATTTCAATGGCGCGAATTGTGACTTCTTACCGGCATAACACTTTCGATGTTTTTAACATTAATTTGAGTAATTAATGGATTTCACTAAAATTTCCACAGTTACTGGTTATGTGGCTACGAAGGACCGAAATTATGATGATTTACTTCCCGCTATGAGATTTTACCATCGACTTTCGTAGAATTGAATTGACAACTAGGATATAACATGTCTTTATTGTATGACTTTTGGATTTACAATATCATTTCTCAACGACTATTAAGAATTAAGCTGACGTACAAACTTCGCGTTGCGCGATTGCCACGTCTGTCGTTAAATACAAATAAAACTGTCTTTAACATGCTCCCCCCATTGGAAACTTGCCGAAGTTTTTAATCTTCACTATCTTCTACTGGTAAAAGCGTGCCTGTGTAAAAAGGTTCGGATTTGTACGGCTCCCGCAGTGAAGTAAAACATTTTTAAATGTATTGTGAATTTTGATAAAACATGACTAATCTTTTATATAGGCAACATAGGGTAAGCTGTATCTGGTTCGTACGGTTTCCGCAGCAAACGCAGACAAATGTTATGCGTATTTAGCCGGTTCTCATTGTACGGACAAGAAATTATTTTAGGTATATATCCGGTTTCCACAGTAATAGTACATTGTTTACCGGGTAGGAAAAGCTTAACATTCCTGGACGACTGTGAAGATTGCTAAGTCGAGGCGCAAGCCGAGACTTAGCAACACAGAGTCCAGGAATGTGGCTTTTCCTACGAGGTAAACATACTATTTTTCCGCAAATCGTTTAAAATTCGACAGATATTGATTGATTTAAAAAAAACGCGATAATTTTATTCCCAAATAAATGGTGCTTTGAAATTCCTAATAAAATTACTTGGATTACTATGGAAACGTATTGAGGTTGAATTGTCAAACTTGACGCTTATAAATTTAATTGCTGGTGTTCTCGAAAGTAAAATGATAAGTGATGATAAAATTTCCATTCCTGGGACTCCTCCAGAGCTGGTTGAGGCAGTGAATACTGCTTCATTAGAATTATTGCCAAAGAAATCAAGAGAAAAGTACGAAAATGCATACAGACGTTTTATGGATTATCGCATAAGTAAAAATAAGAGTTCTTTCTCAGAAAATGTTGTAATGGCATACTTCCTAGACCTTTGTTTAAAGATGAAGTCTTCAAAATAAGAGTTCTTTCTCAGAAAATGTTGTAATGGCATACTTCCTAGACCTTTGTTTAAAGATGAAGTCTTCAACATTATGGGCCAATTATTCAATGCTGAAGTCAACCCTTGCACTTAAACACAATGTAGATATATCTACATACTCAAAACTTCGTTCTTTATTGAAACGGCAAGCTCAAGGTTATAGGGCAAAGAAATATAAGATTTTAACGAAGGGAGAAATTGAAAAATTTATCCAGGAAGCTCCAGATAAAGAAAATTTAATGATTAAGGTAATTTACAAGGTTTTAATTTCTATTTAGATTATAGCTTTATTTATTTTTTAGGTGGCTGTAATATTTGGTATTTCTGGGCCTGTAGAATGGATGAGTTAGTCGCAATGACTGTACACGATATAGAAGACTTAGAATCTAAGCTTTTAATCAGCATACCTGATTCGAAAACCAACAAACCAAGATCATTTGTAATTAATCAGATGTACTTGAATGTTTATCGAAAGTATGTTTCGTTAAGACCAGAAAATATGAACAGTGACCGATTTTTCTTTAAATATCAAAGCGGAAAGGGTTGTAGACAAGTGGTAGGAATTCATCAATTTAGAAAAATGCCCAAAATAATTGCTACTTATTTGAACTTGGTAAATCCGACAGAATATACTGGTCACTGCTTTCGTCGGTCTTCTGCAACAATATTGGTTGACTCTGGTGCCGACATAACTAGTTTAAAGAGGCAGGGCAGATGGAAGTCATCAAACGTTGCTGAAGGATATATCGAAGAATCGCTTAACAATAAGGTTGAGGTGACAAATAAAATTTTCACAGTACAAAATATTCAACAAAATGACACTTCCACCCTGCATGTTTTCCAAAATGTTTCTCATAGTTCTAAGAGTGTTCCTCCAATGTTCAATAATTGTACTAACTGTCAAATTACTGTAAGTATAACAAATTGATCTTAAAAATGTATTCAGCAATGACTTGATGTTTTCAAAATTTAAATTAATTCCTTATAAGCAATGTGTTTTCTATCATTTATGTAGAACACTAACAACTGTACGGAAATATCATTTCCTTACAGTAAGGAAATGACATTTCCTTACAATAAGGAAGTCCTGACTTTTTCTTCAAGAAATTTTGACAGGAATGTCAAAATTTCCTGGCGATTTGCGGAAAAATTATATTAAGTTAAGCGTTTTATGAAGTGACGTTATTGGAAGACATGTTTCTAGTTAACATATCACCGAGAGGCTTACAAATAAGGATTTGGTACTCACCAAGTAAGTTTAAAAGTTAAAAACAATTAGTACGAATTGTTTTTAATTTTAATTTTAATTTAAATTTAATTTTATTTTAGGCTAAGGAAAAGTCACTTTTAACATTACAACAAAAGAAAAATAGACTAATATGGTCAAAAGCATAAAGATTGGAGTTTGTCGCAATGGGATTCAACACAATGGAGTGATGAGTCCAGATTTGAAGTGTGTTGGAAACAGTAGGAATCACGTCATTCGCAGGAAAAATGAAGCTTTACATCTCGACTGTCTGAAGGGAAAAAATTTCCTGCATCTGTCATGATCTGGGGCAGCATGTCATTTAAAGGTATGGGAAAGTTACATTTAATCGATGGGATTGTAAACACTGACAAATATATGAATATTTTAGAAGAATCTCTTTTATCGATTATGGAACACCGTTTAACATCAGTCTTAGATTTTGTCTTCCAACAGGATGGCGGAGGTTGTCATACCTCAAAAATGAGTTTAAAAATGGATTAAAGACCATGGCATACCACTTCTAAAATAAGTTTCTAACAGTCCTGAATTATACCCGAAAGAGATTTTGTGGCCCGAAATAAAAAAAGCTCTGAGAAAACATCCTGACAGTTCCGTCAACGAATTGAAGGCAAAATTGCAAGAAATATGGGATTAGTTTACATCAGGATTTTTTCAGAACTTAGTAAAAACTATGCCTCGAAAAATTGTGGATGTCATTAAAAATAAAGGAGATGTAACTCAGTGGTAAACTTTCACATTTTTTTTTTGTTAATATCACATATTCTATGCGTTTTTTTTAATTTATTAAAATTCTGTTTAATTAATAGTTTTCATTATGTTATAAAATATGTTATATAATTAAAAGAAATTCAAAAATGTTGTTCGATGCATTAAAACCTCTAAAATTTACGCTGCGCGTTTATTTTTGTTCTCTAAAATCAAATTTCTTATCAATGTAACGTTGACGCCAATGTAACGGCCAACTGATATGGGAAGGGGCTCCTAGACTAAGTACAATGAAAAAATTAAGCAACCAAAATGTTTCTAAATACGAATGTCAATGTGTCCCTATTAATTTGAATGAACGCTACCTACTTTTAATACAAATTAGCTTCGATTATTTATTTATTTACTAAGTACCTATTCTCATGCAAAACTTTTGGCCTTTGCTTTCACGAGAAAGTATTATTAGAGATATAGGTTAATGTTTTTATTTGTATATATAAACTCAAGATAAGTATTTGTAGCCAACTATAAAATCCAGCTACGTATATAAAAACGTCCCTCCTGGTAATTTCCGTATTTCGTTATATTTTATATATCGCTTACCGATCAAAGGCAATATCTCGCATGGGCCGTCGGCAAAGAATTGAACCTGGCATGGCAAATGCCTACTTACAGGTTATTTACGATATCGGTAAAAAGTAATTTTTTTCTCGTCTCGAAGAGGTCCAATATCTCACATACGTTGCATTCATTGACGTCAGGCATCAGTCGCAGGTGGCTGTGATGGGTCTGGGCGCGATCGTCCCGTTTAAATTCATATCTGCTTGTCAGAGCTGGGATAGCACAAGTTGGGTATCATTCGATATCGTAAAAGAAAATACGAGGATCGGCAGTTTTAGCTTTTACATACCATGTCAGAATATTTCATTGTCTTTTTTATAAATTTATATTTGTGTGATTTCAGATGAAATTATTCTGTCTACTTATAAAATAGAGTAAAATAATAAAATTTTTATATAATTTATTGCTCATGTGTGAGCAAAAAAGATATGTAAGGAAAGGTAAGAAAAATTTGGTTACGTAATATATAGACACAACCAAACTTATTGCAGAACAGACAGAACAGAAATTTCAAAAGGCTATAAAAATCGCTCTAGCACAGACAGAAGACTATAACAACATAGACTCAGCTTGGAAAAATATCAAAGTAGCTCTGATAAGCGTATCAGATGAAATACTAGGACACAAAAAGAAAATAACAAAAAAATGGTCCGATGATGATTGCCTGAACTCCATATTAGCAAGAAATATGGCTAGAAGCAACATGCTACAAAACCCCTCGCACAACAACAATGAAATGTATAGACAAAGAAGAACAGAGACAAGAAAACTAATGGAAAGGAAGAAAAGAGAGTATCAGGAACAAATAATCAGGGATATAGAAGAAAAAAGAAAGAACAAACAAGCGAGGCAGTTCTTTAAAGGAGTTTTAGATATCAAGACCGGGTACCAAGCAAGAACAGGAAACTTTCTTCAAAACGACAGTGGACAGCTTATCACTGATAATAAGGAAATGTTAAAAACCTGGAAGGAATACTTCTATCAACTATTGAATGACCAATCTAGCAGAAGTACATCAAACATAGAGGTACATACAGCTGAAATAGAAGACCAATACCCGACATACGAAGAAGTAATACAGGCAATTAAAAAACTCAAAAATAATAAGACACCAGGTAGCGATGGTATACCCGCAAAGTGCTTAAAACATGGAGGAGAAGCGTTGTACAGTTCGATATACAAGCTCATTCAATACATTTGGCAAGAAGAAACAATGCCAGATGAATGGAAAGAAGGGGTTATTGTACCAATACACAAAAAAGGAAACAAAAAGCAATGTATTAACTACAGGGGAATAACACTCCTAAACACCACCTACAAAATCCTTTCAAACATCCTACTAGAAAGAACCAAAACATACACAGAAGAAATCGTTGGAGATTATCAATGCAGATTTAGACCGGGCCGCTCTACAATTTACCAGATATTCACAATAAAACAGATAATGGAAAAATGCTGGGAGTTTGATCGTGAGCTTCATCAGATGTTCATAGATTTTAAACAAGCATTTGATAGAGTATGTAGGGACAGACTGTGGACAGCGATGCAGGAACTTGGCTTTCCAAAAAAAACTAGTCCGGTTGATACAGATGTGTATGGAACGGTCACGATGTAAGGTGAGAGTTGGACAACAATACTCGGAGACATTTGAAATAAACAATGGACTAAAACAGGGAGATGCACTTTCACCACAACTCTTCAACTTAGCTCTGGAGCACATAATCAGAAGTGCAAGAATCGAAAAACCGAATACAGTATTTCATCGAGAAGGACCAAACTTACTACTGGGATTTTTCAGACGATATAGATCTAATAGGAAACACGCGATTAAGGATGAAGGAGACTTTCGTAAGGTTTGAGAAGGAAGCAGAGAAGATGGGGCTCCAAATCTACGAAAACCAGACTAAATATATTTATATGAGCCGCAATAACCAAAGCAGAGACAGAATCGGTCAGAACATTACCATCGATGACTTTAACTTTGAGCGCGTTAGAGAATTCAAGTATCTTGGAACAACAATAACTGAAGACAATAACGGATCACAAGAAATAAACAACAGGATTCAGGCCGGCAACAGATGTATTTTTGCCCTCCAAAACCTTATAAAATCAAAACAACTAACACGACGTACGAAGATACAGGTCTATAAAACAATCATACGACCCGTTGTGATGTATGGAAGCGAAACGTGGACGATAACAAAGGCAAATGAAGAGAGACTACGTGTTTGGGAAAGAAAAATCCTAAGGAAGATCTTTGGTCCGGTGCTTGATGAAGCATCAGGACAATATAGGATAAGAACTAATAAAGAGCTTGAAGAACTTTACCCAGACGCCAACATCATAAAAGAAATAAAGTCCAGAAGACTCCAATGGGCAGGACACCTCAGAAGACATTCTGACGAACGAACAGTAAGACTGGTGTGGGAGGAAGTCCCAACTGGAAGGAGACCACGCGGACGCCCTCGTCTTCGGTGTCGAGATAATATAGCAGGAGACCTAAGCACTATGGGCGTGGAGAACTGGATGGAGGTTGCTCAAGATAGAAAACAGTGGAGGCATGTTGTCGAGTCGGCTAAAACCCACGAAGGGTTGTAACGCCACGGAGTAAGTAAGTAAGTAACCAAACTTATACTATTTCTTATTATTTTAATCGAATTTAAAATAAAAAACAACCTACGAAGTCAAAAAATAGTTATTTTAAAGCAATTTAATCACCAATACATAACAATTAAAGAAATCAATAAATTCTTAAATCAAAAAATTAAAATTATTTGTTTTAAACTTAATAGCGTACAAAATTTTAATATACAGAGAATAAATTGTTTTTATTTATTTATGTTTTTTTAGTAGTCAGTATTACTAACCATATGCCTTATGCATGCTTTAATTCGCGTGGTAATGCTTCCAAACAAATTGTCAAGATTTTATTTTGGTAGGTTGTGCCTTTCTTTAAGAAAAGCTTATACTAGTTGTATGGTGTTTCTAAATTAAGCCGACGAGATCGGTAGACTCGTTTAAAGTCAGTAGGTGCTAGTTTGGCAACTTTAGAGATTTACATCAAAATGTTTACCGTACTGATAGAAGTCAAGGGATATATCTCCTAGAAAGTCTCTAATTGTGACGAGACAGGGCTTTCTTGGCAAAGCATGTCGAATAGGGCTTACATAACAACACAGGACTCGATGCCAGGTCACAAACCCATGAAGAAGATATTAACTTTTACAATTTGCGACCATGCAGGTGGCAACGGTAGCAAAATCAAGCCTCTTTTAGTATACTATTTAACAAAACCCAGATCCTTTAAGTCACATAAGTTTTCAAAAAAAAAGTTATATGAAGGGCAAAGTCGTGGATCACAAAGAAATTCTTTATGGAATGGATAAACCTGGTGTTTGGCCTTCTGTTAAATAATATTTACAAGAAAACATCTATCACTAAAGTTTGACGCCAAAGATCGACCTACGTTGATGTCAGCAGCATGGAAGAAGGATTACAATGCTGATTGTAATCAGCATTGTTTCATCATCATCATCATCAGTGATATGTTTTGTCATTACTAATAAAAACAGGCAACCTCTATCAGTCTCTTAAAAACTGATAGACGACTTCCCACACAGCCAACACCACCCAGTCATCTTAGAGGTGGGAATCCAGATTCCTATAATTACATCCATCCCACGGTGAAATCTAAAGAAAGCCATTTTGGGTAGCTTTTCTGCCGAACTGGACAAGACTCTAGGCTGGATACCCCCTATTATCAGAAATTACACAAGATTTGTTGGAGCCGTAACAAGCACGGCCAAAAATCATATACTAAGAGGCTACCGAAAAGAATACATTTCTGGTTGGCTTTATAACAGCGAAGAACTGTACCAAAATTTCCTTGAAAGCGGCGATCAACAATTAGCCGAAGAACTGCTTTATAGCCTAGATGTAGCGAGACAACAAAAATGGACGGAAACTGTAGAAAGTCTTAATTTTCGACAGGTTCCGCATAATAAAGCGGAACTTCCATAACAAGGAACAAAACAACAATTAACCCAAACACTATTGCCTCACATCTGGTATCGACATCTAGGGCCTCGAGAGACTAGCCAACCAATCAAGGTAAAACGAGAGCTCAAAACTTTTAAATTCCAATCTGCAGAAACCGAATACTCTCGCCCTTTCACTTAGAAAGAAGTCGCTATAGCTTTTAAGCATGTAAAGCCAGCTAAGGCCCAGGTTTTGACAATATTCATCCCGAATTCTTAATTACCAGAGGCAAATATGCGAAGAAATGGATGGGCCACTTTTTCACAGATATTATGAAGACCGGTACCACATCACAGGAACTCAAATATCATTGCCATATTAAAACCAGGGAAACCAAATAATAGCAACCTTAGAGACTAGCCTAGAGCTATAAACCAATAGCCCTAGTATCGTAAAAGCAGGCAAAGTTCCGACTAAAAAGAAGCTGTGCAGATTAGGTTCTTTCACTTACCACATTTATTGAGGCAGGATTTCAGAGAAAACTTAAAACTGCAGCCTGCATCCTCTTCTTTTTAGCCTGTACATAGTTGATACATCAAAAACCAAAACAATGAAGGTTGGTTACGCTGATGACTGGGTCCTTGCAACAAGGTGTAAGTCAATTGAACAAACAACAGAAATCCTTACGGCAGGACTTACACACAGTGGGAAAGTATTTCCGTAACATAGCAGATGCGGTTATATGATGCACAAATAGCGTAAACGACCATCCCTACTTACGACTGAAACTGCGGACAACCACAAATCATCTGTCACATTACAAAACAGTGTCCCACAATATACTATCTAGGTAGGTCAAAGGATTTTCAAATAGCGACTCCACAGTCGATATAATATATAAATAAGTTAGATGTTTATTTATAAACATATGTGTAATGTTTTATACAAAATATATGTAAATTTAAAAGTAAATGTGTCAAGTGCCATACGATATATAAAATATATGAAAACAACGCGCCCACGCAAGCGCTTCACGTCTTCGACAATGCACCTGCTCAATCACCAAATCTCAAAAATGATTTACTCGAAGAGTTCCAGTTTATAAGAGTTTAATACCTACCATCCTATAGCACTTCCATTTTGCGGCCCATGGACCAGCAGGTGATTTCTAAATTTTAAAAGTTGTACACCAAAATACATATTTTGGGTTTCTTTGAGGTAACGTAAAACACGAACTGTACTCTTCGAGAGTTCTGGAAAAACCACTTTAATATTGTGATATGCTCAAGAATTTTTGATTATGACTAGATGGCTGTTACAACGAGGAACCTAACCTCTGCATAAAAGAAGCTGTAGTCTGAGACTGTACGTAAAAGAGCCTTTAAAGGATTGGAACCCGAAGTCTCGGTGATTGTTTCTCTGGGAAGATTTATGGATCTATGGGTAAATAAGAGGGATGTAAAGAAACTCGTCGACAAACAGTCTCAGGAGGTGACAAGCCAGGAGTTATACGATCTACATTTGCAGCAGCATATGGTGGTTTAACGAAAAACTGGTTTTAAAACCATTAATGAAGGAAGTTATCTCTACAAGAGTTATGAATGAGATCTTGGGAAAGTGCGAGAAAGGTGTAGAGTCCGTAAAATAAAATTACCACGAATAAGTTGCAAGTGATTGTGCATCGGAGTTGTTCCAAAAAACTAGCCTAACTCATTTCTGAAATATCCTGAAAGGGAGGAAGATTTTTGAAACGATAGTTAGGTTAAAATTAAGCGCTTTCTTTAATTTAAGATAGTCAGATGACATCAAGAGCATTCAGCACAACTGGATTCAGGGTGCTTAAGATAGAATGTATTGGAATTATTTACAGGAGGCCTATGTTTAGCAGTGGATTCAAAACGGCTAATAATGATGATGTATTTATATAAATAAAGTTAACGTCATGTTAATACTTTTTTCTAATTCAATAACACTTAACAAAACAACTGAGGTGGTGTTTGGCAGCTAAACCGGATTAATGGCATTCCAGTTAATTTCAATGGAAAACATTACTTTAAAATATAAACAATTTAACATACTAATATAGTTGTAAAAGTTGTAAAAAAAATAAATTGAAGAAAGAAGTCCTGAATATCATTGGTGAATACAAAACATAAAATAAAAAGCTTCAAACAATAAGGCAACATTGAATAGGCAATAATAACCACCCGGAATTAAGCAAACACATAATGAAAATGATAAAATCAACAATAGAGACCTGATGATAAATTTTTGCACGCACAACAAATTTAGAATAAACAACAAATTTTTTTGGCTAAAATGAGCCACACACTCAATAACACCCCTGGACAAATATTTCTGATATATTATGTTATAACCAACATATATATGTTTGGGAAAGTATTTAATAATTATTTTCATATTTTACATTTAATATTTTTATTATATTGTACTATAATGTGATCTTATTTAATGGTCTATTCTAACTAGTTATTTACTTTAAAAGATAATATTTTCTGTTATTCAGTAAAATCTCATTGTCAAACAGGAAGATTTCCTGTTTGAGGAAATAGAGCCCTCTATTGTTTAACCCGATTATAAATGAAAAAGTAAAAACTGAAACAGGATACCAAATAGGAGAAAAACACCTTAAAATATTCTATCCAGACGACGCAATACTGCTCTCTCAGAGTGAAGATGATTAACAACATATTATGCTACACCAATTTAATATATTTACCAGAAAACTTAACATATTAATTTTCCTAAAAGAGTGACATAGAACAAGTGATGTAGTTCATCAATGTCTAGGCATCACATTATCAAGCTACTGAAAGCTCGAAACAGAAGTAAAAGACCAAATAGATAGAGCAAATAGAGCCGCAGGTTTCCAAAATCAACAATATATGGAAAAATAAAAATATCGGAAATAAAATGAAAGGGAGAGTTTACAAAACAGTCATCAGACTCAGGGAGAACAAAAAGGATGTTAAAACATCAGAGATCAAAGCACTTAGTAAAATTGATAGGTAAACACTTATAATTATTATCCTTATTCGGCTTATATAAAGGATTGTATAAGCCGAATGACAACAAATAGAGTAGTAAAGAGAGGTTAAAAGAGGTTTCTTCAATGGGAAGACGATTAGTAGGAAGACCATGTAAACGATGGAATGACAACTTACTAGAGGCGCATTGAAAAACAGACATAGTCATGTCTACATAAAAAGAAGAAGAAAAAAATTACAAAACGACTTAAACTCGTATGTCGAGGTACCACTGTGCTGTAAGTTTCCTTCTAATTATCATTTTTTCTTAAACTCTCCATCACTTTATCGATAAATATAATTACGACGTTTCAAATATTTTGATTTTTTAAATTTTCATTCTTCTCATGAGGTTACACTTTACCACCGTACTTAAATCAATCGGTGATTATTAAAAGGAACTAACTCCAAAAATGTACAATTTTGACTTTTAAACGTGAAGGTATTTTTCGGTATTGCCGATCGACTGGTAAAGAAAGGAACCTACTCCCATTAAGAGTGGGCTTAGATTTTGTAACCAATAAATATGGTTGGGTCGTGAAAGGATCTCAATCCCGGAGTTAGTTCCGTTCACTACTCAACTTTCGACCGTTGTCAATGGCGTACGCCAGACTTGGCATTGCAGTCACATACCTGAGTGAGTTTTACTGTTTTCGCGCTTGTTTTCGCAGTCTGTTCTAGTCGGCTGTTAACCGAAGTGTAGTGTATATTCTGTATTATTTTGTGAAATGATGAATATTGAGGATGAAACTAATGTTTAAAATGGAAAAAAAACGTATGCGCAAGACAGAGAGCTGAAAGTCTAATGTCAGGAAGGTGAATAAATTAAAAGAAGAAGCATATAAAACTGCAAAAGGAAATATAGTTCCAAAAAAGACAATCGTGTCGCCTATATGCAGGTAAGGCTATACAACCATTTTATGTCGTTTTGGTGGTTGTAATTCTTATTATTTTCAGCTGTAAAATAGATTGTTACAAAAAGTTTACAATAGATCAACAAATTGATTTATTAAATACCTTCCACAATCTGAATTCTAAAAATGAACAGGACCTTCATTTACAACGGCTTATGGAATGTTTCCCGATTACACGCAGAAGAGGGAACGTAGAGAAACGCAATGCTAGTTTTAAATTTTTTTGCATTCGAAATAATGATCGGGTGGCAATATGCCGCAAAGCATTTATGAATTTGCACGTTGTTAGCCAAAAACGTGTTTATCGTATTGCAACATTACTTTGTCAAGGAATAACTCCAAAAGACAAAATAGTTATAATATTAAATCTCATGCAGTCTCTGCGGAATTATGCAAACAAATTCATGATCATATTGGTTTTTTTCCTACTAAAAGCAGCCATTATGGGCAAAGCCATATTACATATTTGAATGCAAGACTCAATGTAAAAATAATGTACAAACTTTATAAATCAAACTATCCAAAGACAACGGTTAAATATGAATTTTATTTAAAATATTTTAATGAAAACTTTAACCTGCCATTTGGTCGGCCTCAAATTGATGTTTGTTCATCGTGTGAAGCAATGGAAACAAAGTTAAAGAATCCCCACTTATCTCAGTCTGTAAAGCTAACAGTAGAAGCTAAACTTCAAGTACATAAAAGGCGAAATAAGAAATTTTATAACCAACTAAAAACTACTCGAGAACTTTGCAAGTCCTATGAAACAACGTGTGGTCTTGTATTTGACTTTATGCAAAACTGGCCATTGCCACATATCCCCGTGCAAGAAATCTTTTATAAGAGACAGATACGGGTATATGCTTTTTGTATCACAAATTTTGCATCACGCATGTATCTATATTCCGAGGGTACAGCTAAAAAAGGCGCAAACGAAGTATGCAGCTTTCTCATGGACTACATTAGAGAGTGTGTACCAGAAACGGCTAAAACGTTGTATTTGTTTTCTGACTTCTGTCCTGATCAGAATAAAAATCATTCTTTCATCCGTTTTTGCTTATGTCTAGTATAGACAGAAAGATTTGGAAATATTATCCACAGATTCCATAAGAGGCCATTCATTTCTAGACTGCGATAGGACATTCGGCCTATTTAAAAGAAGTATAAAGAAAGCAGATCGCATTTATCATCCTATGGAGTATGTTGAGTTAATCGCCAACGCAAAATCAAACATAACAGTAAAAGTTATTCGTACGGAAGATATCAAGGACTTATTTAATGTAAACAACCAGGAATTAGACCGAGGTCATTAAACCTATTTGATGCTTTGTGTATTGCTTACCCTGAAAGAAAAGTGCCAATCAATAAACATAAATTTGACGCTGTCAGAAAGTTATTAGTTTATAATCCCGAAGACAATGAAGAATTTAAGCACTTTTATGAAGCTTACCTTACATGGCCTACTACTATGGAAGAAAACGATTAGTTTAAATAATGAAAATGTAATAATTTAGTATTTATAAATCTGACTTGAAACTACCAATTTGTTTCATTTATTTTTACATACAAGCAATTAGTTTTAGAAGGAACTAATTCCAACGCAATTTTTTTCAAATAAAACTTGTTTAAAAACAAATAACCTACTGGGATTATTGTTAAAAGTACTGCAGCATAGTTGCTTTCAATCTACCATAACGTCGTTTTGCTAAAATTACTAGTGTAGTTTATAAACAGTTTTTTTTTTTAATTTCCCAACATTTTAGTTGTGCGGAGTTAGTTCCTTTCAATAATCACCAATTCAAATACCAATGTGATAAAAAAATTTAAATTAGAGTCAGATGTTGTATTATGCTCATATACTTTTTTAAAATTAATCCTGATTAAGATTTAATTTCCTTAAATGGGATAAAAAAATTAATAAACAAATTTAAATGTATAAATAAAAAAATGACATGAAAAAAATAAACAAGTATAATCTAATTTTAGGATAAAAACTGTTTTAACGTTGAGTCAAAAGGTATCTTATAAATCATCCTGGTATTAGAAATCGGAAGGAGGATAGTAAAAGAGGGGTAGATAACATTGAGGGTCGTAAACTGGGATAAATGCTATATTTGGAGCATATTGGTGAAATGATCGTCTGAGATGGGATGCTCAAATTTTGATGTTTATGGGATAATTCCAATCTGTTTGTAGTTCTGAAATAAGTATTTACATTGTGCTTACCTTTCTAAATATCGATTTCAGTATTAAAATATTTCAAAGGTACAAATAATATATAATAAATGCTTTCAAAATTCACGTATCTAGATCAGATGACATACTTTCGTAAAGAAAATAAGATTTATTTGGGTGACTTGTTCAACGAGATCAATATCTTATAACGTATTTATACGAATAGAAACAGTAATTGGATTTTGTACAGTTATGTGTTTTAGTTTGTGCTTAAAACTATTAAATAGTACTTAATTTAGATGTATGTTAATAAAATTTGAAAAGTAAATATAACAAAAATTTAAAGCCAATACAATCTACAGGTCTAGGTATCTATTATAATTAGATCTAGGTAAGTCCTTGTACTCGATTTGTCAATAAATAAACTGCCACTTAACCGTAAATGTCAGTTTTAGAACCTCCAAAAAAGATGCAAAAAATTTACTACTCCTCTAACGAGATATGGAATATTCAATGTGACATCGTAAAATCCTGTGAAAGTGTCTAGTGAAGTTAAGTACGTTAGAAAATATACAGAGCGGCCCAAAAGTCTGAAAACGGTCAATTATCCCGTAAATTGCTGGTCACAATTTTACAAAATTTAAGGTACACTTATTTTAGGATACGGAGATTTGCCGTTTCTCTTATATTATTATTAATTTTGGTTTTTCAAATTTATCACCCTGTATATTCAGTCATTATTGGAATCTCTTATTCAATACAAGTTCAACTATATGTAACACTTATGATTTTATGTAGTCTGGGAGGTCTTAAGTAAATAATAAAACGTCGAGGAATACACTGCACCCCAAAATTAACGCATAATTTTAAAAACCCTGGTAAATTAAATAATTTTAATGTTTCGATTTTTGTGCTAATATATTATCGTTACCCCCGGTATATTGTAAGATTTATCGAAAGAACGGTAAAAACGCTGATGTTTTTATCATTTTTTTGCAAAAAATTAAAAACATGCTAATTGTGCTTCATTTTATTTCGAATTTAGTTGGGTTGGATTTCGTTGTGCTGAACGTTTAAAGGGGGTTTTCAGGTTTATTAAGTGTTTTTTCTTTGAAATGAACCACCCGCAGCAAGAAAATCGAAATTTGTCAGAAAGTGACTGTTTTAGAATCGTTACTCTTCGCGAAGAAGTATACACTCAAGTAGAACTCGCTGAACGTTTTAACGTCACCCAGTCAACAATTTTAAGAGTGTTAACACGTTTTTCTGTTACTGGAAGTAACTCGAGAAGACCCGGTCAAGGCCGTAAAAGGGTTACAACTCCTAATCAAGACCGGTTTTTGACACTTCGTACACTGAGACAAAGGTTTGTTTCCAGTACTTCTCTACAAAATGAATTTTTGGATCGTTATAACTTTAAAATCAGCCTAAATACAATTAGAAAAAGACTTGCCGAAAACGACCTACACCCTGGAAGGGCACCAATTGGCCCATTATTGACCAGATACCATAGAAGGCAAAGATTGAATTTTGCTCGTGAACATGTTGATTGGAATAATGACGATTGGGGAAGAATATTGTTCACCGATGAATCCAGGTACTTTCTTTTTTCTGATGACAGGAGAAACCGAGTGTATAGAAGGCCTGGGGAACGCTACGCATAGTGTAACACCGTAGGGACTGTACAGTATGGTGGCGGTTCGATAATGGTATGGGGTGGGATTAATTTAGAGGCTCGTACGGAATTAGTTAAAATAAATCACGGTCGGCTTACATCGCAGAGGTATATAACAGACATTTTAGAAGAGCATGTCGTGCCATTTGTAGCATTTATTGGGGATAATGTCATGCTTATGCAAGATAATGCCAGGCCACACACGGCAAGAATTGTTTAGCAGTATCGTCAGGAGACAACGGAATGCTATACTACTCAGGAAACGATGACCCATCACATTTGTATGGCGTAGGAATTCTCGTTGATTAAAAAATTAATAGAACAGTAATAAGCTTTACTCCAATATCAGACAGAGTCGCGATTCTGAAACTTAATTCAAAGACTCTTCCAATAAACATAGTACAGGTGTATGCTCCAACAGCCGACAAAGATGAGGAGGAAATTGAAATATTCTATAATCAACTCAATGCCGCTCTAAAATTGACAAAAAAATGTGAGATAACAATCATCCTAGGGGATTTTAACGCCAAAATTGGTAAAGGAGCAGTGGCACCATGGATTGGTGAGTATGGATTGGGCGTTAGATATGAACGTGGAGATAGACTCTTAGAATTTTGCCAAAATGAAGATCTGGTTATAGTAAATACCTTATTTGATCTACCTAAACGTAAAATATACACGTGGAAATCACCAGCAGACCGAGAATCACACATCGTCAGAAACCAAATAGACTTTGTCTTGATCAGAAATAGGTTTAAAAATTCAATAAAATCAGCAAAAACTTATCCAGGTGCCGATATATACTCGGATCACGTCCCTATTATTGTCGAAATGGAAGCAAAATTAAAAAAAGTTAAAAAACAAAAAGATTAGAAAAGAATTCGATGTGACAAGATTAAAAGATACTCAGATAGAACAAAGAGTTAGACAGAAAATCAATGATAATCTTAAACCCATCAAGTCAAAAAACACCAACTCTAAAGACGTAAATGAAAATTGGAGAGAGGTTCAACAAGCTTTAAAAGAAGCGGGAGAAGAAATACGTGGACCAATACCAAAGAAAAGACATATGTGGATGACAGACGAAATTCTAACTCTCATGAATGAAAGAAGAAAATATAAAAACATAAACACTAGCAAATACAAATCCCTAAACAGCAGGATTAGAAAGGACATAATAACAGCAAAAGAAAGATGGCTAACTGAACAGTGTCACGAAATAGAAGAATATGAAAAGAAATATGATAGTTTTAATATTCATCGGAAAGTGAAGGAAATGACGTCGGGAAAACAAAATAATATACATGTTATAAAAGACACGAATGGTAACATTCTCACAGATACAAAACAACAACTAAACAGATGGACAGAATACATAAAAGAACTATTCGGGGATGACAGACAACAAATCATAGATGAGGACTCTGGTGAATCGGGACCAAAAATTTTAAAACAGGAAGTTCAATACGCATTAAAACAGACAAAAGGGAAAAAGGCCACAGGTCCGGATGAAATCCCGATTGAGTTTCTTAAACTGATCGATGATGAAATGATAAACATTCTAGTAGAACTTTATAATCATATTTATCAAACAGGTATTTTACCAAAGGAGTGGTTAGTATCCACATTCGTAATTATTCCCAAAAAGCAAAATGCAAAAGAATGCTCAGAACACCGTACAATTGCATTAATGAGCCATGTTTTGAAAGTATTTCTACGAATAGTCCACAATAGAATTTACAGAAAGCTGGATGATGAAATTAGTGATAGTCAGTTAGGCTTTAGAAACGGCACGGGAACCAGGGAAGCATTGTTCGGTATAAATGTGCTCATGCAAAGAAATCTGGATATGAACCAAGACATGTATACATGTTTTATTGATTTTGAAAAAGCATTTGACAAGGTACAGCACAATAAACTAATTAATATTTTAAAAATGAAAAACATCGATAGCCGCGACATCAGAGTAATCTCGAACCTCTACTGGGACCAGAAAGTCAAAATAAGAATTGAAAATCAAATGTCGGAAGAAATAGAAATTCTTCGGGGTGTGAGACAGGGCTGTGTTTTGTCACCACTGCTGTTTAATATATATAGCGAAGACATTTTCCAAGAAGCTTTAGGAGAGTGTAACGATGGAATAATAATAAATGGTGAAATTATTAATAATATAATACATGCCGATGATACTGTCATATTCACTTCAACTCTGCAAAGTCTAACAAACATACTGGAACGGCTGAATAAAAAGTGTACCATATATGGTATTAAAATGAACTTAAAGAAAACAAAATTCATGGTCATTACAAAACATCCAAAAGACAACGAGACACTCCATATTAATAATATCCAGATAGAAAGGGTAGATAAATACAAATATCTAGGAACATTGGTTAGTCAAAACGCAGAACAAACGCAAGAGATTAAAAGCCGTATAGAAATAGCAAGGGCAAAATTTGTAAAAATGAAACATCTATTGTGTAGTAGAGACCTAAGAATGGATCTAAGGATAAGGTTATTGCGCTGCTACATTTTTACAACTTTGCTCTACGGATCTGAGGCATGGACATTGAAACAACTGGAGATTAAGAAATTGGAAGCTTTTGAGCGTTGGTGTTATCGAAGGATGCTACGAATAGCATGGGTAGACAAAATTACCAATATTGAAGTCCTTGATAGGGTTAATAAGAGGGACGAAATTGTACAGACAATTAAGAGGCGGAAACTTGAATATTTCGGTCATATATTAAGAGGTCCTCGTTATGGGCTACTACGTTTGATTATAGAGGGCAAAATAAAAGGTAAAAGAGATTAGGAAGAAGACGAACCTCCTGGCTATGAAATCTAAGGGAATGGTTTAGTCTGAGCTCTAGCCAACTATTTAGAGCTGCTGTAAGTAAAATAAGAATTGCCATGTTGATATCCAACCTTCGTTAGAAGATGGAACCTTAAGAAGAAGATCGTCAGGAGGTTGGAATTCCTGCCATGGATTGGCCTGCGAGAAGTCCTGACCTTAACCCAATAGAACATGTTTGGGACATCATAGGCAGACGACTACGACAACTACCTAATGCACCAAACACATTAGATGAACTGTTTTTGCGGTTGGTTGAAATTTGGGATCAAATTGATCAAGAAGAAATCAGAACGATTATTCTCAGTATGAGAGATCGTTGTCAAGCAGTAGTAAATGCCAGAGGAGGCAATACTAGTACACGGTAGTAGTATTTTCTTCAACTTTAAAAACTTTTTCTTCATTAATTTATTATGTTAGTTTGTTTAGATGAGTTCGTTTAGATGTTATAATTTATGTTAGGATGTTATATTGTTAATTTCAATACATTTTTTGTAAAAAAAGAAGAGTTTTATTTAAGATGTTCTAAAACAACCATAAAGCAGAAAAGAACAAACAAAATTTTTTTCATTACAACTCAAAATAAGACTTTTAAAATTATGCGTTAATTTGGGAGCCCAGTGTAGTAGAAATGAATTAGTTTCTACCTCCTTCGTGAACTGAATAATAGGATATATATACAATTCAAATGAGTTTGAAAAGACAACAAAGAGACCCTGCCCATGGGGCCAAATGACGAATTTATCGTCAACATATCGTAGCCAACATAGTGTATATGTAGATAGTGCACGAGTCTCGAAGTCTTCCATAAAGATATTGGCAATTACTGGAGATAGCGAAGAGATTGAAACATTGTTTATTTGAGAGATAGGTGGTCTTGCTGGATACTGTATTTGGTTTTCAGAATGTTTAGAGTTTTGTCTATAGGAATGTTTGTAAAGAGTTAAACGATATCGAAAATTACTAGAATGTCTGACGATGAAGTAGGGTATTGTTTAAGAAGTTCGATGAAATAAAAATCATTTTTGACAAAGGATGAAGCATTTTCGACGAAAAGTTATAAACTTTTACCAAGTACTTGGCGAATGGTTCTATAGGGCATTTGAATGCACTGACAATGGGACGTAGAATAAAATATCGGTTAGTAAATTTTGGGTAGGCCAGATATTCGAGGTGTTCTAGAAGACAACAGGAATTTGAGATTGTTTTATGTCAACTGGAACAGAGGTTTAATTCATAATGAGTTTTGTTGTTTTCTTTAGATAGGTTATTGGATTATTAGGAACTGATCTGTAGTTTGGAGTATTATTAAGTTTTGTGAATATATTAATATAAGAACTGTTTAGGATGACGGTATCATTGCCTTTATCGGCAGGAAGAATCACTAGATTTACTTTTCACAAAAGCATGATATAACTGTTGATTCTGACCATATTTCGGGATGTCTAAAACAAGAAATTAAATCTATATTAAGCTGCTATTTACTGCATATAGACAGAATTCTAGCAGCGGCGCCGCAGCGTGCACAGCTGCCTACACCAGGTGGCATGGCGACTTTTTTACTGGGCGATTAAAGCTTACTACAGTCGTGTACAAATTCCGTTGTGTACTTGGCAATTTCATGCTTGTTTGGTTTGCAGTCGAGTCGACTGAAAACACATTTAATATCACCGGTCGCTTCAAGCTTTGTTTCTAAGAAAACGGTTCATTCTAGACAAAAAATACTAAAAAACTTAAAATAACCGCAGCTATATTTCTTGTTTGAAACATTTATTTCTACGGCATTCATTTCATACGGCCGTGGGTAGAACTAGTAAACTTTTTCGAATTTTTTTAGGTCCTAAAATTGATATTTACAGCAAAAGTCAGCTTTTTTATAATTTTAAAAGGTCAACTGCCTTAAGAATGATGGTTGATATAAAAAAGTAATTAAAGAATTATCAGGACCAGGCTGGACCAATATTATATATACAGGGTGCGCGAAACCTCTGGTATTCTTTTATTACAGCTAAATTATACATAAAAAAAAAATTATCCTGATACTGATTTATATCAAAGACTAATATATAGGGTCAATCGAAACAACGGAATTAACCAAAGTTTAATTTTTTTAAATGAAACACCCCATTTAAAGCACTTTTTTATAATTTGTTTAAAATATTAAAAGTCAATATAAGGTTTTATAGGTCTAAAGTTTATAATGAGTTATAGTCCATTTCCATCATATTGATAGCACATTATGTATGCAAATCCCTAAACTGTTGATACGGGTGACTCAATAAAAAATAGATATTTGTCAACAATTTTACAGAAGTATAGGAAAACAATTTTAAATTGAGTATGACCACCAGGTATAAAGGTTGAAGCAGAATAGAATACAATAGTTTTGAGGGTTAATAACCCCTAAATAAAGTTGCCATTGTAGGAGTGATGGAGATTAACAGGTACTAATGAATTTGCAAGAAATGTAAGATGTTTATTTTATTGGTTATATATAAAATAATTTGTGGCCGTAACAGGGGCCGATTTATAAAAAAATGAATATTATTTTAATCAAATTCCATTAATTCAGATTTACTGCTTTCTTCAGAATTTAAGGAATCTTCAACTCCAATGTTAATTATTACCGGTTCCAGCGTTGTATCAGTCATATTATCCAAATTCCACATTTTATTTTCTTCCTTTTGAGCATGACTAACAGCATTTTTCCAATTTTCTGGAGTTACTTTTGATAAGGAATGTTCTACTAATTGTAAGTCTTCTAATTTAAAAGTTTTGTTGTTGCGTCCGACTTCACCCTTTACTTGAGACCATATATTTTCTATCGGATTCAGATCACAGTTGTATGGGGGTAAACGCAAATTAATTACATCACGGTTTAATGCAATTTCATCAATTACATATTTTTTATAAGCTGCTTTATTTTGCCTTACAATAGGTAATAATTCATTTTTTGTCGAATTCTCCTTGTACTCATTTGCGTGTTTATCCAATCATTCGATTATCTCTCCCTTTTTCCATGCCATTGTTGGCAATTTTTCTGCTAGTGTTTGAATGGTAACTAGCATTATCCATGACTATGACAGAATTTTTTTAAATTAAATCCAACATTTGCTCAAAATATTCTTCAAAAACGTCAGCAGTCATTTGCTCGTGGTAATGTTCGGTTGATTTTGAGGCAAAACTTAACCACCATTGACGAAACCGTATTCGCTTCCAATATGGGTTATTATGAGTTTGCGTCCCTTTCTAACAGAAATATTGTTTATTCCAGTAGATACACCTTCGATGAATGTCTGACGAGAACTTTTCACATTTGTATCAACCCATAGATATGGTACAGTATGACCTTCATTTAGCCAAGTCTCTAGAGTTTCCAGCTGTTCTTCGTGCGTAGAGGTTTTCTCCCCGGCTCTGGAACTCAATTTTTACAATGTATGTTAGCTGAAGTCATATTTAATTTAATACTGAACATCACAGTTTTTAAACAACAAGATGTATAATCTTTTATAACTATATGTAATTTAAAGGGTTTTTACCCATGTATTTTGGTGTCTCAGGCGTTTTAACATAGCCATTTTAAAACCTGATGATGGACTGTTTGGTCCGAAAACGTTTGTTTTTTTTATGTAGCCCTTTTACGGGTTTTTAAATAAATATACCCACTTACGAAGACTAACCTCTTTTTTTGTGATACGTGGTATACAGCCAGCTACAGGAATTGTTTTCCTTGTGGATTTTATTATTTTTTTTATTTATTTTAAAACAAGTATAGGGTGACGCCCATGGTTTTTTGACCTGTTGAGGATTTGCATACTTAATGTGCTATCAATATGATGAAAAAGGACTATAATGAAGTAAAAGGAGCGGCTAGCGGATATAGTATTCATTTTTTGACTGGTAGTAAAGGAAATACTGCAGAGTGTGTAGAAAGATTGTGTGTGTAGTTTAAGATCACTTATGGCATTTTATTTCCAATGATATAATCGACATAATTCTTGAATATACTAATGAAGAAATTAGCAGACAAAGGAGGTACCCAGTATGCAAGCTAAATTCGAATTTTGTCTCAAAAGTTTCGAAAGATGAACTAATAGCAGTGATAATCTTCTTTGCAGTGAAAATTGTAACCATTTTACCGTCAAACATATGTCTAATCCTACAATTTCTGATTAATTTTATAGATCCTTCATGTGTTGTCACAGTTTTGACGATATATAAAGTAGACAGGAGAAAAAGAAAGATTCTTTTTTTGAACATATAATTAAAAGATGGAAAATAGTCATTAAGGCTTGAATAACGTCACATAAAAAGTAATCTTATGTTACTATATACAAGCGATTTTTTAATATCCATAGTAGATATCTATTTAAGATGTTTGTACCTAACAAACCTGCCCAATATTAAATTAAGACTGTTATGATTTGCGACTCTTCATCAAGTACCTAGTTCACAATTGTCCGTATTTAGGATGAGGACCAAAAACAGTATATCTACCTCTTAAAGTAGCAAATTATTTTGTAAAACAAATAACAGAAACTTACTATGTTGGTACCAATAAGAGAAAGTGAAACAGACATACCACCAGAACTTTTCGAAACGCAGAGAAGAAATCTTAAAATTTCAATGTTTTGTTTTGATCAAGGAATAAGTTTATTGTTTTGATCATGGAAAAAATATATGATTTTTAGGTTCAAAAATCTGTACCTTACAGTAAGAAAAACCTATGTCGAAATTTTTACTGTTGAGCTATGACACATTGAAAATTCTCATTAAAATGCATATCCCGATTTTTGTTTTTTCAATGAAACTATTTACTTGTATTTAAGTTATATACAGTGTGATCTAAATGTATGTCATTTTTATGTTTTTATAGGAAACAGTTTAAAAAAAAAGTGACGTTGATTTTTATAGCACTAAATCTAATCTTTTTGGATACTATTGGTTATATAAACTCATTAGCTAGGCCATTAGAAGCTTTAATTTGTAGTATATTACCTCTTTATATTACCTCTTTATAAATATATTACAAATAAATACAGATACGGATTACTGGATAAAGTACACAAACTATTATAATATAATACAAGATTATTGGATAATATAACACAAATTAATAAAAATTATTTTATTTTCCATTCTATTTTATTATCAGAACTTGTTTCTTCAGTTTTTTCTTTGCATTGCACTGTATTAATATATTCCAAAAAGTACTGACTCGATTCGCTAATGTACGTGAGAAGTGCAAGTAAGTAAGTGCAAGTAAGTCACAAATAGGTTTGATGGCACCTGATTACGGAAAGTTCATACAGGATTTAAATCAAGAATATTAAATGCTTCATTCTCCTTAAAATATACCTACCTTGTGGTATGCTGGTCAAATACCATCTTTTCTGAAATATAACCACTTAGTACTTAGCCAGGAGACTTTGTCATAATTTTCTTTTCTATGTATAAATTTTTTATTTAGTAGTTATGTTTTAAAACTAAGAAAATCTGTTTGCTTTAGCCCAGCAACATTGATATCTTTTTTTCTCTTAACGCATCGTATCAAATTTGCCCATTCCCTTAAAATATGTTTTAGCATTGCCTTCTTTTTTTCCTTTTCAATTTAAACATGAATTGTATTTACTTCTAAATGGGTGTGACCGGGCTGTAAGTTTTGTAGACTTTTTTGTTTGTCTTTTGTTTTTTCATCATTAGAAGATTCTGCTAGGATTCTTTTCTTTGACATTGTTGCTTGAATCCATGACAATCTTGTACTGGTCACACTTTGCACCAATGGCTACGCGTGACTTTTTCTAAAATGTTACCAAAACCAGGTAAAAAATATCTTGAACCTCCTAAATATAAGTTTTTGTATATTTAAGGGATTTTATATTATTTTATGTAATGGACTTGGCGACTGGAGCATCGTATGGCTAATCCAAGACACTGAGATAAGAGTCAACGAAGTGCAAACATGTTAATAACAATATCGTAGAAAAGGGTTTTGTCAATAATCTATTAAACCAACGTTTCATAATGGAAATTAAAGAAAGTGACATCATTCGATCTTGTAATTGGGTATTACTTGGCATGTTTTATTTCGCTTTATTGCTAAAAAATTTCTTTTAACGGATGCAATTGTAGCCGTAATTGTTAGAAATTGGTTTGCCAATTTAAAAGCTTTCGTAAATGCATTATTATGCCATAGCTCTAGACTTTAAATAATAATACAATTTTTGTACATTTTTTTTAATATATTCTGGATCATTACAAAGAACGGTGAATTCTGTTTTTAACTTTACTGTGTCAAATTTTTGTCCATATAGCTTTACACGTTAATAAAAGGTGCTATTTGGAAATTCTTTTGCATAGTTTTTAAAATTGTCAAAATCATATAGTGCCAAACACTCTTTGCTTTATGTTGATGCTTTAAACCAAAAAAACCTATTTTAAAGTTCAATAATCTTAGTGTCTAACTTTAAAAAAAAATCGTCGATAAGACTCTTTATCATAGTTAATATTGATAATTCGTTGCCTCTTTTTGGAGTTGGAGACATCATCATTTACAAAATCTTCTTATTTTGACAATAGATTTTCAAAATGCTTGCGCTCTAATTGCAAACATTCAAGAAATTCATACATTTTTTTTATCAAATATTAAACAAAACTGCTGATTTTGGTAAAATATTCTCCCATTAACTTAAAAAGAAATTAAAATTAAATTCTTGCAATGCAATGTAAAAACCTTTCGAATAAATTCGTGTCTCTCCATCTCATGTTGATGTGCCACTATGCATTTCTTTAAATAGTTCGAGAAGCTCTACATCAAGACAAAAAATAGCATCAACGAATCTACTAACATAAATCCACCTTGTTGCTGCTTTGGGTAAACATTTTTGTACTAATTTATACAAAGCAGCAGACCTTTTGGACGATTATGAAAATCATGCAGTAAGTCCTGATAAAGTTTGATAAAATATTTTACACTTTTTAATATGTTCCACTAATTGCTTTAAAACCAAATTAAGTCTATGTGGATAACAATAAATAAACATTGTCTTTTGATACTTATCTTTAACCAGTTTTTGTAGGCAATTATGTTGCCCATTCATTACAGCTGTACCATTATAATTCTGTACAATTAGTTTATTTTCACATTGAAACTCATTTTACATAATCAACAAAATTTCTGATAAGGGCCAGCCGAACTCTCTTCACTAAAAGAAAGTTGCATGTACATATGGCTTATATAATGTGGTTTTTTACGTCACTTGAAAATCCCGAAAAAAACAATTATTGATCTTCTAGTTTTTGGCAAAATTTTCGATCTTTTTTGGCAATTATTTCTAACAATTCTCTCTATTGTCAGTGTCATCGCCCTCAAAATGATCCCGAAATGCTAATTTTTATTTAGCCGAAAAACATACGGTGTGTTCTGTGCTAACGATATACCTATCTAATTTTTTAACAATTTAATTATTTTTAGCAATATTTGACTTTAAGCACTTTCTATTGTTGTTTTACCAAACTGAATCAAATTGACTACACATCTTACATGTAAAGGAGAAATTTCATGTCCCCTTTTTAAAACTCTAAATCTATTTAAATCGTATCGGCCATTGGTCTATTCATTTTTTTCTGTAGAAAACAGAAGACATGGTCAACAATAGACTCTATTTTTTTGGCAACAATATAACCAAGAATTTTCACGGTACCAACTAATTTGTAAAATATCTTCTTCTTCTTCCTCTTTTTATATAGAGATGGCTTTGTCTGTTTTTCAAGGTGCCTTCAGTAAGTTGTCATTCCATCGTTTTCGTGATCTTCCTACTGATCGTCTTCTTATTGAGGAACCGTCTCTTGTCGTCTTTACTACTCTATTTAATGTCATTCGATTTACATGATCGTTCCATTCTACTCTTCTATTTCTTACCCATCGTATATCTCTACTTCTAGCTGTCCCATAGTGTCTTACCATCAATTTTTCTAAGTGTTTTCTTCTCTGCTGTTTCTAACATCATTTTTGTCCTCTCTGTGCCAGGTCTTGTTTCTGCCGCGTATGTCAGTATTGGTCCGATGACTGTTTTGTAAATTCTGCCTTTCATTCGTTTCTTTCCCGATATTTTTATTTCTCCATATTGTTTTATTTAGGCAGCCTGCGGCTCTGTTTGCTCTATTAACTTGATCTTTTACTTAGGTTTCGAGCTTTCCGTAGCTAAATAATATGATGCCTAGATATTCAAACTCCATCACTTGTTCTATTATCTGACCTTCCAGCTCCAATTTACATCTTAGTAAATTTGCTGTTGTAACCATGCATTTTTTTTGTTGGGGAAATTAACGTGTTAAATGTTCTGCCGGTAATATTAAATTAATGCAGCATACGTTTTAAATCAGCTTTACTTTGAGAGAGTAGTATTGCATCGTCTGCATAACATATTACTTTAAGTTGTTCTTCTCCGATTTGGTATCATTTTTTGTTCTTACTTTTTTTATTATTTCATCCATAATCAGGTTAAACAATAGAGGACTTAGAGAATCCTCCTGTCTTGTCCCATTGCCTGCTTCAATAGCGTCGGTTAGTACTTCTTCTACTTTTACTTGTATTGTGTTGTTTAGGTAGATATTTTTGATCGTTTTGATGATTTCTAGAGGTATCTCTCTTGCATACAGTAAGTGGACAACATATTTTAATTTAAACCTGTCAAATGCCTTTGTAAGGTCCCCGAACCATAGATTAGTGAAATATAGGGCATAAAATAGGTGTTGTTCTACCATTTTTATTAATCTCCTTTTTCCTTCAAAATTATACAAGAAGAATGACTTTTCTCACTGTAAGAGGTACTAACGAGTAAATAACCAAAACAAAAAATGGTAACAAGCCTACTAATATCCGCAGCGTGCCCACGCTTTCAAAATGTTAACACACGGGCCGGTCCCGACCGGTAGCCGACTGACCAACACGCGTATCCAATCCACCAACAAAAGTGATAATAACGTAACGTGCAACCGAGTCGCATAAACTCGTAATATTTTTGTCCTTCCAGTTGTCTATTTACTGAATTACTCTTAACGCATATTTCTATTGGTGAAAAATATAAATGGAATTATTTCACAGTAGTCATAAAATATTTAATTGCAAGATTTTTAACTGCATTAACGGTAACACTGGATATTATGGAGGCTTCGCCAATACCTTGCACGTGTATCGTTTTTTGGTTTACGAAATTCTAAATTAAATGTTTTAACTAATATTTTTCTTTAACAAGTTGAGTGCCACAGCAGACACCGGTGTCTGCTCAGAGGTATCTGCCCAATATTGCCAGAGCAGAGACCTGTATCTGCATACACATTTTTGACTATACCTTCACAGTGAATCTACGACAAAAGGACGCGGAAAACAGGACGCGAGACCAAAGGACGCGGAAAAAAGGACGCGCGAAAAAAGGACGCGTGGAAAAAAGGATGCATAATATTAATGAATTGGTAATGTTAAGAATGTAAATAGAAACGATTAGTAAGAAACTAAAACTTTCTAATTGTTTGATAATTGTTTTTAAGAAATGAATATTACAAAATGTCCGATATAACAAAACATCATTAACCAAATTGTTTATATAGGGGAAACTTGTCGCGGTAGGTAATTTATTCTGTTCTTAACAAGAAAACGTTTTACAAATTGATATCAGGCTTTTAAGATGGTGTTAGCGTTTGTGAAAAGCCAAAAAGGCAACAACTTGTTACTTTATAATGGATTTCTCCATAAAAAAGAGCGAGTGATTGGTGAAAAGACAATTTGGAAGTGTGCTACTTATAATAAATGCAAATGTACAGGAAGAGTGCATACCGTTGTAGATAAAATTACAAAATCCACAGAACATAATCACGTTGTAGACACGGCAAAGATTGAAGCAGAAGAAGCTTGTAACCGGATGAAAGGAGTTGCACAACAACTGGAACACTCCACCCAAGGTGTAGTAAGTGAAATTTCTTAAGGACTTTTCTTAGCTGCTACGGCACAACTTTCATCAGTGTCGTCGTTAAAAAAAACTGTGCAAAGAGTTCGGAACGAGCTAGGAGGTACGCCCGCAAATCCGAGAAATTTAGAAGAACTTGTGCTTCATGAAGAATATAAAACAACTACAGGCGGTGAGCTATTTCTATTATTTGATAGCGGGCTAGAAGACGAACGTATTTTGTTATTTTTAACACAAAGAAATTTAAGATTTATGGAACAATGCGATCATTGGTATGCCGATGGAACATTTAACTCCGCACCACCATTGTTTTCTCAAATATACACAATTCATGAAGTGTGACACAGTATTGTAATCCTGACTGTATTTGCACTTCGAACGAACAAAACACAAGAGACCTATACACGTGTTTTTCAGCAACTAAAGGTGTTTAATCCGGCCTTGCGCCCTCTAACAATAATAATGGACTTTAAAAGAGCGGCAATGAATGCTGCACACACTGAGTTCCCAAATGTAAGAATACGCTAATGTTTTTTTCATTTCTCGCGGTGTATGTGGCGCCATATTCAAAGTGCCGGATTGCAACGTAGATATATTGAGAATCCTGACTTCGCCCTTCACCTAAGAGAATTGACAGCTCTTGCGTTTGTTCCAGACAACCATGTAGTCAGAGTGTACGAGGAGTTGCTCAATAGCGATTTTTATAAACAAAATGAAGAACTACTAGTGCCGCTGATTAATTACTTTGAAGACACTTGGATAGGGAGATTAGCTAGAAGAGGAAATCGAAGACAACCCCTTTTTCCAGCAAATCTATGGAATTGTTACGATTTGGCAGACCAAGATATACCTCGAACTAATAATGCTGTCGAAGGATGGCACAACAGCTTTTCTTCTCTTCTCAATAGTGCACATCCGAATATTTGGAAATTTATTAATTCTCTAAAAAAGAATATGATTTAAAAAAAAAGAAAGAAAGAAACAAAAGAAAATATCAAGATACAGCAAACAGGATAAGGGCTATTGTTGCCGATTATGCTGACAGGCCAACTTTAGAATATTTGAGAGGCATTGGTCACAATTTTCAGTTGCAAACATAAAAGAAATACAAAAAAAATTAATATCAAAAATAAAACAAAAAAAAATAAAATGACAAAAAAATTCCAAAAAAAGCAAAAAATTAAAAAAAAAAATAAAAAAAAAATTGTAAACACGCCAGCTTCTGCTGCCAGTCCTAAGCCTGAATAAAGTGTGAAGGCAAGTTTTTTTCATATAAATATTTTTCACTTTTTACTTTTACCGTAACCGATTTTAGGTTAGGTAGAATCATTTTCTGTAATTATATATAGGGGAAAAACGGGGGTTATTGCTATTGTCAATTAAAATAAACTATTTATAGTATTTCATTAATAATATGCGTCCTTTTTTTCACGCGTTCTTTTTTTCACGCGTTCTTTTTTCGCGCGTCCCTTTTTCCGCGTCCTTTTTTATGCGTCCTTTTTTCCGCGTCCTTTTGTCGGTATACCCTTCACAGTGTCTGCAAATGCTGTGTATTTAACATACATCGGTATCTGCTAAGGTGATGGTTTATATGCGACAACTATAAACTCTTTAAATGTTCTTACGGGACTGTTTTTTTTTGAAGGTTATAAAAATTCTAGTTTTGAAGACAAATATTTACTTTCATAAAAAGATAAAATACATAGCAACTAATTATAATGTGTTTTATTAAAACAAGAAAGACACATTGGAGGTTTTCCAATACAATCATTACAAAATGTGGTAACTTTTGATATTTTACTTCGGGGAATCTCACCCAACTTCTTTTTTTCATAGCAACCTCGACAATATTTACGGCCCACTCTTAAACTTCCTTGGTTTTTTATAAAATTTAGATTGAATATCGACTTTAGTTTTGGTAGTTCAGGATTTTGAGACGTATTTGGTGGTGAAGTCTCATCAGCAGTGTTCAAGAGTTCTGTTCTCTGAATACATGAACAGTTATGTTATTCATTGTAATTTCTTTGTACTAAAAGCGAGCATTGACTCACAACAATATATGTTCCTAACAACAATTCTATGGCTAGTTTTCTATACCACTTCAGGTTGCGTCGTAATGCCGAACCATAACTAGCCAGTTGATCAGATAAATCTATGGAAGATTTTACATAATTGTAATCTGTAATTAGCTAAAGTTATATCACAGTTTCAGTTCTCCTGACTATTTCTTCTGTCTCATTTGCGTGTCTCGTTGAGAGAATGAGCACATCTCTCTTATCTTTCTATTTAGTAATTGTGATACCATCATCGTTTTCCCTCGAAATTATTTCACCTCGATTCAACTTTTTATTTATGACAATCTTTGGATTTTTACGTATATTTTTACGAAGTGTTCCGATCAAATGAGTATTTTTACTAAGCAGATTATTTGCGAGTTCAAGACTTGTGTAAAAATTGTCCGTGAGAATAGTTCTACCTTTACCCAAGAGCTTCTCAGACAATCTTAGAACAACATCTGTGGGCAAAGAAGTAGTTCTATTGTTATTACTTTTACCATCATATGCTTCCAAGTTCCAGGTATAACCAGAATTACAGCATAGTTTAAAAAATTTTATTCCATATTTGTGGGTTTTTTTTGCGGTATATATTATTTTAAAAGCAAACGTCCTTAAAATGGAACCATACTCTCATCAATAGAAAAATTTTCGCCTGGAGTATACAACGCTTGAAAATTTATATTGCACATATTTACCAATCCCTGTATTTTATAAAGGCAATCACCTTGGGGGCAAAGTTCATTGTCTGCAACATGCATCATCTGCAGAAGAAGCTGAAATCTGTTCCGGCTCATTGTATTCCTCACAACATTATTATTATACAATATAGATTTGGACCAATAACTCTTTATTGCTGGCATTTTCACCAGACCCATATAACCTATAAGTCCTAGAAATCCTTTCATTTCAGAAATAGTCGTGGGTTCCCATTTATGTAGTCGCGAGGATTGTGGGATATCATTTATTGTTGTTAGGAATTGTGTAGCATATAAATTTGTTTGCTGGACAATATGCTCAATTATGTTATTATCCACACAAGCAGAATAAAAGTCAAACGGAGTACCACTTGAAAGTTGAGCCACAACCGCGTCATTAGGACCACATTCATCTATAAAACAAAGATTTTTCTGTCGTCCAGTAGGTTCAGACCAACCATCACTGATTTCTGTAACGGGTCGGTTGACTTGGGAGACTGTTGTGTTGTAATTTGTCAATGGGGTATTGCTCGAATCGGAATCGGATCATTCACTTTCTGTCTGCGTTTTTTCCATCTTAGACTTTGGCGGCATCTGAGCAGCAGGTTCAGAATCATTAGAATTTGACGATCGTGGAACATAAGCTGGATCGTTTATGGAATCTGGAAACATTTATTTACTTGCAGTCTGATCTAACTTACATGTTAAAAAATACTTACCGTAACTTGCTGCAGACTGTTTTGCATAAATTGCAGCCATAATTCTCTTTGTGCGATCACCAATATTATGCGTGTATAATTTTTAAAAACAATCACCAATATAGGTATTTAATACAGCTATAAAACAAAAGAATAACTCAACAAACTACTAACTCACGTGTATGTCTTTAAGGTTAGGTTTAAACGACAGCGGCGCCGTAAACCTTAGTGTCTGCTATTTGTGTCTGCAGAATTAATAAAAGGCAAATGTTGTCACCAGTGCCACAGCAGACACCGGTGTCTGCTTATGAAAAATGGCGATATTATTGAAAGAAATGGTCGGATTTTCTCGGCATTTCTCCTAAAAATTTATAAGCATTGTAGATATTATAAAAACAAAAAAATTGAAAATCCACTCATCTACTCAGTTTCTGGTTGGTACTCAACCTGTTAAACACATTCTTTAACTATATCAGATTTATTATTTGATAAATGCATTTGAATCCTATCTAGATTGTATGAAGGGGTTGAATTTTCTAAACAGGTAGACCGGTGATATTTTTAAACTAAAATGAAGTCAAAGGACCTAAAAGATGGCCATGCGTTTTTCCACGAAATAATAAACTCTGTTAGTATTAATTTATTATGTATATTCCTACAATGTACTACTTTATCGTACCTTTCTCTCTGTCACTAATTGATCAATCATAAAGCTGTGTGTGAACCAAGATTCTTTTAGGAATCTTTAATTTAATTTTATCAATTTTTTATTTAATCAACTGGTGTTGTTAATTTTTTATTTTGTATTTATATATAAGTATTATTTAAAAAATTGTCTTCACAAATACCACCCAACTATTTATTTCCCTAACCTTCAATAAAAATCCTCTACTTTGCAGTGTTGTCTTAATCAGCCAGTTAAACTCATAAAATTTATATAGCTAGATCTTTCAAAAAAATAAATTTATCCATAGTTTCTAATAAAATCTGTATATTCCAAACGATCACAGCAATTTCAATTAAAAATAAATCAATAGGAAACAACATTGTGTTTACAAAAGCAGACATAGGTAACACTGGTATGGCTATACTTAGATAAAATAGAATATAATAACAAAACAATAGAATTTTTAAATAATCAAAATATTGAAACTTTACACAAAGATCCGACAGAAAAATATCAAAAATAAATTAAGCTAGCGTTGGAAAATTCAAAATCAATAGTAAATCCAATAGAATAGAAATACCTCAATATCATGAACCCACAGCCTCCTAAATTATACTCTTTCATTAAACTACACAAACCGGATCACCCAATAAGACCTGTAGTTTCTTTTTATACAGCTCCATCATATAAACTTTCAAAAAAACTGTTAGAGATTATTTAAGAACACACTAAATTTCCACCTAAATTTACCATAAAAAATACAATAGAACTAGTTAATAAAATACATTTTCAATTACTGTTCAACTCCAGAATAATTTCATTTGCCGTAAAAAATCTTTTTCCTAGTATCCCTCCTACAGAAACGTTTATTCTAGTAAAAAACCTTTTAGACAAAAATAGTGCAAATCCAATAATTACATCTGAAATTTTACATCTTCTTGAAGTTTGCATAAACCAGGACAATTTCGAATTTGATGATCAAATTTATACAAATACCAGTGCAGGACTTATATTGGGCAATCCTCTAAGCCCATTACTATCAGATATATCATATTTTTATGGACCATCTAGAGACAAAGATTTCAAAACATCCCTTATTCAAATAATTTCTATATTGGTGGAGATACGTAGACGACGTACTGGTATGTTTCATAGGAACTAACAGGCCACTCGACCAATTTTTATCGTATATTAATTAACTTCATAGTCATATTGAATTTGGAATAGAAACAGAACAAAATCAATCCAAAAATTTTTCAGATATAACAATTGTCAGACTTAAAATCAAACATGACTTCTCTATATTTCATAAACCTACACATACTGACACGACTATACACAATTCACCATCCCATCCAACACAACATAAAATGGCAGCTTATCATAGTATGTTACATAGATTAACAGAAATTACGATGTCAAAATACAACTTTGAGACAGAATTAAATATAATTAAGCAAATAGCAGTAAACAACGGATACAAAGTACAAACAATTAATAAAATGTTAAATCAAAAACTATACAAGAAAGCCCTGAAATTAGTATTTTCACCACCAGAGAAAAAACCCAGTACTTTCTGCTCGATAGCATATACAATCAAAATAACAACAAAAATAGCCAAACACATAAAAAAGAAAGGAATAACACCAGCTTTCCGAACAAACAACAACCTAGGCAAATATATTTAAAATAACAAGAGCCAAAATAAAAAACATTTAAATAGTGGTGTGTACAAACTTCAATGTAGCGACTGCCCAAATGAAGGTACTTAAACTGGTAGAAACTTTAATAAACGAATAGCAGAACATAAAAGGGCCTTCAATAAAAGAAAAACAGATTTGACATACGCACTTCACCTTCTAGATCATAATCATTCTTTTAATGACAAATTTAAAATTCTTTACATTCAAAATAAAGGCCTTAAGCTATCTTTGTTAGAATTTATGGAAATAAACATATTAAAAAACACAGAAATAATTCTGAATGACCAACTTGAGACAAACAGTTCTCCCCTCCTCAACCTATTTTATTAGAGACTATAAATTGTAAACTCATTCCAAAAATAGATCACTTGAGAAAGGCAATCAGCCGAAACAGCTGTAGTGATAAGAGTTAAAATAAATTTTGTGGAAGTTTGAAAACAAAGTTTTCAGTGTTTTATTGTTACATAAAATGAATTTCAATCAAGTAACGGTCGAATCCATCAATTAAATAAATATACCTTTATTATGACTTAATAAGTATTTTTCTTTCCTGTACCTTTTCTGGAATTGATGTAGAGAGAGAATGCACAGGGAATGAACCCAGGGCTGAGCAGTCGGGCAGAGCACCATTCTGATGGATGGAACGGTGGGTGTTTTTCTCTTGAATATCCTTAGCGATATTCGAAGAATCTCTCCCCTCGTTGCTTCCAGCAGTGTGGTGTTGCTTAAAGCCCTGATCTTAATAAGATTTAGATGTTACAATATTTTATTAAAACTTCTTGTGAAATTGTTCCTGTTGACTTTATTACTAAAAATATCCACCATTGAATAATGGACATAATATAATTTAATTACCTTGTATGTTGTACTTTATAGTTTGGTCTTCATATTTTAGAATTTGAGATTGGACATATTCTGCTACCTCTCTCAATAGCAGATTTTTTTCCCACTTTTGAATACAAATTTTGGTGAACATTTTTCAAGTCTATTTGATTTGTTTTATTTCCTCCACTTGTATTAAAATATATTTTTTTTATCTGTTCGTTGACATTCTTGACAACTACCAACCAGCAGCGTCTTACTTATAGCTGATATTTTTAGTTAATTATTTAATTTTAATTGTCCCAATACTTCATTTTTTATATATTTATTGGGCTTCTTTGCATATATTTTTCACATCTTAAATAAATTTTTAAATAATTATTTCTGAATTTTTGGTAATAACCCAAAACTTAATGTAATAAGCGTTTACAGAAGACTGCGTAAAGTACCATTGATTTTCTTTCTCTGCACCTTATACTTTTCAGAGTATTTACTCTATATTATTGTTTAAAACTCTGTCACTAAATAGTTATATTTGGACTAATACGAAAACTTGACAACATAGCGGCGAAGGCCGTCCCGTATTGGACGCAGGCATCCACAACGTCCCGACGTTATTCGACGACGGCACATGTTCCGCGGCTTCTGGCGCGTGTGGACGTTTCCCGGAATTGTGCGAACCACGTGAACTTCACGAAAACTTCGCGGAAATAGGAGTTTTCGAAAATTGTTTTAAACTTTGTGACAGTTGATGGTTCGAGATTAAAGTTGTATCTGAACTGACAGGTAAGGGGAGTGAGCTTGTTAGTGATAGTTGTTGATTATATTCTTGTTTAAAACTAAAAGTGTAATTAAACCATGGTAATTATCAGGATTAAATAATATTTATATAATGCTTCGCAATGTTTTTTTTTTAAGGTGGTCGGACCTTATTCTTCTATTGAAACAGTCTGAATAATTCTTTCCCATATAGTAAAAAATTTTGATTGTTTCGGCTTCACTGTTAAAATTTATATAATGTAAATAGTAACAGCAATTTATGTTTTATTCTTAATCAACATTGAATATTTGTTATTAAAAACATTATTACAAAATGTTTCTTATTAGCAGTACAAATTTTCTAAAATATGCGGTCTCTACTGTTTGTTACAACAAAACGAAAACAAATATAATTACAAAACTTAAAACGAATTTTTGTCGTTTATAATCAAACGATTTAATTCTAAAATATTAAATATTATTAAAAAAACTTTTAAAAGTATTACTTCTTACTAATATTTTAAATAAAAAATTAATTTTTTTTTTATTTAAGACAAAGTCGCATCCACCTAATGGTTATTAGCGACCGATCTGTATAATTTTACAAGAATAGGTATATCACATGGTTACAAAAAAGATTTTTTTACAAAATATTACTAAAAAAAAGTAAGCAATTTAATACAAAAAAAGTTAAATCAGATGGAACACATCGATAGCTTTTAAATAAACTATTAAGTTCTTTGAATTACTATTTTGACCTAACACAACTGATAAATTTGAATCTATATTATAAAGAGCTTGTGGATGTTTGAATTGATCACATACAAAGATATGTTTTACTGTTAAGGTTGAATTGCAGCGCTCGCATATTGGTGGATTACATTTTAAAAAAAGATAAGAGTGTGTGAGTCTAGTATGGCCTAATCGTAATCGGTTAACTGCACTCTGTTCATGGCAATCTTTGTAAAAAGGTTTAAATCCTTTAACTGTGACTTTATTTGGTCGTAGTTTAGACGTTGATATTTGCCATTCGTTATGCCAGGCTTCTAAGATTGTTGATCTAATAGAAAGCTTTAAGTTTTCCTTACCGCACTTTTATATTAGTTCCAAGTCCGCACTAGACACAGTACTACGAGCGCTTATCATATGAAGTCAACTGTTCTTCCTGTTTTTTTGACGTGTGTAAAGTTTTAATTTGATTATTTTTTCAATTGGGTGTTTAAGATATACTCGTTAAATTGAAGTAATCGAACTCAGAGGATCAAATAGAATCACCGCCTTGACGATATTGGTACCATTATTAAACTTAATTGCTCGATAAAGAGCGAAAAATTCGGCTGTGTATATGCTACACTGGGGAGATAGTTAAAGTAGATTTTTACTTGAATTGATCACAAAAGCTACACCAACTCCATTGCTAGATTTTGAAGCATCTATAAATATTTTTGAAGAAATTTTCATAAACTTTGAGTATATTTGACAAAACAGTTTTTATTTTTAAGGGACGTATTTCCGACTTATTCTATTTGCTCAAATATACATTACACTGTGAAATAATAATTGACCAAGGGATATGAGGATCGGTGACGTTTGGTCAAATATGTCAGGAAAATCAAAGTTTAATTTCTTGCAATATGTTCTAATTCTTTTATAGTATGGTTTTATTAGTTTATCAATATGGTTAAAAGTTCGTTATATTTATGTGTGAAAGTGTTACTGTAAATAGGTTATTCTTTAGTACAGTATACCGTGGATAAATGTGTCATTGTCAGTTGCATTCGCCTCTGGTACAGGAATGCCTCACCAAGTTCAGCGTATATGCTCTCAATAGGTGTACTTCTAAATGCTTGTAGTGTGATTTATAGACCAATATTATAAATTGTATCTAGAGATTTTAAAATAGACTTTCTAGCAGAACAATAAGATATGCATCCATAATCGAGTTTAGACCTTATTAACGATTTGTATACTGATAATATTGTATTTTGGTAGGAACCCCATTTTCCTGTTTGATAATGTTTTTAAAATATTTATTCTCTTATGGAAAGTTAATTGTAATTGCTTTATATGTTCTGGCCATGTCAGTTTGTTTTCTAAATGCATTTCTAAAAATTTAATATGAGGATCTGCTGTTATTGGTTTCCCGATAAGATTTGACTCAAGTACTTACATTTGCTGTTTTTGCAAAAACAATAACTTTTGTTTTTGTGGTAGAAAATTCAAAGCCAGTATTCAGAGACCATTTTTTCAGTTTATTGATAAAAGTTTGTAAACATTTTACCATACTATCTACATTTTTTTATTTTGTAACTATCACCAAATCGTCATCATAAATCCGTGCGTTTAAAGGTTTTTCTATGTTTTTCAGAATATCATTAATCGCTATTATAAAGAGTGTTGGAATAAGAACAGACCCTAATGGTGCTCCATTTGTCAAGCAGGGTGTTTTCGAGCACGAATTGAAAACTCTTACCCAAAAAGTCTGATTGGTTAAAAGATTGTTCATGAACGATGAAGAGTGTCCCATGATATTCCACTAATACAACGTTTTTAGAATCCTGTGTTTCTTGGCAGTATTAAAGGCATTTTTAAGTCAAAACATATCGCGATACATTTTTAATTAATTGAAAAAGACTCCATAATATCGCTTTCGAGTTCCAGAATGTTATCAGACGTTGATCGATTTTGCCTATGTTTTGTTTAGTAATCAGTAATCGATTTTGTTCCAATGTCCACATTAATCTACTGTCAACGATTTTTTCTATAAACTTGCACATGCAACAATTAATTGAGATTGACCTGTATAGTTCCACACTATATCGTGATTATTTGTCTTTTAAAAGAGGTAGAACGAAGAAACTAGTCCACATTAAAGGAAAATGCTGTTGCGTCCATATGGAATTAAATATGTCAATAAATAATATTTGAAGAACTTGCAAGTGGATTTTTGTCGTTTAAGAGGCTTTCGTAAAAATCGGCTAAAACTTTTGCAATATTTTTATCTTTGGATACTATTTTATTTTGTACTTTCAAGCATTTAAGAAAAGTCTTCTGCGGAGTATCACAAATTTTTCTAATTTTTTACCAAACATTTTTTTTAGCTTGCATTATAGTGAGCTCCGCTTTTGCGCTTTAATTTTTTAATACTAATTTTTTTTGCGATCTCTGGTGCTTTTTATAATTTTAATAAAGATGGATTTACTATTCTTTATGACTTATTTGCATTCTTAAGACCACCACGGTACTGGTGAAAATCCTTGTATTTGTTTTTTTTTGTGTCATTAAGTGATTTATTAATCCCGTCAAAATCATTGGTTATTTGGGCCCTATATATATGACTATTAATATAATAAGAAAATGAATCCCAATCTTCGTTGTTAGTTTTCCACTTTGGAATAAATTCTTGATGTTTCTGTACATGGTTGAGGTTCACAATAACTAGGGGAATGTGAATATTTCCATATGTAAAAGGCAACACTTTCCAGTCTAAACCTACGGTTAAGTCAGGATCACTTAAAGAAAGATCTAGAACTGAAGATTCAGCTGTCGATGTATTAAATCAAGTAGGGTTGCCATCATTTAAAAAAATTAGATAATTATCTGTAATTTATGTTCTCTAATATTTGGGCCTAAATTTATATTTTGTGAGCCCCAAATTATATTATGGCTATTCATGTTACCTAAAATTAAGCGTGGTGTGGGTATCTGATCAAGAAGTTTGCGGTGTTCTTCGTAACTAACTTTTATGTTAGAAGGCAAGTAAATACTACATTTGTAAAAATCTGTATGAGGTTCTGAAATCTTTACCGCAATAGCTTCGAGATCTGTTATGAGTGAGCTTTATGATCTATTGAATTTTTTACCAAGATTATCACTCTCCCACTAGCGCGATTGGTGTTCGTTCTATCTTTTCGAAAACAGTTGAATTGTTTTGGTGAGTATATATATTGGAAAGAGTAAGGTTATTTTCTTGTATGCATATTATTTCTTGGGAGTATTCTGATTGTATGATTTGTAACATAGGTAGGCGATGGAATAGTCCATCATATTCCACTATAGTATAGAGTTGAAAATTATGCATCGAGGGAGGATAATCCACTGTCTGTAATATCGTTACCTAGGTAGTGTTGCAATTTATTTTTAAGACTTGTTATACGATGTTTCGTAGTTTTATTACCAAATCCACTGGTAACTTTAACAGCTTAATGTATAAGATCAAATTATTTAAATTAAATTTATACATATAACTTTTAACGGGTTTTTACTCAGTTATTTAGTGGCTCAATACGTAGACCTAGACACTGATGATGGAACATGGATTCCAAAAACGTTTGGATATTGTAATATAGCCCGATTGGGGTCTTAAATTGTATACTTTTTATAATGGATTTTATTAAATTTTTTGTTTAATTAATTATTAAATATGAAATTTGAAATAGCCAGAGTCAGTAAAAGTTCCAACAATTAAATTACTGGAAAGGTTTGTTATTATTTTATGATAGCTTATTTTAGTAAATCTATCATTCAAGTAATTTTGAATAACTTAAAATTTCTTTTAACATGGTATCTCAAAAAATACTTTCTTTACTGAGTTGTATAAAGTTTTCTTAAATAAAGACACTAAATAATAAAAAACTTGCCTTTCTGTAACAAATAATTTTAGCTGAATAATGTTTTAAATCCAATTTGTAGCTTACTACTTGAAGCAATTATATTTTATCCTACCCATTTTCTCTATCGCCACCATTCGCTTTTCATCCATCCCAACGGATAAACGAATATATTGAAACCTATAATTAATTTTACATCTCCTAAATCTTAAAAACGATAACGTAAGTTTGACTTGAGTGTGTGTGTGTTAATTAAGGTTTGGAATAATGAAATATTCCGATTTAAAATTAAATGTATTGTAATATACCTACTTGTTTTTTAAATAATACGTACTTGGATTGTACCAATTGTATTTTAGTGACTAACTCTTTCAGCTATTTATCGTAAATATTTACTTTTTTATGTATAAAACCCTGCTTTAAGCTAATAAGGTTATTAGTGGAAGGATAACAGTTACACTTTGCTTAGTAAATTAAATTCTTTTAAAAACAAAAGTAGGTTATCTGTAGGTTTTTCTGGATTTAAAATGTCTTTAAGGTTGGTCGGTAATAGTTATTTATTGTACAAGAAGATAAAATTGTACTTTATCTTCGATAAGCGTTGAGACGTCAGTCGAGACGCTAATTATGCTCGAGAAGATAATGCGATTTTATCGTCGTGTGCAATACAACATTTTTTTCTATATCAAGACTTCAAGTTCAGGTGAAAAATAGAATTTTAAAGAAAATTGTAACTTGTAGCACAAAAATCGTAATTGTGTTGCTCCGTTGCAAGGGATATGAATTACTTTGCCAACAAATGTCAAACAAATGTTACAGAAAATCAATTCAGTACCTCGAATCAAGTGTTTAAGCAAACGAGTACAAGTTGTGATGCCCAAAAAATAGATATTTCTAATAATGTTAATTGTAAACTTTCAGTTGTTTTTAATCCCTAATGTGTTTGAATTTGTAAATTTTATTGAATAAAAAAAGTTAAGACGTTTTATCTACTCTTGCTGTTAAAGTGTCACTTTATCTACCCTTTCGGTTAAAGTGATACTTTATCTACTCAAAACAGTTGTTATAGCAACACTTTAACATTAGCTATGGAAAAAATAGTATTTAATCCTGTGACGATTGAACTTTTCGTACTTTTCCACTAGCACGTATTATACTTATGGTACGAAGTGAACCGCACTTATCACAAATGTGGCGTTCTATTTTCTTGATCAACTATTCCTGAGAAAACTGAATATGTCCGCTTTCGTCTGGACCTGCTAAAGTATCTTTAATGCTATTAAGTACTTCTTAAAACACCCCATAACTATAGTTTATTTTTATGAACGAGAGAGTAATTAGCATAATTTTAACTGGTACCTCCGACCACTCCATGGGCATGCTCAAGATTAATTGAAAAATTACTTTGAATAATTGTAAAAAATAAATGAATTATTGCAGTGTTTTAAAGTGTTATGTGTATATAAACAAAAGTGACCTCTTTTATCACACACTATATTAGAACTGACTGGCCTACATTAAAAAGGGTTTTAAAAAATTCACATTTTTTTTAATTTTTAAAAATTACAAAAGAGAAAAAGAGTTTTTAAAACCGTCTAAGGTATGTTAAATAGATTAGACTTACAGCTACTTGTTACAAATCCAAATCAGATTCAGAAGATGAACTTTCAGAACCAAGATTTATAATAACTGGCTCGATCATTTTATCAGTAATATTGTCCAGCTTCCACATTTTTTCCTCTTCTTTAATAGTGTGATTTACTGCCTTTTCCCAGTTTTCAGGTTTTACATTATTTACGGCCTCCAAGAACAACTGTTTACCATCATGAATTTTAAAAGTGGTATTTTTTCTTGAAACTTCACTCTTTATCTGTGCCCATACTAGTTAAAAATTGTGGTTTTTAAGGATTTGTGTAGGTATATTTTGTTTCAGAAAGAAATAAAAACTGGTTTTAAACTGGATCTGGGATTTATGTTGTGTGTGTAGTATATTTTTAATAGGAATAATTTTTCGTGCAATAATTGAAAGTTATTTTCTAATATGTATTTGCGAACTGGGGATCTTTACTACAACTGTGATTTAATTTTCGTTGTTTGTTGATAATTCTTTTGTAGCAAATCCGGAGTGTTAGAAATTGTACCTATGTGGGAGTGTCCGAAATAGATCTACAGAAAGGAAAATTGTTTCTCCAACAAAAAGTAGAGGATGATTAAGAATCGTGTATTTTCATGATGGTAATTTTCGCGCAATTAAATGTTTAGTTTCCATTAATAATTTGCGAACTAGGGATCTTTGAGTAAAGTAATTCATAGAAATCTCATACGTAACTGATGCCAAAGGTCAACTGACCGAGGAAATTTTGGATCCGACCTGTAATCCGACTTACAAATTCACCATTCACGCTCCGACTTCTTCGCCAGTTGGACCTTTAAGTCGTTTTACTAGATGTTCTGACTTGCACCACTAGTTGTCCAACTAATTCAACCAGCGCACTAACTGTCTGATTTCAGATCCAACTGCAGAAGTTTGACCTCTAGTCGGAACGTGAATGGCCTGTCTAAGTTGAAAACCTAAGTCTTTCAACAACTTTCGTCTAGGTATGCGTGTGTCTGGATTCGATTTGTATATATAATGTACAAATTTATCCCAGCGACATTCAAATAATTATATAAAATGACCATTGGCCAACGATGGGATGCTTTAGCGCAATTGCATGCCACGCAAAATTTGTCCACGACATTTACGCCTCCTTTAGTCTTATTATAATCTATGATTATTTCTGGTTTACCTGTTGCATTATCAGTGTTTTCGTCGTAACGCATAGTAGATTACAATAGAATATTTTTACCTTTTCTTGGTACATACGATACAAGGGTACAGTTCTCTTTAAATGCAAACATACTATTTTTTTCTGGCCTTTGTTGTGTTAGAACTAGAAAAATTTGAGATCTAATCTTTCGTAATGTTCCTATAACAATTAGACGATGTTCCCATTGAAGCAATCGCGCAAATTAAACGCTTGTGAAAAAATTATCCATGGTAACGTTCCTTCCGTTCCCCAAATCAGTCCACACGGACGAGTGACAAGTGACATATTTGACGTATCAACAAAATATTTTTTTGCTGGCTGTCTACCAACATATACTTACATCTTAGATGTATAATATATCTCAGCGTCTTCTTAAACATATATTTTATAACGTAACGATTTGGTTTATTCGGCATTTAAACCATAAATGAAGATTAATTGCGAAAGGCTTCTAACTTTTCATCTATGGTAGTACATGCTGAAAGAGTGTAATGTTTTGGTAGATTAGAATTAACGGCTTTAAAAATCTTATGTATCGCAACCTACTTGTTGAATGCTTGCCTTTGTATTCTTTTGCAATCGAACTGAATGTGTCTTAAAATAAATCGAAACCTCTTTAGCGACATCTTAAGGCAATAAATATCCATTCATCTTTCATCTGTTATAATTAAATCATCAGCATTCTGATCATTGCTTATGTTAGCGCCAGATATGTATAACAGCCGAAACAGAGCTTTAAATTCTATAAGATCAACTGGTCTAGCCGTTCTGTTATTGACTGTGTCATAGCGTTTCAATGCAATGAACGTTTTGGTGCATTCTACTGTTTTTTTAGAATATTTCTAGTAAACAAACATTACCAAATCTCTTTTATCATCAATTTTTGTCTAATATCACCTTTTGGTCCTGCCGGATTAGGTAGAAGATTTTCAGTGCGAGTTCGAACGTGACGATTAAATTCATGATATTTTCTCCACGTTGCTCCATATCTCCCAAACAAACGTGAAATGCGCGGGTATAACTTCTACTTGTACATGATTTTTGACATATTCTTCATCACATAAATCCTCCTCTAAATTGGTATCATATTCTAGAACGTCTGAACAATCATCTTGCAAACATGCGTCGTCACCTTCTTATTCCGGTTCGGAATTAGCAATAATTCCGTCAAAAAGTTGTTGCACCCTGATTTGTTTTCTCATAAGCCACATTTACAAACCACTCCTTGAATGAATAGTTATTATATAAACTGACTATGGAACAAAAACGATAAAAACTTAGCGTTGAGTATAACACAAATGGTAACCTCGGTCGCTCACACCGTCAGGTCGAATAACATGTGAACTATCCGCACTCTGCCACAGAATATTCAAAACTGAATAGCGTGATGAGGATTCGAAAGCTACCTAGTCGCGCGGACAAAACAATATGCACATTTGAGGTTTAGCGCGAAAAATCTACTACGTCAGTGTCAGGTACCGGATGTTACCACTCGAAAGTTAAACACCCTATATGGTTCGGAAATCATATCAAGTCTCTAAATATTTATTTTTGTTTTCCTAAAAAATGTATTACCTTTATTACTTAATTCATTACTTAAACATTTTGATTTAATTCTTATAAATTCAATGACACATGTTTAGGCATTGAATTTTTGTGGTCGAGCAAAGTGATTATACTTTTATATGGTTTCTGAAAGATTTAGTATTATATGACATTTTCATAATTCATATTTTGTATATATTTAGATATTTTGGTCTTACTGCAGAAAGTTGTCAAAGCTCTCCATGCTATAAAATTATTAATTCTACAAAACCCAGAATTTTCAGTTAATTTTCACACCGGCGCTTCTACGTTTGTCGGGAGTCGTGTACACAGCTCCGAATTAAAAAATTAAAAATGCATTTCGCATTCCACATTTCGTTCGCGCGATAACTCACTTCATGTTTAACATAAATATTGCACTATCTGGTTTCTTGATTTCCATTTTAATGTTTAAAGCTGAAAATCCATGTTTTAGCAGACATATAATTTTCTCATTCCTGCTTGAATTTCTCGAAGCTGGGAATGTGGTGAATGCAGAGATCTTCATCGTAGTGTTTGCATTATAAATGTCAAAGATATTCGTCGCTTTCTTTGTTTATTTTAAATTTTAAATGTAAATAAACTGTAACTATTTTATTTATCAAATATTTGCCAAAATTAACAGTGTAGAATATTAAATATAAAAATTAAATAACAAATAATTAAATAATTAAATATTAATTAGTTTGTATATATATATAGTTATTGTTCTGAAATTATTTTCTCTTAGCACGTTTACACAGATCTTTTTTAGATATTAGAACTTAGACGGGGACATTAATTAAGAATGTTCAATCTCTAAATTGTCGATTCTAAACCTCAAAAAATAATATGATGATTCTGCCCAATACCTTACGACTTCTTAATAGTTTTACATTTTTTGGCATTAAGATTGCTTAGTTACTAATACTTATAGAGGGCACTACTTACACTTGGTTTTATTTAGTGAATGAAAACGGCTAAACTATAAATAAAATAATGGATAAATGATCAATACAACAATCAATAAATTCTACGAAAAAAGTTACTCGTGTTTGATTAATATTATATTTAAATGAAAGGCCAATGAATTTTAATATTAATAAAAATTATAATAATAAAGGTCTTCATTTTTCCTTCAAATTTATACAATACACAAAATATGTTAATTACATATGCATAAAATACAATAAGAAAGAAAAAATTACTAAGATCAGTTGGTGGTGATATCAAAAAGTCAGTACCTCTGCTTTTCTCAGAAAAGAAGACCTGAGTTACATGATGAAGAAACTACAAAAAAATATATACCAGGGCTATCCTAGATAATAACCTCGAGAAAAAAGAGTACCTATCTACAAGGAAAGAAGAAATATAAGATCTACATATTGACGATAAAGTAACAATCAAAGAAAACGGTAAATTCAAAAAATTTGAGATTGAGGAACCCATAGGTGTGCCAAATATTTAAAGGTAAAATTTGTCATCGAAGACAAAGAAATTAGTATCGAAAACTAGTTGCAAAAGCTCTGCAAATACATCCCAAGAAACAGGGCAGTTTCCTATCCTAGTTAACTATGTACTGGATGATTTGGTTTCTGACCATTTAGGTCTTTTGGATTTTTAAATTCCTTTTATTAAGAGGTATGTGGATGACTTATTATTAGCCTTACCACCTGACAAGGTTCAGGGTACCTCATCCTTTTTTAATGAGTTTGATCCTCATTTACAGTTCACTGTTGAACTTAAGGACACTGTCACCAATAGTATTCCCTTTTTAGACATGCGTGTCATCAGAGTGGGAAATAACACCCTAACCACAAGTTGGTATAGAAAACCGATGGCATCTAATAGGTGCCTTAACTACCATTCCTGTCATCCTATGAAATACAAATTAAACCTTATTAAAGCTTTAAGCTGCCGATTAAATAAATTGACACATCCAATTAATCAAAGGGAATCCCTTAAGTTATTAAGAAATATTCTAATAGAGAATTCATATCCTTTCTCTATCATAAATAAATACGTTTACTCACACAGCTATGGATCCTCGTTTGATGACATACCCAATGGTGACCAACTTAGAACTATATCAAATAATTCAATTAATAGCATTGTTCTGCCTGATACTGATCTTGAGAATCCTACCACCCATTATTCATCTTTACCTTATTTAACTTAAGTTACTGAGAAGCTTATTAAACTGTATAAACAGAATAACATACATGTCAAAATTGCGGTCAAGAATGCTAAAACTGTTAGAAATTTGTTTTCAAAAACTAAAACACCCTTGTCCACTTTGAAACAAGTAAACACGATTAATCACAATCCTTGTGCTGAATGCGATTTATGTTATATTGGTCAGACTGGTAGATCATTAAAAGGTCGTCTCACTACACATCGTAGTGACATTAATTTATCAAAACACACTTGTGCTCTGGCGCAACACGCGATCAATACCAAACATAAAGTGGATTTTAATGAAGTTGCTGATTCTTGGTACTGAACGCAATGTCGTTAAAAGACAGTTTTTGAAAATGTGTTCAGTTCTTAAACACCCGAATGCTCTAAATAGGAGAACTGACATAAGTAACTTGAGCCAAATATATCATGCGTTAATTTTGCAGAATTAGGCTTTATGATCTATTCACTATATAAGTGTCATGTAAGGGGTACAATTTAACACATTTGTTTATTAAATTTTTAAAATATATATAAAATAGAAATAAATCAATAATCAAATAGAATAATTCAATATTTTCACTTAACTCATTTAAACATATGCAACTTACATTGCATGTACTTACACTAATTCTCATACTTAGATTAGTGTAAAATGTCTTTTGCTTAAATACTATAATACAAATAATGTAATTGATAAATAGGATCCTTTACAAATTACAGTTCCAAGTGGTTGAACCTTGGACTGTGGAAATTATTTTTTCGTTGATCACCTGTGGCGGATTATTCAGCCATAATGTTTGACGTTTATCAATTATATATGAGGTTAAATGAATTTCACCTCTTTGTTCGTTCTAGACTGGTTAATGCAAGGAATTGCTGTTATAATACCAATTTCTTTCATTGGTTTGTCTCTTACAAGAGACAAACCAAATCCAAACTCATTTGAACTTTTAAATACACCGCCCAATTATTTGGGGTGGTACTTCTACCTTGCTGTTCTGTCAAATTTTTGACCTCAAGGTTGGCTGTCTTTTCACGGTTTAGTTCGGTCTGTTTCAATTAACGCCATTTTCATGGCGGCAGCTGTGAGGCTTTGATCGGTAACTTCATTTAAACTACATTTTTTAAACAATTTTTTATTCAAATCACTTTAATAGTGCTACCTAAAGTCAAAATCAAAGGTTAAATAATTATCAAATAGTTGGAGGTAAATCCATGATATTCTTAGTTCTATTTCACTGCTTAATATAAAATAAAATATTACTTATACTTTAGACCACATGTTCTGTTGCTCTGCTAATTTTTTAATAAGTTGCTAAATGTTGTTAGTTAATTGATTGTGTATACAATATTACCGTATAATGTCCATTTACTTGAGTTTTACTCACGTTAATCTGTTAATATCATTGACTGCTACATGTCTTTTTAAGGTAACAGAACATCTTCTTCATGATTGTGTGGTTCTCTTTTTAGATGAACTGATGATGCTTTCAGAATACGAAAGCGAAACGTCTTTAAAATAGATAAAGTAGCCCATCAACTTCTTTGTCTTTTATTTCTCCACCTTGAGACCGATATAAGAACCCAGCACTCGTCTGAGTGATCCTTATAATATATATATATATATATATATATATATATATATATATATATATATAATATAATATATATATATTATATATATATATTATATATATATATATATATATATATATATATATATATATATATATATATATATATATATATATATATATATATATATATATATATATATATATATATATATAGAAATGATCTCCCAAAATCATTTTATCATAATAGGTTTCCATATATTATTATTATCATTCCATACAATATCATCACACAGTATCCTGAAGTTATTTCATCATTATCAAAAATTAAAAATTTATTCCAGAATCCCCTATACAACCAATACAAAGTATTAATACGTTTGATACACTTCCTTGATCATTTCAATCTTCAACATAAAACATCTTAAATCTGGACCCCAAGAAATTTCTTGTTCATAGAATTTTCTTTAATATAATTACCAATAAACCATATTTTTTCTAAAACTGTATTAAATATCAATATTGAACTGGTATGGTACCTCAACTTATCTAACCCAAAAAATTTTTCTATTATATCCCATCTAGTTTCAAGAAATGTACTCATTTTACAGAATTTGGTTTCAAGTCAACACGTGGTTTGAAAATTTCCAACACAACATGGAAGAATCGTTCAGACTAGTATTATTGATTAAATAATTCTTTATAATCCCAATCATAATGCACATTTCACATTGTCGAATAGAGATACTAAACTTTTAACCATAAGCGGCTATAAATTTGAAAATGTTAAAGTGTTACAGAAAACTATTATACAGACTTACCAATGTTCTTGTCGGTGTGAGGATATATATTTTCATGGTACATTATAAACTTGAAATAAGAATAAATTGACTTTTACACCGGTTTAAATAGGGAATCATTTACCTGCTATTTTTCTTACTTCCGGTATTCAACTGTCAGATATTTGAATTACGAACTAATGATTGACTTCGTAATAATTCAGTCAATTTCTTGAATTTGTTAATTAATTTACCATGGACAATTTATCTATTTATTGCTCTAGTTCTCATACTAACATATTAAAACTGAAATAAAATATTTACACATACCATGACATATAGCTCATTAGCACCAACAATATTTTTCAAAAAAAAACTTTTTCAAAAAATTTTGTAACTTTATTACAGATTTTGATTACTACTTTACATATTTAATTACCAAATAATCACTCAGGTTTATTCTGTAATTTTGACTTAATTGCGTTAGTTATAATAGGAAATTTACTTCAATTATTCTGATTGTTAAAAGTACAAACATTAAGTGACAATATTAAACATGTTAACTTACCATTTACCTATATTAAAAATTTTTAGAAAATTTCATTTATATCTGTTTACTTAAAAAAAATTAATAATTGCAAGTTAAAGGAATTTGCATACCCACATAATTGTACATCTAATTTCATTCATTGTCATACAGCTGTCACCTGAATAAAATTTCAATTAATAACACACATTTTGAAAATATATCTCTTGAATAAATTAAATAACTTTTAAAGAATTAAATAATACAGAACATCAATTTCATTTAACAAACAATCACATTCTACCTATTTTCTACTTCATTGGATAAAATCTATCTTCTCAAGAAACTTCCCCGTTGATTGTCAAACAATTACAATAAAGTTCTAAAGCTATTTTCTTGTGGCATTTTAAATTAATTACTATTTAACTGGAAATAGGACAAAATTAAAGGTTAAAGTACGTTTATTGACGTTTCAATTTCCACTTCGGAAATCGTTCTCAAAATGCAAACAGTAAATTATATATAGATACATATAATATAATATATACAATTTACTGTTTGCATTTTGAGAACGATTTCCAAAGTGAAAATTAAAACGTCAATTAACGTATTTTAAATTTTAATTGTGGCTTATTCCCAGTTAAATAGTAATTAATTACAATAAAAACTAACGATCCTCATTCAACAATTACAGGATAGTTTGAAATATGTTCTCCCAACCATTAATTAATAGTGTACCGGCATGTAAGTAATGTTTTGTTTATTTACTAATTTATTAAAATTCAATAGACTACTTTTATACCAATTTGTGGGTCTTACTTTGTCTACTTAAACAGTTTATTCATTTAAAAAAACCACAGACATGTAATATTGGCATAATTACCGTAATTCGTATTATTTATCTTTTGTTTATCTTTATTAGACAACACCCTAATATGAGCTTAAGATGCTTTGCAAATTGTAGAAAGCGAAGCCAGTCATCTAGATAGTTAAATTAAACTGATTGTGAGTAATGTTATTTATTATTTCTTTTACCTATTATTCAGAAACTTTTACATTACTATAAAACTATTGTTTTTGCTTCATTATTTTAATAAAAAAATTGGTGGACATAGACTAGTGCTGTATCAGAATTATTAGTGCAAAAGTAATTTATTTGCACTTATCCGAGTTCGACACTAACAATATTCTTCAATTTAAAAAAAAAACCTATTTAAGCTTAAACACTATTTACGCAAATCCGAATGAAGGAATGATTAAATAAATTACTACCCTTTATAAAAATACAAATATTTTATTAATATGTCGCTGATCACAAAATAAATTATAAAAACAGTGATTTCTTAAATTAAATTCTGTAATGACTTTAAATTTAAATAGAAGTCATGTTACACGGTCGGAATGACCAATGATTTAGATAGATATTTCAAATCCCCTAATTTCTTTGTACTAATAGGTAAACTTTTAGCATTTAACATTTGCAGGTCATTATGTACTGAAAGTTTTTGTTCTTGTCCTACGCTCAGTATTCATCATCATCAGCCGTTTTGAGTCCACTGCTGGACATAAGACTCCCGTAAATCATTTCAATGCATTCTATCTTGAGCCCAATTGCGCTGAATGCGCTTGATGTCATCTGACTACCTTATTTGAGGACGTCCTCGATTACGATAAGCATCGTGTCTAGGTCTCCATTTTAAAGAATTTTCTTCTTCGTATTAATTCGCTCAGTATTAATTCTGATAAAATTCACATCACACACACAAAAAAAAAATTATAATACGTACCTTCTGCCACTTGATGTTTTCTCTATTTTGATTTTTGTCTATTTCGGTGCAAGTATTTTTCTGAATTCAACAAAATCGTAAAATTGGTTTGTAACATTTCATTCATTTCGCTAACATTGTATAGAATCTTACTACAGGCTGTTCGTGCAATAAGCTACCATTGACTTGGAACGTATACAGCCACATTTTTTTAAGCCCTCTCAATATTACTCTGTATACTATCACTTTCGTTTTGGTTATGTTCCTCTTCCAAAAAAAGTGGGAAATTTTAATCTTATATTTAGCAGTTATATCTTTATTCATTACAACAATATTTTTCTTGAGATTTGTCTCCCACAGTTGTCAGAAAAAAACACATTTCTTGTTTTCCTTTTACAGCCTTTTCTTCTATTCATTTTTTAACACTAAGGAGCGACTACATTCGATCCTCTCTGTCCTTTTGTCTTATTCCACATGTAGCAATAACTTTTTTTATGAAGATCGTAAATATTCGGATTGTAAACAGAAAGCTTTTTACAATAATACAACTGAGATACATTTAAATGTGGCTTTTGAAGAACTTGCTGCATACCAAAAACTGCTGCAAATAGGTATCATCATTTTCATATCTCTTCTTTGATTTTTCTTTGTTTCTCTTACAAGAACCTTGTTCTTTAAATGGTCTGTTCTTTATTGCTGTTTTATTGTTTTTCTTATAGGTGACACAAATCCTTTTTTCGTTAAAAGAGTTTAAGGTTAAAATTGAATAAAGATCTATACATTGACAACTTAGCGAATTGTTGAATATTTTTATTCACACAGTGTAGGTATATATATATATATATATATATATATATATATATATATATATATATATATATATATATATATATATAATCGGTTTAAAACGTCCTCCGACGTCTTCCGATGCCCAATCTCCATGCATCTCTATCTTCCCAAAGATCTTCGTCTAAACCTCTCTCTCGGATCTCTCTGTCTATTTCTTCTCTCCAGCTCTTTCTGGGTCGGCCTCTTTTTCTCTTTCCATGTGGTGACCAATCTATAATCTGTTTGGGCAGACGATGTTCTGGCATTCTCTGAACATGTCCATACCACTTTAGTTGTTGTACTCTTATATCTTCGACAATCGTATGTGTGACTCCCATAACCTCTCGTATACGTTCGTTATTAATTCTTTCGAGTTTTGATTTTCCTGCGGCCCGTCTCCAATAGTCCATCTCCGTGGCTTGTAGTGTTCTTTCAGTAGTTGCCTTTAACTGCCACACATCACTTCCATACATTACTATGCTCTTTATAATAGTGTTGTATATTCGATGTTTATTTTTTTTGGATATATGTTGATCCCAGATAATACTGTTTAGTTGGGATATGGGCCTTCTACCCTGAGTGTTTCGTTTTTTTTATAGCCTGATCTGATTTGCCGTCGTCTGTGATTTCTACTCCTAAATAGGAATATTTATTGTTGTACTTAATGTGTTGTTCGTCGTTTAAAACTAGATTTTGTTCTTTACCACCGATGTTCATGTACATTGATTTATCTATGTTGACTTCTAATCCCCATTTTTTGTATTCTTCGATTAATTTTCGAGTCATGTATTCTAGGTCGTCATATTCGTTAGCAATCTCAATTTGATCATCAGCAAAACATAGAGTGTACAGGTTGTTATTGTTTAATTGTATACCCATGCCGCTGCATTTCCGCTTCCAGAGTTTTAATGCTTGTTCCAGATATATTTTGAAAAGTGTCGGCGCTAAGCAGCATCCCTGTTTCAGTCCTTTGTCTACTACAAAACCTTTGGAAACATTCGTTTCTATTTTAACTTTGGCGTTGGCGTTCTCATATATTTTTTTTTTCTGCTGTTATGAGATTTGAGTTGATGTTCGTTTGTCTGAGAGTGTTCCATAACTTATTTTGAGGGATGCTATCGTAGGCCTTTTTTAGATCAACAAACAAAAAGTTGACTTCTTGATCTACAGCAACCTTTTTTTCTATAAGTTGGGTGATACAAAATAGGTGGTCTATGGTCGATCTACCAGCTCTAAAACCCGCCTGTTCTTCTGCCTCCATATCAGTGTATTCTCTTTCTATTCTATTTTTGATAATTTCCCCATAGATTTTACTAATGGTACTAGTAACTGCTATTCCACGGTAATTGTCGCAATTTTGTTTGTTTCCCTTTTTATGTACAGTTGAAATGGTTGAGGTTTTAAATTCGGCTGGAACCTCTACTTTGTTTATGCAGTTTTGAAAGAGTATTGTCAAATGCTCATATAGTTTTTCAGTTCCATATTTTGTCAGTTCTGGGGGTATATTGCCAGGTCCGGGCGCTTTTTTGTTTTTGAGTGAAATACAGATATCCCTTACTTCCTTTTTCGTGATTCTTATAGGAGATGCTTCAACGCGTATGTTTTGGTTACTTTCTTTTATTTTGAATTCCATTCGGTCTTCTTGTAACAGTTTACTGAAGTACATGTCCCATGTTTCTAACGAAATTGGTGAGATTAAATCTTTTTTCTTGTCGTTGGTCCTAAGAGATTTAATAAGTTTCCAGGTTTCTGTACTTCTAGTTCCTCCTATGTACGTATTTAATTTTTGACAGTTTTGATCCCAGGATTCATTTTTTTTCTGTCTTATCATTTATCTTACCTTAGCTTGATGGTTTTTGTAATCAGATTAATTTGTATCTGTTTTTGCACTTAAATATTGTTCATACTTTTGTTTCTTTTGTTTTATCGCTGTGTCTATTTCTTCATCCCACCAGTATGGAGTATTTTTGTTTTTCTTTTCGTAATATCCAAGCGCTTCTTTTGCTGCAGAGTGAATACTTTCTTTAATGTAATTGTAGTGGTCTTCGATGTTATTGAAATTTATGTTTTCAAGTTTCTCGTTCAGTCTGTTTTGACACAATATTTTTACACTATCTTGATCTAGGCTGATAAGATTATATCTTACATCTTCTGCCATCTCTGAGCGAACTACTGGTTGTTCATTCTGGCTTCTTCTTGAAAACATTATTTTTGCTTTCACACAGTGTTCTTTATATAAATCATACATTTTTTTATATTTAGATTTGGATCTTAATATTGCCTCTGAGTGTATTTTCAGCAATAATGGCTTTCTACCTGCGGAAACACTACTACGATCCATCGCTGACTACTTTATTTTGTCAGATAATTTTGTAGTACACAGATTTTTTCCTCTTTAATCTTTGCCAACTGTATTCAGTAATTTATCTCTTTTCGAAAATCCAGTTTTTACTTTTACCATTTGACATGAAAGACACAATGTATTCAGAAAAAATATTCTAAAAACTCTTTCCTTCTTTTCAGAAGTACAAAAATAATTAAAATAAGACATATACCTACGTGATTATTTTCTACTACTACTTGTCGACGTTCCTTTATCATCCTTATCGTCAACATCATTATTGCTGTCATCAGTTTTATAATTTCTTACTCTCGAGTGCATAATAGGCTTCACCTCTACATTATTTATAGTAAAATTTCTCTGACGGTTATTGTTGCCTAGGTTGCAGAAATTATCCAATGTCATAGTACGTTCTTCTTCTGTTAATTTTAAAACACAATTAAACCTAAAATTATTGCACGGGGCTTTCTTTGCTCTTCCTTGCACTCTGTTGCCTCTCCAGTTTATATACTCTTTTTCCCAATTCCTCTTACTTTTAATATCATTTCTACACTACGATTCTTCTGACCCTCTTTTCTTTCTGGACTTGATGTTTTCAAAATTAGATGTAGTTGACAAGTTATAAACATATTTTTCTACAAATTCAGTTTCAGTCACAGTCTGTGGTCTGGAAATGGTAATTATAAAACCGTTGTTGGCAATATATTTACAAAAACCAGACTTGCGCTGCCACGATCTGGCGATTGCAGAACTAGTCTATCTTCAAATAGGCTAGCTCTGCAGTCAGTATATTTGATTTAAATCAACTTAGATAATAAGAGAACTAAAAAATGTTGACTTACACTACTTCTGAACCAATAAAATTAAGATACTGGACATAGACTACTTCAGTATTATTTGAACTGCTTAAATAATTTTAAAGTTTTCACTTGTATATCGTAGAGTAATCTAATTATTAAATTATTAAATTATTAAATCTAATTATTAAAATTCTAGTTATTAAAATAAACAGTAAAGTGGCAGTGGCGTACCAAATTCTGTTTTCTACAATGAACAATTTACACACACGGAACACAAACAATCAGTATCTATTGCAGTATCAGCAGAAATTGCAGGTAAGCAGCAGGTCCACTATTAACAAACATTTAGGAACATGTACCCAACTCGTCAACAATATTCTCCACTAGAATACACATCTGAACATACATTAAACCACATATACTGGCAACCCGCAAATACTCCTATACCAAACATTCCACAGATCAATTCGCTCTTCCACCACAACCACAACAGTTTTCCCCACAACCCCAACCAATTTACTACAACCCAAGTAACCCATCTACTGTAGGGCAGACCTAAAACACAAAGCTAAAACTTGCAATTAGACATTCAGAAAACTCGGATATTGAGTCTAGCGAAGACGACGATCAAGAAACCCAAAATAAAAACTCATGGCAAGTAGTCAAAAAACGTAAATTTTCAAAACAAAATAATGATCCCAATTCTCCAAGCTCACCACCAACAAAAATACAAAATCGATACAGTGCCTTATCTAACGCTGAGAGCTCTGAACAGACTGAAACAGAAAAACAACAGAATGTTGTCAAAATGTTGTTTAAAGATATGGTCGATAACTTTGCACAAATTGTGGAGGAAGAAACCTACTATACCAGAACTCTACCAAACGAAACTGTCAAAAATTACAACATATACAATAGATACATACAAGAGCGTGCCTATAGAGTGGTAATAAGGCATATCCATCACTCTATACCCACAACAGATATAATAAAGGAACTAGAAAAAGCCGGCCATAAAGTTCGCAATGTAACTAACATTCGACACAGGCAAACAAAGGAACCTTTATCTTTGTTTTTCATAGGTCTTGAACCCAACAGTAACAACAAAGACATATTCAACATAGAATTCTTATGTCACACCAAAATAGCAGTTAAGGTACCAAATAAAAGAAACTCAATCATTCAATGCATTCGATGTCAAGCATACGGTCATAGTAAAACATATTGTACTAAACCGCATTACTGCGTCAAATGTGGAGGACAACACAATACAAAAGATTGTAAAAAACCTAGAAGCACTCCAGCTAAGTGTGCACTATGCAAACAAGATCACACTGCTAACTATAAAGGCTGTGTAGTCTACAGGGAACTAGTAGAAAACAGACATATGCAGAAAAGAGGAAACCAACAGCCTCAAAGACAAACACTCAACAGTCCACATGTATGTACTGAAACAAATCAGCAAAATACGCTACAAAACCATCAAAAAACATATGCAAACGTGACAGCAAATCAAACAAATCACGATTCAGAACCTAAAACTAATATAGAACAACAACTATTAACATTCCTAAACGAGTTCAAAAACATGTTCTTGCAACTCATGAGTCAAAACAGTATGATATTAAACTTACTAACATTAAACATACTTAGAGTTACCACATGGAACGCTAACGGCCTGCTAAACCATAAGCAAGAAGTAATTACTTTTTTAAACTTAAATAAAATTGACGTTCTGCTTATTTCAGAAACTCACTTTACCGATCTAACTACGTTCAATATTCCGCTCTATACCACATACAGTACACCTCATCCTAATAGTACAGCTCATGGTGGCTCGGCGGTAATCATCCGCAGCTTCATATAACATCATGTATTGCCGAATTATGCAACAGAAAAAATACAAGCAACAATCGTTCAAGTAAATGCAACACCATGGCACTTTAACATATCTGCAATGTATAGCCCACCTCGTCACATAATCTCCACAGATGAATACAAAGCCTTCTTCCAATTACTTGGCAGCAAATTCGTTGCCAGGGGAGACTGGAATGCAAAACACATTCACTGGGGCTCAAGACTCACAACAACAAAAGGTCGTAATATTCTGAAAGCAATGACCGACAACAACTATGATTGTCACACCAACGGAATCACTACGTACTGGCCAAGTGATCCAAGAAAACTTCCAGATCCGCTGGACTACTACATAAGTAAAGGAGTGTCCTGAACCAACTGTCTAATAGAATCCATCTATGATCTCTCATCGGATCATACACCGGTTATTATGAGCCTGAGTACAACAGTTATAAACAGCCCACTACCTCCTCGACTCACGTCGAAAAACACCAACTGGGCAGATTTTCAATCCTACCTGGAAGAAAACACCCATCTTATCAGCGGATCAAATCTACACATGACATAGATACAGCAGCTCAATACTTCACCAGACTTGTGCAAAAAGCGGCATGGCAATCTACACCACGAACTGAACGCAAACCAACACATGCCACAAATGTTCCCCTGCACATTCGCCAACTCATCGCTGAAAAACGTCGTGCGAGGAGAACTTGGCAAAGATCTAGAAATAACATAGACCTACATATATTCAATAGACTACGAAGGCAACTTGGAGTAGCCATCAAAGCCGCAAACAACGAAACCTTCGAACATTACATTACAAATCTTACAGCAAATGACCAGACGTTATGGAAGGCCACTAAGAAGCTAAAGAAACCATACACAACCGATTCTCCCATCCGTAAACCAAATGGCGAATGGGCCTATTCCAACAAAGAAAAAGCGGACGTTTTTGCTGAACATCTTACAAGCGTATTTCAAACAGCGCCAGCAGACCCTGATGAAGAAGTGGAAGAACTAATTAGCGCAGCATGTCAAATGTCACTCCCAATTAAAAGTTTTACTCCTATAGAAGTCAGGAGAGAAATAAACAAACTCAATTCACGAAAGGCCCCAGGTTATGATTTAATCTCGGCACAAGTACTAAAACAACTTCCTCGCAAGACCATAACTTTGCTAACAGTTATTTAACCGCATGCTAAGCTTATCATACTTTCCAAAAATATGGAAATTTGCTGAAGTCATTATGATCATCAAGCCAGGAAAAGGGCCCAATGAAGTAACATCTTATCGACCTATCAGCCTACTTCCAACCGTAAGCAAAGTTTTTAAAAGATTGCTACTTCAAAGGATATACGCAGATCATGAATTCCTTAAATTATTTCCAAAACATCAGTTTGGTTTTCGGGAAAATCACTCCACTACTCAACAAGTTCATCGAATGATAAATGAAATATCAAAAAGTCTTGAAGAAAAGAAATACTGCAACGCTGTATTTCTAGACATCTCACAAGCGTTTGACAAAGTTTGGCACAGAGGTCTGCTTTACAAAGTAAAAATAGCACTACCCAGTAACTATTTCCTCCTACTTAAATTCTACATATCAAATAGATATTTCTCTGTAAAATTCAAAGACCAACAATCCAACCTCTATCCTATTAACTCTGGAGTCCCGCAGGGTAGAGTTCTAGGGCCGCTGCTTTTCTCACTCTACACAGCCGATATTCCAGAGACCAATAATACTACAATCGCTTCCTTTGCTGACGACGCGACGTAGCACTACTAGCCGTAAATGAAGATCCCGTACAAGCCTCACAAAACCTGCAACATCATCTGAACATACTCAGTGATTGGTATACGAAATGGAGAACACAAGTAAATAAAACAAAATCAACTCAAATAACATTTACCAACCGACACAATATATGCCCACCTGTAAGGATGGAGAATATAAGAATACCAACAGTAACAGACGCTAAATACCTTGGCCTCCATCTTGACCAACGACTCACTTGGAAGAAAAATATCCAGACTACAAGAAGGCAGCTCGACTTAAAATTCCGGCAAATGTTTTGGCTTCTTGGACGTAAATCAAAACTTAACATCCAAAACAAAATTCTTCTATACAAAGCCATACTCAAACCTATCTGGTTCTACGGACTACACATATGGGGCTGTGCAAAGCCAACGTCGCTGAATATTATCCAAAGATTTCAGTCTAAAGTACTAAGATCGATAGTGAATGCGCCATGGTACGTAAGTAACCAAACACTCCATTATGACTTAAAGGTTCCTTTCATCAGAGAAGAAATTCATCGAGCCACGGAGTCACAAAATGAACGTACCATTCACCACGAAAATGAGCTAGTGAGGGAACTATACAACAATGGACCAGCCACAAGAAGATTACATAGAGCCCCAAGACCTTCTTCAGAACTAAACCAAAGTAGAATAAGTTGAGACATCATTGGATGTCTCCCCTTCACGCGCAAAACCTGTATCACATTTACTTAATACTCTTTTTGATGTAGATTGTAAATAAACATAATTATAAAAAAAAAATAATAATTTTAAACCTATACTTATAATATTTTACAGTGGGCACCGTAAGTGCCCACTGTAACAAGGATAGTTGTTTTCAAAAAAACAGTAAACACCCAATTTTGGATATACACTAGTTCTATTCTAAGGCAGCGATATGTAGAACAAAAAAGAGTGTTATGGACATGTAAGAAAAAATTAATAATTTAAACAATATTCTCTTATTATCTCAATCTCAATATTATCAATCTCTTATTTCCGAAAATTTAAAAATCAACATTTTCTAAATGTCCAATTTTGAGTTATGCCACTATTATCTCCGGCGAGTGAACTATTATTCTAGAAGTTGACAGAAAGACTAAGAGAATATATTTATAAAAATGGACTTTATAATGAGAACGTTCTACACAGTAGAACATCACATCGTTACTCCCAATTAGGCAAAAATGGAAGAGATAACAATAAAATTTAAAACTAACAAGCCTTAGGATCAGACAAAATTACAGATAAACTATTAAAGGACTCTTTGAATTCTTATTTAACAAAGCTTATCATACTCAACTCAAATAATGATAAATCATATACCTAGCACAAATATGTCCCTTGTCTGTAAATCTCTCCTTTGTAAAAAACTGACTTGGGAAACGTGTTTACGTAAAACCTATCTTAACTTTTGAAAGTTGAGTGATATATTTAAATTAAGTCTCACAATATTTATAAAAAGAAAATCTTTCAAGCCATGGAGATCAAAGGAAGATGAAGCATTCGTGAATTAAAACGTTGCCCAAAAAATGGAAGCAAGATTGGAAAAAGGCAAGGAACATCTATGTTTACCAGTAAAAACGGGACAACTGGATACTGACAATGATAATTAATTAAAACTAAAATTTTGTAAAATAATCAATAAGCTGGTAACTCCCGTGTGGAAAAAAGGGCTAATACAAGATGGATGGACAATTAAAATTGGTAGATGAATAGAAAAAAAAATTAAATTTTAGGTCAAAAAATGTAGCATATAATATTATATTATACAAGATGATCCATCAAACTGCACTTAGCCTATAAAGAGACTATTTAGAATTTAATATTTTAATATTTAAAATATAATAGTTTATAATAAATTGATTATGAAATAAGTTAGTTATTTACTTTTAAATTTCCTAACTCGTTTATTTTGTTTTTCAGATGAAAAGTTCGAAGAAATGGAAGGATCAAGCAGTGTAAAGATAGTTTAGACATTTATCAGTGAGTGAACATTATCAAGATGTTGGCCTACGCAGCCGTTGGAGCCTTTCTTCAGCTGTTATTAATTATACCAGGTACAATTTATTACTTTATTTAATGTATTTGGACAGCTTGATTCGTCCAATCACTATAATTCAAAAGTTAATATTGTTTGTTACAATTCCCAATAGAGGTATATTTTAAAAAATGTGTAAAGATTAGATTTATTACTTGTATGTAGGCACACTCTTTTATTCTGAACTTATTCCTAATACACCTGGGATTTCATAAGGACATAACTTAACCCATTTTCAATAAAACACATATTCTTATTATAGTCTAAGATCCCACTGCAGGATCACTACGTTAATAACGTAGTTAATCAAACTCACATTTTTTACATATATATTTGCAATTAGAAAAATACATTGATAGTAAGTTACGAGCCAAAAAGTAGACGCAAATATTCTTAATTTAATAATAATAAATCAATTTAAGACGAAAATTTTATGTTGTTCTTATAGTTTTACATAAAATACGTTTTTCATGACGTATATGCATGATGTTTAAACCATATTAAATATAATTTTTTTTTTAATATGACGATAGAAGGTAGACTGGAAAAACGGCCGAAAATTAGGGTTGCCAACTGTTAAAAACGCGAGGTAACGAAGATAAAGTAAAAGCTAGCGAGCAACAGTACTAGTTTGTAATAACTGTTAGGTATGTCGTGTCAGATTAGTCAGTTTTAGTCAAAAGGGTATAATTAGTTTACTTTAAATTTATAAATGAACGCTTTGGCAGTGGCCTAATGCAACAATTCTAATTTTTGCTTATAGGGGATTAAAAGGGGGGACTGATTAATTACTGAGTTTAGAGATGAAATAAGTAAAAAGATTGAAACGTTTGCGAATGATACTTGTGTTTTGGTTGGAGAGCTGACTCGAGGATAAGGATTTCTTTATTTGAGGAAAGTTTAAAGGACTAACTGTAAAAAAGAAATCAAAGAAATACCAACAGAGACGTTCTGGGCAATACTACACAAAAAAAGGTTCCTAAACTATTTCAAATAGGACGCCATTTAAAAAAATTCTTTTGGTACTTGCAAACAAAAAGAGGTATCTCTATTAATATTAATTTTTATTTCACATAAACAGTTATTACAGATAAAAATATCCAAATTTATCAACAAACCTTACGTTGATTTTAACCTTCTAAGAAAGAGACTTTAAAATTATGGTTATGCGCCAGAAAGGCAGAAAAAGATATACTAAGTTTTATGTGTCAAAATGATAAATCGTCGGTATACTGTGAAAACCAGGAAAATGAAAAATTTCAAAATATTGAGTTAAGTATACCAAAATTCTTAGCTTTTTCCGCTCTACATAGTTAAAACCCAATAAATGATACGACTTACCATTCAGCAGATAATTTGTGTAGTGAACAAATAATTTACACCTAATTAACTTTATATTTTCGAATAAAACTATATATCGTTACTCACTGCCATAAAATTAAATTATGAGACCACCTTGGAGACCTTGGAGACCACCTGTCTCCAAGGCTCAGGAAAGGTTTGTGCTTTCAGCAGTGCATTTATGTGTTCCAGAAGCTACGCAAGCTCCATCCGCCCTAGACCCTTCACCGCCTCAGGTGGTATCTGATCCAGTCCGGGGACCTACGAGTCTTCAGTGAACCCAATGCCTTGATAAGTTCATCCATGATAAAGGGTACAGCCCGTTCAGCTCCTTCATCCCTTCATACACCATGACATCTGCCATCTGAAAAGAGCTCTCTTTTTACCTCAAGCATCTTGTCCATTAGCATTTCGTAAGGAGGATACGCATAGAACTTCTTCATGACGATCTTGTATCCCCGACCCCAGATGTTCTCATCCAGCTTTTCACACAGGTCTTTCCAGTGCCTTCTTTATTCTGTACGGATTTTCCTATACAGTTCCCTCTTCCTTGCGCGGTACTCTTCCTCGATGACCTCAAAATGGATTCCTGTTCTGACTTTTGCTCTTGTTAATCTTCTTCTTATTGCTATACATACATTTCTTAGTGCATCGATGTCCGTATTCCACCAATATGACATACTGTTGACATTTTGGAGACCAATCTTGCTTCCTTCCATCGCTTCTTTAATGACTCGCTCCAGGCTTTCCACCGTTGGTGATTGACCCTGCATTATGCTCACTTTCCATTTAATTTGTTCTTCGTATACTTTTCAGTCATTCTCATTGCCGCATCTGCCTCCGGACGTCCCAGATGCATGGACCGTGTTAGTGGTCCCCGTTTAAATTATCGAGAACTGGATATATTGATGTTCAGTTCCAGTGTAGTCTGGCAAAGTCTTTCAGCCTCTTGCCTTCGCCGCTGTTCCTTGTGTCGCCATGGTCACGTCGATATACGTACCTGTACCTCTCGTAACAAATGTAGGTTCCAGACCTGTGTTTAGAACCACCGTGTTTTCCACTTCCTGCATGTTCTCATCTATCTTCATCTCGTACTCGCCCATTCCTATTGTAGATTCGTACAGCAGTCCTCCCGGTTGTATCTACAAACCATCCCCTTCTCTTTACCGCTGTTGGATTTGGTTCTGACGTCACCAGTACATTGATGTTCTTTTCTACTGCGGCAGCCTCAACAAGATTAATTATTAATTAATTCATTAATTATAATCAATTGATAATTATAATTGATTATAATCAATCTACATTTAATAATCTGCCTTTAATTAATCAAGAAAACTCATTATCTCTCAAAATTGACACCTCAAATGACAGATTTTTTTTTGTCAAAAATACCAGAAAGAAAGGGACAAAAGCAAACAGAAAACCGTAAAATTTAAGAGAAAGCAGGACAAGAAAAAATAAAATAAGAACAAAAACAAAAGCGAATTGACGCAAAACAAACAAAAAAGATCAAAAAACAAGGAAACCAAGATGAAAGTAAAAAAATAAATTGCCATAACAGTCAATTCCGGGAGCAAAAAATGACAAACTGTCGTAAAGAATAAAGAAAATGTTACAGTAAATACAACTGATATTGCAAATACAAATATTTCGAAAGCTGACACGATCATACAATTAACAGCACTACTTGGAAAAGTGAAGTTAGAGTACATATACCAGATGATATTTTCCTCAAAGAAAAACAAGAATTGTCACGGAACCAATTTGCTGATTCTGTAGAGGAAAACGTTAATCTGCCCACAATTAATAACTTTTTTGTATTTTTTGATATTGATATTTTTCAAATTCATCAAATTTAAAGAATACATCCCAAAGCAAATGTACAAATTTGGAAACCAGCAAAGAAAAACATGCTGGTGAGTCGACTAACAGAAAGTTATTTTTTTGAGGGATATCCAGAACATGAAAAAATACACATTCGTTTATAGATATAAGAAACTTACAAACAAAAAAAGAAAATTGGGAATTTTATAAATGGCCAATGACTGTAATTCTATATGCCAATAACTATGTTTGTATGGCCAATAACTGTGTAGTTTTGTAAGTTTTCAAATTTGTGTTAATTTTGAATAAACAATATTATTTCTGAATAAAATAACCTAAGTTTTTCTAAAATTTTATGTTTTATGACTATTAAAAAAACCTTACAAAATATTGTACTTTAAAAGATACCAATTTTAATTCAATTGGCAATTAAGTGGCCAATCACTCTACCCGTTACCCTATGGCAGGCCTAGTGATGCCTAAAGGTAACAACCCTGCTGAGAATAAAATGCTACGAACATTTTTAAAGCTTTTAGAATTTTCTCGTATGGATTTTCGGGTCCGAGCGACAGTAGAAAATTTAAACAGAGATCTGAAATTACGTATTTTTAGGCGATATTATGTAATATTACTAACAGTCGATAATCCAACGAATGGAAAAGTTCATAATTATAACCGTAAAAACAACCGGAAAACGACTATTTAGGGGTTACAAACACAATATTTTATTATAACAGAAATTTACATTTATTGTAAAATATTATTTGTTATAAATTTAAAATTTTGTGTGGTGAACGTGATTTTTTTTAATAATTTTTAAAAAATAAAATTAATTAATATTCGCTAAACGTCTTAAAAAGTAAGCTAAAAATTCCATCGTCCCACCTAACTTCTATTTTTTTTTGTTGTTTTCATTAGTTCAGTGCTTTCAATCAAACATCAGCTGATTGGATTGTAGATTTTGCGTGGCAGTTTGGTGATTCTGATTACTGAATGTTTACTCAATCACAATCAGAACATCCAACATTTATGATTTGTTACTATTCGACGAACAACGATTGGTTGCTGTGCCAGTCCCGACTCGTAAATATTTGCTCGTCCACTTTACATTATGGAAATATTATTGGAAAATTGCTAAATTCGTTGGTCGTTATTATTTCTCGGCGAGCTTCTGAAGTTCGCATACAAATAGATTTAAGACAGAGTCATAAAAAGAAACAATTATTCAATAAATTTGTTATACCGGGTATCTTGTCTTTATTACAATAACTACAGAATATCAGATTTAATGAATCAGCGGTTTTTTTATACTTTCTTTTTTGATAATGCCAAACCAACGGAAAGGTGTATTTTTATAGTGCATAATAAATTTGTGATATAAAAAAATTATTGGATTGAGTAAAATTTACATCAGTGATTCCAACATGTGGGGCGCGCCCCCCCTACGGGGACGCGGTATTATTATTGGGGGGGGGGTGAGCCTGTTCGAAAAAAACATCAACAACATTGACTAAGTTACTAAAATCAAAGCAAAACAAAATTCTTACAAAATAAAAAATAAAATACACATGAACACTGACATAACAGGTATAATTATAAATTGCACTGAACACTAAATTATGAACAAGTTTAATATAAATCAGTGACTTCCATAAGCTTGTTTTGTAGAGCAAAGTTTATCGAAACAGGGTGTAATATTAGAAAAAGACGTTCTCAGTTCTTTTTCTATATTTAGCTGCGATATAAATTTGGTCTTCAAAAGAGCTATCGCAGAAAATCCTGTTTCGCAAAGGTAGGATGTTGAAAACGGCAATAATATACGGAACGCTCTGATTTTCAGTGCAGAAAACTCATCATTTACTCCTGCCCAAAATTCAAAGAGAGATTTATTATTAAACTGTTTCTTGATTTCATAATTTGCCGTGAAGTCAGTGAAGGTTTCTTCTTCGGCAGTAGAGAGCCCTTCCGGTGTAATTTTGAACGGATTTTTAATCCACAAAAAATATCGTTTAAAATTTTTAGTCAGTATCGCTAAATGATTTTCAATGGTTACAAAAACAACTTTCACGTGTTGTTCTTCAACTTTGTAAGTTTTAATACATTCATCCAAATTTGCAAACATCTCTAGGTTTTTTTGCTTTAAATTTCTGCTCCACAATTTCAATTTTTTACAAAAACCATTAACTTTATCACTCGTATCCAATATATGTGTATTGGTTCCTTAAAGCTGACTGTTCAAAATATTTAATTTCTCGAATATGTCAACTAAGTAGCTCAATTTCATCAAAAATAAACTATCTCGAAACATCTCGGCTTCCGGTCTATTTTTTTCTTTTATAAAAATAGCGATTCCATGTCTTAATTCAAAAACATGTTGTAAAAATTTCCCACGTGATAACCATCTTGCCTCACAATAAAATAATAATGCTGAATGTAATGCACACATGTCTTTACAAAGTGCAGAAAAAATTCTGGTTTTCAAAGGTCTCATTTTTATGTAATTAACTACTGTTACAACAGTTGCCGTCCATATACACATTGTAGACTTTTGTTTCACAAGCGCTTGTAGACTATGAAATTTTCCGGAAATTGCACGAGCACCATCTGTGCATATTCCGACGCAATTCTTCCACTCTATTTTGGCTTCATTTATATAATTGTTTAAGATAGATAGTTTAATAATATAGAGAAGCCGTTCTTCTTCATTTACTTCAGTAAACGTAAGCCCAAAATTTAAATAATCCTAAGAATATTTTCTTGATTTTATTTTTGGAACCACTCTCGCCTGTACACTTGTTGATGCTTCACTAGTATCGAATGATCACTTACGCCCAGTTAAAAATTTATCCATGAATTTTTATAAATTTAAGTATATTTACCTAGGTACTGCTTGGAATATTTTAATACCGTGAACTGCAATTAATACACGCAAACTACAACATAGACATTCACAATAAATTTAATAGGTGCAGAAGGACTGACTAAACTGACTTAACTAAGGTCTGGGTCTGAAGAGGAGCAAGGAGAACTCGGCACTTCTCGCAAAGAGAGACGATCGGTTCTGCATTGGTGTTGTCACATCAATAAATTTACTTACTCTCGGTAATTTGGTAATTAAGGTTTTACTGTAAGTTTAGTGCAAGGACGGATTCAGAGAGACTAGCTAAAATCGACTGAGATTAGCTGAGAATAGCTAAAATCGACTGGGACCATTACCTCTTTAAAGTCACATGTGGGAGGAGGCTGGACGAAAAAGAGAAATCGGACAGTAAAACTAAGAGAAAGTATAATATTGAAAAAGTTAAGGAACTAGAAATAAAAAATAAATATGAAGAATAAATAGATAAAATCCTACAACAACGTGACCAAAATTTACAGACAAATCAAGCCTGGTAACAAATTAAATCTGCCGTAGGAGAAGCGAGCGAGAAAATAGTTAAGCGCGACTCCAAGACAAGTACAAACAAAGATTAGTTTAACAAAGAGTGCCAGGCGATAGCAAAGGAAAAGAAGAAGATTATTAACAGTAAATATTATTAACAGAAGCAAATATTAACAGATAATAGAAAGTGTAAAAACAAGAACATAGGATAATTCGGGAAAGATTGAAAGCTCTGTGAAGAAGGAAGAGATACCACAATAAGTTGAAATTATTAGAGATAGAACAGAAGTTTAAAAGCAAAGAGGTAAGGTCGTTCTATCAAGATGTTAAAAAATGGGAAAAGGTTACCAAAGCCACTGTAGTTGTATGAAAGGTAAAGACGGAAATTTAATAGCGATCCGGCAGAAATAATGACGGAATGAAAAAAAATAATTTGAAGAATTAATAAATGGTGAGGTAGACCACAAAGCAGTAGACCACTGGACGGTTGAAGAATATGCAATAGTTAAAAGGCAGCCTACAGAGAAGAAGGTGATGGCAGCAATACAAGAAATGAAAAATAATAGAAGTCCTGGTAAAAATGACATATTTATTTATTTATTTATTCCACAACAAACACATTTTACAGAATAAAATGTAATTACAAGTAGGGATTTTGACATTAGATATACCTACATGCTAAGATAAAATGATTAAAGCGGATAAAAAGCTAGATTTAATTGCTTTGATGTTGGTGTTGAAGATATCTATGTCGCTATTTTTTTTTAGTATCATATTGCACTGCCTCATCATGTTGTTAATGGGCGAGCAGTCTGTCTCACAAATAGAAAAAAACAGCCCTCTATGACTTAACCTTAAGTTAATCTTAGGTACCAAGAATTTTATATGGTTAATCAAGAATAAGCCTTTATATTTTAAATTATTCACAATATAATATACAAATAGCATTGCTTGCATTTTTCGTCTCTGTTCCAATGTTACAAGTTTAAAAGTTTCAAGCATACTCCGGTAAGACACCAAGTATGGATACGAATTATATTTTCTAACATACAGATATCTTAAAAACCTTTTTTGTACCTTTTCAATTAAATCTATATTTACTTCTGCACGGGGTGCCCAAACTACAGAAGCATACTCAAGATGTGGTCTTACCAAGGAATTATATAGTTTAATTATGCTATCTATCATCTTAAAATGTTTTGTGTTTCTAATTATAAATCCTAACATCCTAAAAGCCTTATTAGTGACAATGTGATAGTGATCATTAAAGTGCAAGCTTTGCTGAAAATTTACACCAAGATCTTTACACACAGATTTTCTGGGCAATTCTCTATCATTGATACAATAAACCATTTTAATAAAGTTCCTGTTACGTGTGAAGGTCATAACTGAACACTTGTCATTATTTAGATCCATTCTATTTATCTGAAACCAATTAGATACTGTATTCAAATCTAGTTGTAATAGTTGGCAATCACATTGATCTTCTACAACTCTAAACATCTTAAAGTCATCTGCAAACATTAAACAAGTGGAAAATTTGAGACAACTAGAAAGATCATTTATAAAGCGAGCAAATAAGAGTGGTCCCAGGTTGCTGCCCTGAGGAACTCCAGAAGTTACGGAATATTCCTCTGAGAAAGAATTACCAACTCTAACTTGCTGACTTCTATCTGCTAGGTACGAATTCAAAAATGTTAATGCGTTAATAGAAAGGCCTAAGGTGCCCAGTTTTTCTAGTAATAAACCATGATCAACCCTATCAAATGCTTTTGCACAATCAGTGAAGATTACATCCATTTGCCTCTTAGTATTTATGGCATCTGCAGTAGATTGCGTGAAAATACACAAATTTGTAAGTGTTGATCTATCTGGTAGAAATCCATGTTGATATTGATTAAAAGATTTGATAAAATGTTGTAATAAGTTGTTATATAAAATAGATTCAAATATTTTTGCCAAAGAATTTAAAATACTAATTGGTCTGTAATTTTTTACATCATTAATATTACCGGATTTAAAAATAGGAACTGTAATGGTATCTTTTAATTTTTTAGGAAAGGTTTTAGTTTTTAAAGCTAGATTAAATATTACCTGTAATGGTTCAACAAGTTGGTCAATACACCCCTTATAGATATAAGCAGGTAGATTATCTTTACCTGTACATTTCTTGGGTTTTAACTTTTTTACACTAGCTCTAATGTCTTCTTCAGTTATCTCATCAAACTCTAGAATACCATAAAACTTAGGTATCTTCATATCGGATGAGATGCTATAGACTGACTTGAATATATTGCAAAAGCATTAGAAACTTCATCAGAACCAGTGTAAATATTGTTGTCTAAATTAATTTCTGATGGTAAACCCCTGGAACTACTTCTGGATTTCACAAATGACCAAAAACTAGTTGGGTCCATGTTAACATTTGTTTCTACAGTGTCATGATATTTTATATACTCAGATTTTGTTTGTATTTTAATGGACTTCCTAAGACAGTTGTACTCATTCTGGATTTTGATATTAACATGTTCACCCTGCACTTGCCTATGTAGCTTGTTTTTCTTTTTGATTTTACAAATTAAATCTTTATCTCATATGCATAGAAATGATCAAAAGTTTGGTGGAGAACAATTAAAAAGAAAAATATATCAGCGACTAGTGCAAGTATGGGAAAAGAAAATAATACCATCGGAGTGGTATAAGGCCCGCATAGAGCATCTGCATAAAAAAGGAGACAAACTAGAGAGGCATAGCCTTACTAGAAACGGTATACAAGATCCTGGCAATAACGTTAAGAAATAAACTAAATTGCTCACGGAAAGAAGCCTACATGAGTATCAGACCAGTTTTAGAAAGGACAAATCTACTGTAGACCAAATCTTCTTATTAAAGTAGATACAAACGATTTGTTATAAAGGTAAAGTTTCCCTGCATGTTTGTTTTGTATGTATTTTAAACAAGCATATGATAGAGTCGATGAGAAAAACTGGTGTGACGGACGCAGTTGAAAGAATTACAACCCTGAAATGGAACTGGGCAGGACATGTTGCTAGGGTCAGAGATGGAAGATGGACAAAGAAAATTTTAGAGTGGAGGCCTAGACACGATGCTTATCGTAGTCGAGGACGTCCTCCAACAAGGTGGTCGGACGATTTAAAGCGCATCTAGTTTAACTGGATTTAAGTTGCTCAAGATCAGATGCAATGGAATTATTTACGGGAGGCCCATGTTCAGCAGTGGACGCAAAATGGCTAATGATGATGATGATAATAGAGTCGATAGACTCAAAATCGACTCAAAATGTATCGAGCAATGGAACATTTGGGTACACCAAAGAAACTGATCCGGCTAGTTAAAATGACAATAAATACCTCAACGTGTGAAAGTGCTTGGCAGGGTTACATATCAAATCAATTTACGGTTGCAAAAGGCTTGAGACTGGGAGATCCTTTATCCACTACATTATTCAACTTAGTGTTAGAAACTGTAATTAGAAAATGCAGCATAAAGGTGGAAAAAACGATCATGAAAAATGAGCACCAGTACTTGGCATTGGCTGACGATATAATGATCCTAGCAAAAACCGAAAGCGCAGAAATTCGGATTGAAACTACATAAAGACAAAACCAAATATATGATCATGGAAGGGACAAAAGGGAAAAAAAGACTTTAGTGTGAGGTCTGTAAGTGGTAAAACCTATAGTTTTAAAAGGGTGGACAAATTTAAATACCTGGGTGTAGTTTTCGATGAAAATAAAAAAAAGGGAGCTCGAAACCAGAATAGTAAAAAAAAAATAAAAAATTATGGTAAAGGAAATAAAATCAAAAAATATGGTCCACCAGGTCCTTCAGGGTAGTTAAGAATGTTGTATATACATATTTTAGTTAAAGTTTTGTTCAAAATAATTGTAATTATTTTATATTAGGATTATGTTTTAAAAAAAATGCCCTAGGCCTTTACGGCCTGTTGGGCTTAAAAAATAAAATAAATAGTTATTCCATCCTTATAGCCGTAGTCTTACTTTACTTACTTTACTTTTGTTAGTTTTAGTCTTTAATTGTTATTTAACATCTAACTAACTTAAAATATTTTAGCTATTAGTGAGTGATATTGTCAATACTGTTTTGAACGAACATGTAAATGTTTAAAGAACTCTATATCATCAACAGATTTAATACATTGTATAGCATAACTATATTAATTAAGTATTAGAAAAATTATTTTTTGAATATTTCAGATCAGTCAAACCACTTTTGAGAATAAGTGAAACATGTTTTAGAAAAAAAGTAACATATTCAGAAACAAACATTTGTTTGACTTTGTTTTATAATAAAAATTCTTAATTTATTTTTACCAAACCTAATATTAATTATCTTTAACTTCTCCCCAACATAAAACACTAAACCCTATTTATATTTCTAGGCGAGGTATTTCCTCGGAGCGTTTTATGTTCTCTTTTCCGATTTTTCCAACAGTAAATGAACAAAACACGAGACGTGAAAAGTCAATCTTCATTAGATCATTACTCATACAGTGTATTTGGCTGTATAAGGTTTTAGTGCTCACTTTACACGGATCTGTTATTGTTCTACTCAACTGATAAGCTCGTTAAAATTGCAACTGGAGGGTTAATGAAAAACTTTATGGACGAAAAAGTGGATAATGTTGACGCAGAATTGGCTGTAAATCTATTTATTGGGTGTGGTGGATGACTGCCGTTAGGTTCTACGTACTTAGGAATCTATAAATTAAAAATGTTTATTGGTGTACTCTATCAGAAGAATATACAGTTCAATCCACGGCTCTTAAATATTCTGGATTAGTTTGATAATATCTTTATGATGGTAAAAGTTAAGGGGAACTTTTAAGATAAGAAAATAGTGTACAGAAAGATTCTTGAACATCGATTTTTATTTTTATATTGTCATTCCAGTATATTTTTGTACTTGCAGCATTTCTTCCTAATGGATAACAATGTCCAATATCAACCTCGTAATCCCGAGTGTGATGCAATTGACTTACAGATATCAAGTTCTGGCGATATTTTCAAAAATAATTTTTTCCTTTCTAATTATTTTTAGGTATGTGTCTTAAATATAAATATAATTTAGTATTTTTTTGAAGCTATTTTCTTGTGGCATTTTAAATTAATTACAAGTTAAATGGGAAGAAGCCACAATTAAAGGTTAAAGTATGTTTATTGACGTTTCAATTTTCACTTCGGAAATCGTTCTCAAAATACAAACATTGGTAAATTAAACAAATTTTGTTTTTTTTTGTTACTTAGTGAAAAATTCTTCTAATAATGTAATTTCATCCGAATTATTTATATTGACAATTCAGACATACATTATACATTTTAAAGTAGACGACTTTAAAATAATATTGCCAATATTGTTGAGTTGCGCTCCTGGGACGACTTTACGTAGGATAGTTCATTCGATTACATGAAATCAACTTTAACTTGAGAACATCCGTCAGAAAAAAAATCATAGTATGTATTTTTTCTTTAAAAAGACAAACACATAGCATGATGATAGTAAAATTCTCCTGTTAGTGATTCTATAGTAAATTATGAGGGAAAAACCAGGAAAAAACCTCACAATACTATCCCGACCTAGTAAGTATTTGGTCGTACATTTAGTTTAGCTTCAATAAAGACCAAATTCTGATTTTATATGTTTGTTATTTAAAAAACATAAATGATGTATCCTCTATATGTTACTGACTTACTAATACTGGTTATTTCTTTTTTTTACCATTCGTTTCTTTTAGGACTACATGATTCAAATTAATAGAAATGGATGGCAAAAAAAGAAAACTCAAAGAAGCGGCTCTAATTATGCTGAATGAGACCAATTTTGTCGCAAATTCCTCGGCAGAATGTAGTACTATCTGGTTACCCATATTGGAAGAGAAAGTTATTAAAAAGAAAATACCAGTATTAGTAAGTTAGTAACATATAGAGGATACATAATTTCTGTTTTTTAAATAACAAAAAACTATCAATAACAAAATAAAATCAGAATTTGGTGTTCATTAAAGGTAAACTAAATGTACGACCAAATAATTACCCTGTCGAGATAGTATTGTGAGGTTTTTTTCCTGGCTTTTTCCTCATAATATACTATGGAATCACTAATAGGCGAATTTTACTGTTTGTCTTTTTAAAGACGAATTACATGCTATGAATAACAAAATAAAATCAGAATTTGGTATTCATTAAAGGTAAACTAAATGTACGACCAAATACTTACCCTGTCGAGATGGTATTGTGAGGTTTTTTTTCCTGGTTTTTTCCTCATAAATTACTATTGAATCGGATAAAATTAAATTATTGGAAGAATTTTTCACTAAGTAACAAAAAGAAAACAATATTTGTTTAATTTACTAATGCTTGTCTTTTGAGAACGATTTCCGAAGTGGAAATTTAAACGTCAATAAACGTACTTTACCTTTAATTGTGGCTTATTCCCATTTAAATAGTAATTACATATAATTTAGCGCAACATTTTTGATAGATCATTGTTTATTGCATCAAGTTGTCAACTATATGATAACAGAAGGCCAAGAGTACAAGTACAAAGAAAAAAAATTTAACCGTAACTTAAAAAAGAAACCGTTTTAAAAATAAGAAGTTTAGTGAATAAAACTTAATAATCTGATAAGTTTTAGCCTTGAGTTATAAGTTTTTTTACCTTGAATATTTGGTTTATTAATTTGTTAACGAGAGGTTTAAATTTTTACATCTGCAGAAAGGTATGTACTGTAGTCGACAAAGTAACGGCTGTTTTAATAATTGGTAAATACAGAAACAATTTCTATGTAGCGGAAGGTCTTTTTATTGAGAGGTACACTAATCGCCCTATATCGAGGACTGACTTATTTAAGGAAGGTTCTTCGAAAGTTTGAAAAAAAAAACAGGTTGTGTACAAGATGCCTACCGATCTGGTCGACCAACAGCTAGTGATAAAGTACTGATATAATTGCAAAAATTAGCAGTGAACCCTACTTCTTCTACAGCCCAAGTTGCGTCTTTCTATGAAATGAGACTAAGGAAAGTTCATTAAGTGTTGACTAAAAACAAATCTCATTCATACAAATTAAAAATTGTGTACCAACTTTTAGTTAATGACCGCGACTGAAGACTACAATTATGTGTATATATGACTATAATTCGAAGCTGTATTTAAGTTAGACTCCTTTGGTTCCTGCGCAGGCGTCAGTGGCTGTGAATACTCTGTTGACAAGTCACTATGTACCGGTGATGGAGTTGGAATCGAAATAAATTGACGAGAAGTTGATTCATGTTCCTGCATAACCAACTGTAATATTTTGGTTTTAAGGGACAGCTTTCTATAAACTGGTAGGGTTTGAATATATGGAATAAGACTTAGTAGAAAGTAAGTGTCATCATCCTGCTTATACCCGAAATGTTGATTAAAATGTTGCAATTTTTCTTTTTGAATATTCATATGTTCTTGAATAGCGCCGTCCTTAACAATTTTTGCTTTTTTTGTGGAGGATTAATTGCGTTTGATTTTTCCTGATGTATTACTGACCTCCTCTTATCATTGGAGGAGAATGAATTATTGGCAGTTTCTCTTTGTCGATTCATTTTAGTCGTGTCATTGTAGAAGGATGGAGTAATTAAAGTTTCGCTTTGTTGGCTCATTTCACTTTGATTTTCTAGTTGGGAATAATCGTTAACCATCATTGGACTTAATGTTACCTCATCTTCCGTCTCATCATACGTGAAAGCTTCTTGTACAGCATTTTCAACGTTACCGTAAGTTTTTCTGGGTGTAAACTGATCTTTTAAAAATGCCATATTTTGGAAATATTGCCACTTTGACTGTGGTTAATCATCAGCACCATCTCCACTCCTTTTTTGGTTAAGTTTACACATTTTCTTTCTAAAGGTGTCGCGCAATCCACGCCATTTTTGACGCACAACATAATCTGAAAAAAAAATTATGATTTTGTTTTAGGTGTCTTGCAACTGGCGCTTCTTTCAGATCATTGGCCTTTTCATTTCGAATGTCACATGCAACTATTCGAAAAGTGGTTTATGAAACCTGTGAGGTAATACGGAATAGTTTTCATGAAAAGCATATGCCTTTTCCAACCAAATTAGTGTTTTCGTCGATTGCTGAACAGTTTTATAGAAAATGGAAATTTCCTAATTGTGTAGGAGCCATTGACGGAAAGCATATTAGAATTAAATGTCCTGTTAAATTCGGATCATCCTATTTCAATTATAAAAAATATGTTTCGATTGTGCTTCAAGGTTTGGTAGATGCGCATTACAAGTTGATATGTGTTGAAGTTTGAAGTTATGGAAAGCAGAGTGATGGTGGTATTTTCACTATGTCATCACTTTACTACCATCTTGAATAAAATACATTCTGTGTACCTGGACCTAAGACATTGCCGAATACAAATATTATTGTTCCGCACGTTTTCGTAGGAGATGCAGCCTATCCATTAAAGAACTACCTAATGAGGCCTTTTCTGGACAAAATTTGTCGCAAGAACAAGAAAACTTTAATTACTGCATTTCTATTAAATAAATTATTCTATTAAATAAATATCAAAATGAATATACCTACCTCCTAGTTTCATTTGACTTGCTATTTCTTTTCAAAATTTTTTGTTTAACTCTCTGTTGTGATACTGTTTGCTTTTTTGATCCCATAGGGATCTTTTTTCGTGCACTAAAGTTATTAGTATTTTGAAATCCATTTCAAAACACAAGAAAACGCGAGTTGTTCGTACGAACAACTATTAACAAACAAAATATTTTAGTCGTATTGAAAACACGTACGAACTCGTCCGAATTCTTAACAAAGGTCGTAAGCAATATAACCACAAGCATTTTAGTATACTGATTTGTTTATTTCTTACGATTTCTTACGATTTCGATTTCGTACGAATACGTACGAACAAATTTTCGTACGAATTCTTATCCAATGTAACCGCCGCCTTAAGCATTTTACATTAAGATAAACGATAAAATGCTATAAACATTATCGCAATCTACTTCGCTGTGACTACTTCGCTGTGACTGCATAAATATTATATTGTTTTACTAATAATAACAAGTTATAGTAAAAAAAGTGGTGGTAGTGTAGATTAGAGCTGAGTTTAATTCTAATTGTTCTGTATTTTTAAAATTTAAATAATGTATTTAAAATCAAATAAAATAATTTTATTATTTATTTATTTCTTATTTTTTAAATAAATTCAATAAGTTATTATATTTACTCATAACGCTACCTGTTAACGTGTTAAAGTTTACTTATGACAAAATTGTCAAATTCGGAACCAAATATTAAAAATAAAATATAAAGAAATATCATTTTTAATAGTAAACTTAATTATTATGCAAACTACATAATAGGTTTAAAATTAATAATTGGATTAAGATGAAGTTATTTTAAAACAAGAATAATATAAAAATTTAAACAGATAATCAAACCTTTCAGTGACGGATATTATTTAAATTTTTTACTTCTCATTTATTGTTTCTATTTTGTTAGTTATTTTTCATGCAGTTTTTTATTTAAACCTGCTTAGTGAATCGATGTTAAGCACCGCTATTCTATGACGCTATCCATGACGCTACTTGCGTGACGCTCTCCTAAGCATTTTACTGTAGAGAAAAAAACCAACGCCAGTATAGAAGCTTTGCTTCAGAATTTTATATCTGTATCCAATTTAACGTGCTCTAGTATCAAAACCATCAATATATTAAAACTTATGTAGTGTTTATATTATAGGTGAAAACATTGAGTTGTCTATTATCAATGTTTTGCTTATTCAGTTTCAATATATGGTAATAGTTTAAAATTTCATTTCCTAGAATCCGAAATATATATAGCCATTTATATTCAGGATATATAAATCCCATTCATTTAATATTCGAGTCATTTCAACACATACATCCAATCCATTCTTCTACGCCATTACCGTCAAGAATATGTCTCTACAACATACATATCATGACCGAAATGGAAGCAAAAAAAAACCACACCAAATCAATCAATATACACGTACATACCTATAGCACTTATTGATGCCTGAAAACAAATCAAAAGAACGAATTTGCAAAATCCAATTCCAAACAACATAAATCATGGAAATGCAAAATGCTCCTGACGTATCATAAGTCATGTATGCATACTTTAATTCTAGGCGTGGATAAATTGCTCGATACCGGGGTTATTGGTAAAGTTGTAAATATATTTAAGACTGAGAGCGCAATAAACTTTAATCAAGTATGCGATGTGATAACTGTTTTTTGTTTTTAAAAGCTAACACTTTTTTTAATAAATTAAAATCAAAAACGCGCATATAAAAATCTGTAATCTGATCTGTCACGATCAACACCGCATAAGCATAAGTTATAGTCAATCAGGATAAGGCTTTTCATTATTGGATATAAAATTATAATATGGTTTAATGCTCGGTCATATCAACTTAACTGAAATAAAAAGCGGATATCGAGCAGTTTTTTAATAAACCCTGCTCATAAACACTTTTTCTCTGAAAGAATCTTTAGAGGTATCTCAAATAAGCTAAGAAACATTATAAGTAAAAGAAAATCAGTTAACTACGAAAATACTCGAACTGGATAAAAAATGTTTATATAACGTTACAAAAAATTTTATTTGGACTAAACATATTAAATAAAAAATTTATTTAAAATCCTTTATAAAAGGTATATAATAAAATGCCCAAACGGGCTATCACAAAGATATTGCAAAACGTTTTCGGATTATTAAATCCATCATCAGTGCAAACGAGGTATACATGCTATGAGCCACCAAAATATATGGGTCCAAACTCTTTAAATGATATAAATTTACTTTTGCTTTACATTATATGTGGTTATAAATTATGATGTTTAAGTTATCGTTGAAATTGGTAACATGGCAACGTATGACCCTACATAGGTAAAATGGTCCTGAGACGAAGTGTCTTCGAGGACTTGTTGATAATAACAACAATCTCAAGACTGACAGAATTAGAAGAAATTGGGGGCGTCCTATGTCCACCTTTGAACGCAGAAGGCTTTATGATAATTATGATGACTTTTACTTTTTCCTTTCATTAGTTTTCGTATTTATATTCTTTTCTGTTTATACTTTTCACTCTTGCCGTGTAAATAATTTTGTATCATGTTCCTTCTAGCCATGTTTTTTCTTTTATATATTTCAGAAAATCGTCATCAAATAATGCATACTTATCTTCTACTCTTTTCCATGTCCCGCAGTTAAGGAAAAGTGATGCAGATCTTGTTAGAGTCTGATATAACAGAGCCTTTCGTTAACCGGTTTTGAAGGTTATGACTGACCTTACACGACTTTCTTTGAATATATAAATCCAATGCCGAATTGGTGCTTCTGTTCATTTCCGCAAAAAATAAAAAAGTTTTAAGTATGCCTTCTTCAGCCCATCTAATTTCTTGTAAGGCATGTATGTCCATTTTTCTAGATCCAAATTCTTTGACCAAGTCAAAGCGTTGAGTTAGGACTTCCGGCAGATATAGGTAACAGGTTTAGTAGTACGTTCGTTAGTACGTTCCAGGTTTATGTATTCATTGTCCTTTGTCGTCACTTTTGTCGTCTTAAAAGACCCGTTCTAGATACACGTGTTTCCTTTTCATAACTGATTATTTGATTTATTAGAAGGAATAGTTAGTCCCTCGATTAACCCTACTTTTTTTTCATCCTGGACTTAATACCAGGCAATGGCGGTGTTATTGTGTAACTTTAATAGGACTATTGTTAATTTATTGTTATTTAATATAGAGTTACCTAATATAACAATACATATAATAAAACATAAAATAAAGGTGGTGTAAAAAAATACTACATTATGTCCTAATAAACTCGGTTTTATCTTTTTGCTAATGATAAGAAATCAAATTGCAAATTACTATAAAATTGGACTCATGCCCCATGATATCCTCCAGTTATGCCAAAAGAATTAGATTACTCCTTAGCACGCTTATTAAGAAAAATATAGTTCCTTAAAACTTTCAGAGAAATGAGAAAATTTCACAAAAATGCAATTCCATTGTGTTTTATTTTCAGAATCTTGGCAAGTCTCTCTGGATTCAGATTAATAATTCATTAGACATTCTCGCTATTTTTGCCTCCTTCCTGCAGTATTTCTCTAATATGTCACGACTTAGCTCTAGAGAAATCCACAGAGACTCGGGAGGTTTCATAAGGTTGCAAGATATAATTTAAATAAAGTAAATTATGGTTTGATTAAAAACGTATTTTAGAAATTTTAGTTTTAATTATTCTTAAAAGGAATGCAAGTCAAGTATCAAATTTTCGCGCATTTTCTTATCTTTTATTCAGACGTCAACAAAATCACACTTTTTATTTTCATCAGATAAAATCAGTTCACTTTTTAGACAAATTTAAATGCTGAATTCAGAAATAGTTTGAATTCTTTCTCAGGGTGTAGTTTAAACAAATTATTTATAATGTAGGGATACATAGAAAATAAATACTGAATTTGGTAAATTCCGATATTAGTAGGTTCAATGTTTATGATAAAATTCCAACGAAAATATCAGTAACTGGTAGAATTTGCAACCTGTTCAGCTAAAATTACAGTTCTAAAAAGATGCAAACTTTTAAAAGGTACAACGGTGTTCATTACTGAAGATTTCTTCTAATCTCAACATGCTGTAAGCTGTAAAATATACTGTATCCAGTCATTTAGTGTCTCATTATAAGAATTATTTTAATAACAGCTGTAAAACTGAATAATCCCTTGTAAATACTATATTGTTCGATAATTATCACACCTACACAAGCTGCCAGGACCGGCTACTTTAAAAGTCTGCTTTTAATGAAATTGGTTGTTAAGTCGTTTGAGTGTTCAGTTTGTGCAAAAAATTAGTTGATTATTATAAGTGTTTATTTTTAAATTTAGAGTGTGTACACTTGTCGGTGAATCCACGTAAGTCAAATTTACCTTTATTGTATGAAACAATGTGGCGTCCATGGAGTCCAGAGGATAAAAGAGCAATTTCGCAAGTTCATGAACCGGAACCAAATCGACAGGGAAGTGATCTCGTTTAAGTTTTAGAACCTGAACACCGCCAACGCATCCATTTATCTACTGATACAAAACAAAATGTAATTTTAAAATGTTTGTAGGTATTAAAAATTATGTCCAAGTTTAGATTAATGGCCTTCTAATAATTAAATATTACATTTAAAGTAAAAAGTAAATAAAAAAAGACTTTTGCATTTGTTGATGTATTATGAATAAGGTAAATTAGAAATGAAATTAAAAATTAATGCATCTACTGGCACATCATTAAAAGACTATGAATCTAAATTTAAAATGACATTTTATTCTGTACCTAAATTTAAAAGCCCTTCAATTTTAAGCATAAATCAATATTTTTGTTTTTCGCTGTATACCACTTAAAATTTGATAAATTTGATTATTGATTATAGATTTCTATGCAAAGTAGAATTTTTATGAAAAACATTTTTTTTCATGAAATTAATAATAAAGAAATTTCCCATTTGTTTCCAACTTTTTCAGACACACTTAGATACCTTATTTACAATATAAAAAAACTTCTTCCCTTACATGGAATATAAAATATGATCATATACAGCTATATGTGAATATAACTACATTAATTAATTTTCATTTTCACTTCACTATTTTATTATTTCACTGTAACATAACAAAAATTGATTATTACTTTCAAAATTTGGTTATATTTAATAAAGAATCGACACAGAAAAATATAATAATTAATTAATTCTAATACTCCATCAGTTTATGTATTTTTTCTCTTAATTATCTAGATATTTATTTAAATTAAAGATGTAATGTAAATGCTAAATAAAATATAAAATTCTTTAAGCCGGTCCTTTTTACTATTTACCTGAAGAGGCAAATCTGCATAAGTCAATTCTTATAATTGTGAACCAACTTTACATTTAATGTATGGTAAATAGGTAAAACGGTGAATTTAGGAGAAAATAGGCTTAGAGTCAATGGGAAATCACTAACGTTGAAAAAACTGTTGTTTGAGTTTATTACTTCTAAGAATACTGTTAAAGAAACCAACACATTATTAACCCTGTAACGATGTCATCACCGTTCAACAGCTTGAACCGTAGGAGTGTCAGCGTTGGCGCTTCCACCTCCTTAGCACGATGTGAGTGGGGTTCAGAGCAACTATTTAAGGCATATGAATAGCGGCATTTATTGAGTCTTTAGCTTAGCGCCTTAGGCTCCTCTCTTCGCCAGTGTCCTGAACTGGCGAGCCCACCCGGACGGAGGTAGTTCTGCTTTGAAGTTCATGCTCCGTCCATAATTAAGCAAAGTCTACCGATATCGTGTCTTGAACTTTATCGCGGACCTGCATAAGCGATTTTGTAGTTGACGAGTGTGTTCGCAGCTCCCGCTGGTTTGAAGCGGAAGCGAATATACGTCTGAGTGCGATTGACTACACCTATTTTATTTGTTATTAATAATTATTTTCTTTCTTTCTTTTATAGACGTCCGCCGGGGATTCACTCATCGCGGGATCCAGACGGAGCGCAGAGTTAATTTCTACGTTTATTTTTATACGGCACAGAATTTATTTTATTTTCATTTATATTGTACATATATTAGATCAATAGACATATTTTTATTTTAACCTGTGTTTTACTGAGTCTGTCGTCCTGAAAGAGCTACCCGTTACAAATTGGCGCCCGAGAAAAATTGAGGATTGGAAAGTTACTAAAAAAAAAAAAAAAAAAAATTTAGTAACATGCCGACAGATAAGGACACAGACTCAGTAACAGGTACATCCTGGATAAACCGACTTTGCAAAGAGGAATTGCAGAGCGAGGCCGAAAAATTCGGCTTAGATTCCAAGGGAACCGTCGACGAATTGAGAGTACGACACAGGATATATTTTAAAAATCGCGAGGAAGCGACAGGAGCAATGCAAAAAGAAAAAACTTCCAAGGGAACAGAATCCGACACACTGGCCCAGGAAATTTCGGGCATCCGAAGACAATTACAAGAATTAACAATAGCGAAACAAATGGGGCAATCAGAATTGCTAAATCAAGTACGAAGGTGGAACACACACTTCGACAAGAAACATTCGGATGCAATAGGATTCTTAGAGAGGATAGACGAATTAAGCTTGGCCTACGAGATCGATAAACAAGATCTATTAAGAGCATTACCAGAGTTATTAGGAGACCACGCTTTGTTATGGTACAGAAACAATAACAAAAATTGGAAGTCATGGGCAGATTTCAGCGAAGATTTTAAAAAAGCTTTCTATCCCAGAGGATATTTGCTGCAACTAGAGGAGCAAATCCGAAACAGAAAACAGAGACAAAATGAGCCGGTAGATAGATATATCACGGAGATTCAAACACTAACCAGACGAGAAGGATCGTTTTCCAGAAACCAAGAACTCGAAAGGATATACAAAAATCTGTTACCAGAATATAAGCTTTATGCTCGCCGCCGAGATTTTGAAAACTTAGCCGAATTACAAGATTTAGCTCAAGAATACGAAGCTTTAGAAGACGAAAAGAACCGATCAAATCAGAGTTGCCGTGGAAACTGGAGACGCACGGACCAAGCAGAGTACGATGCCAAAACGACATGCTTTAGATGCAAGATGCCAGGTCACATCCGTAAAAACTGCAAAAACCCGTGGAAAAAGTTTTGTTCGCGTTGCGGCAGAGAAGGGGTTTACAGTAGCGACTGCTGTTTTAGGCGTCAGGGAAACGAACTACAGACTGGAGAAACAAGGAGTCGTCCCAGTCTGTAAAGCAAGATTCGACTCCATTCGTTTTCGCCGTTACACAGCCAGCAAGCAATGACATTCGGCTATTCGCATCGCTGAAAATAGGGCAAAGAACATACAGAGCGCTCATCGACACAGGAACCACTAAAAATTACGTCGGGGATAGAATAGCTAAGACATACAAAGACTCTCTAGATAGCTACAGCGGGAGAACAAGACTAGCAAATGGAGCGTCAATGGAGCTTAACCAGAAGTTGACGATTGAATGCGAGATCGATAGGTTACAAACCCGACAAACATTCATAGTAATGCCAGGGTTGACGGAAGATGCCTTACTAGGAGTGGAATTCCTTAGGAACCATTCTATCGAACTTAAATTCGATAAACATACGAGCAAACAATTCGTACAACATCAAGAAGAGGCATGTAATACTTTAAAAGACTCCACCAAAAATACAGAGCTAGAAAGGTTTCTAAGAAAAGAACTAAGGGAGTTTGAGAACATAACAGGACCCACTAACTTAATAGAACACGAAATAAAATTGAAGACAAAATGCGATCCAGTCAAACAGCCTTATAGACGACACAATCCCGCAATGCTGCAGATCATCAACCAAGAAGTAGACAAGATGTTAAAAGAAGGAACCATCGAACCCTCCACAAGTGGTTGGAGTTCACCGATTGTACTAGTTAGGAAAAAAGATAACTCGTACAGGTTTTGCATTGACTTTAGAAAAGTCAACGAACTATCAGATAAGGACGCATATCCGTTACCCAGAATATCAGAAATTCTGGATAGACTTAAGGAAGCAAATTTTATATCAACCCTCGATTTGAAACAGGGATATTTTCAAATACCCCTAGAAGAAACTAGCCGCCCAGTGACAGCATTCAGCGTACCCGGAAAAGGCCATTTTCAGTTCAAAACCACCCCATTTGGACTGCATTCCGCAGGAGCCACTTTCCAACGCCTACTGGACAAGGTAATACCTCCTGATATGGAATTCGCGTTTGCCTACTTGGATGATATCGTAGTAATATCTAAAACGCTCCAAGAGCATTTAAATCACCTACAGGAAGTCTTCCGAAGACTGAAAGAAGCCAAGTTACAGCTGAACTTTGAAAAATGCACGTTTTGCCAGTCAGAACTCAGATACTTAGGACATGTGGTTGGAGCAGAAGGAATAAAAACTGACCCGGAGAAAACCAACGCTATAACCGGACTTACAGCACCGAGAAATGTGCGTCAACTCCGCCGGTTTCTAGGAATAACATCATGGTACCGCCGATTCATAGAGAACTATTCGACAATAGCAGGACCGCTAAACATGCTTCTGAAGAAGAAGATAAGATGGAAATGGACCGATAAGCAAGAAAACGCGTTTGAAGAGCTAAAATCAAAACTTACATCGGCCCCAGTATTAGCATGCCCCGATTTTTCAAAAACATTTTACCTGCAAACAGATGCGTCGAACTGCGGACTTGGAGTCGCACTAACACAGAAGTACGACGGCCAGGATAAAGTAATCGCATATGCTAGTCGAACCCTCACACCGGCCGAGACAAAATATTCCACAACGGAAAAAGAATGTCTATCCATCGTATACGGGATAAAGCAAATGAGGCCATATATAGAAGGATACAATTTTAAGGTCATATCAGACCATCAGTCCCTCAAATGGCTGAAGAACCTTAAAAACCCGTCAGGTCGATTAGCCAGGTGGAGTTTAGAACTGCAACAGTACGATTTTGAGGTAATATATAGAAAGGGAGTCCTCAACAAGGTAGCAGATGCTTTGTCACGACAACCACAGGAAAACCAGAGCGAAGAACCAGAGTTGGAATTATTAGCATCAGAATTGGAATCATGCAGTTGGTACGATAATTTATATAGAAATGTACTCCAGAACCCAGACGATTTCCCGGATCTACAAATAACAAACGGGAAGTTATATAAACACATTTGGAGCAGCCGTAATTTAGCCGACCCAGAGTTTAATAACCCATGGAAGTTATGCGTACCAAGATATAAAAGGAAAGATATTTTGGAGGAAAATCATGACTCGACCACAGCAGGCCATTTAGGAATTGCAAAAACAATTTGCCGAATAGCGCAAAAGTACTATTGGCCTAAGATGTTTAAACAAATCGCAGACTACGTTAGAGCTTGTACGAAGTGCCTCCAATATAAACCGTCTCAAATGCAACCAGCCGGGAAAATGCAACCGTCCACTGTAGAAAAGCCTTGGCATACTGTCTCAGTTGATTTAATGGGACCATTCCCAAGATCTGCAAAAGGAAACATTTTCTTAATAGTCGCGCAAGACCGGTTTACCAAATGGGTCGTTGCCCAGCCAATAAGAGCAGCATCTACGAACTCCATCATCGACACTTTACGATCGAAGGTAATTATGCAGTTCGGCATCCCGACGAAAATCATTTCGGACAACGGCGCGCAGTTCACAAGCAGCAATTTTAAGGCGTTCCTAAAGTCCTATAACATAAATCACATTCTAACACCGCCGTACTCACCTCAAGGCAATCCAGTGGAACGAATGAACAAAGTACTGAAAACGATGATAGCCACATACGTAGAAGATAACCATAAAGACTGGGACAAATTCATACCAGAATTCTGCTACGCCGTAAATTCGTCAAGACACGATTCAACAGGGTTTTCACCAGCGCTGCTTAATTTCGGAAGAGAATTAGACACAACAGAGGCGACAAGTGGACAAGATATACAGGGGTATGCAGAAAACTTGAACAAGTTAGAAGCGTTAAGGGAACTGGCGAAAGTGCACATGGAACACGCTTTCGAGGACCAAAAGAAACATTACGATCTAAGACGAAGAGACTGGCGACCACATCCAGGAGATCGAGTCATGAAAAAGGAACACCATCTATCGTCGGCGAGTGCAGGTTTCACCAGCAAACTAGCGCCGAAGTACTCAGGGCCATACGTAGTAACGTCAGTAATATCACCGGTAATAGTAAAACTGAAATTGGCCGATAGAAATACCCGCAAGCAGATAACGGCACACGTAAAAGATTTAAAACCTTGGGTGGGGGAAAATGTCATTACGCAAATCGAATCCCCACCACAACCAAACAGTATTTAAAGAGCGGTGCTAGCAAGCAAAATTCAGTTCATCCACATCTAACATGGAAGACATACTAGAGATACCAGAACAGATGACCCCTCTGGGAACGCCAGAGAAACCCGAACTGCCCGTGACACCAGGAAAAGACGCAGAGAGAATGTTGAAAAGATTCCACGAACTGTTTGGGACACCACCAACACCACCGAAGAAGAAAAGCGTACCCGATACGATAACCGGACCTGAAGCACAGTCGGCATCCACTCCAGGCGAACCAGAACCCGGGAGACACGCCGATCTTGTAGAGATCGTCCCACAACACCTAATAGAGAGGGGGACCAAAAGATACAGATTGTACTGCAACAACAGGAAGAAGATCGTAATAAAGATTCCAAGAGGGATAAATGGCATTACAAGGCTGTAGACGCCATATACAAAAAAAAAGGGTATGCTACTTTTTTTTTTTTTCCAAAGAGAAGGGGGTGTAACGATGTCATCACCGTTCAACAGCTTGAACCGTAGGAGTGTCAGCGTTGGCGCTTCCACCTCCTTAGCACGATGTGAGTGGGGTTCAGAGCAACTATTTAAGGCATATGAATAGCGGCATTTATTGAGTCTTTAGCTTAGCGCCTTAGGCTCCTCTCTTCGCCAGTGTCCTGAACTGGCGAGCCCACCCGGACGGAGGTAGTTCTGCTTTGAAGTTCATGCTCCGTCCATAATTAAGCAAAGTCTACCGATATCGTGTCTTGAACTTTATCGCGGACCTGCATAAGCGATTTTGTAGTTGACGAGTGTGTTCGCAGCTCCCGCTGGTTTGAAGCGGAAGCGAATATACGTCTGAGTGCGATTGACTACACCTATTTTATTTGTTATTAATAATTATTTTCTTTCTTTCTTTTATAGACGTCCGCCGGGGATTCACTCATCGCGGGATCCAGACGGAGCGCAGAGTTAATTTCTACGTTTATTTTTATACGGCACAGAATTTATTTTATTTTCATTTATATTGTACATATATTAGATCAATAGACATATTTTTATTTTAACCTGTGTTTTACTGAGTCTGTCGTCCTGAAAGAGCTACCCGTTACAACCCGTGATCCGACAGGTGGGGTGTGATACACAACAACAATACAGAAGCGCCTAAAACATACGGATATTTTGCATGTAGTGGCAATAGCGGCTTGAAAGTTTTCTACTGTATATCCATCTATGCGATGACATATAGTTTTAAGTCTTAGTCATCTGTTTCGTTTCGCCAAGTAAATTTGGATTGAAAGCTTTCAGACCTCACGTGCCGGATTTTGTACATTCTGCAGAATTATTTTTATTTTGTTTTACTCCTATAAATAAGTAAGTATGGTAAGTGAATAATATTTCTTATAGATTTTATCATATTTTTTTATTAGTTTCAGCTAAAATGAATTACGAACGAGAACAAGCACGCCTTCAGGCCTTATGGGATGAGGTAGACAGTGACGAATGTATTGACAAGAGTGATTCGGAAGTAAGTGAATAAATAGACAATGTTAGTAAAAATAGTGACTATCATGACCACCTTTAAGATGTTGAGGTTCCAGATATCACAGACAACTCAGATAAAGATAAAAGTCCAAAAAAGTGCCCACTTTTTAGGAAAAAATGGAGATAAATGGCTGAAAGCTGTACCAAACAAAAACGTTGGAACAAGATCTGAAAACCTTATATTATAACGTATCCATCTGGTGTTAAAACGTATGCTAAATCCGCCAGAACTTCTATCGAATGTTTTCAGTTATTTATATCTAAACAAATAATTGTTGACATTGTTACATGCACTAATGAAAAAAAAAAGAGAAAAGACTGGAAAATGGAAAGATTCAAATCACTTTGGAGAAACAAATCCTTCAGAAATAAAAGCTGCACTTGACCTCTTATACTTAGCCGGTGCATTTAGAAATAATCATCGTCGTCTCTGTGGGCTATGGAATGTGAATAGCATAGGTATGGACATATTTCAGTGCACAATAAGTCAAAGAAGGTTTGAGTTTTTAATTTCATACCTTCGGTTTGATCATAAAAAGAACAGGACAGACCGATTGAAACTGGACAAATTGGCACATATTCAAGGAATTGTTGACCGATTCGTGGATAACTGCAAGGACGCCTATACATTGTCTCAATATGTAACAATCAACGAAAACTTGGAGGCGTTTTGTGGTCGCTGCAGATTTAGACACTATATACCGAACAAACCAGCTAAGTACGGTATAAAGGTACACGCTTTGGTAGATGCATATACATACTACCTTGTAAATATGAAGGTTCATGTTGGTTAGCAGCCAGATAGACATTTTCCACAAATCAATAGCCCTAAAGATATTGTAAACGGTCTAGTTGCCCCGATATCTGGAATAAAACGGAACGTGACGTTTGTCAACTGTTTCTACATTGTTTCGGTTTCAAGAAACAGGTACCCTAATATCCTATCACTTAAAAAAGAAAAAAGTGACATTATTGATGTCATCTCTTCATCATGATAATTCGCTGGGTGATACGGAGAAGAAAGTTCCTGAGATAGTATCTTTTTGTAATTTTAGTAAGTGTGGTTAGTGGATGAAATGTTCGCATCTTACAGTGTTTCACGACGGAGTCGCCGCTGGCCACTAACAATAATTTTCTCCCTTCTCAATACCGCAGGAATTAATGCCCAAATAATTTACAGGGTGAACAATTATGACGTGAAAATTGCTAGAAGAACCTTCCTAGAACAGTCCTAGACAAAAAGTCAAAATTTTTTTTTCACAAAAAGTTATTTTTAACAAGAAAGGACATAGTCGGGCTTTTATAAGTCTTTCAATAATTTTAAATAGTACCGGTAATAAGGCAATAGGTCTATAGTTGCAGGGATTCGATTTTTCATCGCCCCCATTAAAAAAAGATAAAATCTAGCCTTGAAAAACTTAAAGGTATACACATACAGGCAAAAATAGAGAAAATACTCAATGATACACTCAAATAAAAATTTAGTAAAATACCCGCGGTAGCATAAGAAGCAGAAGAAAGTATTTGGCACACTTTAAAAACAATAATCACAACTATGTCAACAGAACAACTACAAGACAACACAACAAAAACAAAGAATACATGGATGACAGAAGAAATTTTAGAACTGATGCACATAAGAAGATCTTACAAAACCGGCAACGAAGTAAAATATAAAGAAACCTAGAGAACCATCAGAAACAAAATTAGGAAAGCCAAAGAAAAATGGATAAACAGCAGGTAGATAGCAAAAAGATTAATGAAGTTGCAAATATAAAGAAAAAATTCACTACAATATTGGAAGTTACAAAAACAATCAAAACGGAAAAACCACGGAATTCCTAAGGTCCAGATGAGATATATGTAGAGATGATAAAACGTATTAATGAAAAAACCTTCATGGATAAGTTTTATTTTATTTTTAACTTTAACTTAACACTTCTATCTAACAAAATATATACCACTGGAATCTTTCCAGTAGACTGGCTTAGATCGACATTTATACCTATACCCAAGAAAAATAAAGCAAATAGATAATTACATTCCGGAACAATTAGCCTAATACACAATCTTCTGGAAATTTTACTCAAAATCGTATATTAACATATAGAGAATGCGAAAGAAATCTGAGCGACAATCAATTTGAATTTTGTATGAGCCTTGGTACGAAGAAGGCATTATTTGACCGCCAGATATTACTACAAAAATGCCGAGATCAACGAAAAGAGGTGGTTCTTTGTTTTATCGACTCCAAAAAAGCATTTGATTGAGAAAAACACAGAAATCATAGAAACCCTAACCTAACATGGTATAGACCATAACACGGTGGCCTTTATTAAAAATCCATATTGGGATGAAATGGCTTCGATTAAAATAGACATTTGTATAACAGCAGAAATGTTAATAAAAAGAGAAGTTTGCCAGAGCTGTGCACTGTCACCATTATTGTTTAATATAATATATTCCAAAAAGATCTTCCAAAATTCCCTCGAAAATATTGAAGAAGGAATAATGAGCCACACTCTAAAAATTTCTTCTCTAAGAATACTTCACACCAGAATTAGACGCAAATACGAAGAATATCTTGAAGGTACCCAATTTGGTTTTAGAAATTCTATGGGAACCAGGGAGGCACTTTTTGCGTTTAATGTTCTATCACAAAAATGCCGTGACCAAAAAAATTTGTACTTGCATGATTCGTGGACTTTTAAAAGGTATTCGATAAAATACAGCATGTAAAATTAATGAAAAAAATGAAAAGTATCGGAATAGATGAACAAGATATTCGTCTCATTAAAAATTTCTACGGGAATCAAATGGCTATCACAAAAATTGGAGATAACTACACCGATGGAATCTCTATACAACGAGGAGTCAGACAAGGTTGCATTTTGTCGACAAAATTGTTCAATATTTACTCGGACCAGTTATTTAAAAAGACAGTTGAGAGATAACCATATGGAATAAAAATCAACTGGGAACTACTTAATGTGATTAGATATGCAGCCGATATAGTAATTATGTCAGATAATATTGATCTTGGTCTTCAAATTCTGCTTGACCATACTCACGAGGTAGGAGAGGAAATGGGCATTAAAATAAACTTAAACAAAACCAAATTTTTGGTGTTTAGTCCTGAACGACATCCAGGTGCAAAGTTTTAATTAAACGAAGTCCAAGTTTAGAAAGTTCACAAAATAATATATTTGGGAACTGTGATAACGGACCAATTAGATCCAGACATAGAAATAAAACGTAGAATAGCAATGACTGAAACTACTTTTTGGAAATTGTAGTCATTTCTAATTTAATAATCGTCTCAGTTTAGAACTAAGACAAAGAATGGTTAAGTGCTATGTTTGGTCCATACTTTTGTATAGTGCAGAAGTGTGGACGCTAAATGTATCGATTATAAACAAAATTAAAGCACTGGAAATGTGGGTTCATGGACGAATGCTAAAGATAAGTTGAACAGATAGAAAAAATAATAAAGAAGTACTAACGAGCGTCAACAAAGATAGAGAACTGCTAAAGACTGTTAAGCATCAAATAATGTCTTATCTGGGATATATAGTAAGGGAAAATTGATATAAAATATTACAACTGATCCTAACAAGCAAAATATAGGGCCGTAGAAGTGTAGGAAGAAAACAAGTTTTTGTTAAAAAAAAAAATGTGAATGGACTTAAATATCAAATGCAGGAAACTTATTCCATATTGCAGAAGATCGAGAAGCTTTCGCAAAGGTCGGATAATTCTGATACGGTAAGCGAAGGAAAAGAATAAACTTATCAAAGAATAAGTTTCTACGATGATTGATGATGATCAAAACACGTTTTTATTTTTTTTTTAAGTTATGTTTGGGTCTAGGTATTTAAAAATGTTTTTGGTCGAATAATTTAGGATATAAAACAATATGACACTTTTATTTTTGGTGTATCGCTGTGGGCATTTTTCACTATCTTAACTGGATAGATCCTTTTAACAGATGATTCAGTGTTGTTATTATTTGGATGACATTTATGACTTTTAAATTTTGGCAATCGTTATGAATCGAATCTTTTATTGACAGATATTATTTCAATTTTTTTACTTTTTATTTAGTAATTATATTTTATTAGTTATATTACATGCAGTTTTTATTTAGACATGCTTAGTCTAAATGTATGATGACTAAAAACGAATTGGTCGAGCGTAATGAATCGATGTAAAGAAGCAATATAAAAAAAGCTTCACTTTTTACGATAACGAAGCTTATCCCAGCTACCTTTCTTGTTTGGAACGTTTTTTTCTGCGACGTACAGATTCTTGGTAAATGGGTGTTTTCCATTTTCGACCCCTACGATAGATGTTATGGTTTAGGTGAGAAGCGGTGAGGTAGGAGTGACAAACTTGTTTTTATCTTTTTTGGATTAACCCAATTGATTCTTTGTTAAATTCAAAATTTAAAATAAAAATTTAGAGGTTCATTGGTATTTTTGTCTCTGACGACTGGAGTATTTATTATAGTTTTATATAACCTGCTATATTTATTTAATGCTAAATAAGGAAAATTATATTGGAGTAAACGCACATACCTCAGCATATAGCCTTAAAAATAAGAAAATGCTTGTACACAAAAGAAAAACTTTTGTTTTCTTTTACTTATGCTTCTTCAGCCGATTATATTGCACAAAACTTAAAGTAAGACAAAATTTTAATAAGATTTTCGCATGCTTTTTAGCGTCACTCACTGAGATAAAAACAACAAATTACTTTTCAGGAATTTAACAAGCTGTTCGCTATCTACTAGTAGAACTTAATAAATGTAATTTTGACTAAAAATTTACATGAAAATATCTTATTTTGCTGGCAGTCCTTAAGCATACAAATTTTGTCTTTGAATATTAGTTTCTGTAAAATAATTATGTTTTTAAAGGTAAGGTGTTAGTTTAAAAGACATAGTTTTTGTAACAATTTTAAAATTTTAGCCTGAAAACCTGAATCTGAACCTGAAAACTACTTTAATGTTTATTTTAATAAATTACACGGGTGAAAAACAAAAGAGAAAATTTAGTGTGATTTTTAATTTGAAATATCTCATTCAAAAAACTTTTTGTTTATTTTAAGAGACTTTCGACCCTCGGTAATAATGTAATCTTTCATTCTGCACTTAAATTTTTCAAAAATATTTGTTAGTTTTCTCATTTTTCTTCCAAAAAAATGAATGCATTTAAAAAGCATTGGCCTGAAATTTTCCGCGTACGCCCTTAACGCAACTAATCCGATTTTCGTAAACAAGTAACTATGATTGTTTAATAGTAGTTTCATTTAAGAGAGTACCTACATAAACAAGCATAATGGCTATTATCGTTTATGTGTATAGTTATTGAAGTGAAAGAAACTAATGATATATTTATTGTTACTATTTATTTTAATCTGAAAAATAAACTAAACAATACAAATAGTAAATCGTACTTACATTTACATTACACGTTATTATTATATCGCGAATCGTCTAAGTTGGCATATAAAAACATAAGTTTTTCTATTTCTATTCTACTTCTTGTTAACCGTGTTCTTTTTTTTTTATTAAACCAGATTTTGAATATGTGTTTACATTTACAATACTCTATAAATATAGTGCTTAAGTAAGGATATACATACCGATGGTTTTTCCACTGTTCTAGTGAACTCTCGATACAGGTGTAAATTTAGATGAATCTTCTTCAATTAATTGATCAAAAATACACCTTGCACTTAAGTCATCTTTATCGGTTTCTTTTTCTTGCACTGGCTGATTTTTAATAGTACAATCCTCTTGTTCTTTAATTATAGAAGTAACCAGCTTCTTAAATCTTTCTTTTGTTTTTTAAGCTTTATTTTTATCAGAAAAACCCTGCACTTTAAATTGTGAATCCATAAATGTACATAATGATAATGCCACTCTGTTCTATCCGTCTAAATCCTACTAACTACCCTTCAAGTATTTTTGGCCACTCATTGTACTTGTTATTTCTTTCAACGGCCGTAAAATTTGGGAAAGTTGAGAACAAATAATCCAGTGTTCTTTATTTAGATTTGGTCTAAGTCTAAGTTTGTATTAACTAATACCAATGTGGAACGGATTGCCTCTTCTAACTCGGTCATTCTTTTTAACATGTAATAGGTGAAGTTCTACCTAGTTTCCATGTCTTGGATTTGCCGTTTGGGAACTTTGTTATGTTGTAGTTGCTACTTTAAAAGCCTTTCTGAAAATAAAGTACTTTTTATGAAATGTGTTTTTTGCATACTTGTCGAAAAAAAGACTCATTATTTTATCTATTTGTAGACGACAGCATTTAAGTGTGTCCTCCGCGAATAAATTTAACGTATCAGCAACGCAGTTTAAATGTTTTCATTCCAAAACATCTTTAATAGCTTTGACCATATTTGAGGCATTATCAGTTACTGCAAAATTTACTTTTCGTTTTAGACCCCACTGGTTAATAATTTTACTAATTTGAGAAGCCATGTTTTCTGAATTATGGTTTCCAGAAAAATGGCAGTAGCCTAATACAACCGTTTTAAATTCTAAATTTTCGGTTAAATATTGTCCTATTAATGCGATGTAACTCTCAGTTACTCCAGATATCCAGAGGTCAGTAGTAATACAGATATTTTCTACGTCTTTAACAACTTGTAATCTAATAATTTGCTGACAAAGTTTTTGTTTTTTAAACTGTATCGAGAGATATAAAGAAAGTCGACATGTATTTGTCTGATGATATCTGTGGAAAGATGGCGAAACCATATATGTCAATTTTTGATAGTTTTCAGGAGAGCACTTTTAAGGTTTCAAACGTAATATTAATTCGGTGATAAAAGGTATTGTTATGTTTTTTGTGCAATAGTACAAAGAACTGAATGTACTTCTAATGTGTGAAACATGAAGAGAGATTATTTGCTAGTTTTTGGAATATCTTAGATATTTTAGATATATGTGCTTTTGCCATCTTAGAAATTAATAGTTTTATGTATATATTATTTTGAAAGGGAAATGAAAAACAAGACATTTATATTTTATTTTAATGCTTGAAATATTACAAATTGGATTTGTATAACCAATTAGTCTTCTAAATCCGAATCCAAGGCATCATCGCACAATTCGTCATATTCTTTTGCGTTGGATGTGGTTGGCAAATTTTCATAAAAGGCATGGCAGTCTTTGTCTATCAGGTCTAACATCGATAAAAGGTCCTTCTTTTTCTTTGGATTAATACCCAAGGGGCTATTGTATGAGCGAGGGACAGTTATGGTAGCCAGTGATGGTCGACCTCTTCTTTTTCCCCTTCTTATATCTAGAGTTTTAAATGGCGCTTCATCGTCAAGGGTATATTTAAACTGAATTAACCCAAACTCCTTGGTATATCTTAGCCATTTAATATTAAGCCAAGATATCTTTTCACCTTCAGTGTCGCTTGTGCGTTTGACTAGAATGTCACGTAAGAGCTTGGAAAACGCCAGAAAATCTTCTTGTCTAATATCAACCACTGTAAATTTGGATTTGCCCCTAAGTGATCGTACAAACTGAAACCAGTCCCGTGGTACCATTATTTTAAAATCATTTGAAATTTGCTTTTTACATCTTTCAATTCGTGCGTGGTCACTATCACACTCAAGGCGTGTATGACCTGGCAAAAGAAATTTCTGATCAATTATTTCGAGAGTTGGTTTCTTCTGAATGGCATACAAAAACATAACAGCCATATTAATGTTGCGGTTTTGTCCTCCGCACGTGTCCGAATATGTTGTTACTTGCTGAACGATCTCTGATAAACTCATTATTTTACTGTAGAGGCATGAGGCAATTTGATCAGAACCTCTGCCTCCAATGACTTCATACCACATAAAGCAAACAGACGATTCAGTGGAAGAACAATCACGTATAGTAAGATTATACACAGATAATAAACGCTTATAGTAGACTATGTTAGTTGATAAATAGGGAGCTGGTAAGACTTGTTGTAAATCAAAAACCAGTACTCTTTTTGTTTCATCATTTTTAGCTATCTCTTTGTCTTTTCGTTTGCTTTCAAAGGCTTTATTAGCGTCGTTAATGTGGTCGTCCCGTTGTTCATTAATTTTTGCTCTAGCTGCCTCAGTACTAGCATTCTTTTTTAGTGTTTGATATTCGTCACATTTGCGACATGTATCGATGTAGGGCTGTTTAAATTTATACCCGGTACTATTGAATACGTCACGAAAAACATCATAACTAGCAGATTTCTTTAACCCTTTTTTTAATATATCTTCTTGATATTCTTTATGCATTTGACGAATGGTTAGGTGGCTCGGTAGAAATATTTGATTAGGATTATCTCGCCTTGCATAATGACTTTCATGTCTTGGATATTGATCTATAAATTTCTTAATTTCACTGCGTTCTTCGACCAACTTATTAGAAGGTACATGCTGTCCTCTCATATCCGTTTTTATAAATCCATCCTCTGACGATTTTAGTTTTTTAACGAGCAGATTTAGCTGGTTTACTGTTACTCCATGGACATTGATAAAAAATTTTTTGCACACAGTTACAATTTTCTGAGGTTCTATATGCACTGAGTAACTAACAGTTACGACCCGATTATGTGGCTTCCCCCCTTTCATACCTCTGCCTTTCATTATTTGGTATTTGCATTTAGAAAGAGTCATTCTTTCACATAGTACTTGTTTACGCATATCTGGAGCTTTGTTATTAAAACTAGACCAAATTATATTTTGTTGTTCAGGGGTGCAATTTTGATGACAATTTTTTGTACAACATTTTGTTATTGGTCTAAATACTTTAGCTGGGCATAAAACTCCTTTCCTGTTTCTGTAGGCCAGGCCTAAATTTTTTTTCTTGGTTTCCTCTGCACGTTTTCTGATACCTCGTTTTCTTTTTTTACTGGTCGGTTTTGTTTCATGAGTATTACTACCAACTTGTTTTTCAGAACAATCTGATTCCTTACATTCGATATCATGGATACCATCTTCTACGTCGTTTGGCAAGCAATCTAAAATTATAAAATACAAATTAAAAATTATGATCACTCTTATTTTTAGGATAAAATAAACAAACCGTCAAAATTTCCTGAACCAGCAGTTTTAATTATTCTCGCTAGTCGGTTAGCGCCATCCTCTTCTGGATACCAGTTAGGATCTTCATCCGAATTATCTTGGTTTAAGTCAAAACTTCTATTGGAATTGTTATCATCTTACTACTTACCACCTAATATAGGTATCTTATTCATAAATCGAACGAAAATAACAGTTACTAACAAATGCACAGTTTAGACTTGTCGAAACTCGCCAACTATGACCACGCGACAACTGAAAACAATTTGGTATAATAGATGGCAAAATCAAATAAATCAATACGTTGCGTTGAAACTCATCGCGCGTTCCACATATAAAGAGGAAGGCAAAATGAAATATGTTTGCATATATGCAATTGCCATCTTTAACAAATAATAATGTTTGGTTTATGAAAATGAGTATAATACAATATATGCATTTATATGTAGTTTTGCCAACTTTCAATTAAACGCATATCAACGTAAATAGTGGTGTTACTTTATAATATATCTGCATGTAGTATATTGCCACCTCCTTAAGTACCTTACTCTAAAGGTGTTATACGGAGATAAGAATAATATAAAATATTATATGGTATTGCCATCTTAAGATGTCACTGTTTTGAATTTATTTGCTTTTGACACCATTAATAACACAATACCTAAACATCTGCAGAATACCTTATTTTGCCATCTTCTAGATCTCATATACATGTAGGTATAAAAATCTCAAAATGCAAAAATTTTGACATATATGCTTTTGCCATCTTTCCACAGATATATTACCCACAAAAATTTCGAATAGGTATATATGTTATTTCCTCACCGTGAATATTTAAATAAAAACTTTTTTATTTCCTGGGTGTGTCGGTCTGATGTAAATAAAACTATTTAACTTTTGCTTAAACGTTTTGGCAAATTTGTCATTTTTGATAAGCATTTTATTTTATTAACATTACGTTTTTTAAATACATTACCTACATTACATTAATTGTGAAATGTAATGTTTATCAAACGAAATAAAGTACTTATTGAAAATGGCAAATTTGCCGAAATGTTTAAGCAAAAAGTTTTATTTATATGTGTGTAAATAAAATTTACTCTTACTTTCTTACTCTCTTAATGCAGAAACAGACAACTTCCTTGTTCAGTAAGAATTAATATTTTTTTTGTTTAATTATGTCATCACTGACTAAATTCATCGTTTTCATATTATCAGGATATTTTTTTTTTTGGTTAAAATTAATAGAAAATATCTCCGCCCATGGTTTAAAGATGATACTCGTCAAGATTACCGGTCATGTATATTATTTGTTCTAAACACTGAACGGGTCCATTTGGGTCTGGAATTCGGAGAAGAACTATCGGAGAAAGCCGGCAAGCAGCCAGAGAAGAGCAGCAAGACGGATCCAGATAGATGACGACCATTTGTAACGTAATGACGGCCGCACGGCACTAACCGGTGATTTACACCCATCAATTTTGAGAGGCGGCTTGAACGGCGACGGCAGCGGTGGAGAGTCCCGGTCCTGGTCCCGATGCCGGCACCTTATCATCGTTTTTTACCTGGGGTGGCGTCCGCTGATATCTTTTTACGTGAGCCAATTAATCAGAACTGGGATAGGAAAAGATGAACTCTCCCGAGGGAAAAAATGTCTATTCGGGATATGCTCAAAAACGAATTGAACAGGGCAGATAAGGATTATTCATGATTTCTTAGGATTTGAAGCAAAAACTAATGGTTTTCTTCTAGTTTAACGTAAAATATTATTTTATATTAAAAAGCCGTAAAGAAATTATCAGGTATGTGTATCATTATACAAATATGGGCTTCGAATCAGATCATCAAATGGTTGTATTGTTGACACGCAGTTTTATTATTATTATTGTTGCAGTTTTTTGACACGATTACCTCATTAGTATTTTTCAACAATATTTTATGGACCTTTGATTTTTTTATGTCTATATATATTTCACAATAACCAGAATTTACTTGTATAATTGGTGCTCGTAATAAGCTGCCTTTTGGCAGCTTTTGTTTAATCTCTTTCTTTGTTTACCTTTTTTTCTTGTTGGTGTTAAACTATTTTTTTTGTATTTGTCTGGTGCAGTACGGATCTAGTTTATTATCATAATATATGTTATGAAGAGAGACTGGATTATATACAAAATACATGTGCATATATGTGCAGCATATATGTGGGTTTCCTTATAAATGCATATGCTTTTCATATTTACTTGATTAGGAGCATATTGCCACATATTTAAAAATAGTTTCTTGGAATTATTCATAGCAGGTACTAGGTAAGGTAACTACGAAATAAGTTTATTACAAATATCTACTAAATCTAGAAGTTTTATTGTTTGGGAAAATCTATCTAGGAATTATTTATCAGAAGAATAGGGCCAACCTACAGATGGGTATTATACAGTAAATTCGTTTCTAAATTCCCTTTACTAGCTGACTAATTTCGTTTTTGTTGGGTTGGTGGCAACAGTGAAATAAAGATTATAGACAATGAAAGTGTTCTCTGTGCTATTTGTGAAAAAAAGGTAAGTCCGCTTATATTTTAATGATTTAAAAATTTAATTTAAAATCTCATTTTTGCGAGAAAATCGGTATACCTATACTAAACATGTAACAGTTTAACTATTGCTGGTAGTTTTAGTTTCGAGAAAAAATTTAAGTTATTTTAAATATTTGAAGTCCATATTATTGCATTAGACTCCCATTTACTAAACCGTTTTATTACAGATTTTATGTGAAAAAAAATTCCAAATTTCCCAACACCTTAAAACGGCTCTACAGTAATATAAACTATCTAAGAACTTAGAAAACCACGCCAGCAGCTTCTGCTGAACAACATTATTTAAAATCGTCACACATCGACGGGACAAGAAATGTTTGCAAAAGATCTATGCATTTTTTTGTAAATTTCAATATTTTACTGTATAAATTAGCAAGGTATGTCATAATTTTTTGAAAACATATTGTAAAGTTAGAAATAAGTCGGTACAGGTACCAAGTTCTTCAACATTTCGCAAGAAATATGTGAGGGCATCTTACAAAGACGTTATTGAAAATATTAAAAGCCGCGTAAGAGATGAATATCTGTAGATATCTATCGACAAGACTATCAGCCAATCGCCAATTTAATTATTTGTTAGTTTTACTTCAGTTCAGCTGATGACTCAAACAAGTCGTATTTAATCAGTGTAAAATGTTTAGAAAAAACATACTATGGAACAATTGCTCGATTTGTTAATGAATCTTTGACAAATTTCTTTTTACCGAATCCTTTACCTTCTGAAAAAATTTTACTAATAGTTAGCGATGCCGCTTCCTACATGGTTAAAGCTGTTACTAGTCTTAAGATTTTTTTTCCGAATTTGATTCATTGTACATGCATGGTTTACAGGGTGACAGAGAGAGTTAAGCCGGAGATACACATGCCTGTTACTAACACAATGGCATACCAGTACTTGCCAGTAATTTGATTTTTCTTGCTAGTAGTATGCTGTGATATGTATGCAAGGCGCATGCGTGAGGCGTGTCACTGACATGTGTGAACGCGCGCTATCGATACCGGCATGCCAGTACCTAGCAGAGAGTCAGATTTGTTGCATTAATGATAAAAATTAATCGTGTTAATTTTAAATTTATTAGGTTAAAAATGTTTCGTTGGGGTGGGAGTGAAAAAACCATCCAACTTATTGCTATATATAGAGAATTGGAGTGTCTTTTGAATTCTAAATCATCTTTACATAAAAATAAAATAGCTTGTGACAATTCTTACACAAAAATTCAAGAGGAAAAGTGTGAAGATATTGGTATAAAGAAGATAAAGGCCAAAATAAAAAATTGCTCCCAGATTTTCTCGCCTACAAATTGAATTTCTCACCCAAATTATTTTTTTGAGTTTTGCTTCGAATTCATTATTCAATTTCGAATAATATCTTTGGTCACTATTAATATTTGCTTTTTGAATTCATTCCGAATACTTTCCATGAATCCCCCTTTTTTTTGTTAGAGACTCAAAAAAATTTAATTACAAAACAAGTACTTTAGTTTCAGATGAAAACCACTCGATTGTTTACTAACTAACTAACTTACTAATGCCAATTACTAGCCAATGTGTTTTGGGCTCGCCAGTTACTGGCCAATGTCAGCAACTGGCATGCCAGCTACTTTCCCAATTTACTGGGATTTGTGTATCCAGCCTTAGAGTCAAGTTTTCAAATGTAAACACTTTAATCAACAATGTAGAGAAAGTATTTACAAAAGCACCATTAAAAGTAGAAGTATGTAGGGAGATGCTTCCCGATATCCCTTTGCCACAAGAAACAGTGTTGACTATATGGGGGACGTGATTGAATAGTGCCATATTTCTTGCAAATAATTAAATTGATATAAAATGTGTTATATCAAATTTTTGTATTGCTGTTTAGACATGTCAAAATATTTCTATTGAGAATTTGGTTCAGAATAAACTGTCCTATATAAAAGCAAATTTTGACATAATTGTAAACTCTATTACAAAACTAAAGAATCAAAAATTATCTTTAGCTGATAGTATTTGCATTCTTGATTCTGTCAAAGAAAAAATAGTAAACCTTTTAGGGACAATTTAAACAAAAATAAAAGATAAATTTAGTGAAGTTTTATACCGGAATGAAGGCTTTTCTTTATTGTGATCAATAAATAACATAATCAATGGAAGCTTTAATGAAGTTATTAATATGGATCCCTCGCTAGTGTCAAATTTTAGATTTGCGCCAATTACATCCTGTGATGTTGAAGGATCGTTTTCCTCATATAAACACATATTAACTGATAGAGGGCATAACACTACTCTTGAAAATACTAAACATTTTATGATTATATAATGTAACTGCAAGAACGAGGACATTTTCTTGTGAATTTTCATTTATATTTTTTTATTAAATATAGTAATAAATAAACACTCTGTAAGTTATACTATAATTTTATTTCTCACCAAATCTCAAGCCCTAAAAATTAAAAGATATTTTATTTAAGTACATATATAAATGAATATTGAATATAATAAAGGCATATTTGGTTACTTTTTTTTAAGTGCGTGTTGCATGCATCTTTTACGCATTTTTGGAGCATATAATCCAGTCTCTAGTTATGATGATCTTATTAAGCTCTCTATGAGAGCTTCCAAAAAATCACAGATAAAAATGTTACAGAAACAAGGATTTATTTTTAGTAGAATGCTTAAAAAATATACAATATTTTCGTATTTGGAAGAAATTTAAATTTGTTACACATATGCTGACAATAGGGTGATATGCCTCGGGAGCAAATTTGTCATTGATCAATACAAAACTATTACAGATACAAGATCAGAAAAAAGATGGCTTTCAAATAGGTAACTTAATGAAAATTAAATGTGTAAAAAAAACAAATGGCATAGTAAGGCTAAATATAAAAATCTATGAAATTAATAAACAAATTGATCTAACACACGAGAACATTTTCAATGTCTTGTCTCCCACTTAGTTTGACGACATCTCCGGCAATTTTCAGACTTTAAATTATATAGACGAGATCCTAATTTTTTCCAAATGCTTTAATAAGTATATAATACATTTATCAAAATTATTAGAAGCAATATAAAATAAAGGATTTAGACTAAAATTTTCGAAATGCACTTTCGCGAAAAACTTCATATTTAATAGGTCATAATAATAAAAAATAATTCCATCAATCCTGTGGAAGAATATCTAATTGCTATGAAAATGTTCCTTGTTTTACAAACAAGAAATAATGTAGCCGAAGGAAAATAAATTATAATGACAGATTTGTTTAAGATATTTCAATCATTTTAGATCCACTACACAACTTATTAAGATAAGATGTAGAATTTATGTGGTCGAACGAGTGTCAAGAATCTTTCAATAAAATAAAGTCATTAGTCATTAGTAAAGTAAATAGTCATCATCGTAGTAGTGTCTGGGAACTCGGGAGATTGAGACCTTGAAAGCCCTGAAGAAGACATCAGATAGGATGTCGAAAGCTCGGCGCAATAGAAGTCAACAGCTGGTGAGTTTAATATTAATTTTAATAGTAGTATTACGATAAATATTATGACTCATAACTTTTTTCCTTTTTTTTTTTTAATTGCTGTATTGCTTAATTCCAGTAAAAGCCTAAGAAGGTATCCATTGAATTCTGACCGGCAACGGTGGGAGAAATCTTTTTTTTTTTTTTTTATGGACCTCTACGTCACGGAACAAGACACCCTGGTATCTTTCGGCCGAGTACGATACTAAGCCCGAAGACCCCAGTGTAGTGCCGGATTAACCGTGTTCCGGCTAAAACATTAACCACCGTTCCAGAGAGAAGATCTTGCCACTCAATAAACAACTAAAATACAAAAACTAAAAATCTATATATAACGATACCTATTACCGTAAATCAGAAAATGTTTAGAAGTTAGGCCATATACTAATAAACAATATTAACTATTATTTTTAGATCTTTGGCTTAATTTCCTCCCCTGTCCTCCTGTTACTTTTTCTTCATCCCCTCAGATATCAGACAGTGTACTTCTCTCCATTCTTTCTCTTCTCTCAACATTATGTTTACAATATTTCTTTCATCCAGCCCGAAATCCATTCGCCTCTTGAAATCTTCCATCTCATTTGCCCATCTCTGGCAGTAAAAACTGTGGGCAGGAGCATCCAGTACAGCACAAACAGTAAAGTCTGCCGAGGCAAATTTGCCTATTCTATTTATGAAGGTGCCAAAACTACCATGTTCGGTCAGAAACTGCGTCAGAAAGTAGTCAAGTTTCCTGAACTTACATTCCCACCACGGTCTCAGATCCAGAATAAGCTCCTTCGTCCACCTTGCCTTTCCACTATCATTCGCCTGTTCTCTCTGTCACTCTACTATGGTTATTTATCTTTCATTCTCATACGTTTACTTTACTTTATCGTGTCCGGACATGTCATTTATAAAATTTCGGCCCAGTATCGGGCTACGTCGGTTCCATCTTTGTTGGCGAGCCACAAATCTTCAATCTCATGTATATTTAACTTCATCCTCCTCGCATACATCCTCGCTCGCTCTTTACACAACAAAACGATCGATATCACCGCTCCAATGACATACAAAGCCTCATTCGACTTTAAACATATTATTTCTAACCCATTCGTCTTTTCTAGATCATAAATATACCCGTCCCAAGAAATTTCTAGAAAGAAGATCCAAGGGTCTCTCTCCGATAAAAAAATCTGGTTGCATTCGATAGAATTCCGTTCTAGTGGAGAAGGTCATCGATCCTTCTAGATAACGGATATTCAGTATATATATATATATATATATATATATATATATATATATATATATATATATATATATATATATATATATATATGGGACATTTTATGCAAAGTTCTAGTTTTGAAGTCGAGTTTTTAGTTAGAATATAAATGTTAAAAATAAATTACCTAATATTGTAATAAAGACTTTCTTAAATTTGTAAGTAATATAAATGTAGAACCTTTAATAATAAATCGATTATTATTATGATACTTGTATAAAAAAAGAACAACAAATCAGTTAAAGACAATATGTATTATTTTATAAAAAAAGCCTTTATTTATTTATAAACAATGTTTGTTTAATAAATAAATAATATTTATTTAATAAAAATATGCCTCCATACCGGTGACATAAGACCTTAAATATTGAGGAAATATGCAAGAAAGACTCTATTGAGTGTCAATTGTTTCGCCGAACGTTTTCGCCAAAGGGAATTAATTTGGCTTCTTCAGAACTGAAAGAGAATAAATTATAATAAGCTACCGTATATTATCTATTAAAAAACATTTGATTTTACCATAACTTAGAATTGTTGAGTTGGATGTTAAAAAACTTAGTTTTAACAACATAGTGGTGTTTTTGTTACAATGTGCAAAAAAAGTTTTTTTATTAACATTGGAAATATATGGTAGTTTTGAACTTAAAACGCAAAGGTTTACAAAAGGTTAATTGAAAAACCCAATGTAACTACATTTAAAAGGAAGTAATAATTATTTCAATTGTCGGCACTAACTACATTTTTTATTGTTAGAAAATTTAAATGTAAGGATCTGTTCAGAATCAGAACGCATGTTGAAATTGAAAGAATTACTTCCTTTTAAATGTAGTTACATTGGGTTTTTCGATTAACCTTGGGTAAACATTTGCGTTTTTAGTTCAAAACTAAAATACATTTCCAACGTTAATAAAAAAAACTTTTTTTGCACATAATAACAAAAACACCACTATGTTGTTACTAACTAAATTTTTAAACATCCCAACTCCACAATTCTAAGTTACGGTAAGATCAAAGGTTTTTTATTAGATAATATATGGTAGCTAATTATAATTTATAACATATTATAACATATATATATATATATATATATATATATATATATATATATATATATAATTGTTGAGTCAAAACTAAATACATAGGTTTTGTACATGTGGACTCCCAGTTCCCACGCGAGAAATTGTGTTTTAAGTCTAAACGCAGTAATATTTGGTAGAATTTATTATCTACATCACATCTTCTTATTAATAGCTATAGCTTCTTAAAAATAATAAATCTATTTTTACTAGAATAGTATAGAAAACACATCTTTGTTTTTTGTTTTGAAATGTAAAATGTAAAAAAATTATATATTTAATAAGGGCAATCAAAATAAATTAAGTCTATAACAAAGTTAATATTTAAAAAACTTTTGGTTAAAATCTAAATAATTCACAAAGTAATTCATTCGTAGTGATGTTCTCGAGGTAGAGAAAGAAGGTGCTTTCCTGATATCTTTCATCATATAAAATATTCATTTGGGTTTGGCCGCAAAACTTTTTTTATGCTGAAATGGGAGTAAACATAATAATAAACACGCACGTGCAAACAAGTTTTATTCACCAACAGGCGCTATTCTTCCTGCTTTTTGTTTTGTTGTCCAGTATAATTTCAGACAGTTTCCGGAATAAAATTTTTGTATAATGGATAAAAAATATAAATTGCTTTTTAGGACAACCGGGATTTGTAGTTTTCGAAAAGATAATAAAAACATTTTTAATGTAGTTGATTTAATATAGTTGAGTTTAAAGAATACTATATTTATTAAAATATATCTATTAGTGCTAATCTACTGTGCAGTTGAAAAATGTTTTAATCAATGTTTTTTAATGTTTAAAAGTTTATCATGAAAAATGTGATCTTTGATTTGAGATTAATGGAAGTTGGAATGGGAGTATTTAGAACCGATATTAAAATAAAGCAAAGATGGTAGTCTTTAGTCCTTTATCCCCTTAACTTTTTCTCAAAAATATATTTGCTCTTTCCTACTAACACTCCTCCTCCTCCGTTAATTTATCTGTCAATACATTAAAAACAAGATTATACAGTTAAGGGCTCAGTGAAGAGTCTTGATGCAAACCAACAGTCACTGAAAAAATTTTGTCAATCCGACAGCATTCTATACTTTGGTGTACGCACCCTCATACATATCTTTCACGAGCCTAACGTACTTCTCAGGAACCCATATCTCTTTCATACATCTCCATAGCTCTTGTCTAGAAACTGTGTCGCATGCCTTCCTAAGATCGGTATATATTAATTGTAGCTCCCCTTTCTTCTCGCTGTATTTCTCTCTTACCTATCTCAACATAAGCAAGGCATCCATTGTCCAAAGGCAATCAGCCGAAACAACTGTAGTGATAATAGTTTAAAATAAATTTTGTGGAAGTTTGAAAACAAAGTTTTCAGTGTTTTATTGTTACATTAGAAGAATTGTTTACCAAGCAACAAAAACAAAATTTGTTATTGAAGAATACTAGGAGAAACTTTTCCATGACCTTAGAACAATAAAAGAGCCCACCATTAAAGAAAATTCAGGTCCCGAAATCTTACCAGAAGAAATAACGGCGGCCATCAGACAAATGAAGGATTAAAAAGCACCGGAACTTGATGAAATTGCTTCAGAACTGTTAAATACTACTGTTAAAGCTATTAGATGCAGAAGAAATAAAAATAATAACTAAAATATTTAATAAAATGTACAGGGCAGGAAAAATACCAGTAGAGTGGCTCAAATCGGAGTTCGTACCATTGCCCAAAAAGCCAAGAGCAGAAATTTGTAAAGAATATGGGATTATAAGCATAATGATCCATCTGCAGAAGCTATTTTTAAAAGTCATCCACAAAAAAATTTACCGGAGATGCGAGGAACAAATTGTGCCCAATCAGTTTGGATTTCTGAACGCCGTAGATATAAGGAAAGCTTTATTTAGCTTGCAGGTGTTGTTACAGAAATATAAATATATCAGCTGTAATATTTTTGAATGCCTGATGACTCCAAGAAGGCTTTCGATAGGGTCAGTCATGAACAAATGATGGAAGTGCTAAAGAGGACAGGGATTGACGGAAAAGACGCAAAGAAAAGAAAATCAGCGGTGCCCCGAATAGACGGAGAATATATAGATCAGGTCAAAATCTTAAGAGGAGTAAGACAAAGGTGCATGATTTCACAACTGATATTCAATCTGTACTAGAGCACATTTTTGAAGAGGCTCTAAAAGATATTGATGAAGGCATCTCAATAAATGGAGTCAGGCTCAATAGCCTGCGGTATGCAGACGATACAATAGTGTTTTCCAATACCATAGAAGGGTTGCTTTTATGGTATTAAACTTAGTAAACAAAATAACGGAAACAAGTGGAAAATATGGACTGAATATAAACACCAGAAAAACCAAGCTAATGATCATAAGCATGGAAAACATAACTGGAGCAAATTTGTATGTGAACTAAATGAGAATTGAACGTGTCTCACAATACAACTACTTGGGAACTATAATCAATGAGTTCTGGAACAAACACAAGAGATTAAATCGTCGATTAAGTTGCATCGAAAAAGCAAAAAGTACATTCTTGACCATGAGCTCTTAGTTCAAGAGCCATTACCTTAACCTAGAAACAAAAATAATGCTCCTCCTTAAATATTATGTGTACTCAGTGCTTCTGTAAGGAGTAGAAACGTGGACATTAAAGGCGAAAACTCTATCAAAACTTCAGGCTTTTGAGCTGTGACTGTACAGAAGGATCCTGAAGATACCATTGATAGACAAAGTCACCAATAAGGAAGTACTGCGAAAGATGAACATAACTGCAGAATTTGTCAACATCGTGAAAGGGCGTAAGCTGCCGTACTTGGGACATGTAGTGAGAAATCAAGGCAGATATGAGCTACTTCATTGCATTTTGCAAGTTAAAATTGAAGAAAAATGGGCCCCAGGACAAAGAAGAATATCCTGTCTTGCTAACCTGAGAGCATGGTGTAGAAAAACTTCAATACAGCTATTTCGTATAGCAACCAACAAAGTCATCATAGCCAGAATGATCGCCAACGTTTGGAACGGACAGGCACACTAAGAAGAAAATTATTGTTTTGTTTTTTGAGAATGATAACTTTTAAAGTAAAATTGTAGCTTACTGCCAAAAAAAATAGTAAATCTATTTTAAGATCCAGTTGTTGCATCTTACTTACTCTTACTTACTCCGTGGCGTTACAAGCTTTAGTGGGTTTTAGAGGACTGTACACTATGCCTCCACTATTTTCTGCCTTGAGCAACCTCCATCCAATTCTCCACGCTCATAGTGCTTAGGTCTCCTGCTATATTATCTCGCCACCGGAGACGAGGGCATCCGCGTGGTCTCCTTCCAGTTGGGACTTCCTCCCACACCAGTCTTACTGTTCACAGTTTTTGCGTCACCAAACCAAATTCTAAAACGGTTTAACATATCTTTTAAAGCTATTGCTATATCGGTAAAAAAGACTTCAACGTCCTATTATCTCAAATGATTTCCAAACACAGGCTTACTGGAAACAACGACTGGTTTGGTCAAGAAATTTTGTACTAAAATATATTTATTTTAAAATCAGAGCCCAAAATAGTAATTAAAAATAATTTCATCGGTTAATTGCTAAATCCTACTATTTTTAAGTACTATATAAAACATTCTATAATTTTATATAGAATAAAGGAGCAAAAATTTACATTGTGATAAGTAATGAGGCACTCAGACATACTCACTTAAAAAACAAGTTATCATCAATAATAATTTCAAACTAAACATAAAGAAAAAGGCCAGACAGCGAAAAAGCGTAATAATCATTATCATGTTTCCAAAAAAACTCTTTAGAAATGTTCTAACAACTTTTGTTTGCTTTGTTAAGATTAACCGTAAGTCGTCTAGACCGGCCTAATTCCTAACTTTTTAAATTTTCTCTTAATGATAAAAGTTTTTCTTACTCCTGTGCTTACGTTCTGAAATATATTTTCTTGTAATGGGATACTAACGGCCTTTAAATTACTCAAACTTCGGAAAAATGACGAATGGATGAAACCGGTAGAAAAATCAAATTTTAACAACTTGTTATTAATGATTTTTGTTGGACCTGTAAAGTCCTTGGAAATTTCAGTTAGTTAATGAACAAATATTTCGAACTTTTCTAGACTAGATAAATGGTTTTAAAATACTCTAAATTCTTCGTTTATACTACAGTTTGGCCATAGTTGGAGAAAACGTATATTTGATAAAAAAATATTATATTGTTGGTGCGATAGTCTTCTTCTTCTTTTTCAGCCTTAAGTAATCTAACTTTGGACATTCCCCAAATCAATTAAGTGTTTTCTATTTTGCGCCACTTGCTTTTAGTTGTGTCCTATGTGTCCTCCTTATATTTATTTTAAAAACCAAGAACAAAATTATTGTAAAGGCTGTATATTTAGATTCTACCTATCAGAATTAAAATGGGCTAAAATAAATTTCCATGAGTGTTTATTGTTTATTCCTTCATATTTACTGCAAAATGCAGTATAAAATTTAGCTCAGCTGATGTTTGTCTCAGATCAGAATCTTTTATGTTTCAAGAATGCTCTTAATTCAAAATATTAAAAATACATATCTGTTTATAAAAGTACCTACTTACCTAATGAAGCAGCACAATCATAACACTTTAGATCAAGTACTTCGTCGGTTTCTTAATTAATTTCACAACTTACAGCATACTGTTTTTTCTTAACATTATGTTCAGCTGTTATTTTTGCCCTTACAGTACAGATCATGTTATTTCTTTTTACTTGAACCCATCCTACAGCTGCATCTCCATATGATTCTCTGCCAGATCTAAATGCAAACGATTAAACATATAATATTGAACTACTTAATATAAAGTACTAAGTTTTATCATTAAATATTATGAGAATAATAATCACAATAAAATTAATGTAATAGGAGTATACGTACTTACTTATCTGCTTTAACTCCCCGAACTTCTCCCAGGGAAAAATTTTCACCGTTTTGAAAATATGTGGCTACCATAAACATATTTACTGGCCTTTGGAAAAACCCTCTTCGGTCATTTAAAAAAATATATCTGAACAAAAACACTCAATCTAAATATCTGAACAAATATTATTAAATATATAGTTCACAGCAACTATCTAAAGATTTATAAAACTGAAATACACCATAAAATTACTATAACAAGTAAACGAATGTCAAACGTAATGAATTAATAGTAACAATCTTTGAACATTCTGACTATATGACGTCACGACCAATGAGTACGCGTTTTGGACTGGCTGCTATAATTTGAATTTTCTCTCGATTTTAATCGTTTTTAGGGGCCAAACTAAAGACAAAAACAACTTTTTTTTGTTTGATATATATTTTAAATTATGTTTTGTTTTGATTTAAGGCATTTTTTTCGAATTTAAAATTTTATGCAAGTTCCCTATTGGAAAATGAATAGGTACTGGTTATATACAATATTTACCTACAGTAAAATTTATATAAATAAATAATAAATTAAAATGGTGTAAACTTGTAAAATAAATTTAAAAAAAAATATTGCTTTTCCTGGTCATTTATATCGGGTAATACTGTCTCGTCCTCAATATTTGGATCTTCATTTAAGTCTCTATAAAGAGTTCTCTAATTGTCGGGAAAATTTGCGGGCCTACTGATTTCTTTTAAGTTTTGAAATTTTGCAGCCGGTATTTTTCTTTTTTCTTCAAACAAAGGATTTAAACATTTTTCCTAGTGGACGTAACTCTTCGACTCCTACGGGAAACAATCAATATTTTGTAAAATACTTCTTCATCTAAACAGATTTAAACGTGCATAAAAGGATTACCTTTTCCATAACGAATCCACTTAATGTCACGCCAATTAATCACAGTTCCATCTTCAGCTTTGCTTCGATTAACCATTATAAGTTTTGGAAGGGGTTTCCAGTCAATAAAGGTAAGGTCATCGTCATCAGCCGTTTTGAGTCCACTGCTAGACATAGGCCTTCCGTAAATATTTCCAATGCATTCTATCTTGAGCACCCTGCACCCAGTTGTGCTGAATGCGCTTGATGTCATCTGACCACCTTATTGGAGGACGTCCTCGACGTCTAGTTTCATTAACTAAAAAAGATAACATTCCCTTGCTTTTCTTAGATAGATCTCTATAAGAATTTATTATAATAATACATGAACAATATACTAATTAAAAAAATAATTTCAATTAAGAAAATTCTAAACTAATATCTCCCCAGACTGGGATCTAACTTCATCAGTTTTACCAATGAACCTTAACGACATAAATATTCAAAAGACTACTTGTAATTGTTTAGCGCTTGCGTTCTATGAAAATAGTTGCTCACATTCAAACTTTATAACAATCAAAAATTTAGTTATTGCCGACAATTCAAAGAATTACTTCCTTTAAATGTAGTTACATTGGGTTTTTCGATTAACCTTGGGTAAACCTTTGCGTTTTAAGTTCAAAGATACCATACATTTCCAACGTTAACGAATAAACTTTTTTGCACATAGTAACAAAAAAACACCACTATGTTGTTACTAGCTAAAGTTTTATAAGATCATAACTCGACATTTCTAAAATTTACGGTAAGGTAAATATTTTTTATTAGATAATATATGGTAGCTAATTATAATTTATTCTCTTACAGCCCTGAAGAAGCCAAATTAATTCTCTTTGGCGAAAACGTTAGGCGAAACAATTGATACACCTTTGAGTTTTCTTGCAGATTTCCCCAATATTTAAGAGTTTACTATATATAAATATATATATATATATATATATATATATATATATATATATATATATATATATATATATTTATTTATTCCGAAGAAGAGTTGTGTACCTATGATCAATAGAGTCTCTATGGACCTATGCTGGACTGAGTCAAACGCTTTCTTAAAGTCTACAAATATTAATATCATTGGCTTATTGTATTCTGTAACATTCTCTATTAAGGATTTTATTACTTGTAGGCGGTCATTTCTAACTCAACTCTAACTGTCAACTAACTGACAGTTTCATGGTCACAAAGGGCGTGAGACAAGGCTGCATACTAAGCCCAATTTTATTTAACTTCTATGGTGAATGGATAATGCAGAAAGCTACTGAGGACTCGAACGGTGGCATCACCATTGGCGGGAAGAAGATTTACAACTTGAGATATGCAGATGATACTACTATCCTCGCTAGTTCTGAAACTGAATTGATTCACCTGCTACAACGGATAGAAGACGTAAGCTTAACAATGGGCCTTAAAATAAACAGGGATAAAACGAGAATCATGATAATTGGCAGAGCTAACAACAATCAAAATCATCTGGTTAGGATAAACAATATCGCTGTTGTAGATAAATTTGTGTATCTGGGCTCATTAATAACCAACAAAGGAGGCTGTACTGAAGAAATAAAGCGGCGGTCAGCAATCGCAAAAAGCGCTATGGCAAAATTACCAAAAATTTGGAAAAGCCATGAAATTACTACCGATACAAAAATGAGACTAGTAAGAAGTCTAGTTTTTCCAGTTTTTACTTATGCATCGGAATGCTTACTGAGAAAGACAAAAAGAACATAGATGTATTTGAGATGTACTGCTGGAGACGAATGCTGAGAATACCATGGGTGGCCCGAAGAACAAATGAATCCATACTGGTCCAGCTAATCATAAAGAAAAGACTAAGAACACAAATAACAGAACAGATAATAAGCTATTTTGGACATGTGCTTCTAAGAAATGGTCTTGAAAAACTTACCATCCAGGAAAAAGTAGAAGGCAAAAGAAGTAGAGGTAGATCTCCTACACGATACACGGACCATATTGTTGCTACCATTGGCGCTCCTTTGTCAGAATGTGCTAGATTGGCAGAAGATAGAAAAACGTGGAGGAATATTGGAAAAATTACCTAACAGCTTCATGATGTCACGATACCTGCATCAGGTTAACGACTAAGAAGAAGGCGGTCATTGGAAACCAACCATGGTATTGGAAATCATCACGAAAGACAAGAAAGCTGCAATACCTGGGGCATGTTATGCGTAATGAGAGATACAATCTAATTTAATTGATTATACAAGGGAAAATCCAGCGCAAAATAAGTGTAGGAAGAAGAAGAATCTCATGGTTGCGTAATTTGAGGGAATGGTACAGATGCACATTAATTGAACTATTCAAAGTAGCAGCATCTAAGATCAGAATAGCCATGATGATTGCCAACCTCCGTCGCGGAGATGGCACGTGAAAAAGAAGGTGGTCATTCGTTCCAAAGCCACTTCTAAATCCGGCCTTCTCTAATGGTTGGTTACAATTCAACTTAGGTTCCAGTCTGTTACTCATTATTATCATAAAGAGCTTATATAAATGAGATAACAAGCTGATAGGTTTGTAGTTTTCAATTTCTGTTACATCTACTTTTTTTGTGCAATATTATCATAATAGCACTATTCCATTTTTCTGGTGTAACTCCTTACTAAAAGGTAAGGTCAGATGTTGTATAAGCTTCATATTTTGGAGCATTTCACCCAATGCGTTAGCCGTTTATGCGGCAAGTATACAGGGATATTTTTGGCCGTGGTTTCTATTCCAGAATGCATTGAGTTACATTCCATTTGACTGTGACCAGAGATGAGAAATTTTTGACCGATTACTTCAATAGTTAAAAAATAATTGATATAAGGTTGAATTCTCGAGTAAATGAACTTTAAAAATTAGGACAATTAGATCGAGCACAAGTTTAATCAAATCTTGCCCAAGTACTTTCGCTTAATATATCATCTTCAGGGGCATTTCGTCAAACATAAGCTATCCAGCAAGCGTAGAATGTAATAAACCTGAATGTTAACATAAAATCGTACAATCACTACACTAAAACAAGGACAAACAGTTTAAAATTAATTAAAATAGTTCTACGCTCTACAATCTTTGGCTGTAACAGGAGTGAGAATGATTCTCTCTCCTGTTACTGCCAAAACTTTTTAAAAGCTTTGGTAGCTTTTAAAATTGTAAAACTGACACATAATATAAACCAAATTTTTATTATGCAGTTGAATTCTTTTTTGACCCAGGAGCGTACCAGATTGAATAGTCGATGGTTATAAGGAATTTATACATGCTACAATTTTAATTTTCAATATTCATCGTTTCGTAAAACTCTTATACCTTTATTTGTCTCTTTAAATATATTTTTTGATTAGCAGTTCTTAAAATCAATTTGAAAACTATGATGCTTTTTTCACTGGAGTAAAAAAATATACCTATTTATATCTTAATTTTAACACAGATGCCTGTAAAGTTTGTTTAGCAGAAAATAGTTTACTTCAATTAGTGCAGTCGTTAATAGTATTAAATTTATCTGACTTGGCCCATTGTTAAGACCTTCTACCTCATGAACCATTGTTACCTAAACCCTTGTCTTCTGTACTATTATCTGTTAACCCAGGATGTTTAGAGTCGATGCAAATTGAGGTCAACCACTTACTGCTAAACAAACTTTGTGTATAATTTTTAAAAGATTTTTTTTTAATTTCACGCCTGGACGTAAGCCTGCCCTTGGTAATTCAATTTCAAAAAATTTTCTTGCTATCTGGTGCCATTATCTTTCTGCCTTTTCTTTACTTGGTTTCCCATTTTTTGCAGGTCGATGCATATCTTTTTTAAGTAAAATAGGTCTTCACTGTATGATGCATTTAGTTCACCCAGTATCATCTTATCTGACAACATGTCATATCCAAAACCACTTTAACAAAGTAACATGTTGTATTACGTCTTTTACCTTTTGTTCTTTGGCGTATTTGTCCATTACAATCTTTAAAGATATTTCCAGCTTAAGTTATTACATTACACCGTATGTTTCTCTTATTATATTAGCAACTTTCATGCTCAACGTAATGGTCTTCCACTCTTATGTCATCAGTAAAAGAATAAAAGAATTAAAAGATAGAAAAATAAAAGATAAAAGAATTGGAATATTATTGTTCTTACGGACAATTCTAAGTTTGCTATGTCGTGCGGATTCTTCTGCGGGTTACTTTTCCTACTTAACTTTAGTAGATCTATCTAATCCAATTAGCCTTCTTTGGTCCATCTTTGGACATAGGCCTCCCCAATCCTTTTCCATTCTTCTCTGTCTGTCGCTACAGTCATCCATCTAGAGCCCACGTGCTTCTTGATATCATCTGATTTAGGTTCGATGTCCTTCCTCCAGATCCAGATTTTGTTGGAAGGTCTTATATACAGCTGTAGTTATGTTTCATTAATTATTCCATAAATTATTAGATATAAAATTTCAGAAATATCGCATTAAATCTTTAATAAACCCAATAAACCTAAGAGAATTTTGCAGACCATGAAAATGAAGCTTATAATAATTCCCACCTTTTTTATACGTTTTAATTACAGACAAAAAAGGATATACCACCATGAAAGTTGATTGAAATAAAGCAAGTGGGAGATTATACTGAAGTATTTCTGATAGCACAGATGTCATAGGATGTATACCTGCGATGGAATTGGCTCTTCTCTGTCAACACAGAACAGAATATTTACGAGCGGGCAAAAAGAGAGAGGGCGAATATTTATTCTAGCGGAAAGAAAGAGAGAGAGAGCAAATACACTGCGCTCCAAAATTAACGCATAATTTTAAAATTCTTATTTTGAGTTGTAATGAAAAAAATTTTGTTTTTTCTTTTCTGCTTTATGGTTGTTTTAGAACATCTTAAATAAAACTATTCTTTTTTTACAAAAAATGTATTGAAATTAACAATATAACATCCTAACATAAATCATAACATCTAAACGAACTAATCTAAACAAACTAACATCATAAATTAATGAAGAAAAAGTTTTTAAAGTTGAAGAAAATACTACTACCGTGTACTAGTATCAAGTATTGCCTCCTCTGGCATTTATTACTGCTTGACAACGATCTCTCATACTGAGAATAATCGTTCTGATTTCTTCTTGATCAATTTTATCCCAAATTTCAACCAACTGGTGTGTTTGGTGCATTAGGTAGTTGTCGTAGTCGTCTGCCTATGATGTCTTAAACATGTTCTATTGGGTTAAGGTCAGGACTTCTCGCAGGCCAATCCTTGGCAGGAATTCCAACCTCCTGATGATACTGCTGCACAATTCTTGCCGTGTGTGGCCTGGCATTATCTTGCATAAGCATGAAATTATCCGCAATAAATGGTACAAATGGCACGACATGCTCTTCTGAAATGTCTGTTATATATATCTGGAATGTAAGCCGACCGTGATTTATTTTAACTAATTCCGTACGAGTCTCTAAATTAATCCCACCCCATACCATTACCGAGCCGCCGCCATACTGTACAGTCCCTACGGTGTTACACTGTGCGTAGCGTTCCCCAGGCCTTCTATACACTCGGTTTCTCCTGTCATCAGAAAAAAGACAGTACCTGGATTCATCGGTGAACAATATTCTTCCCCAATCGTCATTATTCCAATCAATATGTTCACGAGCAAAATTCAATCTTTGCCTTCTATGGTCTCTGGTCCATAATGGGCCAATTGGTGCCCTTCCAGGGTGTAGGTCGTTTTCGGCAAGTCTTCTTCTAATTGTATTTTGGCTGATTCCAAAGTTATAACGATCCAAAAATTCATTTTGTAAAAAAGTACTGGAAACAAACCTTTGTCTCAGTGTACGAAGTGTCAAAAACCGGTCTTGATTAGGAGTTGTAACCCTTTTACGGCCTTGACCGGGTCTTCTCGAGTTACTTTCAGTAACAGAAAAACGTGTTAACACCCTTGAAATTGTTGACTGGGTGACGTTAAAACGAGTTAAAGAGTAACGATTCTAAAACAGTCACTTTCTGACAAATTTCGATTTTCTTGCTGCGGATGGTTCATTTCAAAGAAAAAACTCTTAATAAACTTGAAATCCCCTTTAAACGTTCAGCACAACGAAATCCAACCCAACTAAATTCGAAATAAAATGAAACACAATTAGCATGTTTTTAATTTTTTGCAAAAAAATGATAAAAGCATCAGCGTTTTTTACCGTTCTTTCGATAAATTTTACAATATACCGGGGGTAACGATAATATATTAGCACAAAAATCGAAACAATAAAATTATTTAATTTACCAGGGTTTTTAAAATTATGCGTTAATTTTGGAGCGCAGTGTATTTATTCTACCAAACAAAACTAGAGTGAGGGCGAATATTTATTCTATGGGACAGAAAGAGACAGAGGGCGCCAACTACTTTTTAAATAAAAAATAGTAAAAAATAGTGTTCTCATAAATTATTTTTAATGTAGCGTTTAATCAGATAACTGGGGAAATACTTACTCAAAGAACACAGAGAAAGAATAATTATATGTAAGAATAAAATAAACCATATTAATAATCAGTTTGTATTTTCTATTTACTATTTCTTTATGTCCACTTCATTTGCTCTTAAACTAACAACCTTATTATTACAGATAGGTGTGAGTGTGAGATCTAGATTAGGCAATCTAGTTAAATTAAAATATGCTATAATGTCGTACTTTATAAGCTGATTTTCTATAGTAGTGTCAGTTGGACCTTTTAGTAAATCTAAAACGTTAATCACAAAAAACTTTTATCATCCAATAACTTCTGGTTTTTTATTGAAGTTAATCATTATCCTTATTTAAACAAACGTTTCTTGGCTTGTTTCAGATGCATCTGATGATGCTGTAGAAAGCGAAAGTGCTTGTGCAAGATTTGATTAATAAAATTGTGCTCGATATTTGCCTTTAATTTTTCAAAGTTCATTTATTCGAGCATTCAACCTTATATAAATTTTTTTATTTTGTCCAAATAACTATTCTATTTAAATTTTACTATTAACAGTAAAGGTTAATTGACAATTTGTTCTTACTTTCATAATTCTGTCCGACTTTAAAATATGACGTTTGTGATAAACCAGAATTTCACCCAGCGAAAGAGTTGACTTTATAAAACAACTTGTATTTTCAACCCAAATGAGTTGTGTGCCAACGAACAAAGTTATTTAATTTTAAAACGTCTGCACAAATCAGCACTACTGTGAATTGGTAATTTGTTTGTAGATTTTTAATAAATTTCGCACTAGGAGCTCATTATTTTCTATTTTACTAGATAAATTTAGTTTTTCAACTATAATGTCAAAAACAAGGATATAAATGTTGATTATAATCAAATAGTAAAAAGTAAATATATCAATTATAAGGCAAAATAAAGCTAAGAAAAGCCAGGGACAGAAATGATTAAAAGGAGCTCATTATTTTCTATTTTACTAGATAAATTTAGTTTTTCAACTATAATGTCAAAAACAAGGATATAAATGTTGATTATAACCAAATAGTAAAAAGTAAATATATCAATTATAAGGCAAAATAAAGCTAAGAAAAGCCAGGGACAGAAATGATTTTGCTGAGGTTATCGCCAACGTTCATTGAAGACGGCACCCAAAGAAGAAGAACGCAAAATTAATGCTAATTCATCGATGACTGAGTAAAGTTAATTCTACCCTTTATCTATTTTGTTACAATATTCCTCTTTTTTACAATGTACAGTTAACCCTTTAGAAAGAGCTTTGCTGTTTAACCTTGCTGTCCTGTTCGGGTCTAGTCGATCCAAAAAAAAATTTTTTCTCATTTTACAAATTATTACGCAGCGTAACGTTTTGGTGTTTCGTGACTTTATTACCTAATATGAGGTCTTTTAATTGCATACGACATCAAAATTGACTTTCCGATTTTTTTGATAAAAATAAATTGTTACCTATAGTACGTTCGGATCAAAACGACCCACGTATTTAAACTGTTAAAAATTACCTGTTTACGTATGTTTAGTTGGCAGTATTTTATATATTTTTTAACAGTTTGTCAGCCACGTACGTCTATTAACAGAAACAAGTTTCTGCAAGCTAGAACTTGTAAATATTGTGTAGTGTAGCTGGACAATGATATATAGAAGAGCATTCCACGTAGAAGGAAGTGGGGGTAAAAGACAAGTGGAAAATAGTAGGATACTGATATGCCAAGCGCATTAATTTACATTTCAAATTTTAGTCTATGTTTGCCTGCTGATAATGTCGCATCGAAGAACGCTAACCGAAGATGAGTCTCGCGAGCTAGCGAACGTGATAGAGAGTGATGAGTGCATATCAGAAATAAAAAACAATACAAGTAGTAAGATTGACAAAGAAAGTAGTGATAATTCTGCTGTTCTATTCTACGTACAACATCCTGTAAAACCTTTTGTAACAGTTCCTTCAAAATACAGTAATATCAAGTGTCCTCTTAATCCTCCTTATCAGCGAGGTAGTTTTTTCATGGCCAATGATATAAATAATGCTCCAGGAGTTACAAGGTACGTATGTGCGCGAATTTTAGATATCAAAAATTTTTTTCACACACCCTTTTGTGACATAGTTGCAAAACAAATTATAAATACGACTAACATGGAAGGACAGCCTGTTTTTGAAACCAACTGTTGGTTTTTAAGCGTACATTGTTCTTATATTGTTAGCTTGAGTTTTTAAGTCCCATGGCGAATTAACTAAAAGTATGTGGAATGAAAAACGGCTCGTAGTGTATTTCGAGCAACAACGTCCTTGGAATTATTTACAAAAATTATGCAAGTAAAACGTTTTGATAACAAGACTGCTAGACAGGATCGAAGACGTACTGATAAACATGCTGCAACACGTGAAATTTGGAAAAAATAGGTAGAAAATATACCAAAATTTTTGATGATAAAAATGGTAATGAAAATGTTACCGTCGACAAGAAATCAAGAAATTGCTTGCCTTTAGAGGCCGCAGTCCCTTCAAATAGTACATTCCAAGCAAACCAGCAAAATATGGCATAAAAATTTAGACATTATGTAACAGTAAAATTCGTATGCTCTTAAATTACAGATCTATACAGGAAAGGAAGAAGGTGCCGCGTTGGAACGGAATTAGGGAATGTGTGTGGTGAGCGACTTGTGTAGTGATTTGAAAGGCCAAATTGAGAATAAAAAAGTTTATAGTTTATCTTTTTACTTCACGCAAAATACCCCATTCTTCAAAACTCTCTTAATTGCACTTTTTTCACAATCTTTACATTTGTACTCAGTTTTTGCAATTGTCTGATCCATTAATTCCAAGCATTTTTTAAATAACGACGGAAATTGATCTTTAGGTACACCAGTAATTTTTGGGTGTCGCAATTTAAATTCCGTCAAAACTTTTCGCCAAGAGACTTTCATGGGTTTAAAAAAACACACATCCAAAGGCTGGCATATGTGTGTTGAATTACCGGGAAGGCACGCAAATTAAATATTGTGCAATTCACACAATTCTAAAACATGATCTGAAAAGTGAGACGCCAAGTTGTCGCCGATCATAACTTTTTTACCTTCCAGCCGTCTTACGTGGGGAAATAATATGGTCTCAAACCAGTCTGTAAAACAAGTTACCTCCATCCACCCATTTTTTGTTCGGTTATATCTAGCTCCTCTTGCGCAACATCCACTACTACAACAAGGAGAGCCCTGTGGACCTCCTAATGTCCATGCATCCCACATATGTTCGCTGCGATATATTATATAAGGAGGGAGTAGTGTACCATCAGTAGCACCGCACATCATTATTGATGTGGCGGCTTTACTATGATTAGTGATTTGTTCTGGATATTTGGTCCCTCTTCTATAAAGCAATCTTCTTTTCCCCGGATCATCACTAACATTGGTTTCATCGTAATTAAAAACGTGTGATGGAGGACAATTTGAGAGAGTTGTTCTTAAATTATTGAAATATGATTCTATCGTTTTTTTTTTGTGACACCTGCCCGAGCTCTAGTAATGTTAGACGCAAGTCGTTCAGAGATTTGCTGACTATGTCTCTCTAAAAAAAGTTTTACCCAGTCGTTACCAGGACTTACCCCGTTTTTAAATTTAGAGATAATTCTTCCAGTTCTTTCTAAATAACTCTTAGTGAAAAGTTATACATCTAGCGTCGATAATGGAAATATCCAATCTGCACATTTGACAATGCAGGACACGATTGCTTTTTCCTCCAGCTCCGTCAACGCAGTTTGGCCCCCTGGCTTCTTCACATGCTTCCCTTTGTATTTATTATATAAAGTACCATACGGAATTTTAAATCTTTCTGAACCTGCTTTAACAGACAAGTTTCCGTTTACTATTTGAAGCAGAGCATGTTCAAGAGTTTTGTCAGAGAAGTTCTTGTAGCTTCTTGATCCCAACTTTCGTTTATAACCTCGCGGCATTTTTTCTTTTCATGCAGATAATGACGAAATCCTGAAAATAGTTAACGGTTTGAAGTTTTATTAAGCAAACTATAAAAAGAAATAAAGTATCAAAGTCACCCCGAAAAATGTATCAAAGTGACCCCGGATAAGAAATCATTCAATTTCATGGAGTAGTTACGAAAATAAGTTAGGTTAAATATTTTAAAATAGTGACAACTAGACCTACATTAAGGCAACATACACAAAATTACCTGCAATTTTATTGTAAGAGCTGTATGTTTAAATTTAGTAACACAATATAAAATCTTCAAATTCAAACAAAAACTTCAATGGTGAATTTATAACCGTAAACTTTTGATATTGGCCACAAACACCTTTTGCTATAGTGAATCAACATGTGCACTGAAATAAAGTTCAGACAATCACCATAACGGACGAAACATTTGGGTTGTAGACTCTCTTGAAACAAAATATTCATGTTTTATCAAAGTCACCTTATAGAATCAAAGTCACCCCATTCTACGGTATGTGCATTATAAATTGCCTTATATAGTCATTTGAGAACAGCTCTAGACTGTTCTAGCTCTCTACTATTGGTACTTTTACTTTTCCGCGCGGATGGTTAATATTTTTATAGCTGATGAAGATGCACTAGGTATCCTGCTATGTTTCGTTTTTAAAATTTGCAAAAAAATGCATAAAAATATTAAATATTACTTATTTTTTTGACTGTATCTTTTGAAGTAATTTTTTGTATTTGATTATATTTTCTTATTAACTACGAGTAGAGGGGAAGAAATAATGAAAAATCCTCAAATTCAGTAAAAAATGTGCAGTATCGTCGTTACCTCATTAAAAATGTACCGTTATGATAACAAAAATTTTGGCCCTTTGCCGACTTAACTTACATTTTCTCTATGTTATTTCAATCATGATTAAAAATAATGTCTCAAATCGTTTCTTAGGCTTGTGACACGAACTCAAAATATTTTTTTTTAAATTGCTGTAGAAGCTTTACTGTAAGGTGAACACGGAAGGCTTTTTAGATAATATATTAAGTCTTTTAAGAGTAGTAAGTAGACCTGCATAGTATTATATTACCCTATAAATAGAAGGAGAAAAAACGAAAAAATAAGTTTTATAAGAAATTTATTTAGTATATTGGTAACACTAGTTACTAACCCAAATTTGTTAACACTGAGCAAAACTAAGACATAAACAGAAACATTTTAAGAAACAAAAGTTAAACTGCTTAAGTTAAAAAAAATTACTAAATCACAAGTTTTCGTAAAAACTCTATACATTTCAGGAATTACACCATTACATTATCCATTAAACTGATTAGTGCCTTTACTTTGCTTCCCTTGACTTTAATTTTTTTACTCTAAGGAGCTAGTATCTCCTCATTGACAGCAGTAGAAGTTAAAGCTCGTCAATTTTCCCTTTTCCATTCAGAACCATGGTTAATTTTGAAATAAATTGTGACTGGTTAATTTTTAGTCTCATCTATTTTAGATGTTTGACTACTTTTAAAATTATTAAGCTTCACTGCTGATAGCATTTTAAACTTTTTGAAGTCTTTGCATAACATTCTAACCACTTTATAGGGACTGTTTTTTTTTGCTGCTCTCATGCGTATGATTGTTGAGGCAAACAAATAGGGCCAGCTTTTAAAGTCTTTTTAGTTGGCTTTTCGAGTTTTGCATGGAGGTCATCACCTTCATTTTGAGTACGTTCCGTTACTACAAATTTATGAGTCATACTGGATATATAGACGAATTTCTTAAGATTATGGTAGTACATTTGACGCTCATATTGGTTCTTCTGGGTTTTTATTCGATAGAATTGTAAGAATAAAAAATTATATACAAAAGTTTATTAATTTTTAGCGAATAGTCTTTCAAACTTTCTAAATATTTCCAAATGTATTAGGCAATTTCAGATGCTCCTCTCTTCCCATCTGTTTCGGTCCATGTGTAAAAATAGGCTCCATATTTTTTATGTTACAAACAGTCAAATCATACATAGCTACTTTCGATATATAATAATAAATATGATATTTCACCCCGTATGAACGGCAAGGCTATCTGCATGTCGTAAACAAAGACAACTGTTAATTCTGCTATTTGCTTTTTGTCTGTGTCTTTGCCTTATCTAGCAAGATCTTTTTCTAAAATGGTTTTCGTATTCTATTTGAGTATCTTTTTTCGTGTCTTTGTTAGGCTTGTGAAAGCTGAGGTTATAGGTCTGAAATATTTTATAATATTGGTGGTAGGGCAGAAATTTTTCCCCTGAATATTATTTTATATTTTTCATAGTCTTTGTGCAAATCTGCAACTATCTTGCCCCCTCTATATGCTCTCTAGAGTCTAGAGGTTTACTTTCGACAATATTAGCTTTCCACTCTTGGGATGCTATCTATATGCTTGCTCACATTCTCAATGTTTTCTTTAGGTAATAAGTTTTGTCTGTCAGGAATTTTTCATCCCCTTTTCTCTCGTGGTAAAACTTCTATTATTTTCGTTAACTTTGTAAGAGGTTGTTCTCAAGCACCTGTAGGTTTCGTCCAGAGTAAAAAAAAATCTGGCAAATACTGATTGTGAGTTCTGCACTAATCTTTGAAACTTTGGATTTAAACTTGTTGTATTGTGTATAAATGCCCCTGGGCTTGTAAATTGCCCACAGTTGAGTACTCGTCAAATACCAGCTGCGTCTGAGAATCATCAAATTTTTCCACATGCAAGATCTCTCTTTTTTAGAAAATTTTGTTTCTGTGGTTATATAATACAAGCCAAGGTTCCTCTTTTTTTCGCGAGGGACTCAGCTGAGCCTTGTCCCTTAATTTTCTTCTTATTCTTATTTTCTGAAGAGACCTTGAAGGGTAAATAAAATTGTTTAGCTGGAATTTTTAAATTATTAGGCCTAATTTCACCACCCTGTTAAGTTTCGTAATTTCTAGAAGAAAGTATGGGATATATCTTACTACTTAGTTAAATATCTAAAAATCATTAATAGTATTTTTACTTTCGTGGCTTCCATTGTTTTTGGCATTAACTTTAGCTTCTGGCTTCAATTTTACGTACGTCAAAATTTCTGGTCCTAGATCAGTTACTAACGGTACAGGATTTGGAAGAGCAGGAACCCAGTCTGATGTACCTAAAAAATACTAAATGATGATTGGTTCTGGTATAATTGATAGTACCGGATACGATAAAATTGTACATCATAGTATTTATTACTTACGTTTTTGAAATTCTAAAGTGTATTCAACTAAATTATTGTTTGAAACCTCCCATACTTCTAAATATATGGTAGAATCATTAATATTTTTCCTATTTCTTGTGAAGTCTGTAAAATCTTTTGTTTCGCCAATTTGAATATAACGTTACTTCGACTATATATTGTTGATACCTACAACGCCAAAAATAAAAATCAGTTTTACAATTTATTGTGGTATACTTCAAAGTCTACTACAATAAATTTAAAAATATTGAATAAAAAAAACCTAAAATTTATTTAAATTTAATAAAGAAACGATTTATTAGCAGTATACGCCACTATTAGATAATCAAAAGAAACTTTATCCCGCTCTGTTTAACTCGATACTGACTTAAAAATATTGTGACCCAACTGTAAAAAAGATGATTGTGTTTTTAATAGGAACGCTAAAAAATACAGTGACTTTTAAAATTTTGCATCTGAAAGAATAGTGATTCTATTTAAATAAAAGCGTTAAATAGCAGAGGCATTTTCATAAATGTAATGACGCTTCCACCAATATAAAATTTTACTCACCAAAATCTATGACCATCCTTACTGAAGATCTACGCACGACTGACGGAAGGTACGACGGGCCACTATCGGTTCAAGTTTTTTACATGCGAAGAATCATGTCATTTTTTCGCTGTATTACTAACTACGATTCTACCACAATTTTACATTTATTTCGCATTCTTCAACCCTTCCTAACCTCATTTTAACCCCGCTCCATTAGAAATACAGACAGTTGTAACGTATCATACAAGAAGTCGCTTTCTTTCGTCTGCTGAGTCCCGCTAGGTAGGCATACTCTCCCTCTCTTGCCTATTACCTATTGCTTGGTACAGACATACCTCTCTTGTCTGTTGACTGTCGTTAGGGATAGTCGCTCCTCTCTTGCCTGCTACCTATCGCTTTTTACAGACGTACTCTTCCTCTTGCCTGTTACCTATTGCTTGGTACAGACGTACCTCTCTTATCTGTTGACTGTCGTTAGGGACAGTCGCTTCTCTCTTGCCAGTTACCTATTGCTTGGTACAGACGTATCCCTCTTGGCTATTATCTATCGCTGAAGAAACGCTGTCTCTTCCCTGTTGACTATCGTTGGTGACAGGGTTATTCTCTTTACTCTTGACTACCGCTAACTAATTATCTCTCTCTCGCTTTTAGTTACGCGAAAAATACCGAAATTACTATTTTAAATTGCGTACAAACGCACATGTGCTCTATCTCGTGATCTTAGTGTTAGTACCGCGAAATACGTGTTCAGAAAGCGGTACCCAGATAGATTACCCGTATGAAGAATGTAACATTTTTTTTATTATTAATATATTAAATTATTTTTAATTCCTTTTACCCCCGTGCGATACGCCGATGATTAGGAATCCCCGTGTTTACGATAGGAAAATATTATTGTAGACACCAAGCTGAAATGGAATTCCCTAATTAAGAAAGGTTTTTAATCCTTCCGTCTTAATACTCTGTACGAAAAGAACAAATGCTTTCCGGTATGCAGTTTCGTATCTTTTGACAATAATATAATAATAAGGATTTTAATATTCTCAGGTCCAATTGTTAATACCGATTATTTTACCCCAAACTTTCCAATAATCGTTAAGGCCTTACCTTCTGAGAAATACATACGACTGTCCGATGATTTTAAGTGGGGGATATACCTTCTTCTTCTTTTTTCTAGGATAGTTGGGGAAATTTTTAGGGAACCAACTTACTTCTCGGTGGGCTCTTGTTGAGTGAAGTGATATCTCGTGATGCGCTTTGCTCACGGTATTTCTTATCTTATCGTCGCTGTGAATTATTTTCTAAGTGTGTGTACACTTCATATTTGAGTTTTCTTTCCTTAGACTATATTAAATTATATATAGTTCTACACTACCTTTAATGGTTATTAAATTCAGTGTTTAGTACCAGAAAAGTATTAAATTCAGTGAATTAAGCTGCCTTCGTCAAGATCTACTGTAGTAATCTTTATCTACAATTATCTGGGCGAGTAATATGGTATGGTATCATATCACCTGCCATTATCTGGACGTATCATCTACATCTTCACCTGTAGATTGCCGATTTTTAAATATAATTGAACCATTCAAAAAATTTCTATAAATATTACCTATGAACATACAAGTCTCAGTTTTTTATTAAATAATAGTGCGAGATAGTTAATTGACTTAACCAAGTGCGGTTTGGTTTATGTTTTCATTCCTGTAACCTTTTTGTTTTTTTTTGTAAATTTAGAGTTAAGTAATTTTTGCTATCTTTTGTATTTCCTATAATTTTTGTTCATTATCTTTCCTATGATATCTCGATATACGCCAAACTATATTTGTATATGATTGCCTTATATATCTTGGTAAAGGTATTTTTTTATTACATTATTGCTTAATTTTATACATATATAACACCATTTCATAGTTGTGTATTTTTATTACCTGTGTTGCATTTAGCAGCATCATAATTTTGTGTTTAATATATTGTTATTGTTTTATGCATGTATTTTATTTGTCGGCTCCTAACAAGTTCCCTGATAAAATAATAGCTCTGAACAATTACTATCTTTAAATATTACTAGGCTTTTGAACTGTAGAAAGAGCAGGCTGATTAAGTTTCGTAGGTAAGTAAGTGTAATACTTAATATATTTATTATTTGTTTATATATTGGAGTACTAGAGAAAAGACTACTATAAGAAGTAGACCATAAGCTGGAGCAGTCACAGAGCGGTTTCAGGAAGGGAAGAAGCATCCATGACCATATTTTTACACTCAAGCATCTAATACAAAATTCACGAAATACAAGTACGGAACTATACCAAGCCTTCATAGACCTCGACAAAGCATTTGATAGAACCCGACGAACTAAAATATACAAAAGCCTAAGAAACAGAGAAGTAGACGGCAAACTCAAGAAAAGCTATTATGAGCCTATACAAGAACACAAGAAACAGGGTAAGAACAGATAATATGGAATCAGAAGAGTTTAGAGTCAATGATGGCTTACGACAAGGAGGTGTACTAGGCCCCATCCTATTCAATATTGTACTAGATGATGTAATGAAGGAAACTAGAGAAGAAACATCGAGATTATTTGTTGGACATAGAAACCTGGAAATGATACAGATTGCGGAGTGCGCATTTGCAGATGACCTCGTCGTATTTGGAAGAAACGAGGACGCACTTAAGAGAAACCTTCAAATATGGAGAGATAAACTTGAGAAACGCAATCTGAGAATTAATGAAAGTAAAACCAAAGTGATGGTATGTGGGAAAACAGACCAACATACAAACATTAAAATCAATAACTATACTTTAGAACAAGTAGAAACCTTCAAATACCTGGGAGTGCAACTAGAGAGTAAGGGTACACAAGAAGCAGAGATAAATAATCGAATAGCAAACGCTTCCCGGATATACCACGCAATTAAGAGCACATTCCTATCGAAAAAAGAAGTATCCCAAAAAGCAAAGATAGCTATCTACAACACAGTTTTTGTACCTATCTTAACATTTGGATGTGAAAGCTAGACGCTCACCACCAGACTAAAAAGTAAACTGCAAAGTATATCAATGAAATATCTTAGAAGAGTACTAGGGGTGACCAGAATGGACAGGATACGGAACAATGAAATAAGAGAACGCTTTAAAGTCCAGTCAATAGAGAAGAAAATCGAAGGAGCCCAACTGAGATGGTACGGCTACATGGTAAGGATGGACAAAAAAAGCCAAGTGAAACAAGTGTGGGAAGCGAGAAGAACCTTGAAAAGACCGAGGGGAGACCCATGAAGACCTGGGACGATGAAATTGCCGCCATCCTAGACAGGAGAGGAGTCACCAAGTAGCAAGCTAAGAAGTTGGCAAGCAACAAGAAGAATTGGAGGAAGTTTGTACATGAAAACTAAAAGAGACTTTACACCCAACACCTTAGGGTAGAAGGGTTATTGATTATATATATATATATATATATATATATATATATATATATATATATATATATATATATATATATATATATATATATATATATTGCGTTGACCATATTTATTTGATAATTTACTGTTGGGATCTTTCCTTGCGTTTGATCTCTGAACCTAAATATATTTTCTTATCTCTTTTCTTTTCTAAGGTTTTCTTAATTTTCTTCTTAACCCCAAAAAATTGAGTGGCGCCCTATTTCTGTCTTCTCTTATCTTTGGTAATTTTACCCATCTATCTTTTGGTTTATTTCTGTATCTTTTCAAATTTTTTTTATCCTATCTGTACCTATTTCTTCCGTTGGATCCATTCCCGGTTCCAAAAGCTAGTTTTGAACCCACGACTCGCTCTCCACCAACCATCTGGCTGCCGTCCGCAGTGTCTCCATTGGTTATCTTTCTAGCACCACCCAAAAAAAAATTCCGAGGTTACAAGAATAAACTTGAGTGAAAGCCTGTCAATACCGCTACAGAAAGAAAGCTCCTGTGTGTGGAGCAGAAATATTAATAAGACTTTGTATAAACTTAATTTGGTATTATTGTTAAAACACTTTACTACATATCCTAATTTACTTGAACAATCCCTATGAAATACGGTTCTTATACACTGAAATTATAGTCGTAATTTCACATTATGTACACTCTTTTTGTACATTATTCTGCACAAAATAGCCCAGATTTGCGCTAAAATTTAACAAGCTTAAATTTTCAACGCCTCTAGTATATTTTCAAAGTAATAGAAGTGTCGCTGTCATATAAAAATAGAGCAAAAGATTACGAACATTTCGATACCAAAAAATCAAAAATCGTTGTTTTTTTTTGCAGTTACCTCGGTAACTTTATAAACCGTCCGTTTGTGCTACATTCCTATTATATGTATATCCAAGAACATTTAAAGTTTTCTTACTCATTTAGCAGAAGTGGTGCTTCTTACTCCTTTATTCTTGACCATGATAAAACAATATTCAAACTAAAATTGTATATCCATGCAAGTTAATATGCTCACTTGTAACAGCTTTTGTCCAGTTATTCAGTTGTTAATAATGATACACCCCTAACATAAATGTCAAAAGTTTGTTTGAGTTCTCCGTTCAATATTTGACCAGTGCTATTTTGTAAAATGAAAGAAGAGTTTTACGGGCCGTTAATCCGGTGCCATTTTTACGCCGTCAACTCTCCCTGTCGGCCCTCGCCTTTCACCCGGCTACTTTTATATTTCTTTTTCTCCTTTTCTTTACGACACGATACGATAACACCTAGGGGAATCATCGGCCTTTGAACACCCTTTGGCTACTAAGCAATTTTCTTGGCTAATTAGACGAGTTTATATTGAGCCATTGAAAATTACCCTCCAACTTCGGTGGTTACTAAGTAGGAACTTTTTAGTTTAGTGTCAGGATTTTTAATATAAGCAGTAAAGGAGGATCCTTTAAATTTTGAAGGGTATGGGTACCGAACTTTTAACTATATAATTTGTTACAGAAATTTTTCTTGTAAAAAATTTAACAATATGTTAGTGACAGATTTTATAATTTAATCTCATGGAAATTAGTTTCAATTGGCAAATGGAAGAAAGTGTTTCTAATTCTTGTTTCATAAACTGCTGCCCCGCAAACTGTACTAATTTTCACATCATAAATAGATAAAATCAAGAGAAGAAACACTTTTTTTTATTTACAAAATACCCGCTTCAACCTAGTGAGATTATCAGCGAAACAATTACAGTTAATCACACTTTGTTTTGTAAATTAAAATCTTTTAAACACAAAAGTGGGTTTAATAGTTTGATAAATGTAAATCAAATCTGTGATGGGGGAAATTTTCGTACTTCTCCAGTACCATATGTTTTACCGTAAGGGGTGAACCACACTAATTATAAATTAGACGATCTTATTTCTTAAACAAAAATATCCGTGAGAAAACTAGGCACGTCCAAGTCGTAAACGGGAAATAATTATTTACTTTCGTGTGAATACCTTGGGTGGTTGACACGGTTAAATCTTATTTTTTATCTCCTGAATAAAATGAAAAAAAATATAAATCGTGAAAGATTCAATGTAATCTTACTTACTTACTTACTTACTCCGTGGCGTTACAACCCTTCGTGGGTTTTAGCCGACTCGACAACATGCCTCCACTGTTTTCTATCTTGAGCAACCTCCATCCAATTCTCCACGCCCATAGTGCTTAGGTCTCCTGCTATATTATCTCGCCACCGGAGACGAGGGCGTCCGCGTGGTCTCCTTCCAGTTGGGACTTCCTCCCACACCAGTCTTACTGTTCGTTCGTCAGAATGTCTTCTGAGGTGTCCTGCCCATTGGAGTCTTCTGGACTTTATTTCTTTTATGATGTTGGCGTCTGGGTAAAGTTCTTCAAGCTCTTTATTAGTTCTTATCCTATATTGTCCTGATGCTTCATCAAGCACCGGACCAAAGATCTTCCTTAGGATTTTTCTTTCCCAAACACGTAGTCTCTCTTCATTTGACTTTGTCATCGTCCACGTTTCGCTTCCATACATCACAACGGGTCGTATGATTGTTTTATAGACCTGTATCTTCGTACCTCGTGTTAGTTGTTTTGATTTTATAAGGTTTTGGAGGGCAAAAATACATCTGTTGCCGGCCTGAATCCTGTTGTTTATTTCTTGTGATCCGTTATTGTCTTCAGTTATTGTTGTTCCAAGATACTTGAATTCTCTAACGCGCTCAAAGTTAAAGTCATCGATGGTAATGTTCTGACCGATTCTGTCTCTGCTTTGGTTATTGCAGCTCATATACATATATTTCGTCTTATTTTCGTTGATTTGGAGCCCCATCTTCTCTGCTTCCTTCTCAAACCTTACGAAAGTCTCCTTCATCTTTAATCGCGTGTTTCCTATTAGATCTATATCGTCTGCAAATGCCAGTAGTAAGTTTGGTCCTTCTCGATGAAATACTGTATTCGGTTTTTCGATTCTTGCACTTCTGATTATGTGCTCCAGAGCTAAGTTGAAGAGTTGTGGTGAAAGTGCATCTCCCTGTTTTAGTCCATTGTTTATTTCAAAGGTCTCCGAGTATTGTTGTCCAACTCTCACCTTACATCGTAACCGTTCCATACACATCCGTATCAACCGGACTAGTTTTTTTGGAAAGCCAAGTTCCTGCATCGCTGTCCACAGTCTGTCCCTACATACTCTATCAAATGCTTGTTTAAAATCTATGAACATCTGATGAAGCTCACGATCAAACTCCCAGCATTTTTCCATTATCTGTTTTATTGTAAATATCTGGTCAATTGTAGAGCGGCCCGGTCTAAATCCGCATTGATAATCTCCAACGATTTCTTCTGTGTATGTTTTGGTTCTTTCTAGCAGGATGTTTGCAAGGATTTTGTAGGTGGTGTTTAGGAGTGTTAATGTTGTCAATGTAATCACTACTTTTAAGTAGAGGTTATTGAGTTTTTAGTAGATTTTTAGATTCACGCTTACGGATTGTGATGATATCAAGATTCTGTTGTCGATTATAGCTTCTTTGGAATTTGTATCTGCTGCTTCCTTACCTGCTATTTCAACATGTGTTGAGACCCAGAGAAACAACATCAATTTATTTGATTCTTTCTTTATTAATAAATCTAATGGATGGTGCGTGTATATTTTGCTGATTGTTTGTAGTAATTACATAGAAACGGTCACGATTTATATTTTGTTCATGTTATTTGCTTTTCCGTGCAGTCTCGCTTGGTAAATTGCCCAGAGTTCTCCAGTGAATATAGTTGGAATATCTAGAATTCTATGGTTAAGACTTTCTGTGCTAATAATTATTGCCAATTTGACTCCATTTTTAGTTTTAGATGCGTCTGTATATTATACTTTGTACTTGGAATGGGAGACCATTAGATCTCTGACGATTTGTATTGTAAGATTATTGTTGGTGTTATTTTTTGGTGTAACTGTAATTGACTGTAATTGACTGTTGGAATTTTTATAATCCAAGGTGAAGATGAAGATATATTTTATATTGATAGAAGGGTGGAAATTATTTCCAGTTAAGTAGGTTCATTACATGATAAATTCTACGGGAATATGGAATTCTTTTACTTACAGTTATGCTGTAAGTAAAAATGTATGCTTGTATCTGCAAGTGTAATTAAGGAATAATAGTTGCATTTAAAGCTCTAGCGTGGGTATACCTATTTCAGCTTGTATGCTATTAATCAAAGTTAATCTGTACGTTCTAAGTATAATTCTTAGGGAAGTATAATCTAAAGGTTTTAACATTGTTGTGCTGGAGCATGTATATGCAACACTCCGTAATCAATTTTGGAATGAACTAAGGATCTGTATAACATGAGTAGTGTTTTACAATTGGCACTTCAAATTTTGCAAGCTAGGTACTTTAATAAGTTAACGCCATTTTGCCATGAAAGAACTTACTGTTGGATATACGTTTTTTAATTTAACTCTTGATTAAATATCACTTCAAGAAATTTTACTTCGTTTGTGTAGAATAGATTTTGGTTTTCAAGAATTAGGTTTGGTTTATTCTCTGTATATCTTTTTAAAAAGATTGTACATTTTGTTTTATAAGAGCAAAATCTACAACCGGTACCTAATTAAGCGGTATCAGCATATAGTCTGGCCTTAACAGGTTTGGAAATGATATTTATAATATTGTTAATTGATAATAAAAATAAGATAGGAAGGATAAACGATCCTTGTGGGATTCCGTTTTGTTGTTCTCTAAGAAAGAATATACCACCATTTGCTCGATTTTGAAATGTCCTTTAAGTTAAAAAATTGTTTATGTAGGCCAAAATAGTTCCTTAACATACCAATTTTTAAAAATGTTCAATATACCATGTTTCCATATTCTATCAAATGCTTTACTTATGTCATAGTAGATTGCCGTACATTTTTGATTATTTCTAAAAGTTTGTTGAGTATGGTTTTCTAAAATTATAATGTTGTCGTTTGTAGATCTGCGTGGTCTAAGATCTGGCCAGTTTTTTCGATGGTAAGTTGATCATTGTTCCAGGTTCCACATTATTCTTTTGTTGATTTTTTTTCTATAAGTTTACATGAAGAACATGTAAATGATATAGAACGATATGATTCTGGTTGTAATTTATGTTTATTTGGTTTAATAATGAGAAAAAACCATGGCATTTTGCCAGATTTTTGAAAATAATTTTTGTGATCAAATTAATAATATTAAAAATTTGGAGTGGAAACTCTTTTGCTTCTATGGGAAGTTGTTTAATAAATTATATTGGCATGTCGCCTGGACCTGGTAAAGTATCATTTATGCTATTAAGTCTTTCTTGAAACACCCTATTACTAAGAGGTGTATTATTAGGTTTAGATTTGTCGGAAATTGTAATAACTACTACCTCCTCTTGTTGCATGTAAGTTAGGAACTCAGAAACTACATCAGATGGAGGCATTAGATTCTTTATCTATAAATCCACGCGAATAAAATAATAAACATCCAAAGTATATCATTTAGAGTAGCATATCTTATTCTGATGTTAAACAGTAAACATCAACTCAAAATTATTCAAGTATTCGCTCCAAAAAACAGACCATACAGACGAAGAAATTAAAATATTTCATGACGATATAGCTACTGCGCTTAATGATTCTTGTACTCAATTTACAATTTTATGTGGCTACTTTAACGCAAAAATAAATGTAAAAGAAGCAGAGCTAGAAATATCCTTGGAAAATTTCGTTTCCACGGGAAGAAATGACCAAGGAGAAACGCAACTAGGATTCCTACTGCAGAATAATGTATCTAACAAGAACAGCTTCTTTTACAAAAAAAAATGCACTAAAGATGGACCTGGAAAAGTCCAAACAGTAGAACAAGGAACGAAATCGACTACAACGTAAGTGACAAAAAACAAATAATTAAAGATGTAACAGTAATCAACAAGTAAACCACAAGCAGTAACCACAGAATGATATGAGCGAAAGTCCAAATCAACACAAAAAGAGAAATAAACATAATAAAAAAAAATCTTATGGTATCTGGACACCCCCATTGGACATCAACCAATCAGGCACATATCATTAATAAGCTTCTACTTCATGAAACCTCCGAGAACGATATTAACGACTCGAATAATTGCCTTACAAGAAAGTCACAGAATGCACTGTCCTAAAATAAAATCAGATAGTAAAATAAGTCCATATACTAAAATGCTGCTAGACCAAAGAAAACAAATGAAAAACGATGAGAATGCAGAGAGTAACACTCTAACAGAAATGAATCAATCAGTAGAGATTTAAGGAAATTTAAAACCGATAATATTAAACGTACTATATAGGAAAATAACAGCTTAAAAGTTATACGTAGAAAACTAACGAATGGAAAATGTGAAATTCATAAACACGTAGAGACGAGTTCATACAGGTCGTTGAAGAGTGGAATTATATGGAAGTAAACGAGAAGATCAAATAGGAATACAAACAGCCATTTCAAAGAAGATCATGAATCAAGGTTTTGAACTAATGCCAGAAATAAATGTAGATGAGATTAGACAAGCGTTAAGAAAAATGAAAAATAATAAAGCCCTAGGAGAGGATGGCATTGATATTCAAGATATTCCCTTTGCCATATTCTACGTGGAATTATATGGAAGTAAACGAGAAGATTAAATAGGAATACAAATAGCCATTTCAAAGAAGATTATGAATCAAGGTTCCGAACTAATGCCAGAAATAAATGTAGATAAGATTCGAGAAGCGTTAAGAAATATGAAAAAAAAACAAAGCCCCGGGAGAGGATGGCATTGTTATAAAAGCCATCGTAAATGGAGGAGATGTGCTATTAAATTATTTAAGGAAACTGTTTAATCTATGTTTGCAACCAAGAGAGGTGCCCAAAGAATGAAACAATGCTATAACCGTCCTTTTACATAAAAAAAAGATATAACGGACCTAGAGAATTATAGACATATTAGCCTGTTGAACCACATATATAAGCTCTTCATTAGGTTAGTGACATCAAGATTGAAGAACAAATTCGGTTTCTATTAACCGATAGAGCAGGCAGGATTTCAATCAATTTATGGTACCAGTGATCACCCTCATATAGCAAAGACGCTCATTGAAAAATCTATAGGTTACAACAAACCTCCTGTCCTCACTTTGGATGGACAGACCATGTAGGGAGAATGCATAAATCACGATGGACGAGCAAAATTACACATTGGAGACCAAGAGCAGATAAACGTAGTAGAGGAAGACCACCTACACGTTGGGCTGACGACGTCAGGCGTATCACGAAAAATTGGCAACAAAGAGTACAGAATCGCAAAGGATGGAGAACGCAAAGTTTAAGGGAGGAATACGTTTAGAATGGAGATAATAAGTGAAGGCTGGATGATGATGATGATGATAACTGCCTCCTCCTGTTGCTTGTAAGTTAAGAACTCGTTACTGTAATTTGGCCGGATAAGAATTTTTTATAGGTATCAGCTATTTCTTTTACTATATCCTGTGGATAAGTTCGTAACGACCCTTCTTTTTCTATACTTACGATTTGTTGGTAAGTATGCTGTTCTGTTATTTTTCAAACTGTTTATAAAACCGATAATATATAATTTGTGTTGCTGTTAATGCTAGATATGTATTTCTGCCAACATTCTTGTTTTATAATTTTCCTTACTTAAGCTTTACATTTTTTGTACTATGCTAATATATCAGTATTATTGTATCGGTTCCAAATTGTTTTACTTAATTAAATAGCGGCCTCACATTGTGTATTTTACCAGAGAACTGGTTTTTGTTTCTTTAAAAGTTGAGATTTTTCTATGGCTATATTAGCAGCGTCCAAGCTCAATAAAGCTCGTGAGTATGTCGTCAATTGGCTCTGAAATTTTAATCGGATTTATTCTCTCTGGTATAATTTTTTCAAATTCGATCTAATTTGCCTTTTCTAGTTATCATTTTTAAGTTGGTATTGTATTTGTGTTTAACACTAGAAGCACCAGCATTTGTGCATACCTAGAAGCACCACCGGCGGTCAAAATGACGGATATTAGAATTTTCTATTGTCAGCCGTTTTTGTATTCTTTTTTATTTGATAAAAACCTATATTAAGTTAATAACTAATAATAAAAGACATATTTAATATACTTAAATAAACTATTTAATTATTTAAGTACAATTTATGGAGTAGCAAAATTTTTCAATTTTGCTTGTACATGACCCACACACAAATTTTTTACCTATATGACAAATTTCAAATGTTTTGTTTTTGTTGCAATTCCCTGTTTGACACTGCTTACGTTTATTATTTGGTGGTTTTTTGTACCTCTTGGATTTGTATCTGTTGATGTTGTCCTGCCCTTAGTCATGTGATCTCGCAATCCTTCTACTAACTGAAGTAGGAAATCCTGCCTGAATATTTGATTGCCCGTAACTTTCTTATACAGAACCCAAGCATTTATTCCTGCCATATCTAAAATATTAAAAAAAAAACTTGCGACGGCTTCTTCTTGAAGCAGATTTGGTTGAATACAGTCTAGCTATCTGATCTACAACGTCTACTCCGTATTTTCTCTGGTTGTAGAAGATAATGGTTTCCGATTTTTCTTTTTATCGGTGCCCGTTTAATATCATTTGAGTGTAAAGAACTCAGGACTAGAACATTTTTGTTGACTTTTCCCTAGTACGCCGTTAGCGTCAAGTCTTCGTGTTTGAAAATTTTTGTTTTGTACAATTCCATCTTTTCATTTTTTACTGACGGTGGAATATCCTTTCTTGTTCGGTTGATTGTTCCAACAATGCTGTAGCCTTCTTTCGTAAATATTTTGCCAACTTTATGGACGCAAAGAAATTATCCGTCGTGACATTTCTTCCTTTATTTATAAATGGTTTCATTAGACGGCTAACAACATGTTCCCCCAGAAGTTGATTGAGTAACAGTACATGATTTTATGTTACGGAGTATGCATTCATCAATCATCAGTCGCCATTCACTAGCTGCAGAATCTCTAATAATGTTCTCTTAGCATGAGGGGTTGGTCCAGCAGCTTCCTTTAGAACATTTTGACTGGTACGCCTTCCTAAAATGAACGAGATAAATTAGTATGCAGGTGTATACTCATTTATTTATTTAATTAAATAAATGGCACCGTAATAAATAAAGAATGGAATAACAACCAAGAAATAAGAGCGCATATCGGAAAAGCTAGATCCACCTTCAATCAGATGGGGGTCATCTTCAAGAGCCATAACCTCTCTCTTGGTATAAAATTAAGGATGCTGCGATGCTACGTCTTCTCTGTTCTTTTTTATGGTGTTAAATAGTTGACCTTGACGAAGATATATGCAGAAAATTGGAAGCATTCGAGCTGAGGCTAAATCAGAGAACACTTCAAATCCCGTGGACCACTATCAAATCTTGAAAGTTACAATATTTCGAAAACATTGTGCGAAATGAATCTAGATGCGCCCTTCTACAAGCCATCCTGCAAGGAAAATATTTAGAAAACGGGTCCAGGAAGAAGAACATCCTGCAGATAAGGTAAATATTGCCATGATTATCGCCAATACTCGTGACATCAAGAAGAATATGCTCAAAAATATTATACACCTAAGTGAATACATAAATAGAAGCTACTAATATAATATAGTTGCTTACCTGGTGTACTAGCATTGTTGTCAAGTAACTCATATCCTATGGTATCTATGGAAGAATTCTCTAAATTGCTTCTGCGCATTCCTCTTACCTGGTTGGTAATCATTTCTGAAGATGTATTGAAGTCTGCATTCGAAGTTAAAGCAAAAGTACTGGGCATCACCTCAATCTCAACTTCACCTTCAGAATCACTGCCCGATGGATGTTCTTGATCAACTGTATTAGGCACATACAGGTCAACGTCATTATCAGATACATCTTCATAAGATAACTCTGCTACAGATTCATCTTCTGACAAATTCTGTAGACACTCGCCGATATTTGACTCAGCTCCTGCTGAGTGAAATATCGGCGAGACATGATAACAGCAGAAATAATAAAAATTACAATGTAAAATTAATCAAAATACTGATTGAACATGCAGTTGCAAAGATTATACTTAAACTACATAATAACAAATATTTTTGATGTATTTTATACATAAAATAAGTAAAAACTTTCCAGAAAAGTAGAACCAAAATTAGACTACCTCGTCATTAGGACCGCATTTTTCTAGGTAGACATCAACATAAATATATTTAAAATGTAATTATAAGTACCTGTAAAAGAGAAATTATAATCTTCAAGTAAATAATAAAGTCCCAAATCATAAATTTTGTAAAATAAATATGAATGAGTAATAGGGTGGAACGAAAAAGTCGAAGTCATTATTTTTTTTGGGGCTAGTGCGGAAAAGTTGCGTTTTGATGTATAATAAAACTGTAAAAAATATTTTTTGGATTTGACCCTATCTTCAGGTTCCATATTGAATTTAAATTTTTGGAAATAACAAAAAAAAATTAAAAAATTTATTTTTTTATTAGTTTTTTTAATAAAAATAATTGTTTTATGATACAATATACATTTTATGATTGGTAGTCTGATTTTGTGTTAAAAAACGGCATTATATTTCTAGACTGCCACCTTGAACGAATAAAGCCATCCCTTGATTCTGGTCCATAAACAGCAGCTGATGCTTCAGTTACTAACTTAACAGTTCTTTCGACAGATTGGGTATGACAGGGGCAGTTTAAGACGTCTATTTTGTTGTGATTCCCGGAATCAATCATATCCCTTACATTTTCATTGGAAATATGTTTTAGTAAAGGCGGAGCCGTAACACTGCATTCAGAAATAGAAATTAAGTCAATATAATCTTCAGCTTCTTCTTCTTCAGGTGCCATCTCCGCTACGGAGGTTGGCAATCATCATATCGTCTATCTTAATTTTTGAGGCAGTAGCTCTAAATAGTTGTTTTGAGCTGCATCCAAACCATTCTCTCAGGTTCTTCAGCCATGAAATTCGTCTTCTTCCGATGCTTCATCTGCATTCTATTTTTCCTTGCATTATGAGTCGCAGGATGCCATACTTATCGCCCCGCATCACATGTCCGAGATACTGTAGCTTTCTTTCTTTAATTGTAAGTTCAATTTCCTTCTCTTTGCCTATTCTTCTCAGTATTTCATTGTTTGTAACTCTATCTACCCAGGAAACCCTCATAATTTTTCTATAGGTCCACATCTCAAAGGCGTTAAGTCGTCTCATGGTATCTAGATTTAACGTCCATTATTCCACTCCATAATATAGTACACTGTATACGTAACATTTTGTTAGGCGTACTTTAAGAGCTAATGTTAGATATTTGCCACATAGGTAGGACCTTTTTCATTTTTATAAAATTAGAACGTGCTTTTTCGATTCTGACTTTGATTTCTGCCGTGTAGTCATTATTTTCTGTTATAAGTGTTCCTAGGTAACTGTACTTTTTTACTCTTTCGATCTGCGGGCCCTCTACTATCAAGATTTCGTTAGTATTATAATCTTCAGCACTAAAATTTAATGTTCGTATTTTAAATCTCCGGATATTTTTTTCTTTCTGACTTTGTCTAGCTTTCAGCACTCTGCGTAGTCCTAGCTCCCGTATATGTTTTCGTTCATCTTTGATCATTCCGAGTAATAAATTTTCGGGATGGGCAAAATAAGCATTCCTTTGGATAACTGCATGGACAATTTTTCTTTGGTCAACTAGTAGAAATCGTGAATAATGGATCATTCGCCATAAATGTTTCGAACCATCAGAACAGCTAGGATACAGTTTTATATAAAACCAAACTGGTGCATACACTTTTTGGATGAAACTTACTAACATAATTAATTGAGGGCTGGGACATTCAGTGCCAACATACAATCGAAGCAACCGATTAGCAACTGTCAGCCACCTCGTTAGGACATTTTCCTGCAGAAACTTCTTGACTGATTTGGTACAAGTACTTCTGATCGGTACTAAGGTCTGTTGTTTCTAATAATACTGGTAGGTTGTTTTCTATTGCAACGAAATTAATCCAGAAGTTTTCCTATTGGCCCTGAAAAACCAAGTGGTCCACTGGTGCGTCCATCTAACTGTTGTATTAAATGACGTAGAGGTAGTTCGTTGCAATAAAATAAGCATACTAGCCATTGAAGTGAGGTGCCGCAGTATTCTTCCAGTTTTCTTATAACGCCTACTTGAGGGCTAGTGTTCACTACCGTACCATCGCATCCAACTGCGCTCAACTTCGATATATCAATATTATTTTTCAGGATGAATGTCTGTATGCTATCCGCGATGTTTGCAGCCGATCCTGATAAAGGAGACACGTGCCCTAGATATCGAGAGCCTAGTTCTTCAATAATTATTAAATGTTAACAAATAATTGTTACATGTTCTTCTGTAACTACTTTTCTATAAAACTTTTTGCCTTTTTTTGTTTCAAGACAGTCTTGTCTTTACGCCCATCAAAAAATATAGTTCTGATTTACAGTCCCTCCTTCTGCTTCTGGAATGAACGTCTATGAGATGCACGCTGTCGCCTTATTTTCATTCTATCAATTACTTTCGATGTATCAGTCACAGTTATAACTCCCATATCTTTTGAGACCGCTGATGCTATAATTGCAGCAGAACGATCGGAGACCCCGGTTCTGTCGCACGCCGAAGCTAAACTTGGCAAGCAAATCCGCATTTGTGACGTAGATGGTTGGACTGTAACTGTTGACAAAGGGGCAATGAATTCTTCTTCATGATCATCTGCATCAGAAGAATTTGAGTCAGACAAGTTGCTACATATGAAACGATTTGAGGAATCAACGGTACATGCTTTAAGAACAATTTTTTCAGTATTATATTCTTGAGAACTTGCCTTTGCCTTCGTGGTTCTTTCCATTTTATTCCTTATTGTAGCAGATGCTGCAATATCCACTGGTCCAATTGCCATTTTTCTACAGGATCGTTGATCTTGAAGAAAAATTCGCTCATTTTGTGGTACTTTCTTGGTTTTATCACAAGTACACTCACATAGTGTTCCACTCATGTTGCACTTGCAAGCCGCGACATCAAATAACTTTTCACACTCATTTCGAAACTGGCAAATTTTTTCTTTGTATGAATTAGATGCTTGCTGAGTTTTTGTGTATCGCTTCAGATTTTAATACTCTGTATGCATATTTTTGATCATATCTTGAATGCGCTTATGCGATAATGTTCGAATAGAAGCTTTTATCCATATTTGTTCTACTTTCGTTGCAACGGCATTCGAGGCGTCGGCGATAGATAGATCTTTATTATTATTTGTCAACTTAAGTTTATCTCGAATAAAGAGAAAGCACTTTAGAATGTCACACTTAGTGGGTAAAACACGATCATTGAAAACACCAATAATTGTTCCTAGTATTTCACAGTTCAAACTACTTCGCGTTGACATTTCGAAGAATATGTTTATATACGACACGTCTGTGTGAGATAAGAAACTCAACATTACTGTTATCTGTTGTTGTGTCACTATGCCTGCGTGAATGGTTGCAAGATTGATGTAACATCTGCGTCTGCGTTTTTCCCTTCTCTACCTACTTGATCAACAACTGGCGTTGTTTGGAACACGTACTTCATACCATCAAGCTTCAATGGCATTATGGAACCTGACAGGAGCGTCATTTGAAATTTTGATATGGGGGTGGGGCAAGCATTATATATACCAAACATTATATATGCAAACATAATACAAAATTGATCTATTTTTTGTAAATTTCAGTCATTTTCAGGGCCAGGGGAAGGGGGCAAATGCCCCCTTGACCCTATCAAATGACGCCTCTGGAACCTGAAAACATCGTTTAATTTCAAAATAATTTTGCATAAGATACTTTTCAATCCTAAAGACGACTGTTGATCACAGCCAAATCGATTTTTTCAACAAAAATATTTTGTTTGTTTTTTTCATTTTTCAAATCCAATATGAAACCTCAAGATTTTTTTTTTATTTCAAAATGCTTTCGCACCGTTTGTTTTCATTACCTGACACATATTTTAAACGATAGCCACAATCATTTTTCTTTTATTTTATTTTTTTGGCCTTTTTCGTTCCACCCTAATGAGTAATACTCTAGACTAAGGAGGATCGAAAATAGAAAGCAGTCAAGATGACTGCTATATGGTAGTTCTAGTTATACGTTACCATATCTTAAAAAGTAATCACGCTAAGTACCTGTAAAAAAAATTATAATCTTCAAATAGATCTAGGAAAAGTCATAGATTGACAAGTTTCTAAAACGTTTCTGTATAAGTAATACAGAGTGTCAAAAATGAAAAGCAGTCAAAATGACCGCTCTGGAGCTTCTAGTGTTAAATTAACTCTGTATGCTTTATTAAGATCGGATAGCGGAAAGTATGTCGGGCCCTTCAAACTGCAAAAAACAAGAAACATTTTTACCTCCAGGCATATTATTTTAAAATTCCTATGGATAGTAGGGGTCGGACAAAAAAACAACGTTGCAAAATATGCTCCGGAGACAATTTTTTTTTATTTAAACATACAAGACTCACATCAACCACCAAGGGTTATTAGTGGGGGGACATACACAGTAGTACAGTTTGTTAAATTAAAGTTTATTATAAATGTTTACTTTTAGAAACTGCAATAAATCCGAGATATTTGTCGTAAGCGCACTTCTCAGGTTTCCACTAAATCCTCGGCATGTTCTCTAAGGTTGGAACTGCGGACAGTCGACTATCATATGCTTCACCGTGAGTTAAGTAGAGCAGTAGGTACAAATTGGAGCTGGTTCTTTATTTAGAAGGTGTTGGTGTGTTAGTATTGTGTGGCTGATTCGAAGACGATTTACGATTATTTGATCTCTTCTTTGTCCTTGTTGTGGTAGGCTGGTGTCTACTCGAGGCTTTATTGTTTTCAACTTAGAGTCTGTTGCATCCCAGGTTGCTTGCCATAAATTTATTATATGATTCATGGACTGTCGTTTATGGTCGGTGTGGGGGAAACAAAATTTGTAAGCAGACAACCAACAACTGAGAAAAATGTCCTGATCAACCTGGATTTTGTGTTGAATTCTTTGAAATTGCTGATATATGAATCAAAATCAAACCAATATGTAAATTTTTCTCGATATTGTAGAATTATTAAACTTATTTTTTCTAAAATTTTGTTATATAATTATTTTTCTAGAAAAACGTTCTAGTTTGTCTTGTGCCGATCGAAGCTAGTCAGCGATACACTAGAAATTCTTAGCCAGGTGCACATGACTTTCAACGGATTGTATATCACATTTTATAAATAACTATTAATTTTATTAAATTAATTTATAACTATTACATATTCTAATATGAATTACAATATTTTGAAAAAAAGTTATTGCCACTCCTGGGTAATATCTCTCAAAAAAAGTCAGCAGCGAGGGTGTTGAGTAATTCGGGTTTAATAAGAGTTTCAAAATTCACAAGGAAAATAATTCCTGCAGCTGGCTGTATACCACGTATCACAAAAAAAGAGGTAAAATCTTTGTAAGAAAAAACCCTTAAAAAGGGCTTAAAAGGGCTACATCGAATTAACATGAACGTTTTCGGAATAATATGTCCATCATCAGGTTAAAATTGCAGGTTAACATGCCTGAGCCACCAAAATATTAGGGTAAAAATCCTTTAAAATATATAAGGTTACCAAAGATTGTACATATTGTTGTAAATAATAATTGATATTTAATATTTTACTTCAGGTAACATACACCCATGTCTTACGTGAGTACCAGCGTCCGGAGAGTAAACCTCTTCAAACGCACTTCAGCTGGTAACTGAACAGTTAACATATTTTAAAGGGCTTTTACCCTAATATTTTGGTGGGTCAGGCATGTTAACCTGCAATTTTAACCTAATGATGGAATTATTATTTCGAAAACGTTCGTGTTAATTTGATGAAGCCCTTTTAAGGGTTTTTTAAATATACCCACTTACAAAGATTCAACCTCTTTTTTTTTAATTAGGGTTTCCTCTGATAAAACATAAATACTACAAATATAGTGGCACCAGTACTGTTACAGAGACTGCGTCGATATTAGTTATGAGGTAATAGTCAGAGTTCCAATATGTTCCAATGAGTTCCTTGCTATATGTAATAAAAAAAAAACTAATTTATTGGAATTTAGAAATAATTTGCAATACAGGGATTTTAAGGATATTAACTACAGGTCCATCAAAAGATAAAAAGAATACTTATTATATAATAATTTGCAGATAAAACAACAATTACCGGCGCTTGGTTCCTATCAGTCATTAAAATTAAAATCTAAGTGTCAAAGAAACACACATAGTCTGTGAAAGTACAAGCTATACGATATTTTCATATTATTAAAGGTTTATTTTTCTATAACAAAATTGATTAATGAAATGTTGAAAATAGATTTTAAGTCAACATAAAGTTTTATATTGTTTACGACAACGATATTATTTAGTAGATGGAACCGCGTATTGCAAATTTCCAGTCAATAACGTAAAAATTCCTTTGTTGCCCGTTATATAAGAATTATTGCTCTTTTATTTTCTGCCATAGGTCCAGTAGATAAAACTGAAAACGAACATCGTGAGTGAGTAATATGCTTTCCGGAAACTGGTTATTTTTCCTTTGACTCCATTACTAGAACATTTTCCACGTCTCTAATAGATTCTGTACGACCTCCATTCTATTTTATGGGTTATTGAACGATCATTAGAGCCGAGTTCATATATAAAATATTTAAGGAGTTTTCAATTTGTAATTTGGCCAGGAATACATTCTCATTATTCGGCGGAGAAAATAGAAAATGGCTCGGGTTCTATAATAAGTTGGAAACAATTTTAAATTTGAAATTATGGGGCATGCAAACTTTTGTTCACAGAAACTTTTAAGTATAATATAAAGATTGCTACTAAGCGACGAGAGACAATGTTTGCTGGTGATGAGTGAGCACTTTATTCTTTTAGTTTGTTTGTCATTTTACGAGATTGTCTGATAAAATGAAACCTTTTATTTTTTTATTATTTATAATTCAGTTTTTTAAGAAGTTTTTGTTGAATTTTACGCTTAACAACTTGACCGCGGTGGTAAAATAAATATATTAGTTCTTGCGTCACATGCCCGGAGATACGATATGGTCTATTCTGTCTGTGCGCAACATGCCCATGGCATGTATATACATGTAAGTACTTTATGCCCTCTAGTTCACAGAAGTATACATTTTTGCATATATTGCATACAGAAAACTATTACAGAAGTATTAATCTACTTTCCTCTCAAACAGTACATCCCGTCAACTTCCGGAATAGCACATACAGCTACACAAATTTTCTCTTGGAATCAATTGGATAAAATTAAAGGTGTTTATAAAAACAAAATTCTTTATAGTAAAATAAACATAACAAACGCATTTTAAAATTAATTGGTAATTTCTGCTTCTTCTTATTAATTATGTACCTTATTAAAACAAAGCAAACAGTTTCCAGGTTGACCAGGGCAACCGGAACAAAAACTTATAATCCTACAAACATTTTTATCCACTTCACGGTGACTTAAGCCTAAAGATTTTAGTATTTGATGACATCCTCTACATGGCTTTCGTCGTTTCCTTCCAGATCCTTTAGGTTTGGTAAATATTTGCACTCTTTTTTTTTGAAGTAATCTTTCTTCAAGTGATTGTATTCAGATAACTGACGTCTAAATTCTGTAATGTTTATTTTTGTTTTAGAGCCAATGTTAAACATAATTAACCCTCCGTTCATCGGGTATGGGGTGTGAGTCTACGACAAAATTTACTTCTCTCATTTTATTTTTCTAAATTTCTACCTTTTCAGTACCTTCCTAGAAACTAAATACCATTCGTTTTTTTTTATACAAAACTGTTTTTGAAATTTCTAAATAGCTGATGCATGGCCGTTTGTTCTGACAGACCCCGCCCGATCAAATGTGTAACACTATTTGCACTGCTTCCTAGTTGTATTTTTCTTGCAATCTTGTTTTACTTGACAACCCTGTACATTTTTTTGAACTGGATTATTCACCGATAAAAATTTTTTGTCTGTGATCTGTGCGTCAGTTATGGATTGAAGAAACTTGATTGAAGTGGTTTACGATTGAAATCGTGAAATCTCACAAAGAAATAGTAAAGTATATGAAAAGTATAACACTGAATACTAAGTCCATTGAAAGAGTGAGTAAATTTAAATACCTGGGATCGTAGCTTTTTGAAGACTGGGCATCGGACAGGGAAGTAAAATGTCGCATTGAGCAAGCTCGACAAGCTTTCGTAAAATTCAAGAAATTACTGACTTGTTCAGAGTTTGATCTTCAACTGAGACTAAAGTTTACTAAGTGCTACGTATGGTCAGTGTTGCTATATGGCGTAGAGGGCTGGACACTCAAAACCAGCGATATAAACAGATTAGAAGCTTTCGAAATATGGCTTTATCGCCGTATCCTAAAAATACCATGGACAGCGAAAATCACAAATATAGATGTCCTTAAAAAAATAAACCAAGAAGGGCAACTTTTCAAAACCACCAAGAAAAGGAAAACGGCTTATCTAGGTTACATCATGCGAAATGAAAAATACCAGTTCCTCCAACTTATAATCGAGGGTAAAATTGAAGGCAAGAGAGGAGTGAGACGCAAGAAAATGTCCTGGCTCCGAAACATAAGGCAGTGGACAGGGATTAACGACATACAATCTCTGATACATATTGCAAGAAATAGAGAATTAATGGATAATGTGATTACTAACATCCATTAGTGGATTTGCACCTGAAGAAGAAGAATATGAAAAGTCTTTACAGACTTTTGTAAAATATCAATATAAGACTAATTTCATATCGAGATTCGGTTGGACAAACATTATAAAGGTAAGAAGTAGCTGCTCAATTAACTAATATGATTTATTTGCAAAATATTGTATTTTATTACTGTTAAATGGATCCTTATGAAGTGAAAATAGAGAGGCTAATGAATCTTTATGAGGAAACTGCCACAGACAGTGAAATAAACGAATCTGACGACGATTCGATCACCGATCCAGATTTTCTAGGAATCAGTGATCATGATACAGACACCGAGCAGGAAAATGAAAATGAGCAAATTCTAAATGAGAATTACCTCGAGAATGAAAAAAATAGGGAAAAAATGGGTCATGACAGAGGCTTATATTTTTTTTGTAAAGACGGAACTATATGAAGAAAATTTGTCCCAATTAGAAATATAAAAACACGCAACGAAAACATAGTGACCCATTTGCCTGGGGTTGTTGGTGAATCGCGACACGCACTATCTCCCGTTGAATGCTGGACGCACATGTTTGGTAACTGCATTGATATTATAGTTAAAAACACGAATTTATACATGAAAAAATGTCCGTTAGATATTAAGAAAAGGCTGAATGTAGACCTACTGAACCAGTAGAAATTCGATCACAGATTGGTTTATTGTATTTGGTTGGACTTCATCAAGCATCAAGAACAAATCTGAAAGAGTACTGGTCGTCAAATGGTATAGGGTATGAGATATTTCCTACTACAATGGCAAAACGTGGGTTTATATTTTCAGTAAAGTGTATCCGTTTTGATAATACCACGACTCGAGACCAAAGAAAATAAGTATACAAATTGACAGCAGTTCATTCTGTCGTTGACAAGTTCAATGAAAATTGTAAGAAGAATTACTCATTGGGAGAGTTTGTGACTTTGGACTAAATGTTACTTGTTTTTAGGGGTAGATGCAGTTCTAAAATGTATATTCCCAGCAAACCTAACAAATATGGGCTCAAAGTTTTTTCAGTTGTTGATGCCAAAACTTTCTTTACCTCGCACATTGAAATATATGCTGGTATTTAACCCGATGGTCTATATAGATTTGACAATTCTACTACTTCAGTAACTGAAGAATGTGCTTACATTTATCGGGTTCAGGAAAAAACACAACCATAGTCCGTTCGTTCACAGGATATGCAATTGCCAAGAAACTACTTAGAGAACACCGTCTCACTGTAACTGGTACAATTAGAGCCAACACACGAGATTTACTTGCAAAAATAATGAAAATTAAAAATAGGCAGGTATATTCTTTAGTTTTTGCATTTAGCATCGATATTACTGCCATATCATATATACCGAAGAAACGAAAAAATGTAATTGCTGTTTCCACTGTGCACAGAGATGATAAGAGTGACAAAGTTACTGGTGATCAGAAAAAAACAAAAATAATTATTGTTTATAATTCCACAAAGGGTGGAGTAGATGTTGTAGACAGAATGATCACATCATATAATGTTTTAAGAAATACGAAACGTTGGCCAATGGTAGTAGTTTATAATCTCCTTAATTTTGCAGCAATTATTGCATTTGTAATTTACAAAGGCAACAACCCAGATAAAGAATTTTCGAAAACACAAAGATTATTCCAAAAAAACCTAGGTATGGAATTGGTACAGGAGTGTATATGACGGAGAGCAGTTGATACGCATTTGAAAAAAGCTGTGCGTGCTTTGGTCTTAAGACTCTCAGACATTGAGGTGGACGTTGTACCAGAGCCCCAGCCAGGTAAGAGAGGAAATTGTAAATATTGCAAAAAACGCAAAACTCTTTTTTGTTGCAAAATTTACAAATCCTGGCTATGTATGGACCACATAATGGCATGCTGCAAAGATTGCTTAGAAAATTTGACCACCAAAGTTTGACTACTGTAGTTTGTGTCCACAATTTAATTTTTTAGTTTATATATGTTTTTGTAGTACTTTGTTTCTAATTAAAGTTTTAAATATTTCTTTGTTTTTTTCATTATTTAGTTGCTTTTCACAAATTTGAAAAAATATGCGTTGAAATTGTAAGAAATTGTTGTATTGTAGGTATTAAAATATTATAACTTATTTTTTTTCTTGACGGTACCATTATAAACTTTGATGTAACACTGTATGGTAAGATGGCATCTGGTCAGAATAGTCTACGCCTTTCTTTGCAGAGTTGTACTCAATTAGACAATTCGGTTTCATAATACCCTCTTTCTGCTTATTCTGTTTTTCTGCTAAAATAACTGTTTAGTATGGGCTGAGACACTTGAAATTAGTAACACAGATCTCTTATCCATCCACTTATTATGTTCTTCCAATAATTCTTAGCCCATCTTTCTTTTTCCAATTACCTCTGTTGGCTTTTTCTTTCTGGGCTGGTTGAAAATAGGTGATATTCCTTTTCTGTTTCCTCTTATAACTCCACAGTACAACATATTTTTTGGTAACAATCTTTTAACGAGAGGTATTTCTAAATAAAAGTTATTAGCAAATAATATTTTGTCAGCTTTATCTGTGATACACTGAAGTAATTTTGAAATAACTTCTTCAAAGTGTGCTACAATAATTGGTTGTTGTTCATTTTTTCTTGTGTAAATACTTACATTAAAAGTATAGCCTTCAGGAGAATAGAGTTTATATAGTTTCACTCATATATGAGTCTTGTTGTTGATGTACTGACGAAAATGGAGTGTCCCTCTGAAAAGTATCATAGATTCATCTAGAACGAGAATGTTGCCAGTCTCCATTATTCTTTGAAAATTTTGAATTAACGTCGTAACTAAATTTTCTATTTTGCATTATCTGTGTGCATATAGCAACTTTGCATATATCTCATTATTTTCAAAATGAAGAAGTTTCAATAAAAGCAAAAAACAGTCTAGAGATAAAACTTTTGCGATATATTTTTTTATAAAATATATTATCTTTAGACCAATATAAATTTAAATGTGGTTCCTGAGTGAGACCCAATGCGATTATTACCCCTAGTAAGGATCTTGTTTTAGTTTTGTTTGTGGTTGTCCATAAATTTAACCTGGATTTTCTTGAGTATCGCATACTTAATTTTTAAATAGCATAAATGTTGGTTTCATTAACAATAATATCCAATTAGTTAATTTTCATTAGTTACGAAATAACTAAAATGTCTATTGGTTTCTGTACCGCATGTGGTTCAATACCAACTAATTTATTCTTTCTTACTACAAAATCACCATCTACATTTTCTTAAAAATCACACCATTCATCACTATCACTATTCTCAGAACTCCGTTTATTATTACCTGATGGAACTTGCTCATGTAGTGTAGTAATAATTTCGTCATCACTATCAAAAGAATTTAAATCGGAGGATGAAAAAGATTTAGGAAAATAATTTTTATCTTGCAATGAATGGTCACTTTCAAAGCAATCCTCGATACTGCCGGCATCAGATGAAGATTGATTTACTGTCTGCGCATTCTCCATATCGAGTTCATCAGCTTGTTCGTTATCCATTTCGTGTTCTATTTCTGTTCGTATAAACTGTTGTCCGTTTTCATTATTAAAATTTTCATGTCTTTCAATCAACCATATATTATCATGTAACTCATTTAAGATAGTAAGTATTAGTTTTAGAACTCTCTCCAAAGTTTTTATGATTACTGATAGTTTGCTTATTTGAGACTTCTATCACCTTTTGTTTCACTATATAAATCATATATCTATGTATATACCTGTTCGGCATTTTAAAAAGTAATGCTAACACTTAAATGAACTACTATAAACTGAAAGTGAGTATATACAGCAACAAGCCCCAACAAGTGGAAACGAATGGCAATGGCACATGCCTCCCGGAGTCTGTGACGTATAGTAACAATAAATTTTTCTTCATGTGCGGAACGTGTCTCCGAAAGCATGTCCCATATTACCGAAATCAGTAGTTAGAATTAAAAATTTGCTATTGATAGCTATTTGTTCCACTTAATACAACGTACAAATACCATTTTTATCGCTACCGCAAGATGCGACACTTTGACCAATTTGACTACAGCACAGTTAAAAAATTGCGCATGTGACCCTAGGAATACGTGACACAGTCAAGGTGTTAAACGTTTAGCTGTCCTAATTTGATATTTGCTTACTTTACTAGGAGATTGGTGAACATCGATAGTCAATGTATCATGGACCATGGAATATGCCTTTGGGTAACTTTAGGTTACTTTACTATCATTTGGCAATCATTATAGTAAATCAATGTCTAACTTTGCCTTTTATTGTCTTACATTTTTTACGAGCATGTTCTACTTACTGGGCTTAAATTTGTCTTAATATTTTTGTTTTATTCTAAAGCGTGTCTCGTACTTAATATTGTTTTAATATTTCGTATAGTAAGTCGTTAGTTGTCAACAATTATCTTATGTCACAGCTCCATTAAGTTTTTGCTGGTTTTAAAAGGATCAAATGCTTCTTGAATAAATAGCCACACACCCACCATTGTGCTTATTTTCACATCAACATTAATATAGCAAAGAATCAAGAACAGTTTTTGATGAGGCATTCAGAGTTTCTTTATCGTTACTGTACTATAGTATTACTTCTATTACTCTTACTCTATTTTTTAGACCTAAAGGTAATGCGCAACATTCCTCTTATGTACATACATATAAAGAAGACCTTCTTCTTGTTCCACTATTCGTGGCATGCTGGTTCTCTTCTCGTCTCTTTAGTCTTGCCCAAAGTACTTTGTCCTGTATGTTACAGATACCTTTTATTCCGCTATTCGGTATAGATTCTCGTTGCGGATATTCTTAATATTCTTTGATTTTCACTGATGTGAAATCTCTATTTATCTAAATTACGTACCCGTATAATCCTCACACGTAAGCCACTTTGTTTGCTGCTTTCAGAAGCTCTTTTTAAAATTTTCATAACCTAAATAATATGACTCCAAAATTGTATAACCCGACACTCCAATTATTCATTATGTTAATGTCTATTTTGTGTTTTTAGCATTCCCTTGCCACTACCATCTTAGATGTTGAGATCTTTATGCTGTAGCTCTTTCCCAATATGTTGAATGCGTGTTACATATGCTATAGGTTATTCTCATTATCAGAGATTATTACTGCATCGTCTGCACAGCAGTGGATCCTTATTTGGTTTATTTACATCCTGTATCGTTGTCTTACTTGTTATCTCATTTATGATTTTATGTAATATTAAATTAAAAAATAATGGACTTAAGCTATTAGCTTGTATTCCCGAGTTAATTTCTTCTTCAGAGTAGTTAGTTAGTTTATTTTTAATATGTATTCTGGATTTGTTTTTTGTATTAGTCTCTTTAGTTATCATTTTGTTAAGTTGATTTTACTCCTTTAGTAAATTTCAGAAATTAAAAAAAAAACAGCTATGGACAAAGAAATTATGCTAGTAACATTTGCCGATGATACTGCAATCCTAGCCTTACATGCTGACCCTATTTATGTCTCGCATCTCCTTTATCGTAACTTAACTCAATATAAGATTGGTTTTTGGAATGGACAATTAACGTCAAGGAAGGAAAATCTATTTAAGTTACATTTACAACGCAAAAACAGAAACCTGCTGCCTTGTAACTTTAAAAAACTATTAATTAACTACAGTCAACAAGGTCAAATATCTTCATCTTCATCTCTTCTTTTGGACAGAAGTCTCACATCTTTTTCTTCTGACGGTGCCTATCCGTCTTGGATGTTTGCGATCAACATACCTACCCTCACTTTACTTGCAGTCATTCAGAATAGTCCTGTTGGAGACGTATTGAACCACTTGGCTTTGAAGCCAAAATATTTTTCTTCTTTCTGGTCTTTACTCCTTAAATACCTTGCCCAGAAGAATGAGTTGCAATAAGCCATATCTCTAATCATGTCTCATAACATGACCAAGATATTCCAATTTGTACTCTTTAATTGTGTTAGTGATCTCGCATTTCTTGTCCATTCTACGTAAAACCTTAATATTGTACCTGTAACACAACATCTTAAAGGCCTTGGACTTTTCTAAATAAGCTTCCGAGAGCGTCCATGCCTCTACTCTGCATTAAAATATAGAAAATATATAACATTTGATGATAAAAATTTTGGTACTAAGTGGTAAATCGTGACTTCTGAAAAGAGACTTTATCTTTAAAAACGCTAAATACCATGTACGTTGTTTTGCTCGTATTTAGATCTAGCCCATATTCTCGCCTTATATCTAATATACGTGACTTTATTGTTTTTAAACCATCCAGGCTATCTGCAAAAACTACTGCGTCGTCAGCATATCTTATGTTATTTAGATGCACTCCATTAACTAAGACGCCTTTATCTCGTTGTCCCAGTGCTTGCTCACAGATACACTCCTAATACATGTTAAATAGCACTGGAGAAAGAATGCATCCTTATCTCACTCCTCTATCTATAGGGATTGTCTCTGTTAACTGATCGTCCACATTAATGTTGAAAGTCAAGTCTCTATCATCCAAGCTTGCCTCTTTCAAGATATATATACATTGCAGTTGATATCCCTGCAACTCTGGATAAGCACTTGTATAGCGAATAGAGCTTCTCTGGTGCCTAAAATATCGCTGAATCCAAATTGTGGTCATGACACTTGTTTTTTACATTCTTTATATAATTCTGTTATTTATCACTTATAAAACGTTTTAACTAAGTGCTTATTAGGCTAATTATTCTGTAGTCGTCGCATGTTTTGCATCTAATTTTTTTGGTAAAGTTCAGAAGGTCGACTTTGAGAAATATTTCCAGTTATATTATTTTGTTAAATATAGTCGTTATCAATTGTGTTCCTTGTTCGTCCATAAGTTTCAGAAATTTTGTATTAAATTTGTCAGGCCCTACAGATTTACCATTTTTAGTTTTTCTAATAGCTGCCATAAGTTCTTTAATGGTAATCGGAGGTCCTGTTTGGCAATATATGTCTTCAATGGCAATCTGCCTTTCATTCGAAAATGTTACTTCCACATGTTTCTTTCAAGTGTCTAGTAGCTCTCTTCCACACTTAGTAGTGGATTACCTTGGTTGTCTGCTAAACATCCAACTCTTCTAAGCTTGTATAAGCCTGCAGCTTTTTTAACTTTTACTCACATTGTTCTCTTAGCTGTGTGTTCTAAGCCATTCTGATTTCTTTTTTGATCTCTTTGTCTCTTTTTTTGAATAATGTTTTGTCCTGATCTTTGACCTTTTGCCTTTCTTCCATCATATCTAGAATCTTATTTATCATCCACGATTTTTTCCTAATTTTTGGTGGTTTGAGAAATTTTTCTTGTATGTCTCGTGAAACTCTTTTCAATTTTTCAAACTCCTGGTATATTAAATCAGTCTGCATAAACGTATTTAAATTGCTAAGTATTTGCAAATCAGTGGGTTGTAGTCTGACTTGATATCGGCTCCTGGGTATGTCTAGACTGATGTAATGCTGTTACGGAATCTTTTATTATTCTTAATGTAATTTATTTGATTTCTGACTCTGTGGCCTGAAGTATCTTAAAATGATTTCAAATGATAAAACAAATTGCTGCTCTATAAGTCAATACCCATCCGGACATATGAATTGAAACTATGGAGAACAGCTAGCTCTAACTCTAACATGCAACGCTTTTTATCAAAAATACTTCGAACTATTATCAATTTAGTACCTTTTTCTTCTTCAAGTGCCGTCTTCGTTCCGAAGGTTGGCGATCAGCAGGGCTATACGTATTTTCGAAACTGCTGACCGAAGCAATTCGTTGTTTCTATAGCTATACCATTCCCGTAGATTCTTTAGCCAGGAGTTTCGTCTTCTTCCTATGGACCTTTGTCCTGCTATTTTCCCTTGCATAATTATGCGAAGCAGTTCATCTCTTTCGCCTCTTGTAATGTGTCCCAAGTATTGTAGTTTTCGTTTTTTGATCGTAAATATGACTTCTTTTTCTTTATTCATTCTTCTCAAGACCTCGACATTTGTGACTCTCTCGGTCCATGATATTCTCAGGATTCTGCGCTATATCTATAGTTCAAATGCCTCTAAGTTTTTGGTATCAAACTTTTTCAAGGACTTTAAAGAAAGCATGAAATTTTCAAGGTTTATGACTCCGTTCCGTAGAACAGCACAGAAAGTACGTAATCTCATCTCATCTCATCAGGCGAAGTTTCATTTCAAGGCTCAAATCTCTTCCGCAGAACACTCTCTTCATTTTAGTGAATATGGATCTGGCTTTTTCTATTCTTATTTTGATTTTTGCTGAGCTATCGTTGTTTTCATTTATAAAAGTGCCTAAATATTTGTATTTGCTAACTCGATCGCAAATTTCATCGTGTATATATAAATTTTGGACATTTTGTGTTGATTTCGATATTAGCATAAATTTAGTATCCTTTATGTTCAAAGATAGTCCATATTTTTCGCTGCAGTCTGCTATCTTATTCACCAATGTCTGTAGCTCTTCAAGTGTTTTTGCGATCAGAACGGTGTCGTCAGCAAATCTCAGATTGTTTAATCTAACACCATTTATTTTAATACCTACGGATTGCTCAAAAAGTGTTCTATTCATTACGTCTTCGGAATGGAGATTAAACAGGGTTGGTGACAGTATACACCCTTGCCTCACACTTTGCTTTATTTTAATTTCTTCAGTGGTATTATTCTCTACTCTTAATACTGCTTTCTGATTGTAGTACATGTTTGCTATTAGTCGGATGTCTCGTTAATCTAAATTCTTTTCTGTCAGGAGTCTGCTTAGGTGATCATGCCGCACTTTATCAAAGGTCTTCTTATAATCTATGAAACACATAAATACATCTTGATTTATGTCAAGACATCTTTAAGACATAACGTTCAGTGCAAACTGTAGTACCGTAGTACATCACTGTAGAACTGTAGTAACAGATGTAGTACCGTAGTACATCAATAATCGAATTATTTAGTTTCAGGTAACGCTGAACAATTAATTTCAGAAACCCTATAAATGTACCAAGTTTGAGCCTTAGAGAACTTTTTAACTTGTGGAAATCTTCATGTTTTTCTTACACAGTTTTTCTTGTTTTGCGAAAATTTAACCGATTTAATTAAAATCTCATAGATAGATCATGTCTAAAACACGATTGTGTGATTAATATTTTTTCGTACACTTGGGATAAATAAATAATATAGCTTTAAAGCGGGACCTACTTAGATTATCAATATTTAATTACAAGAATAATTTACAGTTTTTGTTTTGGCACTAACTTCAACGAGAGAGAGAGAGAGAGAGAGAGAGAGAGAGAGAGAGAGAGAGAGAGAGAGAGAGAGAGAGAGAGAGAGAGAGAGAGAGACAGAAAAATATGAAGAAAAGAAAGCATGACATTTTTACATTTAATCATAACCAGTGTGGATAAAAAAACATTTTAAAGTTTTGAACCTGTTTTGTCTCTGAAATATCCTTCATACGCCGCAACTTTGCCATGAACTTACAAAATTATTCATCATTCTACGAATTACCTCAACTATACGGAGCAGGTAGGCACTTAAAGTTAAAATTCACATAAAATGAAAAACAGTCCTACGTTTTGAGCATAAACTTGTAGCAAAACTTCCGGCCTCACTTAAGAAGCCTCAGAAATTCGTTTTGTATTTATAAATAAGAAATTTGTTAGAAAGTAGGGGCAAGTTGGTAGTGTCGAAGAATTAACAAATCAAGAAAATGTAAGTTGTGAGTTTTAACAAACAGCGTAATTTATAAAAGAAATGTACATACGCGAGTAATTCATTAAAATTTATGCTTCTGGTTAAATATTTGATGAAGTTCTGAAAAGTAATAAATTGGTTAATTTAAGATAATAAATTGTAAAGGTGTTAAGTTAGAACTTTTAACAAAACTCAATTCCACATTAACATTTAGTTTGTTCCTTTTAATCACTAGGTATTGATTTTATGCAATGATCACCATTAAACTACTTACTAGAATTTAGTTTATTATCTGAATATGTCTAATAATTATAATAATAATAAATGTCTTTATTAACAAACAAATTAATTTTCCTTTACAATAAAATATTATATCAGTAGGGTGAGATTCAGTTTATATACTACTGTATAACAGCTGCATACAACTGCTCTTCCACCTAACTCCCCGAAGATAGGATAGATATTATACTATATCTAAATAATGAAACTGTATTTTACAATACAACATAAAAATATTACATATTAAATTTATAAATTAAAAACAATTTATTTTTTTTTAAATTCATAAATTTTTAAATTACTGTTCAGCTAACAACTGCTCATAAATTAATCTCTTGAACTTGACGTTAGACTGAGTTTAATATTATAGGACAAACTATTATTAATGCATTAATAATTGAATACGAAAATAACCGTCTTAAAAAGCATGTTGTATGTTTAGGTAATGTGAGGGTATTCTTGTGTCTATGATTAAGATTATGAACATCATTCCTGTAAGTTAATCGATTGTACAGGTATGGTGGAATTCTCTCTTGAATGATTTTAAGGTAAAATCATAAAGCATGAAGTTTAGGACTCTTTTTCATATTTAGCCACTAATGTATAAAGCTTATTACCAAATTAAAATATATTTTACGATTTTGCGTAACGTTCCGTCACTTAGTTAATCCAAAATATTTTTAATTAATCCATAAATAAATAGTAAGATAAACTTTTAAGTTAGTTTGTTACTCAGTATTGCTCAACTGAATATGTCCTAATCAGTTTTGGAAATCCATTTGTTGTAAGATGTGACCAAGTTTAGTGTATAAGGAAAACATGTTTTCTTTTTCTTTTTCCTTATACACTAAACTTAACATATTATAAACCATTTAATACTAATACTGTTGGTAGTTTATCAGTTTTTACATAAATTATTATTGTCTTATCTCATATAAGATACCGGCTAGACACTCAAACCTACTCTAATTGCTGATTTAAGAATAACCGTTTTGGAGTTTTAAATTAGCATGATAATATGTTCAAAGTTGAGTTATTTTTAATATTAAAATGTGAGGCTCTCTATATTGACATGTAACATACTTTTGGACACTAAGTTGTCCACATGAAACATTCTGTCTCCGGTTTCTGTATAACATGTAGCTTCTCCTTTAAAAATTTTAAAGTGTTTGTTTGTCTTTGTATATTGTATTGTTATATCCAATTTTACTTTTATGACATTCTACTCATGTTAGATAGGCCACAACTGACCAAATGCCCCTGAAGATGATCTATTGATCGAACGTACTTGGGCAAGATTTAATTAATTACTGTGTTCGATAGTTGCCTTGTACACTATCAAAGTTTAATTATTCATAATACAGGGTAAGATCACCGGAAGGAGAGGCCCAGGCCGACGAAGAACATCCTATCTCCGAGAATTGTATTAAGAGACCAACGCTAATTTATTTAGAGCCGCCGTATACAAAGTTATTATTGCGAATATGATAGCCAACGTTCGATTCGATAATCAAACAGGGTACTGAAAGAAGAAGAAGTTTATATTAAAGGTTATTGCGAAATCAAAAATATAACCTAAATATTGTTGTTTACTGTAGGTGAAAGACATGGATCCGGTAGTTAAAGATTTAATGAAATAAAGTGGTATGATATTTATGTCAATAAACTTAGTGTGAGAATATAATATTTGTGGCATAATCGACCATTTTAATTTATGGAAGGAGATAGACTTTTTTAAAAGGTTTAGATTAAGTAAAATGATTTTCATCTATATTCTAATAATATATTGTCAATAGTTAATAAAATGTTATAAAAGTAGGTATTATACCTCTTTTTATTTACTTAGTTTAGACATTCAATGTTTTTGTAATCTTGATAATTAAAAAAAATTAAATTAATAATTAAAGTTTTCCAAGAGGTACTGGTGTTATTGATTAAAAAATATCAGCATAAGATATCAAAATAACAAAAATATTAAAGGTATAAATAATTCTGTATTCTTTATAAGAAGTTTATATGAAGATAATAGAAATATGTTCATACTTGAAGATTCTAACTATAAATCGAAAGCCATTTTTAAGGAGTACACAAAAAACTCCATTAAGAAAATTATTATAATGAATACCATATTAAACCAGATATGTAACAGGATTTTTTATCTATATAAGAGCAGGTTTAGGTACTATTTTATTCACTGGAAGCGGCTGTAAAGTTGAAAAGATTGAATTGTTCTTATCTACAGCAACATTCTCTAACCTAGCGAGACATCAAAATAAAGATCATTCTGAAGAAGAATTGCCAAAGAAGACAATATTAAACTTTCTGAAGTTCAGGAGAATTAGGCTTACTTTATCATGTTTTAGTGTAATGGAGGAATCTCTGAAGGATCATTAATAAACAGATATTATGTTTTTATTCGTTATTAAATTTTTTTTAGTAAAGAATTAAATTTTTTCTATAATTTAATTTACTCGTGCCACCACGAATTGTAGAATCAAAAGACATGACTAAATGTCTATCCTCCAGATAACTATCTGTCAGATACAACGATATTTATCTGGAGTTAAAAAGGTCGGCCCGGCCCTTCTATGCAAGAAGTTTATTATTTAAAAAACTTAATTTTTAATTCTTTTGAAAATTTGTTGATCTTAAATATTGGCTATAAAATTCGAAAAACAAAATTCGATTTTACATCGAAACCAAAGTGTGGAGATATTTATTTCTAGTAGGCGAGTAGATTACATTTTCAAGACTAGGTTTTTGACCTATCCTTATCATTCAAATTTAGGGTTAGGTGCAGATATAATATGATAGCGTTAATGTTTTTTTTTAATTAATCATTTCGTTACATTCAAAAGTTATGTTTAAACTGTGCATAATAGGTGTAGTATAGGATAAATTTAATTGGTAACTGTATATTTACTAGAATTAAGTAGGATATAAATTGCTTTTTACATATTATATAATAAATTATTAGTACCATGTTTCCATTTTCAGAAACTAAGATAACCCTTTACAGAAGTATAATAAACCTTGGGAAATAACATTGATACTTTCCACGCCCACTTAATTTTTAAGCTCCTTATTCAATATTCTTTTGTCATTTTTGTATTCTTAATTCTATGAGTTTGTCGAGTTTATCACATTCAGTTCTGTGTAGAGTGTGTTTCAACTGTAATGGCGGAAATTTCTAGGAACAGTAAAGCTTCACCAAACAAAGCAGTGGCGTTCCAAAAAATACTTATGATTTAAATCAAATTTTTAAAGATACATACACACAATTTATTGAACAATGATATTAGATTATATTTTTGGCAATGTTGTACTACATTTTAATACATATCATTATTATATATCACATACATATATTGGCCGTATGTGAAACCATAGATACGTATTACAGATTACAGTATTAATTAATATTAATTATAAAGATTGTTTTTACTTTAAAACCTTTATTATTTATATTATTACTTATTTAAACGTCACAAAGTTTAATAAAAGAATATACGAAATGATTGGAATAAAGTAAAAAAATAATACATACATACAGGACAGTTTGAAAAACTTATATTCACATACGTTAAAAAGATAAATTGTATTGTTAAACTATAGTATTCACTTTCATAATCAGATGCACTGTCGTCGTCACTACATTTATTTAAATCAGTAATTCTTTATTTTTTTAACCAAAATAAAAATGATTAAAAGTATTTACGAAACGTGTACAGCTTGTGTCCACCTTCATGAAGATACCAAGAAGTTTCGAATAGAACGTGGAATTAGACAGGGTGATACTATCTCATCTAAATTGTTTACAGCTATTCTTGAATTAATGTTCAAGCAAATAAAACGAGAGAATAATATGGGAATTAATATAAATTGTGAAGATCTGAACCACCTTAGATTTGCCGATGACATCGTTTTAATATCTGATACAGTTGATGACGCTACAAAAATGCTGCACACTGATTTCCGATTAAGAGCCATAGTATCGACCAAGTAATACCTTACAAATATTTAGGGCATGAGATTCGCCTAGGCCGACATAATCAGACAACTGAAATACAAAAAGGATAGGTCTCACATGGGCTACCTTTGGTAGATTGAATAACATTTTTAAGTCTAGTATCCCAGTTTGTTTAAAAAGAAAGGTTTTTAACCAGTGCGTTTTACCGGTTCTTACATATGGTGCAGAAACACTACCTCTGACAAAAAGAACAATAGATGAAATAAGAGTTACACAACGCACTATGGAAAGATCAATATTACGTATTACCATCAGAGAGAAAGTACCAAACCTAGAAATAATAAGAAGAAGAGGAGTCACAGATGCAGTTAAAAAAATAGCCAGGGTTAAATGGGCTTGGGCCGGACATGTTGCCAGATTAACGGATTACAGGTGGATCAAAAAGATTCTGGAATGGCGACCAAGGCAAGATGCATATCGAAGCAGAGGACGACCACCGACTAGATGGACGGATAATATCAAGCGCATCACCACAAACTGGACGCAAGAAGCTCAAGACAGAAATAGGTGGAAAATTTTACGGAAGGCCTACGTTCAGCAGTGGACAAACATAGGCTAATTAATGATGATGATGATTAATTCTTCAGTAATTAAATCTATGCAACGTTTACTTTTTAAATACTAATCTTTAACCTCGACAACATATACATATACTTTCTTCCAGTTATCTACAGTTACTCTAGCAAATTCCTGTACCAACAACACTCTTACGTATTCTACCTTAAAATAAACGTTTTATTTTGCAATTTCATTTTTTATTTGCGCCCAAACCATTTCTACAAGGTTGAAGGTGTGGATGATGTGGCGGAAGCTTCAAAGAAACATGTTCACATTATTATAGGAATTTGTCAAATTTATGTTCAATATGATATTGTTTGTGTCGTTTGATAATTTCATACAATTGCGGTTTTAACATTTATGTTACAAATAGTAAATTTTTGTCTGTCAACCAAGATATCATATCTATTTTTCAAGAATTACTGGTGGGTGCCTTATTAATTTGTACATTATGATATGACGCATTACCAGTAACAACAACAGATCCAATAGGCGAATTGTTCTTTCATCCATTTTTCATAATTTTCTTAACTCATATCATCATGATAATCCCCTGTGTTAGCTCCTGACTAAAAAATCAAAAGGGCATTCTGGATTAAATCCATTTCCTTATCACCAGATATAATAACCAACTGCCTTCACTTTAAAATATTTTGAACAATACTTTGCCACTGTCATCTATCCATATATTTGGCGTATTGTGTCCTGCATGTAGGTACATAGGTTTCATCAACATATGCAATTGACTTACCTTCGCTTCTATAATATTTAATTTTGTTTAAATATTAAATATGTAAAGCACGAATATCCATCCGTTTAATTAATAAACGTCGATTGATGAGTGGTATTTTCAATGAACTGTTTCTTATACTTCATCAGTCTGTCATGGTTGCTTTTCTTTAGCACTCGCAGGTGTTTAATATTGGTTCGATTATCTTCTGGAAATAGTATTTGCATATATTTAAATACATTGCAAACTATTTCATTTGTATTTTAATGCCAATCTGATCTGTTTACTCGTACTACACTTAATTATCTCCATTCTACAAAATAGTTCTAATACACGTGGTAACACCTTTCTTGTTAAGACTAGACAACATAATGAGACCAAATTACGAACTCCAGTTAGAAATCCAGTGACTAGAATTTTTTGAAAATAATTCTTACCAGTTCTTTGTATGTCCTTAATAAGTCGTTAAGTAGTCATTAATAATGACTTTACAATTAGAATTAGAAATTAATTCTTACCAAACTTTATAGAGTATCAATTATTAAAGATAATACTATAAAAAAAATCTGTATCTGTAAAACAATCTGTGTACAATCAAACTTCATTTATTATTTAATTAAGTAATATTTTTGTAATTGGTGCGATTTTAAATAATTTAATTTGTTTAATATTGTACCGCCACTGCATGGGTCTAATCATAGATATTCTATTGTCTGCGCGATAAACTATTTCGTAGAAGGGCTTGTCACTCAATTTGAGATAAGCTCTAAGTGTATTTTATGGGCATGCAAATTGGCCAAAGACTGAGTGTCAATTGTTCATTCTCCAATCTCCAATATAGCTTGCTAGCTAAGCTGCATTAAGTTACACACATTTTATGTGTGGACATTGTCCTAATTATTGTTATATTGCAACATCAGGGCACATGTAATGAACAATGAGTACAAAGCTCATTTCTACAATTTTTGTTACACTGTAATTTCACAAGGAAGACACTATTTCAAAAGTAACGAGATAACATTCTTGTTAACTAATTGTTTTAATTATTGTTTTAATAAAACTCTTCTTTATCCAAATAAAATTTAATTAAACTATTACACTTTATATAAACTATAATACTACATATAATCAAACATCTTAAATACATTTTGGTAAAAATAATGTGCTTTAGTCTAAGCCCCTATTTCCCCTACAAACATTACTGATGTACACTCTGCGTAAATAGTAATAGTACCTTCCAATTTCGGGCACTTATGACCCTAAACCGTATGTATATTTCAACAAAAGTTAAAACAATGTTTACTATTTTCCCGAGAAAGTCTTGCACACCTGATCCATAATGTACACGCCCATTTTAGGAAGTTTATAGCACGCCAACAAGAGTAATAATATGTTTGTGGAAATTCCTATAGTATAAGCGATAAAAAGTTGTATGAAGAAAGTATTGATTCGAGAGAAAAGGTTAAAGTGTATACTTTATGAGAACCCAACATATTCTTCTTCTTAATAATTCAGCAAATAGATTAATAATAAAATATATATTCACAGTCAAAGCGATACATGGATATGGGGTAGACGTGTTTATCGATAAAGTTATTAAGCTCCCTCTATTGTTACAATTAAAATATTTTAATTTCTTCGTGTTTAATAATATTTACATATTGTACTAAAATAGTGATAAAAAAGTGAAAATATTCTCCCCTGATGGGGGAGAATACCAATAAGACGCCAATGCTCCAACTAAATACTTCTGAAATTGTTAGTGTTAGTGAACAAGATATGGATACAGAAATTAACACCACCGTTTCTACTGCTACAAGGGAAGTAAAACTTTTTAATATTAATTCTAGTAATTACGACTTTTAAAATTGTTGTGTATATGTTGAAAAGACCAATGATCAGAATATAGTCCGATTGCATCCGATGGTTGTGGGTGATATTTTACATCAAATATTAAAGATCAACAATATTAAGGAAATTAAAAGTATAGGAGGAACCGTGTTAAAGTAATCCTCAAATATATTTTGGATGCAAATAAATTAGTCAGTAATAGTCATTTATAAAACAATAATTACAAGGCGTACATTCCCAACCACCTCTTAGAAATCAAAGGGCTGATACGTGATGTCAATACCAAAAATAACATTAAATATTTGAAAAAATTTATATGACCTCCAGTTTACAAATTATTGGTATTAAAAGAATGCACAGGAAAATAGAAAAGAATGGAAATGCAGAATATGTACCTAGACGTAATGTTGTAATTACATTTGAAGGCCATTGTTTGCCAAATTATGTTGTAATTAGTTATGTATATTTTCAAGTTCAAAAATTGTTAGGTAAAGTAAAATGTTGTAAATGCCTCAAATTTAGACACATTTCTAGACAATGTAAAGGTACACACTAATACTGCATACGATGTGGAGAAATTAAAACTAATACAGTGATGAAAAAAAAATGTATCGCATACACTGTAAAAGTGATAATCTGCCCTTATTTCGAACATAAAAAAATATCATGACTGAACATAAACTTTCATATTTGGAGGAAAAAAATTTAAGTGATTCTTCTGTTTTTGGTCTTATTTATAATAGCAGATATAAAATATCGTCCAATTCAGATAAAGAATTTCCAAAATTAACTGACACATTAACACATCTGAAGTTAATATATTTGCTTATTCCAACCTATTGAGGCCTTATTTACAAAAAACCACAAATATTAGTCAACCAAATTGTAGTAAATCAAATAAATGGGAAAATGAATAGGAAAAAAGTTAACTTTCCACTGCCGCTAAATAACTCATGGGTAGATGACTTTTTTGATAAAATCGCTCCACCGTACGGAAATAACTGGGAAGATGTACTGACATCTGAAACTCTCCCATCTGATCAAAATCATTTTCTCTTAACACCTTTTCTAAACGCTGAATTGGAGTTTACTCTTGATAATCGCGTTAGTACCTCACCAGGATATGATACAGTCAAATATTCTGTGATACACAATTTGCCAGATAACGCAAAATAATTACTTTTAAATATATATAGCCAGATAATTCATTCTGAAGATAGTTTATGCTATTGCCCACTAGAAAGCCCAATAATTCACAATTTGAGAAAATGGCGCTTGGTCTAGTGATGCATAACGCCGTCCTAAACAACGTCGTTTTCTATAACAAGTGGTCGTGGGATCTGTGATTGCATGCTTATTTTCGTATACTTATTACTTCATATACTATTATGATATTTTTAATTTCTTTATCATACTCCTCCGTGTCAGACAAATCGAAGAAATTAGGCCACCTACAAAAATGCAGTTTCCTTAAGCAAAACGAATATTATAATAAGTGAATGTAAAGTTGAGCAGCTGGAACTTAAGGACAAGTCCATCGGACTTATTGATAGATTGATAGAAGTTAATAGTGATAAGGTAATAGTGAAGTGATAAGTGAACCAGATATGTTGACACACATTATTTATACCAGGAATATAAATATTATTAGCAACATTTTTATTACAAACATTGCTATCTCGTAAAAGAATGTCATATATTTTTTTTTATTTTCTGTTCAAATAAAATCTAAACTCCAATTTAAATTCTCGTTAGTTTTTTAATGTTTTTTTGGAAAGTATTTTTGCGAATTACATTTTATTTCTCCGGTCCAAAAAATAACAGATAGCCTTCGGCAGAAGAATGATTTGCACACCCCTGGGTAGGTACATTGTTCAGCATTTTATGAGTAGACTGTTTAGTGGGTCCTCCTCAGGGAACTGGAGTTAAACGATAAAACGCCACCAACCATCATGAGAGTAAACCTTACAGGACCGAATTTACAAAATATCGAATTGTAGGATTTGTCGTCCCTGGTGAATGAAACTTTACGGAAATTTTTGATAAATTTTAAATATAATGAATATAATAATATATAATTTTAAAACAGCGTTTGGCATATTACCAAACAACTTAGCTTTATTACTAGCTGTATTTAGTTGGCTTATAAGTTCTTGTAGTGCTATAAGACTACTAGTAATCAGAACGATGTCGTCTGCAAATTTTAGATGGATAGGCCTTTGTTTTGACAGTTTATTTTGCTCAATATAGTTTCTAGAGTTGCAGTGAAGAGTTTTGGCGATATTGCGTCGCTTTATCGAACGCCTCTGGTATGTGAAATTCTGGTGTGTTTTCATAAATTTTTACCTTAGCTTAGCGTTTGTCAACGCCTTCGTTGGTCAAAGGTTCTATTATTATTATAAATCCTTAAGACATATAGAATTGAAATCCTTCTAGAAATCTATGAATGACTTACTTACTTTATCGTGTCCGGATATGTCATTCATAAAATTTCGGGCTAGTATCAGTTGGTTCCATCTTTGCTGGCGAGCCACAAATCTTCAAGGTTACATCGATGAGAACAGTTTCTGCATGTAAGAAGATGTTCCATATTCTGTGTTTCTCCACAGTCACAGTTCACATAATCTTGGTCTATTTTTCCCCATTTTGCCATGTTTGATTTTACTGTAGCAGCCCCCGTTCGTATTCCATTTAAGGTTATCCACGTTTTAACGTCTAGGGTCTGGCCGGTCCATTGAACCTGGTGAAGTTTGAAATGCTCAGGCGGTTCATCCTGCACTGTTCCAAGGAAACTTTTCCTAGATTTGGGTCGCTTTTGTGTGTTCGAGCATTATATAGCGCATGCCGATCGTCCGCGATCTGTTTAATTTTCTCTATGTGTTCTGCAGCGCCTCTGTGTGTTGAGGGTTCTGCAAAACCCGCTGCTCTATATAGATTAAAAAGCAGCGTTGGTCTTATGCACCCCGTTACTAACTATCCTGCATGTCTCATTTAGCTCAGTATCATCTTGTTTGGTGTAGGCAGATCTGCTCCTAACGGGGCACGCATATTCAGCAGTTAAGAAACACAGTGCCTGTGCCGTTGTTCTTAAAACGCCAGGATGTACGCCCCATTTACTTACCGTTAGCTTTCTAAGTATGCTGTTCCTAGTTGTTACTTTCCCTCGTGTTTTTATGCAATGTTGTCTGTAGGTGAGGGACCGGTTTAGAGTTACTCCAAGATATATAGGTTAATTTGTGTGTTCTAATGTATTACCATTCCACACAATTTGGAGTTTTCGCTTGGCTTCTTTTGTGCGAAGGTGGAAAGCGCAGACTTGAGTTAAAGAGGGATTGGGTCTTAGAGAATTCTGCAAGTAGTACGCTGTCATTGTTTTTAAGTCAGTTTCGAGTTTCTCATCCACTTCTTCAAAACTATTTCCTTGAGCACATATTGCAAGATCATCAGCATAGAGGAAGTGCTTGGTTTCTGTCGGAGTAGGTTGGTCGTTTGTGTATATATTAAAGAGCATTGGTACTCAAACACTTCCCTGTGGGAAGCCGTTTTTTTGAACTCTCCACCTACTTATTTTACCCTCCAGCATAACGAAAAAACGTCTGTTTTGCAGTAAGGAATATACGACCTTTCCCAGATGGTGGTCATTGAGAGTGTCGTATAATTTGCGGAGCAATGTTTTGTGACTTACTGTGTCATAGGCTGCTGTCAGATCTACAAAAGCAGCCCCTGTTATATTTTTCTTCAAAGCCCTCTTCAATGTGTTATGTTAATGCGACGACTTGACCGGTGCAAGATTTGCCAGGTCTGAATCCTCCTTGTTGTGGGATGAGGTGCTTGTCGACATTTTTTTCTATTCTGGCGAATATGAGTCTCTCATATAGTTTAAAAAAGTGACACAATAGCGGAATAGGTCTGTAGCTACTGGATTTTTTTGGATCCTTTTCTGGTTTTAACAAGGCTATTACTTTAGATTTCCTCCATGATTTTGGAATTTTGCAGGTTTTGCAGCACGTGTTTTAAAATTGCAAGATCCAGTTTTTTACTCCTTGGCCCAAATGCTTTATTTTTTCACTGCATATATCATCCACACCTGCAGATTTTCCGTTTTTTAACCTGTTAAGACCGTCGTGGAGTTCTTTTATTGTAAAAGGAGTTTCTAGGTGGTTTGTCTCCGAATCCAATCTTCTCTTAGTGTTTGGGTCCTTATATCGGATCGTAGTTCTTCCATTCCTAAGGAGTTGAGCAGCGACTTGGTTTGCTGTAACCTTACAAGGTGGTTTATGTTCTTTTGGATCGACGCTAAGTTCTTTTACAAGATTCTGTGCTGTTTTGCTACTATGTGTCATGTCCATTTTTTCCAGGGTCTCAATCCACTTTTCCCGTATGGCTTAACTTAGCTGTTGGCTCTACTACTTAGAGTAGTACTGCTCCGCAGTCAACCGTTTCTTGGCTAAAAGGGTCAGTGGAATAGAGGGTTTCCTATGTTCTCTTTAGTTCTTTGGACTCGCTGGACATCCCGGAAACATATTGTTGTCTACATGCTCTAATGATAGTTTTTATAGACACATTTTTAAGTACATCTACGAATTTTTCGTAGTTCTCTCCTTTTGGTTCAAGGCATAGTAGTTCAAAATCTAGCATGTCTGCATACTTTTGCCAGTTTGCTTTTTTGAAGTTAAATCTCCTTCTGAAAGAAATAGCTTATGGTCTGACAATTGGGAAGATATTTATACCAATTGGTCTATGCTGAGTTTTTGGTATGGCGCCATATACTACTTTGGTTCGAGGTTGTTGCTTGAAAAACAGATATCCGGATTATATCCTCTTTTCCAAACTTTGCTATGAACAGATGGTGGAAGTTTAGGATCATGGATTAACGTGAGGCCACTCGTTTTGGCCCATGCTTCTACTGCGTCTCCATTTGCGTCCGAATCTGCATAGCCCTAGAGTAAACTGTGACTGTTAAAGTCTCCCAGTACAAGCTGATTGGCTTGTCATTGAAAATTAGTTGGGGGTGAAAATATAAAAGGCTGGTTTGGGGGCTTGTAGACCGAGGTTTTTGTGCATTTTCCGATCTCAGTGGTTATTATCTCTATACTGTGTACATTTGTTGTTTCCACAGATGAGACTATGGTTTAAGTTTTCACAAATACCTGGCTCCCATGCTTATTGTGTGGTATCTCCGCAATTAGTTTCATACCAGAGACTTTCGGTCTCGCTGAAGTTAGGTCTCTGTGGGTTTCCTGGATGCACAATACCTCACATTTCTTGTTCTTGCAGAATTCTGATAAGATGTCTTGTTTGGCTGTAGTGACGCCCTCGATATTTATGCTCGCTACTGTCAGTGTTGGCTCTGAAAAGAACCGTTGTGGCTTGATCTTTGCCATCTGATTTGGTTTGGTCCAGTGTTAGAAGGATTACCCGTCTACTAGTAGACGTTTTCAGGGGACTCCGTCAATAGTGTTTACTTTGCAGTTGATGTGGCACTATTGATCTCGTGGAAGCTCCTTCCTTGTCCCCCAGGACAAGGGGAGGACGATACTAGTGATATTTAATATTCTTTAGCTCTACTCATTAGTTTTCAAATCGTATGGATATGATCAGTGTACTGAATCCACTTCTAAAGCCAGCTTACTCGGATGTTTATGATCCTTGTCAATATCTTATATATTACTGGTAGTAGGCTTATAGGTCTGTTGTTTTAATTTTTTCTTTGCTACCTTTTTTATACATAAGAATTATGTTTGCTTCCAGGTTTTTCAGCCAGCGACTTTAAGCAATTTCATTGTTATGCCACCTCTTCTAGCAGCTTTACCGGTTTTCATTTTTATAACTGTCAATTCTTCTTTTTCTGGAAGGACTTCTGGTACATTTTTTTGTTCTGCTTTTGATCGATTCTTTAAGTTTTTGAGTGGCTTTGTATAGTTTGCTGTCATATATGTAGTCACGCGTGATATTATTTTATATCTGTCTTTAAATCTGGTGTTTTCGTTTGTTAGAGCCACGATTTAATACTTCCCAATAATTATTGGTTTTCTTAATTTCTTATATTCTGTTTTCAAATGTGTTCTCTACCAATCTTGTAATGTATTGGAAGTGTAGAAAATAGCGTAAGAAGTTATGAAATATATAGGTTAAAAAATAGAAGTTGTCCAGTTGAAGTTATCAAAAACATAAATAAGTCAGTTTTATAAAAGTTAAAAAAAGGTCAAAGAAAAGAGATATTAAAAACTTTAGTGTAAAAACCAGAACACAAAATTTTGATCTAATATTGAAGACAAACAAAGTTCCAATTTAGCTTTAACCAGCCAATTTATATTTACTTTTAGGTAAGATTATTTAATCAACTTATATAGCAATCACTTATAAGCAATAAGTGATAAAGTAAACTTACCAGCAAGGCACAGTACGACCAGTTTAAAGGTTGTACATTGTACACAAGAAGATCAAAGAATTTAATAAGTATTTCTTTAAAAGTGTGTTATTAGCTTATTTATGAAATAGTACAAATACGAGTATACCTGAAAAATAAGAGAGACTTATTAAAAAAGATGTTGATTACATTTTTCATTTGTTTAATATAATTATTTCCCTTTTCTTATCATATTTGCTTGTTCCCGTTTTAGTGCGTGAACATGTAAGGGCCAGTCTTCATTACTCTAGCATTTCTGTCTCGAATCTGATTTTGAAACTCATATTTTGCATTATATTGGTTAATACATACTATTCGTAAAAAGTAAAGAAAACTGCATAACATCGTCACGAAATACAAGAAAATTAGTTAGATACATAAAAATGAAAGACAAATAACAGCAATATGAATATGAAGAAATCGATATTAATAGACAGCAGTCAAATAGTCCAACATTTTACAAATCGTTGTCAAAGAGAGGCGTCAGACCTAACTGTGTGTCTGTAATCAGGAAAAATAATTATGAATTAACAGTGCATAAAGAGGGCTGCTTCAAACATGGCACGAGTATTTCGAAAATTTAATAAAAATTAATCAAGAAAAAGAACATGGAGAGAATATAATATAACCTGTGATGGACCTACCGGTGGAGGTCCCAAAAATAGACGAATCATCGAAAGCAATTATCAAATTGAAGAACTCAAAAGCTACAGGCTCCGACAATATACCGGCCGAATTCCTTAAGTACGGAAAAAAACTTCATAGCCAACTATACAAATTAATAACGCTTATATGGAAACGAAGAGAAAATAAAAAGAAAATGGCACAAAAGTAATCCCTGTCCATAACAAGGAAGTCAAAACTTGCTCTCATTACATAGGCCTCTTACTACTTAATACAACGTACAAAATCTTATTGAATATACTATTAAGTAGATTAACGCCTTTTGCAGAAAATGTCAAAAGAAGTAAGAAAAAATAGATTGACAATAGATCATATTTTTACTCTAATGCAGCTAGTTGAGGAAGTATGAAAATTCAATAAAATTAACCGTAATATCTCCATACATTTCCGTCAAGCGTATGATAGTATTAAAAGAAAAATTAGAAGTAGAATGCAACGACAGAACTACCAGTTTCAAAAAAAATTCCAGCTTGTTAAGTTATGTGTAATTGGCTGAAGATCCAGAAAACTGGTAGGTAACAAACCTCTTAAAATCGTTTAAAATAAACAGTGGGCTAAAACAGGAAAATGCGTTGGCAAAAAAAAATAATATGAAATAATTGTAATTTGTGACTCTAATCATGTAAATTTCATTGCATTTGAGTGACATTACATTTTTCATAAGAAGTATGCGATATTCTTTACTAACGAAGAGAAAAATATGATCATGTGTAACCACGTAACCTTCCCATTTGTCATTTAGATCATATAGTCGATAAACTTAATCCGTTAGAAAAGGATGCAGGGATTGCTTTGAGTCAGTTTTCTCTGTAGAACTAAATGAACCATCCTATACTGCAGCACTCGTTCTATTTGTATTATATGTATATGATGTAATTTACACTGACTTTTCCAAAGAATTCGATAAAGTAAATCATACTGTCCTAACCTCTAAACTAGATAATGTAGGCTTCATCAATCAGCCAATCGCGTACACTGCTGGACAAATGCCTCCCTCAGTTCTTTCCACTGGGCTGCTTGTAGCCAGTTTCCTGCTATACATTTTATGTTATCGGTCCATCTAGTCGGTGGTCGTCCTCGGCTTCTTTTATAGTTTCTGGGCCTCTATTCCATAATACGTCTTGTTCACAGTCCATCTTGTATTCTGGCTAAATGCCCTGCCCAATTCCACTTAAGCGTCGTGGTTCTTTCGATGACGTCTTGAACTCCTGATCTTTGCCTGATTTGTTAGTTTGTTATGCGGTCTCGAAAGCTCACGTTCAGCATTGCACGTTCCATGGCTCGTTGTGTATTACAAGTTTATATGCAGATTTTTGCGGGAGTGTTAAAGTTTCTACATAAGTTTGTACAGGCAAAACACATTGGTTATAAACCTTTCGCTTAAGACACATGGGATTGAACTGTTTAGAATATGGCTTAATTTGAGAAACGCTGCCCATGTCAGACCTACTCACCTCTGTATTTCATGTATTTGATTGTCTCTGCTTATTTTGATCTCGTGTCCCAGATATTTGTAAGTGTCTATTTGTTGTATGGTATTATTGTCAGTAGTTATATTTCCACCCATTTCAGATTTGTCATAAGTTTACTTTTTTAAAAGTTTATCTCTAATCATGCTCTTTCAGACATACTTTTAAGCGAATGTATCATAGAAACTGTACCCTGTAAGTTATGTGGCAAGAACTAGTGGTATGTTGTACTCGATGCACTTTTCTATTACAATCTTAATTAAGATAACAATGCAGGCTTAAGTGCTTGATTATTGAGTTGAATGCAAAACTGATAGAACTCAAGTTGTAAAAATTATTCAATTTTTATCACCTACTAAAAATGTACACTATAGCGTTTTACAGGGTGAACATATATCTTTTGTGTTTATAAATAATTTTGTTAATGATAATAAAAATTGTTTCTAGCCTGGCAATATTTACATTGCGTAATATTGGGTGATTTTTGAACATACAGTGACCAGTAAGACCATTTCTTTTACAATTTTAATAGATCCATGAAGCTTTTAGACTTCATGATGAAACGTAGTTTCTCTGTATTTTAATAATGCTAATTGTCTAAGAAATATCTGCTGATCCCTTATTAGATCCGTTTTGAAATAAGATAACAAATTCTGGTCTCCGCATTATAAACGCAACAAAAATATATTAGAAAAAGTGCATAAAAAGTTCTTAATATCTACGGCTTGTAAATTGCGAATATCTGTAACTGAAATGAAATATAATTTTTAGAATTTTTGTTACTTAATTTTCCTTCTCTTCAAAAAAGACAACTATTTCTAGATGTAGGTTTTATGTATAAATTAATACGAGAAAGCATTGGTGCTAGTGCTCTTTTGAAAAGTGTTTACTTCACTCGCTATAAAAATATTAGATCAAAAGACTTATTTTATTTAGAAATTCATTATCGAACTTATACTGCAAATAAACCCATGTATAGAATGTATAGAAATTCAAACAAATTTAATAGTAACGTTTTTTTTTTCATTTTTACTGAATACTATTAAAAATAAGATCGAAAATACTTTTTTACTGTAATAGTTTAAGTTATATTTAAGGTTAATTGTAAAAAAATCGTCCATAAATAAATATTACATTATATTATATTACAAAATATAAATGAGCATAGAACTGTGATAATAAAAATTTTTTGTAATGTACTAATAGTCACTAATAAACAATTATACGTAAGATTTTCAAAAAACCACTATATAATTGATTGTTCTGTTTACACTTCGAACGGAAACAACGCATTTGAAAATTCGTACCTAGTAAAAATACTATAATAATCCGTTAGCAATTAGCCGAATTAGCACAGATACACTGTGATATTATATTCTCGGTCCACGATATAATGTAAATGGGACTAAATCAACATGTGTTTCGTGTACATGGTTATGTAATGCCTAATTGAAACTTGTATATTTTATATCATCAATTAAGAACAATGCATGGGTTATATATTAACATATATATATATATATATATATATATATATATATATATATATATATATATATATATATGGTGTTTTATCTCCTATGGATCCGATTTGTTTGTTTTTCTTTTCTATAGGTCTGTACTGTTCTCGGACGCGACAAGCAATTTGATTGAACCCAGCCTATGAGACATGTTCACCCAGGTAGTACGATCGGGTGTAACAATTCATTGGAGCAAGGTGTTTTAATTCGTGTTTAAAAACAGGAATCACCCCACCGTGCTCCAATGCTCTAGACCATCCCTTTCCCCCCTATAGCAATCTGATTCGCTATAGAGGCACAACAATCAGCCAAGTGCTCTTCATGTGGAGGTCCTGGGTAATTGAACCCCAACATGGTTTCCTAACCGTATGTGAAAACTCAGGACAGCGCATCTCCGCTTTATTCCTGTTTATCTTAATGTAGCTTATCCGCGATCTCGGACGCGACTAGTTCACGTTCGAGACGCATCGCCCCGCCCCTTATTTTTCCCGTTGGCCCCTCCCTGACCTGCAAATCCCTAATCGCTACTTCAGAAAGTATAAAATTGGGCGATTTTCAGGTCAATCAGTTCAGTCCTTCACGGGCACTCCGAGAGCTTAGTGCTCTCGGGGCTCTGCTTCCTTTTTAGCTTTCCATACTCTACGGCTGAGTATTTCTACTGTATTTTTGGTGTTTTATTTCGACCTATATACATTTGGTCATGTAAGAAATAACTTGCCTTTTTCAAGGCAAGACATCGAAGACAACAAACCTGATGTTTATTTCGACAACTATCATGTAAGATATTTGTCATGTAAGAAATCTCTCGTCTTTATTAAGACGAGCCATCAGGAAACAAAACATTTTGAAGTCCATACCCTGAAAATGGACAAAAGTAGAGGAGCTCACGATGTTTTCGAAGCCCCTCTACAAAAGTGCTGCAAAATGTACATGCTCTCTCTTAAAATAAGTTCCAGGTGCCTCCCATGAGTGTACTGCGGTTTTTTTCTGGATTATTTTTTATTTTGCAGTCTGTACAATTTTTGTATACATCATTATGCCCTTAAAAAATTGCAGGCCACCAGCAACATCCTCATACAAGCATCTTTATCTTGACTATGGCGAAATGAGCAGCATGTAATTCATTTAATACTTTTGTACGTAGTTGTTTAGAATTACTGCCATTTGTTGGCAAAAACTGAAATTTTATTTTAAAGGGAATTCTGCCTAAAGAATATTGAATCTATTCCTAGCATATATTAGTTTTCTACTTTGTAGAGGATTGTACAGATTTTGTAGTGTGAGGTCTCTTGAAGTTTTAAAACTTAATTCTTTTAAAGTAATAGGTAAATTTTCTATAATAGGTAAAATAGTAGTTTTCCAGTCTGCTAAGAACTAATTTTAATATTGGCTAATGTAACTCTTCATCAGGTGTGGTAATTTTTATATTATCCAGGAAAAGTCGCACTCCTGGGATTTCTTCTAAAATAATTTTAATTTTTATAAATTAACCTTGCACTTCCATTTGTAGATATGAATGTATGCCGAAGTCAAGCTTTGTAAACTTATCTCCAACAGCCATAGTAGAAAATAATGCTTTAATTGTAGGCAATGGGTATTCATCTACCTCTATAGCTTGTTACGTGTACTTTCAAAACCACACAACACACACTTTCATCCACAAATTAGTATTTAACTTCACTTTTGACAAAAATACACCTACTCTATAAATGTTATAAAAAATGTCAAACATCTGTCAAAAATTGATTGTCAATAGTTTTTGGTATATAGTTTGTTTGTGTCTTTAGAAAGAAGACTCCCCGAAAAATCAGGTACTCCTCCTACCCTCAGAGTGAATTTAGTCACGCACGGTGCAACATCTCTGTTTGCAGAAAGAAGCCCTAAAGAAACTCATCAAGGATTTACTCCTGACATATTTATACCGTGTTCTCCGATTCTGTCAAAGATTTTTCCAGCTTATGGTATAAAAGCAATCAATAATAAGTTTTTAAAAGTTTTTGCATTGGTGGCCTTAGACCCACGTAGTTGGTACATCTTTATATTCACATCCTCGTGATAACGACTTGGATAGACAATAGTGCACATATATTTCGAAAGACTTGTTAGCTAATAAGTAAGTAGTATTTAGTAGTAGGAATTTTGATTAGTTCTTTATGTATTTGTACTGATTCTATTTATGCTATTTGTTTTGCTCTCTTTTTCTCCATAATAAATCGTTTTGTATTTTTGGATAGCTTTTTGAATCGTTAGTGTTTAAGACATTCTTATATTACAGTTAAGAGCTCTCATATTTTGTAACCAGCAATCTATGTTATACTCTCTATCTCATTTTAGGACATTCTTCATGTTTGTCCGAATGTGTAGATACTAATCTTATCTACAAGGATTATATTGTAATTTCAATGTAATTTTCATTTCATCATATGATTTGCCATCTGGTTTTTGGGGTAAAATCTGATGGCAAAGAATATCATATTAGGCCTCTAAAGCCATGTAGTGTAAAATATATACAGTCTTTTTATCTTCTGCTACTGCAAAAACGTTAAATGAACTCTGAAGTCGCTATAGCCTAAGGTCGAATTTCTTAGATGTATCGTAAAGTTCAATGCTAAATACGGTATAAACTGAATAAATGCAGCCTCTAAATGTATATGTATACAAATTATAACAGGATTACAATTGTATTATGTAGTATGTACTGTCTGGTACAAAATATATAGCAAATATGCCAATAGTATGTGTGTGATTTATTAAATACGAATTTAAATAATCATATTTTCAGCATTTAGTTTAACATGTACCGTTTACCTGAAGATGCACAGCAAATTATAGTATTCGAAACCTGTCGTTGGTGATAACTTAAATTAATTGTGAGTAAGTCCTATTCTTATTTCTCTTTACCTATTTGATGTGGCGTCACACAGGCAGCATAAATAAAATTAGTAGATTACGATGGTAAAATTTTCCTATCGGTAGCTATTTAACCAAGAGGTTACGTATGTATACTAGCCTCCCTATATATGCATTTCCTTATAGATTTATCCTCGTCGCCAAACTGTTTTAATTGTGGTAGTTATGTAATGCCTTATTGAAACTCTTGTATTTTTTAGATCTTGTATCTTTTATAATATAAATTAAGAACAATGCATGATTTACTGACAAACGTCAAAAGTACAGTCAAAATCGTTTATAACCAACTTCAGAGGACTGGTGGTTTTTGTACGTTGTAGCTTGTGTTCTCTGTAAGCGGTTCTATCGGTTATAATGAACTAATGAACAGGTTGCTATAAACGATATTACACTGGTAGGAAGAGTTAGTTCGTTGTACCTAGGTAATGACGCAAAAATGTGTTACTTTATCTATACTTATAATATGTTATAATAACATATTATACATAACATTTAACATATGTGTTTATTGTACTTACGTACATTTAAATATGTACATACATTATATGTATAATATGTATCGAAATAAGTATAAGTAGTCAATTAAGTATACTCATAATATAACGGCTACTCAAAATCTTTGTATTATAAAAATGTAGGCATACATATACTATTTATTTTTAAAAAGAAAAAAAAAATACATACATTTATGTATAACAAATTATGTAAATACAACATTTTACCTGAATATTTAATGAAAAATTCTGTAATTTTTGTTTGTCGCGTTCCTAGAACTTTTTTCAACATTTTCAACAATTAATGTGGAAACAATCGATATTGATTCTTTTACACTCTAGGAAATTTCAGCAGTCTGAATAAATGCTCTTATAGGGGAACAAGCAGCATACGCTTCAACAACAGTAGGGATTTTGCCGAAATATTCCAATTCTTTAACAACCTCATCCGTACTTTGTCACTAGTTTGGTGACTCAGTACTATGTCAAGATCTGACAGTTCTTCGTTCATACGTATTTCGTCACTCACTCGTACATTGTCAGCTGCAAAGCAGTAAGAACTGAGAAGGAAAACGGCATCCTGCAAATGCGTTTGTGCAATATCGTTGTCTGCGATTTCTGATGGTTGTAAATCGTTAGTTAGGCAAGAAAAATAAAAACAGTTAATGATCGTTTCGTTTCGAACAGATGTTCATGCATTTGATATCACTAGTACAGGGTAAAGAATACTGACTTTCGTATCGTCGTTATTCTCTATCTTTTTGATAATTTTGTCATGGGCTGCAGTACGGACGTACAATTTGGAGGTAGAAAAACGAGTTTAATTTGTTTTAACCTGTCAAATGAGTAGTGGAACAGACAGTTGTTGACAATTAAAATTATGTGTTTCTTTTGTTGTAAAAGTTCACTGTTCCATTTTATTAAAGCCTATTCAAAAATAGCCGACGTCATCCAGGACTTTTTATTGAAATCGTAACCAACAGGGAGATTTTTCACGTTTTTAAGTGTAACACGTTCTCGTCTAACACGTCTCTCACGTTAACAGCCTGGCATTTTACTTTTTCCTTCACCAAAAGCCTTATTTTTATAGACCCGGACATGTTGGCTGTAACAAGAACTGTAACTTGCTCTTTTGACAGTTTACCACCGGAACATTGCTCCCCTTTAAACTTTAACGTGTGATCAGGTGTCAGTACAAAAAATAACCCCATCTCATCAGCATTAAAAATTTCATTATCGGTATAGCCGGAGCTGAGTGTAGACCACACATTTTCAACCAAGTCATTTGTAACTTATCTGTCAACAACTGCTGACTCACCTGAAATTTTTCCAAGGACAATATTGTGGCAAGCTCGGAAACGTTGAACCCAGGAATCATTACACTTAAAATCTTTCTTCAAAATCACAGCGAAAGCGTCAGCCTTTACTTACCTTAACAGAAGCATCTGGCCACTTACGGGTACATTGTTTGCGCGTTGTTGTTTGAACCAATCTAGCAAATCACTTTTAATGTCACTGTGATTTGATGACCGAACGCGTTCTCCTTTTTAACACCAATTAAATTGCATAATAATTTTCTCTCGCCGTTTATTCATTCCAGCAATTGTTGAGCGTGACGTTTTAAATTCCCGAGCAATCGAACTCGCGGAATCACCGGAATCGACTCGGCAAATTATTTCAAACTGTTCCTCAATAGTAAATTATTTCTGTGAAATGTTTTCTATGAAGACTAGACACAACTGAACTCAAATTCAGAAACTCTTTGCTTGGGCGAAATGTTGTAATATAAGCAAAATTTTGTAATACAATGGACCCGTCTTGGGAGGTCTAAATGTCTAAAGGACAAGTAATTAAGTGTAGATACCTGCCCGGATGTACTAGAACCATAAATTAATAAATCCTTACTTCTTATTTCGTGGTACTAAATATCGGTAATATCTTTGAGAAATACAACACTACAATGTCCATTTTCATAATTTTACAGGATAGCACTTTTAAACTTATTTATTAAGATATGGAAACCATATTATATTGAACATTGTATCTACTGTAATTTACAACATGCGTTGGTTATAATTATTTATTATTAATATATTATACAGTGTGCACAATTCATAATTGAAAAAGAAATGGATGTTGTATAATCTGAAGTACAGATATGTACTTGAAATTTTAACTGCTAGTGTTCCAAGAAATACGTTTGCTCTAACCGATTTGTTCATGATAAGCAATATAAATGCGTTTTTTGTATGTCATTTTAATGAGACCTACTATTTTGTTTGTTACATACGATTGTACGTTATAGCCGGTGTCGTTGTAAACGATTTTGACTGTAGTTGATTAATTAATAGGCGTCAAAAATAAATGTCAAAGTTAAAGTATCATACCGTGAAACAATTTATATAACATTGAACAAGAACAGAACATATTATTTGGCAAATTAATACCAAAATTATCTTAAAATATCATGACAAATATTCAGTATTATCCGGTTGATTGACATGGAAACCTTTTGAATGGTCTTAAAATTAAGCGTTTTTAATTTTTTATACCGTGTGTCAATTTTAAAACTTACAATGGGCTATATCTAAATTATATTTCTAGAGCTGACGCTTAAAAAAGACATCTCCACTGGTTACATGGGGAAGAGGCATATTTTGCTGGTAATCAAATGCTTATAGCTCAGCCGGATTGTTGATTATTTTAACCTTTCCAATATATTTTTTAAATTGTTTATAAAAATAGTTTGCTTTCTTTTCATGTACTTCTTTCTCCAGTTTTAGACTTTTTGTTCATCTCTTTTCCCAGATAAAAGATTATCCAGTCTATCACACTTTTGGCATGTATGAGATTGTGGCTTAGCGAAAGAGTATTTGTAGTTTGTTACGAAATGTCTATAAAAATAGTCATAAGGAACTTCAGGTGTAACTTGTGGGTCATTCTGTATTGCGACGTAAACATCCGGTTCATATTTTTGAAAGAAAAGTTTATGCATTTTACTCATATTTAGTTCAGGGTTCAACTAATATCTATTTTCATGATTTGTCCGACTATAGTAAGACGTTCTTTTTGAAAACGATTAAATACGAGAATCAGTTTGATGAATTATGTGTCAGGAATGACAAGAGTGACGAGGATGATTGGCGTGTTTACCACGCATATCTCTGAGGGCAGGTATACTATGTTGCAAATGTTTGACAAGAAGCTCTACCCTTTTTCTACTGATACCATATAGTGAACAAAAAGCTTTTTTGTACAGTCGTCGTTCTGTTATGCCAATTTTAATACTGTATACACAAAAACATGTTTGCTTCAATCCTGCACTAGAATTAGACTTTCATCTTTCAACATTTTTAAAATTTATCTGTCCCCCAAATACGAATGTCTTGCTTTTCTTTGTTGCCGAATTCATTAAAAAATGTCAGAAGTTCACTGTTATTACGGTCGTCAAATTTTTAAAACATTTAAATTTACAATAGCAATCACTACCCGTTTTTTATTCTTTTACACACTTTTTTTAGTTTTTCAAACCTATATAAGGCTTTCCTTTAGGTCTCCTTTGCTTGGCCACGTTTATTTTTCATCTCTAACTCGTTTCTTGCTTACATTTTTTTAGTTTTGCCTGCTGCTTGTGAAACATCATCACTTTCAGAGTAACCCTTAATTAGTGATGAAACTTCAGCGCTTGAAGTAAAGAAGGAAAAACGCCGAACACTAGGTCAAGGGTTATCCGAACAAAAATCAAGATTATTGTCAGAATCGTAAAATAATTCTACTGGGCTACTGCTGCGTCTGACATATTTGATGACATATTTCTTATTTCAAACCTAAAATAAAGTTTTAAATTAATAAATGTTTTGAAATTGTTGCTTTTCTGTATATATTATTCGTACGCACTTATACCCATTAATATTATAGTACATAATAAAATACATACTTATACTTAAATATTAGGAAACTATACCAGCTATCTAGTACTTAAAAATGCACGTACCCTCGTCGAAATTACGGAACTAACTAAACGTAAATATTGCGACGTAATTCACGCTTGCTATACACTGCATTCCACAGGTGCTGCATCGAAGCGGCGGAAACGTCAACTGATTCGGTGCAAAAAGGGGGCAACTCCATAGCTGCCTCGTTCTTGCACCGATCGTACTTTTCACCTCTCACAATGTGCCCCAAGTATTCCATCTTCTAGTTTTTATCTCATTTAGAATTTCGCATCTTTTGTCTAAAGTTTGGAGTACTTTCGTGTTAGTGACGCGGTCCATCCATGATATTCTGAGAATGCGCCTATAGCACCACATCTCGAAAGCTTCGATGTTTTTTATGGACAACTGTTTTAGTTTCCAAGCTTCAACTCCATATAACAGGGTAGAAAAGACATAACACCACAGCATTCGTATTCGTAACTTTATATTGATATCACGATTGCAAAAGAGTTTGCGCATTCTATTAAAGACTGATCTAGCGATTTCTATTCTACATCTAATCTCTTTTGTTATATCAGTATCGTCTGTGATCCAAGCACCTAGATATTTATAACAGGGCACACGCTCAATCGTTGTACTGTCTATTACAAGATTAGCTTTAATGTTCTTTGATTTCGTGATTACCATAAATTTAGTTTTTTTCAAATTAATTTTCAAGCCGTAACTGTTACAGTATATATTGAGACTTTGAACGAGATGTTGCAGTTCCACTAGCGTTCCCGTTAGGAAAACTGTATCGTCAGCATACCTTATATTGTTGATCGTCTCACCATTTATTATCAGACCAAGATCTTCTTCATTGAGTGCTTGTTCACAGATAGCTTCACTATACAGATTAGATAAAAGTGGCGATAAGATACATCCCTGCCGGACTCCTCGACAGATTTGAATTTTTTCTGTTAGTCTGCCCTCAACCTTGACATTTGCTGTTTGATTCCAATATAGATTGTATATAATTCGAATATCTCGGCTGTCTATATTTTTCTTTATTAGAACTTGTCTTAGTGGTTCATGTTGTACTTTGTCAAAGGCCTTTTCGAAATCAATAAAGCAGGCGTAAATTTCTTGGTTCATGTCCAAGCATCTCTGTGAGAGAACGTTCATTGCAAACAGAGCCTCCCTTGTACCCAGCCCTGAGCATCTGAGTGTTACTGATGTCTACGTCTAATTTCCTATAGATCCTATTATGGATTATTTTTAAGAACAGTTTTAGAGCTGTCGTAGCTCATCAAAGCTATCGTACGATATTCGTTGCATTCCTTTGTATTTGCCTTTTTTGGCAGTAGTATAAAGGTCGAACGGAGCCATTCCCTAGGTATTATTCCAGTTCTATATATTGTGTTAAATAGATCTAGGAGTATTTTAATAGATTCATCGTCCATAAGTTTGAGAAGTTCTACGGGAATTTCATCAGGACCGGGGGCCTTACCACTTTTTGATTGTTTGATTGCATATTCTATTTCTCCTCTGATTATATCAGGCCCTGTATCATCTGTATATTCGTTTGAGATTTCTTGTCTATCTTTGTCATCAAACAGTTGTGATATGTATTCTGTTCATCGGTTCATTTTTTGTTGTAAATCTGTTATAATTTTACCATCTGTATCTTTGGTCTGTCCTGTCTGTGTTGTTCTTCTCCTTCCTGTCATTTCTTTAATCTTTTTGTGTAAATTAAAAAAGTCATATTTTCCCTCCAATTGTTCCAACTCCTGGCATTACTCACTTAGCCATCTTTCTCAAGCTTCTTTTATTTTCTTTTTTATCAGTTTATTTGTTTTTTGTATCTTATAGGATTATTTGTTTTGTGTACCCTTCTTTCACGCATCAACTGTAGTATTTCGTCATTCATTCATTCTTTATGTTGTAAAACACCATCGAACCTTTAATTGTGCCTAACTTAGAGAATCAAAGGTACGATCAAGACAACTTAGCTTTAGATGGAGATTTGCTACACTTCCAACAATATGAAGCACTTCCTCACCATGCAGCTTCAGTTAGGCACTGGTTGGATAATAATTGTTTAAACAAATGGATTGGAAGGAGATGTCCTATTAAGTGGCCATCGAGGTCACCAGACTTACCGCCACCTGACTTTTTTCTATGGGGTAACCTTAAGTCAGTTGTTTATAAAACTTAATCTGCGTCACTTGGGGAATTACAATAAATAATTACGCAAGCATGTCGCGGTATTACTAGAACAAACTTTGCCAAAATTCACGCAGAATATGAAAAAAGGCTGTATTATTGTTTATAAAACAACAAAACTTACTTTGAATATTTACTTAATTAAATTTTTTAACAAATTTGTAGTTAAACAAAAACCTCATTAAAATATCAGTTTGAGCCAAAGTTTCACAATTATTGCTTCATCCTGTATAATTATTTTTTTCAATTATGTATAATAAGTAGAGGTTTGCAATTTTAACTTATTTAGTTGTGGTGGTTGGGGTCTAGGGGGTCGATGGGGGTGAGATTTCTTTCATGTCTTTTTAATTTTTTCCTTAGTATCCTAAAAACGGTATCAAGCATTTTTCGATATCAACTTTTGTTCGTGAGATATACCATTGTTGATTTTAAAACTAACACACTCTATTTTCATATTAAATACCTCTTTAAAATTACAAAATTAAGGGTGAGTGCATATTTTGTAGTATGGGGGAAGTCAATAGAAACAAACTGTGTAGAATCCCAGTAATACGGTAAATCTAGATGAAAATTTTGCCGAAATTGTTATATTATTATTTATAAAATTTATCAACGGGGTAGTTAAAATTAATTATTATTTCAAGCACTGTTAAAGTACTTTTGTTTGTGTTATTTTATGTGAATATAAACAAACGATTACTAGTTGTTATGTCTATAATTCTGTTTTTAATAATAAACCATCAAAAATAATGTTGAAAAACTAGTGAAAATAATTTATTCAAAAATCGTGACGAGCAGTACGGCCCTGAGGTCATCTCCGTAAACCCGCAAATCTAATTTGCATCGAACCATCACCCTCATCTCATAAAAACTCCGACATCGAGATGTGACATTTTCCTTAAATGTTTTACAAGCTGTATTTACATCTTTAATCGCGGAATGCCTCGCGAATACTTACTAGCGAACTTTATAGGGTATTACGAAAATTCACCTAATTGCATTCTAAAAATTTAATTACATTCTTTAAAATTATAATGAATGGTTGCAGCTAGAACTGCATTTGCAAATTTGCACATTGCAAATCTTAGGAAGAGGTATTATGAAATTGTGCAACAGAAATGCTTGATTTTAAAAAATCATATTAGATTTTACAATTATTTAGAAATAATCTTATTTCGAAGATTCGTGGATATTGTGACACTGTAAGTAGTAGTAGAGAAGTTTTAAATGTAAACAAATCTTACTGAATATATAAATTATGCTAAAATAGATGAAAAGTTAAAAGCATTTATAGGACGTTTTAAGCTATATATAACTATCTACAAAAAATATAAAATTATAATTTTTTGCACTTTTTTACGTTAATATGTTTTACAGAAAGCTTTAAAGATATATATTGGCTTGCAATAAGAAGATCCGTGGGGAATAACAAACCAATTAGATCAAATAGCAAAAATACTTTGTGAGACTGGTTGGCAGTATGTAATTAGTTTTTTATATATTAAAAAATTAAAGACGCTTTTGATGAAAATAAACTTTAACAGCCCAACCAAATCTTAGGTAAATATGAGACGGGTTTTTGACAAAATATCTTAAGCGACAAAAGGCAAATTTTACAGGAAAGGACTTTTCTTCTGTAAATATGTAATTTATTAAACATTAAAATCAAACGTGGATTATTTATATTTTTTTCGTTGTGGAATTGATTTCCGACCTTCGAATAGAAAAAAAAAATTATACATTTTTAAACTATGTAACACAAGATATTTTATCAGGTATTTTTTCTTAAAGCGATGGCGGTTAAGATACATAAGCGATATTTTGTCAGTAAATAATAATATATTTCACGTAGAGATATTTTAACGTAACTTACAATTTAAATACAAATAAACTGAAAATTTAAATGAAAATAAACAAGGATTCAATGTCTAGGTCCTCACCTGCATCAGTTTCGGCTAAAACATCAGTTACGACATCGCTACATGTCATTTGTTGATATTCGTCCCAATATCAAGCTTTTGGCAGCTTACGATACAGTATGGAGAGAAAGCCTTATATACAAAATTCTCCGTGCAACCCCCTGTAAACAAATAGCACGTTTAATAGATAGCATGCTCAACGACCGAATGTTTCAAGTAGTGATGGGCACAGATATCAGCCCACCAAAGAAACTTAAGAATGGCCTACCACAGGGGTTAGTGCTCTCTCTATTACTATTTAGCTTATATTTAGCAGATATGCCAGAAACACAATCAAGAAAGTTCGGATACGCCGATGACTGAAACCTCACTACACGATGCAGAACACTAGAAACATCTGAAGAAGTTCTGACGGCAGACTTATACATATTGAGCAAATATTTTCGCAAGTGGCGGCTTCAACCAAATGCATCCAAAACAGAAGTAAGTTGCTTTCACCTGAACAATAAACTTGCTGGAAAGGAACTCAACATACGGTTTGAAAATACCACACTTTCCCACAACAAAACACCGAAGTACCTGGGCGTAACACTAGAGAGAACGCTATCATTTAAAGAGCATTTAACAAAAACTGCCCAAAAGTTGAGTACAAAAAATAACATTATACAGAAGCTCTGCGGTACCACCTGGGGAGCATCGGCTTCCACTCTCCGCTCTACTGCTTTAGCCCTTGTTTTCTCTACCGCTGAATATTGTGCCCCAGTTTGGCTACACAGTTCACACGTAAAAAGGTCGACACTCAGCTGCACAGCACTATGAGGATGATAACTGGTACAATTAAATCAACTCCTACCCAATGGCTTTCAGTATTAAGTCACATTTCACCTCCACATTTACGACGAGTTGACGCACTTACACGTGAATACAAAAATATCATGAACAATATAAACCTGCCGATCCACCAAGATACCGAGGATGTACAAAATACCCGTCTATGTTCTAGAAAACCACCAATGAAAACGGCAAGAATGATACATGAGGAGTTCAACATCACGAATGCATGGTCCCAAGAATGGAATGCATGGCAAAATAACATGCCCTGTATTACCCATAAGCCACCAGGTTTTGATCTTCCACGTAAAACATGGTCCACTCTAAACAAGATCCGAACCAGACATGGCAGATGTGCATACATGATACATAAATGGGGAAAGAATCCGTCTCATCAATGTGACTGTGGGAAGAACCAAATAATCGACCACATTATTGAAGAGTGTCCCTCAAGATCCTACAACGGTAGCCCTGTAGACTTCCTGTTTGCAACTTCAGAGTCAATTGATTATGTTTATACACTTGATGTTTGTTTGTAATTATTTAAAGTTTGTCATATACCTATATTACTAGTGTTTGTAATTTTGTTCTAAATGTGTTGTAATTGTCATACGATAAATAAAAAATAAATCGAGCTCTAATAACCTGTTTTTGCACCAGCTGCATGAGGTATTTTAATTTTTTTGTAGAAAGTGGTAATGGGGTTGGGTAAAGGAGACTGTCTTTTGGCAAAACTTTGTTCGATTTTCGGCCTAAAAATAGAATTATATAGGTAAGTCATAATAAATATTTTCAAAAGCAAACAAACCTTTCCCGGATTGGCGTAAATTGGACGAGATCTCTAAAGTGAATTGCGTGGCAGTATCGGATTATGAATACTTTTTCTTTATCTTCTGCTCTCCTTTTTGCAATGATGCTACCCTCAATTTACTAATAAAAAACTTTTGACCTTCTTGAGTAGTTGTTCAGCCAATCGCGTCCACTGCTGGACATAGGCCTCCCTCAGTTCTTTCCAGTGTTCTCTACACTGGGCCGCTTGTAGCCAGTTTTCCGCTACACGTTTTATATCATCGGTCCATCTAGTCGGTGGTCGTCCTCGGCTTCTTTTATAGTTTCTGGGCCTCCATTCCATAATACGTCTTGTCCACCGTCCATCTTGTGCTCTGGCTAAGTGCCCTGCCCAGTTCCACTTAAGCGAGGTGGTTCTTTCGATGACATCTTGAACTCCTGATCTTTGCCTGATTTGTTGGTTTGTGATGTGGTCTCGGAGGCTCACGTTCAGCATTGCACGTTCCATGGCTCGTTGCGTAACTCTGAGTTTATTCGCAGATTTTTGCGTAAGTGTTAAAGTCTCCGATCCATAAGTTTGTACAGGTAAAACACATTGGTCATAAACCTTTCGCTTGAGACACATGGGAATTGAACTTTTTAGAGTATGGCTTAATTTGCCAAATGCTGCCCAAGTTAGGCCTATTCGCCTCTGTATTTCATGTGTTAGATTGTCGCTGCTTATTTTGATTTCGTGTCCCAGATATTTGTAAGTGTCTGTTTGATGTATGTTATTATTGTCAATAGTTATATTTTCACTCATTACGAGATTTGTTATAAGTTTAGTTTTCTCAAAGTTTATCTTTAATCCTGCTCTTTCAGACAGAATTTTAAGCGAATGCATCATAGAAACTGTATCTTGTAAATTATCTGCGATTAATACAACATCATCTGCAAGTCTTAGGTGGTTTAATCTTTCTCCATCTATATTGATGGCCATAGTAGTTACGTTATTATTATTTAAGATAATACATTAAAATGGCTTTAAGAATTAGCGGAAGTACGGTGACAAGTGAAAATGTTTTTGACTTTCTCGAATCTCTGGAGGAACCAACCGAAAATATTGACACTTATAGTGACTCTAATAACAGTGATACTGACACTGAAAGTGAACATTCGGTTCACGACACAGATTCAGAAATTGACGTAAGTGACTTATCAAGCGACGAATGTGAAATAAGTGGGCTAAAAATGTTCCGGCCCCATCAAAAATTCGCGAACAGAACATTATTACACACCTTCCTGGTCTTCGTGGACCTGCCTTAGAAACAAAACCATACAGTTCACTTGAATTCTACCTTCTTATAACTCCTGACATGTTGGCCTCTATTCTAGAGTACACAAATGAAAAAGTTACCGAGCTCAGTGTAAATTATGGGGATACATGTACATTTGTCGATCATCTAAACGAAGGTGAACTTAAGGCTTTTTTGGGTCTTTTATACCTTTCAGGTGTACTAAAGTCTAATAATGAGAATATCGATTCATTATTTTCGACAAGTGTTTTAGGTAGGCCAATTTTTCGTGCTAGAAGGTCAAAAGAACGCTTCTTATTTCTTCTCACAGCAATAATATTTGACAATCATGAAATAAGAGAGAAAAAGAAGACCAATGGAGATCGACTTGCAGCAGTGTCCTATTTATTTAAATGTTTTGTATCTAACAGTACAGCAAACTACACCTGTTCCGAATATGTTACAGTGGACGAGATGTTGGTTGGGTTTAAAGGTAGATGCCCTTTCAGAATGTACATGAAAGCCAAACCAGTGAAGTCCGGCATCAAGATCATGTGTTTATGTGACGCAAAAACACATTATTTGGTAAATGCTTTTGTGTATACGGGTAAAACAAATGATCCTAATGCCCAAAAGCTCCATACCTACAAGGTCAGTACTTGCTTTAGTGGAACCAATTGCCAATAGTAACCGAAATTTCACTGGTGATAATTGCTAGGTGATGAACTAAAAAAACTTCGACTTACCTATGTAGGTACAATGCGTAAAAATAAGAGAGAAATTGCTCCACAATTCCAACCAAATAAAAATTACGAAGTTGATAAGTGTTTATTTGGTTTTACACGAGACAATACAATCGTATCATATGTCCCTAAAAAAAAAATAAAAATGTAATTATGTTGTCGTCTATGACGACAAATATGTTGACCAGGAAAGCAAAAAACCTGATATAATAGCTTTCTACAATCCGTCGAAAGGGGGCGTTGATACACTTGTTTAAAAATGTGCAATTTATCGTTTAGGTCGAAGATGCCAGCGATGGCCTTTAGTAATTTGATATTTCATAATGGATATTGCTATAGTAAACAGTCACATTATTTTTCACGCAGCTAATCCTGGGGTTAGAAAAAATCGATCGGATTTTATTCAAGAGCTAGGAATCAGTCTTATAAATGAACATTTAGAAGTAAGATTTGCAATGCCAAATTTGTCAAGAGAATTACGCTCGATAATTTCCAAAGCATTAAAAAATTAAATTACTCATCAAGATCAGACCAAACCAGAAAGGCCAGTTGTAAGACGTAGATACTACTTGTTTCCCAGAGGTAAGGATAACAAACATTCCACATTTTGCGCAGAATGTCATAGGACCATCTGCAAAACACATTCACTTCAGAGAGTTACCTGTACTATGTGCAAAGAATAGATAAACACTTACAATTTGTTCAAATATGTTTGTCGCAAGATTCTAACATTACGAAAAAAAACATGACTGTTATTTTTTTACATGGTTACTGTATTATGATTTTCTTTTGTATTAGGTTAAGACGTTACTATTATAAACTACTTTTCAGAAAATAAACCGGTAATTTCAATTTAAGATATATTTTTTTTTTATAATAATGAGTAAAGCTCGGATTATAGGCAAAATGCCTTTTTTTGCCTATTTTGCCTATTATAAGTGTTTTTTGCACTTTTTGCCTTTTTTCGTAAATTCCGCCTATTTGTGCCTTTTTTAAAATTTCATGGTACTACCCATGATATTATTCTATTACTAAACCATTCTATAATAAAATTTTGGGTCAATAATAAAATATCAATGGTTTGTTTATATAATAGATTTCTAGGAAAATGTACCTGATCGAGACTTGAGGGTTAACTATTTGGAAATCCCTAAGCTTTATTAGTTTATTATCAGTTGTACAGTCGGTTACTGTATCAGAGTTTACTCACAAATTAGCAAATTGCTATATCCTAGTTTAGTTTTGTTGCGTATACCGAAAAGCAAAGAACACGTTTTAAAACGTTCAAGACAGTTGTGTGAAAAGATGACATCTAAATTAAGGCCATGGATCGCACCTTATTTGGAACTTTCTCTAGAAGGAGATGGAGCATTTTGTAAACCATGCGGCAAATCGGTAAGTTTTATTTTTTTTTTCTTTTTTTCTCGTCCCACAACATAACTAAATTCTAAAGCGGTTTTAGAATTCTAATTATTTTTTTTTAATTCTCAGATTTCAAGTAGAAAAAAGTACTTTATTGACCAGCATTGTGGAACCCCACTTCATAAACGTAATTTGGAAAAATTAAATTCCTCTAAGTTAGCCCAAACATCTCTGCGGGATAGTTTAAGCAGTTCAAAAAAAAAGGAGGAAGACGCATTTAAATTTGATTTATGCCAGATGATGATTGCATCCAACATTCCTCTATATAAAGTTAATAACCCTAGTTTTAAACGCTTTTTTGAAAAATATCTTAATAAATCCTTACCGGACGAGAGTACATTGAGAAAACATACTGTGGAAAAATGTTATGTGGAATGTATTTCAAAAATTAAGCACGAGTTGGAGGGCAATTTTTTGTATATTATCGTGGATGAAACGACAGATGTATGCGGCAGGTATATAGCTAATTTAATGATTGGAATTTTGAACGAAAACTTTGCGAGAAAACCTTATTTAGTTGCCGTTAAAGAATTGGAAAAAACAAACAATTTAACAATAAGTCGATTTATACAAGATAGTTTAACAAACCTCTTTTTACCCAACGCTATACCAGTGAATAAAATAGTTTTAATGCTTTCAGATGCTGCGGCATATATGTTAAAAGCTGCTGTTAATTTAAAAATTTTTTATCCTAATTTAATTCATTGCACTTGTGTAGCCCACGGGGTAAATAGAATTGCTGAAGAAATAAGAAATCTGTTTCCGTTGGTAAATAATTTTATAAATTTTATGAAAAAAGTTTTTGTAAAGGCTCCGTTGAGGGTGCAAATATATAAAGAAAGACTTCCCGGTGTCCCTTTGCCACCTAAACCAGTAATTACAAGGTGGGGAACCTGGCTCGAAGCAGTCTTTTTTTACTTTGAACACTGCAATGAAATAGAATTAGTTATGTCAGAATTTGATGATGATATTTCCGAAGCCATTCGAGAAGCAAAAAAAATATTAAAAAATCCCAAATTGAAACAGGAACTCGGTTATATCAATGACAATTATAAATTAATAGTTACCACAATTACCTTATTAGAAAAACAAGAGATAAATTTATGTGAGTCAGTAAAATTAATAGATAATTTAAAGACGAAAATTAAATCGGCACCTGGAAGTAACGGTCAATTAATTTTTAAAAAAATGAAATATGTTTTCGACAAGAATGAAGGTTTTTCGTTTTTATCTAATGTTGCTAAAGTTTTGAATGGGACATTTTCCGAGGAATTTCAAATTATGCCAGATTTATTATCCGCTCTGAAATATGCTCCAATTACATCTGTCGATGTCGAACGTTCGTTTTCAATGTACAAATTAATTTTAAGTGATCGAAGACATAGTTTTAAGACCGAAAATATTGAAAAACATTTAGTTGTTTCTATTAATGATAAAATTTTAAGTGGTTACAATGTTTAATTATTAATTAACAGTTATTTAGTTACTAGTTTATTTATACTAATGTTATGATTATGATGTGTAAATATACTTGCCTTAAGTTAATATTACGTTAATTTACTTTGTACAATAAATAATAAGTTATATTCCTTTATTGCCTATATTTTGCCTAAATGTTAATATTCCTGCCTTTTTTAATAAAAATCTTTGCCTATATAGGCGCCTTTTTCTTCAATTTTTGTTGCCTATAAATCCGAGCTTTAATAATGAGTTAGGTTTTTGATCAAAATTTATTTTAAAAGTTCTATAATTTTTATTATAGCATCTTAATTTTCTTTAAATAAAATTTAAGTTTACAAAAAATCTTTTTTTTTATATACACATTCATTTGTCAAAAATACAAAAACAATAAAAAATATATTTTTATATCTTGCTTAGAGGTTTTTAAAATTCGGGTCATCTATGACCCCACGATAGTAGTTATGTGGGTGTAAATACACGATAGTAGCTCAGGGTTAAGATGGCTGAACATACTTCATTACATCCATTTTTGCCATCAGTTTCACCCCATAAATAACAAAAACCGCGTCTGGTTCCACTTTTATAAATAGCTTCATTGTACCTAGTAATGACCATTTCGTGAGTAATATAAAAGTAGATTGTCTCCAAGAGGAGTGTTTAACACTGTCTGCATATTAAAACTTGCGCATATAAAACTATTATCTGATTTACCTATTTTTTGGTCAGATAAAAATAACTCTATATGTACTCTCTTTTTTATGTGTCATGTGTTTCATAATATTGCACCTCTTGTTCTGAGAATGTAATATCTTTATCTTTTTTGCCTTCACATAGATTACACTTATCTTTTTTAGGTAAGTGAAATCCAATAATAAAACCGTTATTAAAAATTGTTCTGAAAAATTTCAATGATACTTAGGCTTTAATATTTTTTTTGGATAGAAACTTTATAAACAACATATATAAGAAAGACACGTTCCTGAATTCATTCGGTAGATATTTCTTTGAAGAGCAAGACCTACAGTAATGAGAAGGAATTGGTGGAAGATCTTTTATGTATTCTTGAACACATCGTTTTGCATCCGGCTTTGTTTTATGTGGTGGGTCATGTTTGCCTCTCTGATTTGGTTTACCGAACTTCTCATTAATTACATTATCTCGTGTACATCTTATTGTCATCTGAGAAATATTCAGCGTTTTTAAAAGAAATTGTTGACAAACCTTAACCTCTTTGGTATTCCATGAGATGTAATATCTAAAAGTTCTGTTCTTTCTACTACATTCTGTTTATGTTCGCCTACGTTTAATTTCATCCTTTTTTAGACATGATAATAGCCATTCCCTCTGCTTTTGTTGACTACCTAAACACCAATAATATTCAAAGATATCATGTCGCTGTTGTTCCGTAAAATGATTGCTACAACCATGTTGGCATACTGTACTCTTACACGGATTTTCTTAAACTGATTTTCCTCTACCTAAAATATTTTCACGTTTTTGAAAATGCTTCTTATTTAGATTTTTATGTTTTTTTATTCCTGTGTTTCCAACAACATTGATAGTTTGTTCCAGAACAGCTTCAGAGTTAGAGCTTGAAAAGTGGAAGTCAGAATCTATATTTTCGTGAAACGAATAATCAGAGTCTAATATTTTCCGTCTCTTAATTATTGGCTGATTACAGTTTACAGCCTCTTTAGAGTCTGAACTAGAGTATTCCACTAATTTTACATTTCTCACGATGTCGTTAGGTTCATTATAATTGATGGAAGTCAGAGCACGCATAGAAACGTTACTGAAGTGGGCAAGCTGTTCATCATCTCTTACCTCAATATTTATATTATTTACATTATCTATTAAAATTGGGATACTTTCAATATTCTCCGCGAAAAAATCCAAATCATTTTGTGATTACGTTAACCGTCATGTCTATACCCAAGTACCTGATACGGGAGTCACACTATTACAGATATATTCCATCTTTTCAATGATAATTTACGTCGTAACTATGTACCGTCGGATTCTTTTACTGTGGATGAATAGTAATTTCCTTTTAGAGGTAGGACACGTTTCACGCAATATATGCCAGTAAAACCTGCCAAGTATGGCATTAAGGTTTGGTGGGTTTGTGACGCCAATAATTCGTATCTACTTACTAGACAAATTTATACTGGAAAAAATTCGACTGGACGTGAAACTAATCAAGGTGAACGCGTAGTAAAAGATTTGTGTTACCGATACAAAAATTCTGGACGAAACAAAACAATGGATAATTTTTTCACAACTCTTTCACTAGCCCGTCTCCTGTTGTCTTGGAATTTATCATTAGTTGGTACTTTGAAAAGAAACAAACTATATATTCCACAAGAAATGCTGCCTTCGCCAGAGCGTGAGCCTGAATCGTCATTACACGGATTCAGTGCAGATGGTGTTACTATTTGTTCATATGTCCAAAAAAGAAAAAAGGCGTTATCTTGCTGTCAACAATGCATGACAACGATAATGTACGTGGTCCAAAAAATAAACCTGAAATAATTCAGTTCTATAGTACAACTAAAGGAGGCGTGGACAACATGGACAAAATGGTTTCTCATTATTCCCATAAATGCAGAACTTTGCGTTGGCCAGTAGCCTTCTTTTACAATATCCTAGACGTAGCTTGCCTAGCAACCTATATAATTTATACAGAGAATAATCCACAAAGTTCTACTGAAACCAGTAAGCGTAGAATTTTTCTACAAGACTTAGGGAAATAACTAGTGATGCCTGCAATTTCTGCTAGATCTAAAGTATCAAATAGATACCGAAATTTTTCCTCAATTTCAGGAATTGAGTGTATGTTAGGAAAACATCTACCTACAAATTCAAGTAATACTGCAGAGTCATTACCACTTCGAGATTCCACTGGACGCCTCAAAATTGTTGGAAACTGCTACATTTTTAGGTCTTTAGCGAAAAAGCAGCTAAGAAAGACACGAAAATAATGCAATGTTTGTGATCGTCCACTATGTAACGAACACTTAGTAAATATAAGTAAGTGTGGACAATGTGTTTAAAATGTAACTTTTATTTACGTTTTCATATCACTTTTATTATAAAAAAAAACTAGACAGAGCTTCATAATTTACTAAACATTAGTGTTACCCGGGTGCCACGGGTGTGGACGTAATGGTGTAAATACTTTGACAGGTAATTTTAATATATTATATGCATTGTTTTCTTTGGTTTTTATTATAAATCTCTTCGTTCTAAATAATTTTAGGAATAACTATACCTTATTCCATTAAGCGGTGCAGGGCATATAAACAACGATAAATTTAACAGATAATTGTTAAAGATGTTCCAAATGAGTCTATTCGTTCCGATAAGTAACAGTATAATTATAACACTTTATTATTTTTTTTATTTTCTCAAATATTCGTGTTTATTGCATAGTAAATAAATTAATGTTATCACTGAATACAAAGTAAGTGAAAAAATACTCCGATTTATAAAATTAATGAATATTTTATGCATAAATGCAAGTAACAGTTCTTCAAAAATATTTAAAAACTAACCGGAATGTCCATCTTTATTTCGTCTGGCGATGTTATCGGTGGTTCATACCGGTTCGGACACGATTATGTTTATATTTTCCTGCACCGCTTAATGAATTTTACTTTTTTTTAGCTAGAATAAAAATATTTATACTATCGTCAATGATTCAGATAAAACAATTACCAAGGATACCCAGGTACCTGGGTATAGACACAAAGGTTAATATATCAGTTTCAACTGAGAGTTTTTGAATGTTGTCATCATTATTCTGTAGCGAAATATTTTCGAACATAATATCGTATTCTCTTATTTCTTCATCCTTTTGGTGTTTTCCCAGTAACGCGAATTTATATCTTTTTGTTAAAGCCATACTCTACAATTTTTTAAATTTATTGTTTCAAAAAACAAGAGGTATTTTAAAAACTTACCAGAGTATAAAAACACATCCTTTAAAGGCGTAAAATCATTTTACAGCCAAAATACGGATTTTACAACCGAAATACAGACAAATTAATGCGTTACAACACGTTTCTATAAACAGATAAATAACACTAAACATGTAGTCAGAAATTTTTTTTTTTTTTTTTTTTTTTTATTAAGTAAACCGCGTCAACCATGAAAGGTTATTGGCGGGAAAGAGTTGTACATGAAATTAGATGTTTGCTTATAACTACCATTTACAATTGATAACTTAAGTCTATTTTTTATATTAGATTATACAATTTAGTTAGTTTTAGAAACTTAGACACTTTATCATAGTTACCATAGTTCAGAGCACATTTCAGATCACTTGGTAAATCACTTTGAAGTCGTTCCAGGTGATAGAGTGGACAACTAACAATAATGTGTTCGATTGTCAGAGGAATATCACAAACATAGCACAGTTTTTGTTGTTCTTTCTTCATTAGGTGTTGGTGGGTTAACCTGGTATGTCCTATTCTTAAGCGATGTTGTATGACTTGATCTCGTCGTTTTTGTGGCATTATCCCTTTTGGTGACAAATCTGGGTTGATGCGTTTTAGTTTGTTGTCGTCAAGTTTTTTCCATCTCTCGAGCCATATTCTCATTGAAAATTCTTTGATGGTGTTTTTAATGTCGGAAAGAGGGATTTCTGGGAGCTCTTTATCTTGTTTATTCGTATAGCAGGCTTCTTTAGCTTCCCGATCAGCTTTTTCATTACCTATTATGCCTACATGAGATGGAATCCAAACAAATTCTACCCTTTTGTTCTTACTGTAAAGTTCTTCGAGATCAATTTTAATTTGGCATAGTATTGGGTGGTTTGGGTAAACCCTTAATATTTCTTGTACTGCACTTAAAGAATCTGTGAAAATGACTGCTTCCAATTTGGGCTGGTTTGATATATGTTGTAAGGCTTTAGATATGGCATACAATTCGGCGGAATATATGGAGTACTCCTTAGGTAGCTGGAACTGGTGTTTAATTGTTTCGTCAACGAAAGCTGCGCCTACCGTTTTCATTTCAGAAGTTTTTGACGCATCTGTATATATTTGGTAATATCTTTTGTACTTGTCTTTAATCGCTTGAAACCATTGTAGAATTATATGTGATGAAGTATCATATTTAGGATACAGTAGAAGATTTGTATTACATGTGGGGAGTTTTATGGTCCAAGGAGGAGGGTAGTTTATTTCATTGGGAATAACTTTCGGGAAATTGAAACCTGTAATTCTTTTACTAAATGATGCAGAAAGAAAGGGTTTTTGTTCAAAAATTAAATGAAAATTGTCAGAAAATGTGTGGGAGTAAGCAGGATTATTACAGTTTGCTCCAATTTTAGCTGCATATTGTAGGCTTAGTCTGTGTCTTCTAATTGAAAGTGGTGGTTCATCAGCTTCTACATAAAGACTTTCTACTGGACTGGTTCTGTAGGCTCCAAGTGCAAGCCTTAACGCGGTATTTTGTATGATGTCCAATTGCTTTAGTATACTATCTTTAGCTGAACTGTAGACTATTGATCCATAATCTAGCTTGCTACGAATCTGTGTTTTATATATATTAAGTAATTGTGAGGTATCTGCTCCCCAATTATGATTGGCTAATACTTTTAGAATGTTCATATTTTGCATGCAAGATTTTTTAAGTTGTTGAATGTGGGTTTTCCAAGTGAGTTTTGAATCTAATACCATTCCCAAAAATCGATGTTCTTCTACATACTGCAAATTTTGATTGTAAAGTGTTAATTTTGGCCAAATTGTTTGTTTGTTTCTTGAAAAACATATTGCTTTTGTTTTGTTTGTAGAAAAACGAAGACCTGTTCTCTCTGACCACTTTTCTAAAGCTTTGATGGACTCTTGCAGAATACTAACAGCTATTCGGCTATTTTTATTGCTTACATAAAGAACAAGGTCATCTGCATATAAACCAATTTGGACAGGAGTATTAATGTTATCAACAACTTCATTCATTGCAATCAAGAAAAGTGTTACACTAAGTGTTGATCCTTGGGGAGTTCCATTATCTTGGGTATACGAAGTTGACAAATGATTATTAAGTTTAACTCTAAAATTTCTATCATAAACAAAATTTTTGATAAAAGCTAGAAGATGTCCGTCCACACCCCATTGTTTTAATCTTTTTAGGACATCATACTTCCACATAGTATCGTAGGCTTTTACTATATCAAAGAAGACAGCCAGTACTTGGCGATTACTTGCAAATGCCTCGTGTATAACCGATTCTAGTTTAATCAAATTGTCCGTTGTACATCTGTTTTTCCTAAATCCGCTTTGTTGTTTGCATATTAAATTATTGGATTCCAGGAAGTATTGCAGACGTTTGTTAAGTATTTTTTCTATCACTTTGTACAAGGTAGATGTTAAAGATATAGGTCGATACGAATTTGGATCCGTCTTTATTTTATTAGGTTTTAAAATAGGAATTACAATTGCTGCTTTCCAAGATTTTGGAAATTGATTCGTATTGAATAAGAGATTATAGATATCTAGAAGGTATTGTTTAGCATTTGCTGGAAGATTTTTAAGGAATGCATAAGATATTTCGTCAGGTCCTGGGCTAGAATTTTTAACGTCCTGAAGTGCTTCATTTAGTTCATTTATACTTAGTGATGAGTTCAGTGGATGATTGTTATTGGTAATGATTATTTTTTGTTCTGAGTTTCTTTTATGTTCAATAAATATAGGGTCATACATAGAGTCATTGCTGTATGTTTGAAACGAAACTGCTAAGGTATTTGTTATTTGTGCTTCATCCGATATTTGATTTCCGTTCATATTAAGAGAGTTTATCTTGTAAGCATATGGAATACCTTTAATTCTGCGGATCTTGTTCCACACTTCAGATGCGGGGGTATCATCGGTAATTGAGGATACGTATTGTTTCCATGACTCACGTTTATTCTTTTTGATTATATATCTTGCCTTAGCTCTATGTTTTTTAAAATTTACTAAGTTCTCTTCATTATGGTGTTTTTTTAATACGTTGAACGCATGTTTACTAAGTTTCAGTGCATCTTGACATTCAGCATTCCACCATGGGACCGTCTGTTTACGTTTTGGCCTGCTTGTTTTACCTATAGTTACTTCTGCAGCTTTTATAATCATTGTAGTGAATTTTTCAACAATTAAATCAATATCAGTTTCCAATGGTCCTAACTGGGGTATAGAGTTTTTGATAAAATTTTGATAGCTTGCCCAGTCTGCATTATTCATTTTCCACTTTTCTGGAAAGGATATTTCAGTATTTTTGTCGGATGCGTAGTTGGTTATTGATATAGGCCAGTGATCGCTATCATAAGTATGTTGTAGTACTTCCCAGTTTAAATTTGGAGCTAGCGAGCTTTCGCATATAGATAGATCGATAGCGGAATGATTACCAGTAATTGAGTTAAAGCGAGTTTTTTCCCCTGAGTTAAGCAAGACAAAGTCAGTTAAGCTTAAAAATCTTTCTATGGTGTCACCTCTTTTATCTGTAGATAGACATCCCCATGTTGTACTGTGTGCATTAAAGTCTCCTACTATTATTCTGGGTTTTGGAATTTGATCAATTAACATTTCGAGTTGTTTGGCAGTGATTTCGGTATCTGGTGGAATATATACATTGCATATAGAATATTGTGTTGAAGATTTTATTTTAACTGCTACAACCTCTAATTCTGATTGTATAGGGATTTCCTCTGATTCCAAATGTGAATTAACATAAATAGATACGCCGCCACTAGCTTTACCAGTGTTTGTTCTAATTTTATGGTAGGCCTCATATTCTTTTAACGAGTATTTTTTATTTGTTGTGAAATTTGTCTCTTGTAAGCAGATAACTTGTGGATGTGTTTCTTTAATTAAAAGCTGTAGCATTTCTATATGTGTAAATACGGATTGAATATTCCACTGAATAATAGCCATTTTGTTAACTTTTGTTTTTTTTTTTATTTATCGTTGGCAGGAGTATTTTCCTGTGATGCGTCAGTATCTTCAGAGGTGTCGTCCTGAATACTAAAATCTTTGCTTATTTTACTAAGTAATTTTTTCTTGATTCTTGTAATTCTAGATTTAATTGCTCTTTCGTTCAATATGGGATATATTTCAGTTAGCATATGTCCCAGCCCGTGTATATCCTGTGTGTATTCTAAGGCCAGTTCTACTGGGGTGGAAGAACCATGAACGTCTTCTAAGAATGCTAGTAATTGGGTGTAATTTAGTACATATGGTGGTGATGCATCTTGGATAAATTGTTTGGCTGGTTGTAATAACGACTCAATATTAGTAGTTTCTGAAGTAGATTGGTCTATTTTGATAATTTTTTTCTTCTTTTTAATTTGCACTGGTTTTGGTTTTGTGAATTCTGTTGATATAGTTTCTGTAGGAGTGGAGCAAGTTGGGGATGACACTTCCGAGTAAGATCGTTTATTTTTATTATAGGTAGCAGTGCTGACTTGAGCATCCATTTCTTCTCGAGATTCGTCATTTACATTTGTAATTTGATTTTGTTCGGGACTAGTGGATGGTATTTGTGGAAGAAAATTTTCCTCCGTTTGGGGCTTTTGAGTATTTTGTGGATAAGAGGGATTTGAGGAACAGTCCGAGGCAACGTGACCAGCTTGGTGGCATTTGTAACAAGTTAGTTTATCAGAAAGAAAAATTCGGTACGAAATGTTTTCAAAATCAATTAGGACGGAGTCGGGTACAGTAAAATTGTCTGTAGGTGCAAAGTAAACTTGTCTTCGAAAACTAAGAACATGGCTGTATTGCGGGTCTTGTATTCCAGCTCTAAGAAACGAAATCGGAGACATTAATTTAAAACCAAGGTTGATTAAAGACTGTTCGATTATGTGATGGGGTATAGATGGACATACGTTGGATAAAACTAATCTATTAGCGGGTGTAATTAGTTTACGTGCTTTAATTGTATGTTCTCTAATTTTAATTTCACCATGTTGATTTAGAAAATCATCTACGACTTGTGTGCTTGAAAGGTAGATGCATATTCTTCCGTTTGACATTTTGGATGAGAACAATACATTTTTTGGATGGACTATAGTTCCTACTGCAATGGTGTACTCTTCTGTTCTTATTTCATCTACTGCCGGTAAAATTATGGCCTGGTTTTTTGTTGGGAATTTTGTTAAGGGTTGTTGCTTAGTGATAGTAGAATAAGTAATGTTTTGCTGATCGGGATTAATTGATGGACCCCTGTAGTCAGAAGTACCACCTGCCATTTTGTCAAATTTAATTTTATATCTTTATTTTAAATTTAAATTGAACTTTCATTTCAATAATTTTAATTTGGGTAGGTCCGACTCTGTTTATTTAAAAGTAAATTAATAGTCGATCTAGCAATTAGCAAGATAATGCCAAGAGTTGAAACTAGTTTTTTAAATAATTAATAAATACGAAATATAAATAATGTTCTTCGTATGTATATAAAAACAATGTTTGTAATCAAACTACTGCAAAATTTGGAAACTGTACTTACAGCTATAAATAGACCACTGTACACTGCTTCTATATATTTCGTTTTAGTATTTAAATTTACACTGTTTCTTCTCAAGTATTTCGACTTGTCTACCTGAAATTTCAGGACCAGTCTCTAATATCGAATTCTATGATTGGTTTTTACAAGTTAAATCACAAAAATTCACGGAGAACTTTTAAATGCGTAACTTAACTTTGACAGTTATTTTGACACTGTTGAGTCAGAAATTTAAACCGCAATTTTTGGGCATTTGGCTGTATTCGGATCAAAACAATAATCTTAAGCGCCCGACCGGTTATCTTAAACGACTGAAATGATTTTACAACCGAAATACAGATTTTACAACCGAAATACGGACAAATTAATGCTGCCCAATACGTTTCTACAAACAGAGAAATAACACACACACATAGTCAGAAATTAAACATCACTTTTTCGGCATTTAGCTGTATTAGGAACAAAATAATAACCTTAAGCGCCAGACCGGCTATCTTAAACGACTGGCACGTACGATTATTAATCAGTCAAGCTATGTTTAGATAGAGTTAAGCTATGGTAGAATTTCACAGTAGTACAAAAAATCCGGCGCTTACGATTGGAAGGAAACATAAATTGGTAATGAATACTTTATGTGTCACCTACGATATTTTGTAGGGATGTGCAAATAAGTTTCACCAATCGTATACACGAAAAATCCTGTTGTTGGAATTTTTGTCGCTTAAGATGTTTTGTCAAAAACCCGTCGCATATAATGCGGTGTACAAAAAAGAGTGTATAGGTAATCTATTTTGACAAGAGCTATGACCTTGTAAATAACAGGTAAACTTGTGTACTAAATCGGCATGACTGATAGCTCTTGTCAAAATCCATTACCTTTACTATGTAAAATTGTTATTAGAATTTCAGAGCATGAGAACTGTATTAAATAGGGCTGGTTTAGAATGTCAAGAAAAGGCAGTAAAGGGTTACACAGATACTAGCCAAATCAAGTTTATAAAAGTCTTACCAATATTGCTGTTAGACACACTTGTTGTATTTATAGGTTACCATTTACGGTATTCACTCACGGTTGTTTCTTGTACAGGGGGCGCTGTCTTTAGCGGTTTTTACATACGTATCTCGCTATACTAACACAAATATCGAAAAGAAAGAGTAAGTATACTTGCGTTTCTTGTCCATACAATTTAAAACTTAACAAAATTAGCGGTATTTTTCGGTAACTATTAGAGAGAGCGAGGTGAAAACGTACTTTCGCATTGCACCCGGATAGAAGAGAGAGAGAAAGAAAGAAAAAGACAGACCGAAAAGGTTGTAAGAACACAGAGCTCCTGGGGCAGATGTCATTCCTTCAGAACTTTTAAAACATGGAAAGAAACCTGACATACTGTATATGTAGACCGGTAGAACTAATCTGGAAGCAAATAAAGTTGCCAGAAGACTGGAATGTAGGTATAATTGTACCTATCCACAAGAAAGGAGATCAAACAATATGTGGCAACTACAAAGAAATAACCCTCCTAAACGTAACATACAAAATATTGGCATATATTATTTACGACCGACTATCGGGATATTGTGAAGCCATAATAGGTAAATATCAGTGTGGGTTTCATAAAGAAAGATCAACGACCGATCAAATATTCCTTCTACGGCAAGCTCTGGAAAAAACATAAGTATGGCATTGATACTTATCACCTGTTTGTTAATTTTAGATGTGCCTATGATAGTGTTAAAAGAAACGCACTGTACAAGGCCATGATAGACTTCAGCAGACCAGTACACTTAGTAAAATTGATGAAAGCGACTCTCTCAAGAGTCGAGTGTAAAGTTAGAGTGCAGAACAACCAGAGGAACTATTATTAATCGCAGCGTAGAAATACTAGCGTACGCCGATGAAATCGACATTATTGCAAGAAGATAGGCGGACATTTTCGAATGATTTAATGCGCTTGAAGCAGCAACAAAAAGAATGGGACTAAAGGTTAACGCTAGTAAGACGAAGTATGTGAAAGTATCAAATTATATACAAGCAGCACAACCCGAAGACCTAACGATCGGAACATATACTTTCGAAGGAGTAAGAGAGTTTATATACCTAGGCTCACAAATTAATCAGAATAATGCAGTAAGTACAGAAATTAACAGACGGATATATCTGGCAAGTAGAGCCTATTATGCATTTAAAAAATTTTAAACAAGCCTAATTACATAAAGATCGAAACTAGTGATATACAGAACTCTTATTCTGCCCATCCTCAGATAACGCATCGGAATCATGGACCATGACAAAGAGCGATGAAGAACGTTTAAGATGCTTTGAGCGTAAAATCCTCTGGCATATCTATAGAGGAGTACAGAAGGGCGGATTATGGCGCATACGCTATAATTTCGAACTTTACCGCCTGTATGACAAACCTGATATTATTAGTTCCATCAAAATGAACCGGCTGCGGTGGTTAGGTCACATAGAGAGAATGAATGAGATGGAGTCTCCAAAATACATTTATAATCAAAGAATAGATGGAGTGAAAAGGAGAGGAAGACTCAGAGCATGATTTAAGGATCAGGTGGAGGAAGACTTGGGAATGTTGGAAGTACGAAACTGGAAAGTCAAGGCGAAGAATAGGAGAGAATGGAGACTTATCCTTGAGCAAGCCAAGACCCACCATGGGTTGTGGAGCCAATGATGATGATGATGAGATCGAAAAGGTACTTCTATTGCGTACGAAGTCTAGAGCAAAGAGTCAACTGCTGAGAGAGAGAGAGAGAGAGAGAGAGAGAGAGAGAGAGAGTCAGTTGCGTTTGCTATTTTAAAACTGTCTGTATGCTTAAAGGAGTGAGGTTTAAGTGGGAATGAAAATTATTACTAAGAGTTGGAGTAGGAAAATAAAATTAAAATTGAGGTAGAGAATGGTAGAATTTAATAAAGCGAAAAACATAACGTGATTTTTTGCATGTGAAAAATTAAATAGACGGTGTACCGCAGGATGCCGAAAAGATCGATGTTGTTAACTAGAAAATCCAAGTAAGAAACAGAACAGAAAGGTGCAGAAATCTTAAGGCAGTCAAAGCATTTTAGGCCATTTTTATGCACGCGATTTTCATCGCTTGTCGCTTGGTGACAAAAAATGCAACGTTCTCTAAAGGAATTGTCTTGTATGTACTCTTTAATGCATCAACATTGGTAAGACGCTCGATATCTGTGTCGCAGCGTTCTTAAATTATATAGCTGGTCTGAATTTTTTTTTTATTGAGTTAATGCCTCGACAACATATGATCATTGGCATGGTACAGTCAGGTACCTAGTGTAGTGTGTGTGTTTGTGTGTGTAGAGTAATTGTCTTGATACTTAGCAAAGTCGACATCATTGTCTTTGCTAATAGACGCTAAGCCGAACGTCTCCGGTCCCTCCGGTAACTACCGATCGCACAAGGATAAAAATTATTTTCATTCATTAATTTTTAATAAACGAAAATTTCTCTATCCATGTGAGATTCGAACTCACGACCTTTAGGTTTAAAGGTAGGCGCTCTTACCACTGAGCCACAGGGGGGGGTCTGAAAATTGAACATGTTAGTTTCCCCAAAAAAGACAAAATGATTGGTTATAAAAGCAAATTTAGTAAGATATAAATTGGAGCTAAAAGTTTAGATAATAAAATAAGATGGAGTTTAAATATCTAGGCATCACATTATCAAGCTACGAAAAACTCAAAAATGAAGTAAAAAGTCAAGTGAATAGAGCAAACAGAGACACAAGTTGCCTGAATGAAACAAGATGGAAAAATAAAAATATCAGGAAAGAACTGAAAGGCAGAATTTACAAAATAGTCATAAGACCAATAATGACATAGGCGGCACAAAAACGACCTGACACAGTGAGAACAAAAATTATGTAAGAAACAGCAGAGATGAAAATACTTAGAAACCTTGATAGTAAAACACTATCGGACAGATCTTGAAGTACAGATATATGGCGTAGGCGTAAGGTGGAAAACATCAAAAATGGGAAAGAAATACATGAATCAAATGAATCGATTATATAAGCCGAATGACAACAAATAGAGTAGTAAACACGGCAAGAAGACCACGAAAACGATGGAACGACAAATTACTGAAGACACATTGAAAAACAAAGTTATGAATACATGAAGAAAAATAAATTAAAGAACGCATCGCGACAGGCGTTTTATAAGTGCCTTTATTTAAATTGACACTTTTATACAATGCCTTTAATGCCGCTGAAGCTTCGATAGTAAATTATTCTGCTAGACTGCAGAAATATATCGACTTGTGAATACATTAGTTGTTGCCATGGAGTACCTCGATGATGAAATATTTATCGACAAAATTAAAGAACCCCCATCTATGGGACATTCATCATCAAATGATTCCAAAAACCATTGTCTTAATTCTTCATATAGTCTAGATGCTTTTGAGAATTCTTGAACTATTTATTGGGTAAACAATTATATATTTTTATATTAAGTATATAACATACGGATCCATTTTCATTACTTATTGACACATATCCTTATTGACTCTATATCTATATTCTGGGGACCGTAAGAAAGCATTTTAAAAGATATTATCCACTTACTGTACGCAAGTAAGATACCTATAGGAATAATCAAAACAATCAAAAACATATTGCAGAACAACATAATAAAAGTATAAAAACGTATAAAACAACGAGCTCTATCAACTGTATAAGGAAACACCCCTGTCAAACTTCATTAGAATCCAAAGATTGCAATGGGCCGGACATGTGATACGAATGGGAGAGGATAGGCTACCAAAACGAGCACTGAACGCCAGAATGCAGGGAAAGAGACCAGTTGGAAAGCCAAGAAAGCGCTGGGAAGACACAGTAAGCAGCGACGCACAAGCACTTTTAGGAGTCCGTGTATGGAGAAGAGCAGCCACAGACAGACAAGGGTGGAGGCAAAAAATAAAGGAGGCCAAGGCTCATTTTGGGCTGTGGTGCCGTAGAAGAAGAAGAAGAATAATAAAAGTAAAAGTAGAAGAAGAACTAACCGGTTCTATTGAAGCTAGTAATAGGATAAGTCAGGGCTATTTTTTGAGTTCTCTATTGTTTAACCTGATTATGGATAAAATAATAAAAAAATTAAGAACCAAAAAAATATACCAAATGGGGGAATAACAACCTAAAATAATCTGCTGTTCAGATGACGCAATACTACTTTCTCAAAGTGAAGATGATTTACAACGAATGCTGTACCAATTTAATAAAACCGCCAGAATATTTAACATGTTAATTTTCCCAAAAAAGACAAAATGCATGCTTATAACAGCAAATTTACTAAGATGTAAATTGGAGCTGTAAGGTCATACAATAGAACAAGTGATGAAGTTTAAAAAGCGCAAAAAGCGGAAAGCTCGAAACGGAAGTGAAAGATTAAGTGAATAGAGCAAACAGATAAACAGGCTGCCTGAATGAAACAGTATGGTAAAATAAAAATAGAATTTAAAAAACACTCATTAGACCAATAATGACGCGGAAGAAACAAAATCTGACACAGAGGGGACACAAAGGAATCAGCAGAAGAGTAGAATGAAGCGATCATAAGCCGAATGACAACAAATAGAGTAGTAAAGACCGCAAGAGACAGTTCCCCAATAGGAAGACGATCAGTAGGAAGACCACGAAAACAATGGAACGACAACATGCTGGAGGCATATTGAAAGACAGAGTCATGTCCATATATAAAAAAAAAAAAGAAGATTTCATTCTTGCCCTACATGGTGGTTACGGATTTTTTTTAAAAAATTTTATCTGAAAGCTACATGCTACAAAAAAAGTTCTATTTTGTGTCAGCCACGTGACAGCCGACGAAAAACGCGTGCATAAAAGTGGCCCCAGGGCTGTAGCTTTATAATAATGATATTGTCAAAAAAACTAAAGACTTATCATAATGGGTATGTGAAGAAAAAGGTATTTTTAAGCCATACGTTAGAAACTGCTTTTATTCCTATTTCATTTCTTCATAATTCCCAATTTGAAATTCTGGAACCCTGTTTTAGCTTGTAAAAATCTAATGAACTGGTACCTTATGTATTTGGCGCCACCTGAAAATTTCCGAAAAAGATTTGCCACCTGCTATAGTGACTGTGACTCATGTAATATGCCTCTCTAAAACAGCTCCATTGTATACAAGCATACTTGACTAACGTATATTCTATTGACATGCCTATTATAATTACTGATTTTTTTTCTCAGAACTTCCTTGCTACTAGTGTATGTTCGATCAATATAAATTTCTGACAGTTACCTTATATTTTCTAATCTAAACATCTCCCTAAGCAGCTCGGTTTTTGTTTTAAAATGTTTTTTTTTTCTGGATTCGTACTCTACAGACAACTGTTTCAAGACTTAATTTTGCTAAATTTGCCAACTAATTTTGATACCCCTAACTATTTCATTGTTCTATACATTTCTCTTTGATTTAAAAGCCAGAGATTTTCTTTTGGACTATAAATAAGTATTACGTATATATGCCAGATTTCAGTGTTTTTTTTTTAATTATTCTTATGGTTACAGTCTGATAAATATCGATTTATCACCTCCGACACTAGCACATAGAGTTTATGACAGTTAATTTTACAAATAAAAAAAAATAAGATGTTAGTATATATACATATTTTTATGTAATTAAAACTTTGTTTTCACATCTACTGAACAAATTCACAAAATATATTGGATGTTCCAATTAATTTAAGCGTTTAGAGCACTAAATTACGTATTAATTTTATTATAATTTTGGAGTCAGAAATATAAAATTTGTCTTGCCAATTAAATGAAAAATTTAGTTTTCAAATTATTCATGTAATACAATTTAAACACTTTAAATAAGTAATTAATATTCATGTGTATTCTAATGCTTCGTCTGACCGAGTGTTATGCTGCAAATAACATTTGGATTCCAAAAAATTGCAATAGTGTCAATAAAGAGATATCAATATTTGTGTTATTAAACGCGAAAATTATTTCCTAAGGCAGTTCCATTTTACAGCAAACACCATGCGATGTGCGGTTTTTTGCATTACAAAATACGCTTCTCTATTTTTATAATGGTAAAAAACAAAGCAAAGCAGTGTGAAATATAACACATATGAATATTGATGAAATGAAAATATTTGCAAAACTGTCATCGCCCAGAAGTAATTGTGATGTGTGATATTAATCGAATATCATATTTAGATTTTAACATCATTTGTTTTCCGAATGCAGATCAAATTGATTTCTGTTGCAAATGTTGATAGCCTTTGCAAAAATTATAAAAACCCATTTATATGAGGATTACGCACTGCTCATGCAGATACGAATGAGAGAACTTGTTTTTTAAAACAAATATAATACTCTAAAATCCTCTGACACATTACACGTATTTTTAACATTTTTTGTTTCGTAGCACGCAATTAACTTTTTTTACAAACAACTAGTTGCAGTAATGGTTTTTTTTTTATATTTTAATGTAGTAACATTTAGCAGATATCCGATAATAACAAATATTTATAAAAGTGACAGAAAAAGTTGCATATTTATGTTTTCGTTTCAAAACAACTACAACAACTAATAATTATTTTGAGCAGTGTATTGTTAGATAAAAGTAAATGGTTGTCAGTTAAAACATATGTAACTAGTTTAAAAGATTGGCAACAGAGACTTATATCACAAATGAATGAATTAATTCAAATAAATGACACATTTTTTGTCAAACCATCAGCAAGAGTAAAATTTCAGATGCATCTACATATTACAATTATCAATAATATATTTTTAAATGGTACAAATCAGTATTAAAAAAAAACAATAATCCTTCTCGTAATCATATATCACTAACCAAAAAATTGATATATTCGCTCCGTGCGTGACTAATGCGACTGATTTCAGGTTAAACATATGACATAATGTTTGATATTGTTAAATACATGCGAAATTGACACTTATTAATAAATTAGTTTTTTAACTATATTTTTTCAGTTTATGTACAAACTAAATGTAGTATTAAAAACTTGGTTTCTCAAAATTCATCATAATATATCTTTTCAACTCCAAACGGACAAGAAAGTGAAAAATCTAGTACTGGCAAATCAAGTTTTTCACGCAAAAGAGCATAATAATTAAAAACAATAATAGTAGAAGTTATGATATAAAAGCTAAAGTCATCTGCAGTTAGCTTGAAGCCTTATGAAATATCATTCAAGGTAAATTATTTAAATTTGTCCTATTTCAATTGCATAAAAATGAAATTATGTGATTACTTTTTCATATTAATAGCACGAATTCATCTTTTTCTTTTCTCTAATTTATAAGTAATCTTTGGGAACCTATAAAAACTACACTCACTGTTTTTGCTATTATTAGCACAATTAAATATGCAACAAACATATTTGCACACATTTTTGATAAAATTTATGCGTAAAAATATTTTGTCCAATATTCCAATTTTGTCATATTTCGCCGCTACGCACGCTGGCATCGTTTCAATGTATCCCTACCATGGTCACGCACGGAGCGAATACAGATAGTTCAAGACGATTGTTCCTGGCCGTTGTTTTCTTGTGATTTCATAACATCTGGTAGATCTGGAGGGCTGAATATGGTATTACGTCAAGTGGTTCAAAATCGCCTTTAACATCTCTTATAGCAAGTCCAACTGTAGCAGGGCTCTGGGCTTTGGCAGTTGTAGAAGTGAGACCATAATATGATAATAGATAATAGTATTTAATAAAGATAATACAATTATGGAACACTCAATGCTATTATCAGATTATGATCTCACTTCTACAACTGCCAAAGCCCAGAGCCCTGTTACAGTTGGACTTGCTGTAAGAGATGTTAAAGGCGATTTTGAACCACTTGACATAATAGCATATTCAGCCCCTCTAGATCTACCAGATGTTATGAAATCACAAGAAAACAACGACCAGGAACAATCGTCTTGAACTATCTGTATATAACCTCATTTTTTTACTTTGTTTTCTTTTCACACATCGAATGATCAATATTAATTTTCCTTTCGTCTTATCCAATGTTGAAACGTTAAAATTTTTAAATTGGAGATTATTATAACCCCCTCTGTGGCTCAGTGGTAAGAGCGCCTGCCTTTAAACCTAAAGGTCGTGAGTTCGAATCCCACCTGGGTGGAAATTTTCGTTTATTTAAAAAATTAATAAATGAAAATAATTTCTATCCTTGTGTGATCGGTACACACCGGAGGGACCGCAGACGTTCGGATACAATTAGCGTCTCTTAGCAAAGACAATGACGTCGACTTTGCTAAGTATCAAGACACTTACTCTACACACACAAACACACACACACACACACACACACACACACACACACACTACATTAATAAACTTATCTTGATTGAGACTGGCTGAGTGACAATTGTCCAAGCCAAAAACACACAGAAAAAAAGATATTATTATTTTTATTGCTTTTGAAGTCATTCACATTGATTCGAGGTGTCAATATTAGTATTTGACTAGTTTTCAAAATATTATTTTTTCAAGTGCCCTTCAGGTAAGAAAATATGTGTATGTTATTTTGTACAATTTTTTGGTTAGTGATATATGATTACGAGACGGATTATTGTTTTTTTTTTGTAAAAAACTGATTTGTACCATTTAAAAAATATTATTGATAATTGTTATATGGAGATGCATCTGAAATTTTAATCTTGCTGATGGTTTGACAAACAATGTGTCATTTATTTAAATCAATTCATCCGTTTGTGATATAAGTCTCTTTTGCCAGTCTTTCAAACTAGTTACACATGTTTTTACTGCTTTACTTTTATTTAACAACTAATAATTAACTTAAAAAAATGAGTAAAGAAGCAAGAAAGCTCTTTTGGTAAATTTCTATCAATTACAGCAATTATCAAAGGAAAAACCAACTTTGCAATACAAACAAAAGATACCATTGAAAATTTAAATTATGGAAGAGATATTATAGTTAAAGCAACATCTGTGATTAAATTTTGATTTACTATACTGTAAGTTGTTTACGCTATAAAAAATGTCGTGTGTGTTAAATAAGATATTTTACATCGGAAAATAAATAAAGAGTATGTCGTATGTATATGATACAATGTTTTAGGCGTTTCATATGGTTTTTTTTTATCGTATTTAAAGCTATCATTTATTTATTTAAGTCACAACATTATAAGTGTCAAAAAGATTTAAATTTAACTGATTTTATTTTCTTTTTTTATAATCACCTCTGCCGTCGAATGTAAACATCAGTGCAATAGAACAAATTATGGATTTTTGTCAGATTTGAATAACGTTTCTCCTTCTCGGTCTTCTGGTAAATATTTATAAATAAACGAGTGTGCTAAAAACTATTTAGACTACAGTTGTGATAACTACTTTTATCCTTGGTATGAAAATGCTACAAAAAACCACAGTCAGCCATTTCATTCACTACTGGCCTACTATCAACACTCTAAGCTAACACCGCGATTTCTTTATTTTCCGAATCAGCTCCGAAATGTTCTAGAAAACAAAACAGGTTGCTCGAAAGGATGTAAGTAACATCAGACGTCGACAGGTTGCATCTTGGATTAATAATACAAGAAATAGACTAAAAAATACAGGCAAATAATATAAAAGTCGTGATAATACAACCAGTTTGCGAAATCATTAAAACCGATGTGTTCAGGAAATTGTAGACAAAAATGTTCTTCAAAAAGTGAGTACCGATGGAAGAATTTCATTTTTAAAAATCTTGGAATTTAGGTTAGAGGGAAAAAGCAATGGGGTTTTGTAGCTTACTTAGTACTAAAACAAAACAAATCGAAAGGTTTTTACTGATACCGTATCAAGACGCAATTCTACTCTTATTTATAGACTTAAAGTGAAGAGAAATGATAGGGACGAATTTGTATCTATTTGTAAAAATTAAATCTGTTTTTAAATACTTTCTCTATAAGTGAACCGTTTGTCTACACTGCTTTGGAAAAACTAGACGTTACTTTTGGTTTGATATAAATAGATCAGAGATACTATCACAATCATCGTAAGGTGATAACTGAAAACGTTGTCAAAAGTGTTTGTGATCACATCAAGTCCATTTATCCTGTAGAATCTCATTACACACGAAATAGAAGTATTAATTTTTATTTGGATAGCGATTTGAATTTCCATTGCTTATTTGATTTATACAAGGAATTGTTTGACGAAAAGATATACTCCTCTATAGCTAATATTGAAAGGCAATATCGTGATATTGTTAACGAACATTTTAAATTGAGTTTATACGTTCCCAAAAAGAATCCAGTGGTTGCGTGGCTAAAAATTGTTTCTAGAGATGATGTATATTACACAAATGTCAAACTGAGGGAATATCGCGACAAGGACGGAAATAACCGCACAGAATTTAGAGACACCAATAATACAGAGATTAATGGATTTTTGGGCCTTTTGTTATTGACATCATGTCTTTAAGTCTAATCATGAAGGCATCAACGTTCTGTGTGATACTGATGGTTTGGGGGGAAAATATTTAGAATGGCATTCTCAGCATATAGATCTGCTGTACTGCTAATATGCCTACGATTTGATATACAAGGAGAAAGAGCGAATCGAGCTAAAACTGGTCCAGCTACCGCAATTTTTCACATTTTAAGGAGATTCAACCAAAATTCCCAAAATTCTTTTGTATTAGGTACTAATACTTCAGTCGATGGAATGCTACTCGGTTTTCGAGGGCAATGTAGGTTTAAAATGTATATATTGTGACGTCTTTTTATTGCTCTAATTTATTTGTCTTTATTCTAATTTATTGTCTATAATCTAATTTATTAAAACTCACGATAGCTAATTACTAATTTATTAAATAACTTTACAAATGTATTTATTTCACGTTTCGTTACATTTAAATATCGCGTTTACCGATCTTCTTATGACTGACTCAAATACAAAAATCTTTCATTTATATACACAACTGTTGTCATCTGGAACTTTCGGCAAACTTCCTGAATAATCTCGTATTTTGGTGAAGGCGCTCGACTCGTTTTTCAACCTCGAGACGTGGATGACTCACTAAAATTAGTGTCTAGAGATTTCTGTAAACAACTGGTAGCGAAGCTCAGGTATATTTTGACCTACAAATTACGAGAATCAATAAAAAAGAATTAGTCATAAAATATTTACAGTTCTATATGCCATAACATTTAAAATCGTAACATTGCCCCCCTCTTAAAAGATGGTTCCTCCTGGAACCTTGTCGGGACTGGAACTGGAACGACATGCTGATATCGGCAACTGGACCCTCTTTTACAACTTCCAGTTGTATAGAAATGACAAGGGACGGTTTTCTCTCCGCAGCAGTAACTATGCGGATTGCAACAGACTAACACCTGGACTTCGGTGTCTTTAAAGATTTCCTCCACCATGTTTCGTATAACCCTCCAATCTAATTGGCGGCACTCCAACTTTGGCATGGCTAACTTTTGCACGTCGGACTCTAGTACGTGCTCTCTCAACTGAAGTAAGGCTTCCCATACATCTCGGTAGGTAGGTTGGTCACGGGCAGTGTCTTTTGTTACCAGGTAGAAAAGGTAACGTGATGCATCTTGAAGTTTCAAGGTTTTACCAGGAGCTGGCACTTGGCATTGAAGTTCTGCAACTCGACCAAACTTCCTTCGAAAGACGGATGCCAACCCTGGTGCATCTTTGATACTGGCCGGGATGGTAAGGGCCAGTGAGTAGTCATCGGGAAGCGCGAGTAGATCTTGCCTTTCTTCAGTGGTAACACCATGTCTTGCTTTACCGGTACCTCCATAGGCACCCATGAATTCCTCAAACGTGAGGTCAGACACATCTTGGACTTGGTTTACTTCCACTTCTTCATCTACGTCGTGGTCACCCTCGAAAGACGCCAACCGGTTATGGTGTACTATCATCGGCTTTCCTCTCGGAAGCTTGCTTATTCGGTAAATAACATCATTGATCTTCTCCATAATGAGGTATGGACCTTCCAAAACTGCTGCAATTTGGGAGAACAACCTTTTCGCTTTTTGGGGTTATAAAGCCAGACTTTATCGTTCTTCTTAAAACACCCCTTTTCGGCTTGTGTATCGTACCGTTTCTTCATTCGGTCACTAGCGATTTGGAGATGGAAACGGACCAACTCGTGTACATCGTCCAATTTTCTTCGTAATTCGATCACATAATCTTCACCTGCTACATCTTCTCCAGGTCGACACCCAAACTCTAGATCACAAGGTAGTCGCATCTCGCGTCCGAATAGGACTCTGGCTGGTGTCTGGCCTGTTGATTCATTAACAGCAGATCTGTAGGCCATTGTGAAGAACGGAAGACATTGGTCCCAGTCTCGCTGATGATCGGATACCATCTTTGTCAAATACTTGCCAACTGTTCTATTCATTCGTTCTACCATACCATCCGATTGCGGATGATAAGCCGTAGTTCTTGTTTTCTTCATACCTAGTCTATCACATATTCCTTGGAATAAATCGCTTTCGAAGTTCCTGCCTTGGTCACTATGGATCTCCAAGGGCACTCCAAATCGGCTGATATATTCTTGGATCAACTTATCTGCAACGGTGGCGGCCTTCTGGTCTGGAAGTGCGTAAATCTCGACCCACTTAGTGAAGTAATCCATTACTACCAACATGTACTTGCCTCCATTATCACTTTCTGGAAATGGCCCAGCAATGTCCAAAGCTATTCTTTCAAACGGGCTTCCAACATTATATTGTCTCATAGGAGCTCTCCTTTTTCGATAAGGCCCGTTACTCGTAGCACAAATAGTACATTTCTTACACCATCACCATTCTTTTACATCGTCGGAACTGTTCATCCAATAAAACCGTTCCCGAATTCGCTGAAGGGTCTTTTTCACACCAAAATGCCCTCCTGATGGACTGTCGTGTAACTGACGAAGTACTTCGGCTATTCTGCTCTTTGGAATCACCAACTGTCTTCTCTTCTCTGAACCGTCATCATTTTCCAGGACTCGTTTGAGCAAGCCATCTTCCATGATAAATGAGTCCCACTGGGCCCAATACGTCTTAACTATTGAGCCTAGGTTCGATATTTCTTGCCAAGGTGGTCGACGGTTTTCTTCTTTCCATTTTCGGATTTTCTGTATAACTGGATCTCTCTCTTGTTCTTCCCTGATCGTGGTAGGCGTCCAGTCGTCGTGGACCACCGTCGTTCTTAGCACTGCTGCTTCCTTGGATTCCGTTTTGTTGCAGTGAGAACACTCTGCTGGGCATGGCCTTCTGGAAAGAGAATCAGCGTTTCGGTGGCTAACTCCGGCCCGGTGCTCAATCTTAAAATCATATTCTTGGAGTCGTTCGATCCACCTGGCTATCTGACCCTCTGGATTCTTAAACTGCATCAACCACTTAAGGGCGGCATGGTCGGTTCGGATTAAAAACTTCCTTCCATAGAGGTATTGATAGAAGTGCTCTACTGATTTCACTACTGCCAGAAGTTCTCTTCTCGTGACGCAATAATTCCGCTCAGGTTTTGAGAGAACTTTACTGAAATATCCAAGGACTCTTTCCTGTCCTCCCTGAATCTGGGACAGCACTCCTCCAATTCCCACATTACTTGCATCTGTATCTAAGATGAACTCTCCTTCTGGCAGTGGATACCCTAAAATCGGTGCTGTGATTAAATGCTTTTTTAAGGTCTCAAAGGCATTTTGGCAGTCTACATCCCAGCGGTATTCTCTTGCTTCCTCTGTAAGTCGCGTTAATGGTTTAGCGATATCTGCAAACTTCTTAATAAACCTCCGGTAATAAGTACATAGTCCAAGAAAACTTCTCACTTGATGTTTGTCAGTTTGTTTTGGCCATTCCTTAATGGAATCGATTTTTCCCTTATCCACGGCCACTCCTTCTTTACTGACTATATGACCCAGATAATTGACTTTACCTTGAAATAGCTGGCACTTCTTGGGGTTTAACATCAATTGGGCAGCTTTAAGTCGATTAAAAACGTTTTCTAAATTCTTCAGATGGTCCTCAAATGTCTCCCCCAAGACGATTATGTCGTCTAGATAAACTAGGCACGTTTTCCAAGATAACCCTCTCAACACATTTTCCATAAGTCTCTCAAATGTCGCAGGAGCGTTACAAAGTCCAAATGGCATAACGTTGAATTGCCATAATCCAGATCCTGTGGTGAAGGCTGTCTTTTCTTTATCTACCGGGTCCATTTCTACCTGCCAGTATCCAGACTTCAAATCCAAAGTAGAAAATAATTTACTTCCAGCCAATGTGTCTAATGTGTCATCAATCCGAGGCAGAGGATAACTATCTTTCTTGGTAACGTTGTTCAGCAAACGGTAATCCACACAGAACCTCGTTGTTCCGTCTTTCTTCTTAACCAGGACTACCGGGGAGACCCATGGGCTCGTAGAAGCTTCTATCACCCCGTATTTCTTTATTTCCTGAACAATCGTTTCAGCTTCCTCTCTTTTCGCCTGTGGTAATCGTCGAGCTGTTTGACGAATTGGCTTAGCATTACCAGTATCAATTCTATGCTTAACAACGGTAGTTCTTCCCGTCTTTCCTCCTTTCGGTACGAAAATATCACGATACTGCCGAAGAAATTCCCTTAATTTCCTTTTCTCAATCTGATTCAGAGACTGTCCAGCAGCTGCAACCATTTGATCAAATTTGTCGTTGGAATTATCAGACGTTGTCGTCTGACGAATTATGGATGTCACAGGTACACAAGTTCCTACTTTTGTCTCTTTCTTGATGATCACTGGGTAGTCATTGACATTGATAAGTCTAACAGGAATTTCTTTAGCCGAGGTCACCAATTCCTTTCCAATTATGATTCCACGGCCAACTTCGTCGTCATGGTTCCAAGGCTCCATCATAACAGGTGACCCTTCGTCCACAATTCCCTGTAGCCACGCTACTATGATTATTTCACTTCTCGCAGGCACGACTGTATCTTCTTTAACGGCTGCTTGCATAGTGTTGTCATCATGTGGATGGAGAAATACCTCCTCGTTACCAACTTTGATTACTATATTTTTAAAATCCAATTTTAATCCATGCGTATTCATTACGTCCATTCCTAATATAACATCCTCTTCGATGTCAGCAACTATAACAGTATGGACGAACTTTTCTGCTCCAATTCCTAATTGTACCTGGATTTCTCCATGAATGTTAGCATTTTCACCTGTAGCGGTCCGCAGTCGCAACCTCGTTGGTAACAGTTTCTTACGGCTGTTTATAACTGTCGGGCGAATAATGCTTCTGGTCGCTCCCGTATCCACCAACAACGTATGCTTTTTACCATTTATTTCTCCATCTACATATACACTATCTTCACGACATTTCAAAGAAGCTATTAGTATGAGAGGGTCTTTGGAAAAGTTCTGGGTCGAAGCTGCTCCCCTAAGGCCGACGCGTTCTGGTTTTGTCTTCGGTCTTATGGTCTTCGTTTTCTTGTGTGTCATGCTTTTCATCATATTAACGAGCTGGTCAAGTTTATCTTCATCTTCTTCCTCTTTTACAGTCCTAACTTTACTGTAACCGCCAGAGGCCTGCGTAGCTGACTCGTATTCGAGGGCGGCGGATAAGACATCAACCAGCGTCTTGTGACGAGCTAATCGTAGTGTTCTCTGCATTTCATGATCACGAAGACCATCAATAAACGTTTGAACGGCCAACTTTTCCATCATGTCTTCGGGAGCTGTTGGATAAGCATATCGCACTAATCTGGCAATATCTACCTCATATTCTTGAAGGGCCTCATCTTTCTTTTGTCTTCGATTTTTAAGCTGCGACTGATATACATGCTCCAAATGTTCGTGGCCATATCGCATATTTAACCTCTTCTTAAGTTGTTCAAAATCATCCGTCTCCTCTACGGCTATGGTCTGAAGCACATCCAAAGCATCTCCTCGAAGAGCGATAGTCAGGTTTACAGCCTTTTCTTTTTCAGACCATCCATTCGCTCTTGCAGCTGATTCGAACTGTTTCATGTAGTTGTTCCATGACGATTTTCCGTCGAAAGTTGGGACTTTGACATGAACGGAACTTCCGCTTCCTTCAAATTTCGGCCGTGTTTCCAACTTACATTTTGTCTCGTCTTCTTTTATCTCTACCGGATCTAAAGCTACCGTATTAATTGGTGGTAGCACTCTCGTGTTAGTTATCATGGTCTCTAACTGTTTGATTTTCTCTTCAACTTTATCAAATGTTTTAGAGACTTCTTCAAATTTCTCATTATTCTTTTTAGAAGTTACTTCCATCATTTGAGAAACATTTTCAAATTTCTCGTCGAATCTTCTAGACACATTTTCGAGTTTCTCGTCGTTTTGTCTACCTACTTCTTTAATAATTTGAGACGTTTCATCCAATCTTTTGGAAACAGTCTCGAATTTTCCATCAATTATTTTCGTTAAAACGGCTTCTTCTGCTGACTGGAACTGGAATGTCTCTGGGTCGTCTCCATTCTTGTTGAGAACAGTCTTCAGTCGTTCTTGGAGGATCTTCTTGGACCCGCTGCAGTCTTCATCGCGTTCTTCTAGTTGCTCACGCAACTGTTTCACTGAAAGTTCTACTAGCAGCATCTTTGGTCGGGCACACACGTACTTTTTAAATGTTCTTTCGTACAACGATCACTACTGGACAACGCGAATGTTCCCGACGAACAATACCTTTCAAAAGTTCAAAAGTCTTTTTCAAAAATCAAATTAAATTTATCTACAATCCCACTTCTGCACCACTGTGACGTCTTTTTATTGCTCTAATTTATTTGTCTTTATTCTAATTTATTGTCTATAATCTAATTTATTAAAACTCACGATAGCTAATTACTAATTTATTAAATAACTTTACAAATGTATTTATTTCACGTTTCGTTACATTTAAATATCGCGTTTACCGATCTTCTTATGACTGACTCAAATACAAAAATCTTTCATTTATATACACAACTGTTGTCATCTGGAACTTTCGGCAAACTTCCTGAATAATCTCGTATTTTGGTGAAGGCGCTCGACTCGTTTTTCAACCTCGAGACGTGGATGACTCACTAAAATTAGTGTCTAGAGATTTCTGTAAACAACTGGTAGCGAAGCTCAGGTATATTTTGACCTACAAATTACGAGAATCAATAAAAAAGAATTAGTCATAAAATATTTACAGTTCTATATGCCATAACATTTAAAATCGTAACAATATCCAGTAAACCCGAAAAATATGAAATAAAGGATCAATGTTTAGCAGATGCTCGTACTCACTATGTATACAACACTATATATATATATATATATATATATATATATATATATATATATATATATATATATATATATATATACATATATATATTCTGGAAAAGGATCTGGTGCATTAGAGGATTTGACTGCAGAAGAAAAAGAAAACTCTCTATTCCCTCCCAAGCAGTGATTCGCCTATGCAAGCTGATCTTTGACGGTAATAGAAATGTTACGGGCGACAACTGGTACACATCAGTGGAACTTGTAGCTGTTTTATTAAATAATAATTTTACATAAGTTGGCACTATGAAAAGGAATAAGAAAGAAATTCCTAAAGAGTTCCTACCATGTAGATCAAAATATGTAAACTCAACTTTATACGGATTTACAAAAACTATAACTATAATCTTTTGAGTGTCAATGAAAAATAGAGCTGTGCTTTTAATATTTTCGCTACATCACACGAAATTAGATAATATTAAAACTTGGTTACCGAAAATAAATGCGTGTTATAACAATACAAATGCATGCGTAGATTCAGTAGACCAAGAATGCACAAAATACTCGTGCATTCGAAGAACTAGTCACTGGCTAGCCGATGGCCATATTTTTTAGCATAATCGATATAAGTGCATTAAATGCATATATTATTTACTAAACTTGTACTAACAGAAAAAAATATACAAGACTAGAGCTTCTGAAGATTTTGGCACAGCAACTATATAAACCACTTCTTCGAGAACGGGAAATTAACCAACGCAACGTCTTTCAAGAGAACTAAGACTTAGCATTCAAAAGGTGCTAAGAATAAATCCTACCGAAAATGGCGATCATACAGATACCTTACCCAGGAACGCTAGAAATTACTGCTACTGATGTAAGCCAAAATTGAAAAGGAAGGCAAGTTTTCTGTGTATACACTATACACTGTAAATAACCGATCTGTTTGCAATAAAGTAAAAAAAATGTTTAGTTAATGTGTAAATAAGCGTGAAGAAATAGGATCAACTGGCCAATTTTTAAGACTTGCACAATTTTTTTTAGAATATAGTTTTAAAAACGTGTTTTAAAAAAATGTTTTTTGTTTGCAATTTCTTTTTTCATCAACGCAAACGTTAATAGCAGATTTTTCGGTTCATTAAATTTTTATTTTTCTATAAGTTGGTATTATTTTGTACTGTAGAACTTTTTATAATAAATATGCTTTCTTTAAATGTGTTTTTAACTTTCAATAACTCTAACATCACATTCAGAACACAAATTGTCAGTTTGACAACATGGAGTTCCAGGAACTCTACCACGTCGGTCGTTGGTGTAAAATTAATTAACCACGTTGGTTAAGGGTTAATGCTCTTAAGCAGTCAATATTTAACTTAAGTGGTTTCAACGTCGTAAATAAGGAAGGTACTTGCTTCATGTGGCATGAATATCATGGCAAAAGGGGCGTTAATGAGGTTTCTACGTGTTGAATGAAGTTTATTTCAAAACATAAGGACCTAGGCACAAATGAACTTAGATTTTGGTCGGATAATTGTGTGGGCCAAAACCACAATTGCATAGTATATGCCATGTATTTGTATACTGCATACACTTTAAAAGTACTTACTCGTCATTGATTTTTAGAAGATGAGCACAGTCAGAAAGAGGGTGATAGAATTTACGCTTTAATAGAAACATCCGCCAAAAACCATCTTACTTACACTCCACACGAGTGGTACTGTTTGGTATGTTGGGCTAAACAAGACGGTAAACCCTAATATAGTGATAGAAATGCACTAACGTCTTAAATTTTAAAATGTTGTTGCAAAGAAATTAGATCAAGAGCAACAATGAAGATAAAGTATAAAGTAACAACATAAAAGTAGTTTTTGTGAAACCTGAACATCCTATTAAATTGTTCTATAAATATAATAATCGTAATGATTATTATGTTCTATCGGTAACAAAAATTATGAAGCGGCAACGTTTAACTGATTCTTCTACATCAGTTGAACCAGTGTACCAAAGTACCTTCTTATTCCTAAAGCCAAAAAAGATAATTTATTGAATAATATGTATTTAACTCTCAAATTATCTCCAGTAGCTATCAAGGATTCTTAACATATGTCCCTTCGGTGAATTTAAGCGATAATGATTGCAATTCTGATTTTGGTCTCGCTTAGTTTAAAAATTATTACATAGTTGATTTCCAGAAAGATATTATTAAAATTATTTTTACTTTTTACCTTACTCTTATCTTATTTTAATTAATTGTACTAATTGTATTGTTTTTTTTTTATTATAGTTTATTTTTATGAACGAGAGAGTAATTAGCATAATTTTAACTGGTACCTCCGACCACTCCATGGGCGTGCTCAAGATTAATTGAAAAATTACTTTGAATAATTGTAAAAAATAAATGAATTATTTCAGTGTTATAAAGTGTTATGTGTATGTAAACAAAAGTGACCTCTTTTATCACACACTATATTAGAACTGACTGGCCTACATTAAAAAGAGTTTTAAAAAATTCACATTTTTTTTAATTTTTAAAAATTACAAAAGAGAAAAAAAGTTTTTAAAACCGTCTAAGGTATTTTAAATAGATATTAATATAAAACTTACAGCTACTTGTTACAAATCCAAATCAGATTCAGAAGATGAACTTTCAGAACCAAGATTTATAATAACTGGCTCGATCATTTTATCAGTAATATTGTCCAGCTTCCACATTTTTTCCTCTTCTTTAATAGTGTGATTTAATGCTTTTTCCCAGTTTTCAGGTTTTACATTATTTACGGCCTCCAAAAACAACTGTTTAACATCATGAATTTTAAAAGTGGTATTTTTCCTTGAAACTTCATTTTTTATCTGTGCCCATACCAGTTCAATCAGGTTTAATTCACAATGATATGGTGGGGATCTAAGTACTGTCATTCCACGATTTTTGGCAATTTCATCAATTTCGTATTTTTTAAATTTTTCTTTATAAAGGGCACAGAACGAATAAAGTTCCTTTCTTATAGTCCGGGATGGTACGTAATATTTTTTGAACTCAGCCAATTCTGCAAGTATTTTTTTAACCACTTGGTTGTGGGCAGTCCTTCTATAAGTCTGGAGTGATAACTTGCATTATCCACTAGTATTACACAGTTCTTAGGAAGAAGATCTATCATTTGTTCGAACCATTCTTGAAAGACATCAGCGTTCATGTCTTCATGGTAGTAACCGGTACGAGTTGATTCGAAAGTTAATAAACCACCTTCAACAAAACCGTCTGAACTGCCAATGTGTACTATTATCAGCTGGCGTCCCTTTCCTGATGGTGGGTTTAAACCAGTAGATAAGTTATTTACAAAAGCGTGCCTTTGACTTGTAATAGTTTCATTCTGCCAAAATTTATTTGGTGTATGACCCTCGTTGATCCATGTTTCATCAAGATAAAATATTTTTCTTTTTTGGTTTCTCATTTCCTTTATGGTTCTTAGAAAATGTCTTCTCCATATGACAATATCGCTTCTTTCTAATAAAATAGACTTTCTAGGATTCTTTTTCCAGTGGAAGCATATTTCTTTTAAAAAATTCCATAACGTACTTCGACTCATTTCTGGGTAATCCTTATCATCTCGAACTGAGACAAGAACTTTATCCAATGTTGGAAATTCTTGTCTAAAGAAGAATTCATGCACTTTCCGTCGAAGTTCTTCTTTAAAATGATATTCTAAACACAAAATAATATTATTTTAAGTACTACAGAGGATTTAATTACTATTTATAACTGGGAATAAGCCACAATTAAAGATAAAAAATACTTTTATTGACGTTTCAATTTCCAATTCGGAAATCGTTCTCAAAATACAAACAGTAAATTAAACAAATTTTGTTTTTTGTTACATAGTGAAAAAATTCTTCTAATAATTTAATTTTATCTGACTCACTTATATTGACAATTCAGACATACATTATGCATTTTAAAGTAGACGACTTTAAAATGATATTGCCAATATTGTTGAGTTGCGCTCCTAGGACGACTTTACTATAAGATAGTTCATTCGATTACATGAAATCAACTTTAACTTGAGAATATCCGTCAGAAAAAAATCATTGCATGTAATTCGTCTTTAAAAAGACAAACACATGACATGATGACAGTAAAATTCTCCTGTTAGTGATTCCATAGTAAATTATTAGGGAAAAACCAGGAAAAAAACCTCATAATACTATCCCGACATTGTAAGTATTTGTTCGTGAATTTAGTTTACCTTCAACAAACATCAAAATTCTGATTTTATATGTTACGTTATTTAAAAAACATCAATGATGTATCCTCTATATGCTACTGACTTACTAATACTGGTATTTTCTTATTAATAACTTCCTCTTTCAATATTGGATATTGATATAAATAAATACCAATATTGAAATAATATATATATATATATATATATATATATATATATATATATATATATATATATATATATATATTTAATAGATATAAATACCAATATTGAAAGAGGAAGTTATTAATAAGAAAATACCAGTATTAGTATGTCAGTAACATATAGAGGATACATCATTTATGTTTTTTAAATAACGTAACATATAAAATCAGAATTTTGATGTTTGTTGAAGGTAAACTAAATTCACGAACAAATACTTACAATGTCGGGATAGTATTATGAGGTTTTTTTCCTGGTTTTTCCCTCATAATTTACTATGGAATCACTAACAGGAGAATTTTACTGTCATCATGTCATGTGTTTGTCTTTTTAAAGACGAATTACATGCTATGATTTTTTTCTGACGGATATTCTCAAGTTAAAGTTGATTTCATGTAATCGAATGAACTATCTTATAGTAAAGTCGTCCCAGGAGCGCAACTCAACAATATTGGCAATATCATTTTAAAGTCGTCTACTTTAAAATGCATAATGTATGTCTGAATTGTCAATATAAATGAGTCAGATAAAATTAAATTATTAGAAGAATTTTTTCACTATGTAACAAAAAACAAAATTTGTTTAATTTACTGTTTGTATTTTGAGAACGATTTCCGAATTGGAAATTGAAATGTCAATAAACGTATTTTTTATCTTTAATTGTGGCTTATTCCCAGTTATAAATAGTAATTAATTTACAATGCCACAAGAAAATAGCTTCAGAACAATACAGAGGATTATTACCCACTTATTTGGAAAAATGTTAGCGACCTCTCAGTAGACTATTGAATGATTTGAATTTTAAATAGGTGTCCTATTTTTTATCGCAAGGAGTTTAAAAAATGCTTCAAAAATATACATCGATTTTATACAAACATAATCTCCAATTTTAAAATGTTTGTTTGTACCACCGTGTAAATTTTTAAAATAAAACAAAAAAATAATACGTATGTACTTACGCTTTTGCCACAACATGAGCAATAGACTTTATCCATATCCACAGATAGCTCTTTGTAAGATTTTATCCAAGTTGAAACATTGCTTATTTTCGGCATTTTTAAAGCACAGTAATTATTCACCATTAAAAATACAAATTGTTTACGCCTCCAATTTTAGTTAAGTAAAGCCCAGTGAAACTGACCGTCAAAATAAAAATTTTTACCTAGAGACATAAACTGGTTTACACAAACCGGTAATTCCAGTACAAAACGTGAAAAAACTATAAGCTGCTGTCTTTTATTAGTTACTATACCAAGAATTTAAATACCTAGTGATTAAAAAATAAAAATAAATATTGGCATTTTCATGTTATCTGTAAGTTTGAATATAAAAATATATAGTTGACACCAAATTTTAAAACTATAAACACTTTATGCTCACTTTTATAAAAATGTACAAAGTTTTACATTTTTGCATTTTTTATGCATAATATGCAATTTGCATATTTGCCTAAGTCTATATATATATATATATATATATATATATATATATATATATATATATATATATATATATATATATATATATATATAATATATATATATATTATATATATATATATATATATATATATATATATATATATTATAATATATATATATATATATATATATATATATATATATATATACGTTACTTTGATTACTATATTATATTTTCTTTTTTAGGTAAGTCGCTGATCCATTTACTTATCCAAATAATAACTTTGGAACTATAATAATAACTCTATTGTGGAAGATCATATTTTATGATATTTATTTGAGGACCACGATTCTCTATGCAATGTAAGTATGATATTGGATTATTCTTCGTTTCATTCTAGCGTCAGTTTCTTAATGTTAAATGGTTAAATGTTGGGTAAATGGTGCCTAAGATACTCATGGAACTTAAGGAATCTGTCATTATTAGACACCTGTCTAAGTTGGCGTTCAGTGCATTTTCTAGTGCTGTGTCAATTGCGAATAGTTCTCCTGTATATATATATATATATATATATATATATATATATATATATATATATATAATATATATATATATATATATATATATATATATATATATATATATATATATATATATATATATATATATATATATACTGTGCTAAAATTTAAGATTTTGTATGAAGCAGTCGTTGTGTATGAAGTTACATCTTACTCGTTTTTCTAATGTGAAGGCATAGGTATAAAGATATTGGTAATTCTGGTACTCATCAATCTTACTGTAAAATTGTTTAACCATAGAGGAAGCATTAAGTTGATTATTAGCCTTTGTTAAACTCATGTCTAGGAAGGGTTTTCTGACAATCTTAAGGGGAGCGGTTAAAAGGATGGTTTGGTATATTTTAGGGAAGACTATATTATTGCTGGTTGTGTATCTATTGAGTCTTTCATAAAAAGGAGGTTTAGATTTTTTCTGTTAAGACATGTGTAATGTGTAAAAACGAGAAGCAAAGACAATGTTTCTGACGGGATTTTCACTATTTACTGAAACGTTTGCAGCATATGCTAGGCTAAGATATTGTCTTCTTAATTTCAGAGGCATTTCTCCCACTTAACATAGTAAGCTATTTGTAGGTGTGGTACAAAAAGCTCCTAAGGCTATTCTTACAGCATTTTGGATTGTTTGCAACTCTTTCAAGTCATTTACTGGTAGACCCATACACTATTGAACCGTAATCGAATTTATATCTAATAAGGCTTTTGTATACTGTCAATAGGATATCTTGTGCCATATTTTGTTTGTATTGTATTATGATCAATGAGTATTTTTAAATAATATATATAGGATTTTTGTCGCAGTTCTCAAAGAATTAGTTTGTAAGCACTTTTAAAATTATATTTATTAAAATTATTAGGAAACACATATAATATATCTAATTCAGACAATATTTAAATATAAATTTATAATAACCTATTTTTAAACTGAAGTTAATATTACAATAATTAAATTATACTAACAAAATTTGTTACCTTTCTGTTACTGAATGCCTAAATGAAATTGTTTTCCAAAATAAAGGTTTTAATCGCCATTCAATGTCACCGTTATCAGCCTTTGGTTACCCTTATTTTTATGAAATCGCTTTTCCAAAATAGACCACAATATTGTTCTGAAGCTATTTTCTTGTGGCATTGTAAATTAATTACTATTAAACTGGGAATAAGCCACAATTAAAGATAAAAATAAGTTTATTGACGTTTCAATTTCCACTTCGGAAATCGTTCTCAAAATACAAACAGTAAATTAAACAAATTTTGTTTTTTGTTACACAGTGAAAAATTCTTCGAATAATTTAATTTTATCTGACTCATTTATATTGACAATTCAGACATACATTATGCATTTTAAAGTAGACGACTTTAAAATGATATTGCCAATATTGTTGAGTTGCGCTCCTGGGACGACTTTACTTATAAGATAGTTCATTCGATTACATGAAATCAACTTTAACTTGAGAATATCCGTCAGAAAAAAATCATAGCATGTAATTCGTCTTTAAAAAGACAAACACATGACACGATGACAGTAAAATTCTCCTGTTAGTGATTCTATAGTAAATTATGAGGGAAAACCAGGAAAAAAACCTCATAATACTATCCCGACATTGTAAGTATTTGTTCGTGAATTTAGTTTACCTTCAACAAACATCAAAATTCTGATTTTATATGTTACGTTATTTAAAAAACATAAATGATGCATCCTCTATATGTTACTGACTTACTAATACTGGTATTTTCTTATTAATAACTTCCTCTTTCAATATTGGTAACCAGATCCTACTACATTCTGCCGAAGAATTTGCGACACAATTGGCCTCATTTAGCATAATTAGAGCCGCTTCTTTGATTTTTCTTTTTTTACCATCCGTTTCTTTTAGGACTACATTTGAATTTTTCCATTGAACCCTATGTGCATTATCCCATGCGTGTTTACAGATTTGAGATCTATCAAATTCTTTATTTTTAATATAAGATTTATGTTCACTTATTTTAACATTTAATGCCCTTGATGACTCACTTAAATAAAACTGATCGCATTCACAAGGTATTTTATAAATGCAATTCTTTGTCCTTTCTTGTTCATTGTTAGGTTTGGTTTTGGACAAAATAGATCTCAACGTGTTTGTCGTTTTGAATGTTGTTGAAATGTTGAATTTATTTCCTATTCTTTTAAGTGTTTCTGATAGTCCTTTTATGTACGGTATTGTTATTTTCCTCATATTATTCCTTGTGTATGCTGTAGGATCTCGTTCTAAGTTGTTCTGTTCTATTCGATCGATTGTTGAAAATTCCTTATTTATAAACGATAAAGGATAATCATTTTTTAATAAAACAGATGTTAACAAATGTTTCTCCTCCAAGAACGAATTTTCATTAGAACAAGTAATTTTGGCTCTATCGGATAAGGATTTAATTATTCCCTTTTTTACATTAATATTGTGATTTGATTTGAAATTTAAATATCTGTTGGTGTGTGTTGGTTTTCTATACACCTGAGTCTCATATCCAGTATCGTTCTTAGAGATTAAAACATCCAGGAAAGGTAGCGTGTTATTATATTCCTTTTCCATGGTAAATGTTATTGTCTCTTCTTTATCGTTTATATCATTTAGGAATGTGTGCAACAACTCTGATCTATGGGTCCATATTGAGAATACATTATCTACATACCTCCACCATACTGTGGGTTTGAAATTTTGTTTAGAAATGATATTTGTTTCAAAATATTCCATAAATATATCTTTCATAAATCTCTTATAAGTTAAGTCGTCCCACGAGCGCAACTCAACAATATTGGCAATATCATTTTAAAGTCGTCTACTTTAAAATGTATAATGTATGTCTGAATTGTCAATATAAATGAGTGAGATAAAATTAAATTATTAGAAGAATTTTTCACTATGTAACAAAAAACAAAATTTGTTTACTGTTTGTATTTTGAGAACGATTTCCGAAGTGGAAATTGAAACGTCAATAAACGTATATTTATCTTTAATTGTGGCTTATTCCCAGTTTAACAGTAATTAATAGACCACAATGTTTCAATTAGCAGCTTTCACCAAATTAGTTTTCTTCTTATTAACATGTATCGTTGAGTATAATATTCTTTCTTCTTTACTTGATTGACTTTTAACTATTAATAATTTATATATTACTGTTTGCTTACTTTCTTTTCTATGAAAATTAACAAAAACTTGACTTTTTCCAAAATGAATTGTTACAGTTTGACTTCTCAATAATTAATCTTCTTTCTAATAATCTTTTTAATCCGCTCCTTACGCTCGAAGTGACAGCTTATTTATAAATATTTCAATGTTCGCGAATATTCTTGAAAGAAAAGAGGTTAGATACTTTTATTTTATACATATTTCAATGTTCGCGAATATTCTCGAAAGAAAAGAGGTTAGATTCTTCTATTTAGACTTTTTTGACGTGTTATTTTTAACTTCTAACATACTTCTTTTTAACACTATTTTAATCCATAACTATTTTTTCAAATGTCCACTTTCTGTTCAATTTCACCTGGATTCAGTGTTCCATATCACTTTTATTCACAAAATGTTCCAATATAACAATTTTACTCATCTTAATCTATTTATAATATCAAAACTATCAAAATAACCAAATACATTGCAAAATAAAAACTTTTTAAACAAACTATTATGCTAATTTCTTAAGGATGCCCTTATATAAATACTTTTTATTATATTCTCTAGTATATAACTTATACTCTAGTATAAATTACTTCTTTAATCGCTATATAAGTTCATTCGAAGTTTCTAAACATTTTGATTACCTTTCTTTCTCCGATATTTAATATTATCTTACTTGATCACATATATATTTTTAGTAGATATTATTTTCATCATGTTCAAATGTTGTTGAAAAGATTGTAATATTCATTGTTGTTTCAAGAAATGTCATTTTAAAGAAGTGTGTCAAGATGTATTTAGCTAAGTAGTTTCACTAAAATTGTATATTATATTAAAATAAAATAATTGTTACCATAAATTATGTGTTCATTGAAAAAAGACAAAGTTATGTGCTATATGCTCGTTCCTATAAACCGGTCAATTAAACGACCAAAAATGGACAATCAAATTAAAAATGATATTTGGTTACTGCTCGAATCGATGAAATGATAAGTTCTCTTGTAGAAAATATTTGATTGTTATTATGTATGTACGTATTGATAAATATCAACTGAAACATTAACGAATGTTGACAGTTGTAGATCCAAATTTTACTAAATAAATAATATATTTATATGTTCGATATTCGCTTCCCATTTGTCGGTCTATTTCCGAATTAATTTAATTTGTTTCAATCACGGACTGAAATATTCTCGATACAAAACTTCGACAGATTCATTAAAACATATTATGATAAATGCAAAAATAGTTGTAATATTTACCAAGTGAAAATATTTTACACATTTACACGTTGTGTTTACCACATTATACAAAATGGAAAATTAATTATATTAATCTATTTTTTAAGAATTTAACTATTAGTTTTGAGCATACAGTCAATTAAAATGTGATAGGTAGGCAGCAAATGTTATTAATTTAATAATTAAATGTTTAACAAATCAAACTTAATTAATATGTTAATAAAATTAACTGGTACAAACATAATGTCAAAAATTTCTCCCCTATTTTTCAGAAATTTTAGTTTCTAAAAAAAGTGAAAAGTTTCAATATCTACTTGTCTATATGTACCTATATGAAAAAACAAATTAGAATAAAAATAAAAACTGTCATTGCCCTAAGAATATTTATATATTAAGAGTATGTATTACATCGTTCGTTCTTCTTCTGTACACGTTCCGCTTTTGTACCTTGCACTGCCTACTTTATGGGACTGCATCTTCATCAAGTATCTAATTTTTATATAGCTAAACTCCTGGACGTCTATTTCTTTAGGTTCTTTTTTTGGCACCGTACGTACTTTCCCACTTGGATGTTTTCGGCAACCACCTTTTTTTTTGTTTTTGTGTACAGTCTAAAGACTGTACCAGGCCATGTCCCGTTAAGGATGACCTGGCGTGTGTTCGATTCAAAGTGGAAGGATCCATCTGCACGCAGTCCCCCCAGATGGGTCGTGCTCACAGATACACCCATAGCTCCCTGCCTGCCAACTAAATTCCACCCCCTTTATACAGGCTACTCATGCAGTAGGTCCTCTCCAGACCGGTGCATTACATGAATAGCCCGTCCCCTCTCTCTCTCTCTTTCGCCCTCTTTCTTACTCTCTTACCTACCTCTGCTTTAGATTCCTCTCTAATATCTCCTTCTTTCTGACAATTTGAGTTACTGCCTCCAATATTGCCTTGTACTCAGTCTTTCCTCTCATTGCTACCTGCATTATGGTATTTGTACTTACCCTACCTAGCTTTCTGTATAATTCGTTTCTGTCCTTATCAAATCTTCTGCACTCGAATACACAGTGCTCGGCCGTATCAGCCACTCCACAGTTAGGCTGCTATTCCTAGCAATTATCTTCTTCTGCTCATCCTTTCCGTAGGCTTCTGCCCTTTCCTCCACCATCAAGTGGATGGGTAACACACCCGCGAGCACTTGTATGGCCACCGTTGATGTTGTTCTGTATGCACGTGCTACCCTTAGTTGTGCTTTCCTTTGGACTTTCTCTAGCATTCGTATATATTTCTTTATGTTAAGGACTTGTTGCCATACCGGTGCCGCGTAAAGTATAGTAGTGTGGACCACTTCCATTATAATTCTCCTTTTGGCGGTTCCCGGACCCCCCATATTGGGCATAATCCTTGTCAGCGCCGCAGTCCTCGCCTCTGCCTTGCTAACGACATATTTCACGTGCTCGAAAAAAGTTCACCTCGTATCTAGGACTACTCCCAATTACTTCACTTTTTTGGCATGTACGATCCTTTCTCCAGGACAAAAACTATATGGCCTCTGCCCCTCGGACCCTTGAGCATCATAGCTTCAGTTTTCTCGGCCGCTAGCATGAGATCTCTGCTTCTTATCCACGTCTTCACTTTGTTGAGGGCTCGATTTCCTCTCTGTATGATTGACCAGTTTTTATTGTGTTCCACTAGCACCACCAGATCATCCGCATATGCTATTGCCTGTACGCCGGTGCCCAGGTCGGTCTCCAAAATCTCGTACAGAAAATTCCAAAGCAATAGCCCCAGTACGGAGCCTTGCGGCACTTCTGCCGTGATTCTCATAAAGTTCCCTCTCGCAATGTTAATGCATCTATCTGTAAAGTAGTTCCTAAATAAATTCTGCAAATAGGAAGATATCCCCAAGTCGCACAGCAGTCTAACGATAATTTTCCAGCTAGCGCTATTACAAGCATTTCTTATATCAAGGAAGAAAGCCACCATCCAGCTGCTACTTTATATGGATATCTCCCTTTTGATCCTGCTTATAGCCTCTACCGCAGGTTTTCCTTTCCTGAACCCATACTGCCGATCGGATATGCCACCCTTCTCCATTATTTGCCTCTCTAGCCTTGTCTTCACAAGAATCGCAACCACCTAGCTTGACTGTGATTCGATGGTTAATCAATCTCTATTTTTGACAACGTATTCTCTGTGAACGAGTTTTCTTGAGAATATCTCTTGTCTTTAGAAGTCTTCTTGTGGTCTGGCGGAAAAAAAATGTTTAGTCTATTCTCGGCCGCCTCAATCACCGGGAGCCTCGCTTAGATTGTGTAGTGTTGCCATGTCGACACTTTAAATAGTATATAGCAAGCTGGTTTTATTCTCTTAACACGAACTTTTAAACAAAACCGTAGTATATATAATTATTTCTGAAATTTTGCATAAGTAAAATTTTTGTGCTTTTTAATTTGCTTAGGACATACAAATACTACACAATTCGCATGTTCGATTTTATGCAATTAATATTGATTTAACACTGCTTCCTTTTATTGCTTAAGGGTTCCTCTAATATTTACAACACTTTTATCTACCGCCAAATGTTCAATTGTTTGAGAAATTTGAACACTACTGGAGTCCACTTTCTGTTTCACATATTCTGCGTTAAGTTCGCCAATAATTTGTATAATTAAATCGCGGAGCAATTTACTTTTTTTTTTTCGGTATTTCTTTATGTACAGTAAATTAATTTGTTGCTGCCAAATCCAACACGTTAAAGAACACAAGCGTAGGCTAGCTTCGGCTACGAGCTCTCACTGTATATGTGCGTGCCATTTGATTGACTGTATCAATACCAAATTTTGTTGCGTTATAAAAAGCAATCGTTTCAGAAAGTTTTTTAGCATCTTTCCTAATTTCAAATTGTGGAAGTATGTAAGTTGAGATCATTACATTTTTTTCGGCTTTCTTTAGTAGACAATAAAGAGTTGTATCGTTGATCGACTTCACAATAAATGATTCAAAACGAAAATTTCGAATCGTTTGGTACAAAAAAGAAACCTTTTTTTTTTAATGGCAATACTAGTATTTTGGTCATACATTTTTTTTACAATGGCAAAGATGTAAAAAAGTTGTTGGTAGTGATATTTCTTTCTTTATTTTGTTACAAATGGCTGAAACATTTTTGGAATAAAGTGTTTTGGTAGTGACTGCGTTTTGTGTTCTTCATCCTTTCCTAAATACTGAAATCCATTTCACAGGTATTTGACATCAAGGTCAACCAAGAGTACCAACAATGTACCTATTAAAAAAATGGACAGCGAATTTTAGAAGGAAATAGCTGCTGGTCGCCAGTAAAGTATGCGCTTGAAATATAGCACAGTTAACAGTTTCAGTAAATTTGTACCAAACTTTTGATGTCAACGCAAACTTCTCTGTGGTAATTCGCAAGGATCAATTCTTTTTAAGTCAAATCGTAGGTACTTGATTATCTCCTTAAACGCATTCCTGCATATAGCTTGTTTAAAAACATATGGCCCATACTTTGGACCACATTCATATATTATTGACTTATTTTATAGGCACAGTGAACACAAACAAAGCAACAAATGCCTCGGGTTCTAAAAGGTAAATGGTATATGTCTCATTAGTTGATTGTTGTTTGTCATTGGTCTCTGTAAAAATAGATAGATATAGATAGATCTTTATTTAAATAGGAACCCTAATATACATACAATATAAATAAAGTACACTATAAATTTTTGATATGTTGTTTAAGTAACAGTTTGAAATTATTAAGACTAGTACATTTTTTTACAGATGTTGGTAACTGATTAAATTTAACGAAGCTTTTAAAAAAGAGCGAATTCATCGTACTTTTATACATAGTTCTAGGTACATATATGTCATCTAAACCTCGGGTATTATACGAATGAATACTTTTGTTGAAAGAAATGAATTCTTGAAAATATTCAGGTGATAAGCCATATACTATTTTGAAGACCAAAATCATGGTGAAACAAAACAGTCTATTTTCAACAGAAAACCAATTTAGAGTATTTAACATTGTCCCAATTGGGGTACGGTGATTTGTTTAAAGAATTATTCTCATTCCACGGTTCTATAATTTTTGTAGCATGTTAAGTTTGTTAAGGTAAAATAAATATAAAATTGATGAGCAATAGTCAAAATAAAATTGAATAATAATTGTGCTATATACTGTTATTTTTCTTCCATTGATAAATTTTGAGATATTCTACTAAGAAAGTAAAGTTTTTTTGATATTTTTTTATGAACGTACTCGAAGTGACTCTCAAAATTCAGAATATTATCAAGCTGGAATCCCAAATGTTTAAATATTGTGACAATTTCAATTTTTTTATTATTAAGACTTAAATTTATGATTTCAGAATCAAGCAAGCTATATTTATGTTTGATTGTGAAAATCATTGCATTTGTTTTTTTCACATTCAACTTCAGTTTATTCATTTTTAAATATTATTAACCATATCTAAAATAGTGTTCATTTTTTGAATAGCTAACTCAAAATTTTTACCACTACAACAGATTAGAGTATCATCGGCAAAAAGATTAATAAATTCACAAATTACAAAAATATCGATATCGTTAATGTACAGAATAAATAAAAGGGGGCCTAATACACTACCTTGAGGAATCCCTGTATTACTATTCATTTCAGATGACAATTGGTCTTTAAATCGAACTTTCTGTTTGCGAATTTGCGAACAATTTTCTAACCACGCAATTACTGTACCTTCTATACCATATTGTTTAAGTTTAGAAATCATTATTGTTCTGTCAGTTTTTCAAAAACCTTTTTTTAAATCAAGAAATACACCGACTACGTACTTACTTTTATCTACTTTACTCTTTATGTGACATAATGTAACTTGTAACGCTGATTCACAAGAGAATTTTTTTCGAAAACCTGATTGATTATTAATTAAGATTTTATTTTTAGTTACATGTTCTAAGAATTGTTCATAAACAGCAATTTCTAATATTTTCTCTATAGGAGGTAAAGTATTGATTGGTCGGAATTCTTCAGCTTTGATAGTGTTGGGTATTTTTTGATAGGGGTAATAGTACTTATTTTTAATACATCAGGAATTCTACCCGTAGTAAGAGATGTATTAATTAAATTTAACATAATGTGCCCAATGGTTTCAAAGACCATCTTTACCATTCTGCAATTTAACGTTTCATGTAGTGAGAATTTATTATCCAAATTGCCAACAATTTTTCGCAAATCCTGCATAGAAAGCGTTTCAAATTTTTCAAAATTTAAATATAGATTACTATTTACATTACACTATGTTTCAAAACTATCAATACTTTGAACAATACTTTCAACAAAATACTCATTAAAACTGCTAGCTATTTCTACTCCGTTTGTTAACCGTTTTAGACCAGTAGTATTTTCAGTGTTTGGCATTTCTCGACTATTATTATTGATTAATTTTTTTAAAGTTTTCCACATTTTTAAGATTGTTTCTATACCTACCTGTCTATATTGTTAAATAGAACCGCTCTTTTTTTAGCTTTAACATATTTACTACCTCATTTTTATGTCTCTTAAAAGCCTGCCATATTTGTTGTTTTTCAATGACATCAATACATTTTGTAAAATATTTATAAGCCCTACCACGTTGTTTAATTTGTTTAAACACCTTATAATCAAACCAAAGTAATCTTGATTGAAAGTGGCATTTTACAATTGGTATTATGTCATTGATAACATTTTCACAATTTTGTAAAACTTCCTGGTAAATGATTAACATCAACAGAACTTAAAATAAAGTGACACATGATAAGATTAGTTTAGATTCTATCTAAGTTTTGATTACATAAATTTCTAAACTTGGACATATTACCATCAGATATATTCTAACTATTATTATTGGAGATATTTACTGAAATAACAGAATGATCAGTAATTTTTGGACAATCGTGAACGAACACAAGCATTTAATCTACCAAAGTGTTACTAGTGTCAGTAATACGGGTAGAATCAATAATATATTGTTTTATCCCATAAGCCAAAAACAATTTTTTAATTTTTTCACCATAGAACATTTACATTCATACTTTGTACTGGCACACCTTCACTAGACGAATCAGTGAATGTGTCAATCATATTTCTTAAATAATTTTTTATTTAATTTAACAATTTACATCAACTTATGACATTCACTGTAATTCATCCGTCACTACATATTTTATCTTATGACCATTTCAATTTTTTTCTTTTAAGCATCAATAATCCTAGAAAATCCTTACTTTTTTAATCAAATTCAAATAATTTTTATCATTGTTGTTTGTTTGTGTTTAAATGACTGCGGACACTAAATCCATTCGCCAATCTTACAATTTGAGGTGTAGTATGTATGTGTGTGTAGAGTAATTGTCTTGATACTTAGCAAAGTCGACGTCATTGTCTTTGCTAAGAGACGCTAATTGTATCCGAACGTCTGCGGTCCCTCCGGTGTGTACCGATCACACAAGGATAGAAATTATTTTCATTTATTAATTTTTTTTTTAATAAACGAAAATTTCCACCCAGGTGGGATTCGAACTCACGACCTTTAGGTTTAAAGGCAGGCGCTCTTACCACTGAGCCACAGAGGGGGTTAATTTTTATCATAAAACAATAGTAATTTAAAATTTCCCTTACACATATACAACAGACTCTACAGTTGACAATCAAATTTCCAATACAATTATTTTTACTTATTCATCATTACTGTTACCTTATTCATACACAATTAGTTATAATTACATACAGGATAATAAACCCTCCCCCAGTGGTATTCTTCTCCTTAACGTGCCCTGTCAAGTCCCTTTGACGTTGGCGATTAACATGGCGAAACTGTCTCTGTCTCGAGCTATTCAAATAGTTGCTCAGCTTTCTTTGTTCCTGTCCACTCCCTGACATTCTTCAACCAAGAGGCCTGCATTCTACCAATTCCTCTGCGTCCTTCGATTTTACCCATCATAATAAGTTAAAGAATATTATAACGGTCTCCCCTTACTACGTGTCCAAAATAGGCCATCTTTCTACATTTGATGTTATCAAGCAGCTCGCGAGTAGCATTGGCTCTCTCAAGGACTGCCACATTTGTCAGCATAGCCGTCAATGGAATTTTTAGTATACGTCTGTGCAGCCACATTTTAAAGGCCTCCAGACGATTAATGGTGGATATTTTTAATTTCCATGCTTACAAACCGGTGCCACACCGGTTTCGACCACTACAGTTTTCTGGTCATCATCAGGTCACCGTTAACATACAATTTTTATAAAGATAAAAAAATTACATATTGTAATACTACTAATTTAACCTAATATTACATCAGATATGGTACAAAAGATGTCAGTATGATTTATGTTAGTTAAAATTGAAGAGTGTCTGGTTTTTATTGAATGTTATGGTTAAGTTAGTATTAAAATAATATAAGCAGTACTTACATTCCGGTACACGGTCTATGTGTAAGATGAAGTTACTTCTTCTTAAGTAAAACAGCTTCCACAATAAATGCTCTACATGACCGTCTCTAATACTAATCTTAAACCAATAAATTCAATACAAACGACCTCCTTACGGACATGTCTAAGTGCGTTTCGATCTAGCCCTGCCGAAAGCATATGCACTAAAGATTTGGAACCTTCTCTTTTCATACGAAGTCAGCTTTTACTCTCTATTATTATACAGCTTTTTCACTACAGTTTCAGCCAACCCAAAAAAACCCAGTAATTAAGCTCATCAACATCCACCACGATCCTGAAAATAGAGACAGATCTGTTTACCCCCTATCAAAATTAGTAATTTTGCTTCACATCTGCTTGTGAACACTGTTATTCTCACTGCTTTACAGTAGAACACTTACTCGTTGAGTGCAGTTACAATATACTATCTAGACTAGCGCATAATATAAACGGTAACCTAAAACAGATACTTAGTTCGCCAAATGTGTACAGTGCTCTAATTGACTTTTTAAAAGATTGCAGATTATATTATCGTATATAACAAATATTCTAACATTGTTCCTTAAAAAAAAACAAAGTTTTTAACACTATATCCTTAAAAATCTAATGTAACTTATTATATTTACCTTATATAATGTAATAATCTTATATCTATAATGTAATACTCCAGACGTTTTTGTACCCATGTCAATGGCCATAGATGTCGAGACACGTTAATTTCAACAAAAAAAAATCTTCATTTTGTTCGAATGGTCAGTATTACATTTTTTCATAAAATTGTGTGTCCATTTTACGAGAAAACTTTTAGTCTATTTTTCTAAAACGTGCTCAAATAAACTATTACTCCCAAGACAATAATATCTGATAAATATGTTACAGCAAGAAATATAGCTTAATCATGTGAATGAGGAGACTATACGTTACATCGATGCGGCGTGAATTTGTCGGGAAATGGAGTGCTGTTTGTTGTTTTTAGTGGGAATAAAAGCTCTATTATTGTTGCAGACAAAAGAATGACTTGAATCAAATACGATAGACATTCTTAAACAATATTATAGACAAACAATATTTCTGTTTATATTGCTAACAATTAATGGCTTTAAAATATTTGATAATTTTAATCATTCTGAGTGAACAAAAAAAAAGAATTAGCATTAAATGATACATCAGATTATAAGTAGAGAAAAACTTCAAGAAATAAATTTTCTACTATTATATAAGATGCTTAAAAGAGTATTTAAGCTGCGGTTTAAAAGTTTCCTCTTTTATTAACTTTTTCCATATTTTTCTTTTTCTCAAGATTTAAGTCAGCCGTACTCAATCTGTTATACGCGTACTACTGGTGGTGCGCTAAGCACTTAAAGTTATTATAAATATTATAATAAAATTTACTAACAAATGTTATCTTTTAGTCTCTGCATGGCAACGATGTGAGTTTAAAACCACAGGCGCGTAATGTCTTATAAATTGTTAGCAACACTGGAATCACGGCAAATTGTTACAGCCCTTGACAATAGTGTTCTGTGACATTATGTTACCGGAAAGGCTATTGGGCGCGAAAAATTCATCAAAAAAGAAGATTATATTTCAAGCTTATCTTCACGTAGTTTTGATTTGTTTTGGTTAAATTTAAAAAGTTCTTTACAAAAATATAAAATAGCAAGCAAAACACCAAAGAAAAAGACATCTGCTAAGCAGTTAAATTATTTAGTAAACTTTGTCTAAATAAATAACACCACAGACTAAAAAATAAAGTACTTACAAAAATGAGTCAACCGCTAATTTATATCAACAAGTCAACAAATAAAAGTCAAAACAATAAAGATACCAATGCGCAAGCGTCAAGACCAATTTCGATGTCGAAACTTGATCTCGACAGAGCTTGTCTAGTCGAAATCAGTTCTCTCAGTTGCCTTCTGAAGTACGTGACCGGTATGTGTTTTTAAGGGAAATCAATTTTGAACTACGTGATCGGTTACTGGATGAATTGTGGTTCACAACACTAGCTTACTTAACAGACCTATTTAATCGATTAAATGACCTAAACTTAAGCCTACAAGGTAAATCACATAATCGATTTTCTGTAAACGACAAAATAAATGTTTTTATCGAGAAATGTTATGATGAAAAATAGTGTTCCAAACAAAGACTTGCAGTTGTGTACCGATTTTAAAAAAATGTTGTGATTGAGCATAAAATAAAGATTAAAAATAATCTTATTTTAAGCATAAGACAGCAATGTCGTATGCTCATTGATAGTTTTAAATAATATTTTGACTAAAACTATGGTCAGTTTCTTTGGATATGACAACCATTTATTTTGGATAGCATTTCTGAAACATTATAACAGGATGAAAACAAGTCTTTAATAGAACTATCTTGTGATGTGGGTTTAAAAATAGAGTTTTAAAAATTATAATTAGCCGATTTCTGGCTAAATATTAAAAATGAATATCTAGCCTTATTAAAAAAAGCATTGTTATTTTTATTTCCTTTTACGACCACCTACCTGGGTCAAGCTGGATTTTTCTCTATGCTACAAGTGAAAAGTGATAAATAAATTTCGTAGTAGGCTGAATCTTGATCCATATTTTTTATGAATGAAACTAAGCTCAATTGATTCTGATATCGATTCATGTTGATTTTTTAATTATCGTGTCATCCTTTATGCATTAATTTTAACAATACTTAGGTATGCTTATTTAGGTAAATTTTAAGTTCTACTTACCTTTTCATGATCGCTTCAATGTTTTTTTTATGAATAATTACTTTTTGTAAGCTAAACAAGAAAACTATGAATATTTATTAAAAGTTTTTGTAGCGGCATTATGTAAACACTAAACTCTATCTAAGGTCTCAAGTTCTACGTAAAGTTAAAACTTTTATAATATAATAAAACATGCGTGACATTCTATTTTAGTTTTATTTTATCGGTTAATTCTCCTACACTTTAATACACTTTTATAATGCATAAGCAGCCTTAAGGGGCAGTCCATCTCGAAACCCAATATCTCGCTCTAAGAGAATATACAAAGTTAAGGGAAACTTAGTATGTTAATATTAGTTCACTTATCCTTGTTTGACTAAGTTTCGACTAACTTCCCTTTAATACTGACAGGGTAGTTAGCACCAATTGCAAGGAGATTATAGTTGATATCCTCGATGCACATCTAGTAACACCTAATTATCATATTATTTGTTTAATTTACGAATACAATATAGTTTCGTTAATAAATCGAAAATATGTAATAAATATCATAATTTAAAGTTATAGTTAAGCAAACGGTTATTGAAAATAAGTTTGTTTTTTTAAATTATAATAAAAAGTATGATTAAAATTCAATACTATAACAAAAAAGACTAAAAAATAGGAAATATTTATTTTCTTCAATGTATATTAAAAAATAAAATGCGATAATGTATATTATTATTATTTACTTATTTTTCTAAGCTTTAATGAAAAATACAGTGAAATAATATGTGCAGTTGAACCAAAGATAACAATTTTTGGCGATAGTTTTAAAAATAATTTTTTCTATTTAATTTCCTTTTAGGTATATTTCGTAATTATATTTATTATTTGTTAGAAGAAAGTTTTGAAATGTTTGCTGTTAATTGTAACAAGTTTTATTCAGTTTTGTTCCTTGGAGTCCCGTCGCACTGCGTTTAGTAACTAACGACAGGTATATATTTTGCATAATATGCTAAAAACCAAGTTAAATACAAATAAACTCCAAATTTATCAAGCGACCGAAATTCCCGTATCTCGAAGTCAGCGCTCTCGGGGATTCCCAATTTATTTCATACGCAGACGTGTTTGTCTCACCATATCATTACAGTTTTAGTTCTAGTTTTAGTTCTAGTTCTTTTGTTTAGTTACGTTTGCAGTGATTGTCGTGTACGTGCTTTATAAAAATGAGTTGAAACACAGAAATTTCGAAATCCGAAAAGGTAACTGATGAAGGACTATTTGGCGATATTAGAAACAGACACGCACGACAGTTATTTTATTGATTTGGTACTTGAAGGTAGTTCAAGTAATATCGAAGGAACCGATGTAGTGACAGAAATTGATCAGTGTTGCAAGTTAGTGATAGTAAGATTAGTAATAAATCAGTTAATTACACAGAAAATTAAACTTGTAGAGGGCTGAAAACCATAGGGTTCCAAGCGACAGTTTGCACTAAATTTGTTTTTTAACAGAAATTTAGTGTTATTTAAATTTTGCGAAGAATGGTAATGAAAGTTCTGCCATTCGTTGACAGATAGCGCCATAGTCAACTATGAAATATAGTTCCAAGTGCACGAAATGCTTTAAAGTTAGAACCATATTGTACCATGTACTACAGTAAAAATATTGGTAAAAGTTAACTGTTAGTTTTATCAGTTAAAATCTCTGTGTCCGAAAATTAATCTTGTGCGGATTATTGTAGCTCTAGTTCTGAATATCTACCAGAAAATAGCAGTGGAAACAAATGGTAACCTAATAAACATTGTCTTTACATTTCAGAAAAAAAAAAATGGAACCTCGCTTTTCTGGGCAGTCACTGATTACTTCTGATATTTCTAGTACTTTTAACACAGTTGTGATAAGAAATAACGGGTATTTACTCCTGCAATACCAGTAAAAAGAAGGTACATTTTTTTATAAAAGTATAAAACAATTTTAATACATACTTTATGGGGTGGCAGATACATATTTATGCGAACTGTTATAACAAATAAAACAAAACTTATAATCCAAAAATTTATTACTGAAGTAGATTTCTTACTGTCTTGACTAACAAAATAATGTTTAGGCTAAATTTCGAAACTAAAGAGTCCTCTTAAGCTTTCGATAAAAGTGTAGTAAGTTCAATGAAAGAAATCAATAACATTCATAATATTCTTGATCCAAACAATCATGTTTTTGCCTTCTAAAAGCAAGACAAATTAAATAGTATGTAAAACTATCTGTAATGTAAGCGTAGCAAGTGAGTGAGAAGTTGGAGTAAAGGGATAATGGAACAATAAGTAGCATAGAAAAGATAATAATTATTCGAGATAATTATTATATATTCCAAATTAAATAAGGGATAATTAATACAGTTAACTTATACATTTAAATTATACAAAGTATAACAATTGACCTAGTTATGGCATTGTTTGATAATTGTTTAAACGTATAAAAAGCACGAAACTATTAACAACAACAGCCGTGACCCAAATAGGCACATAACGCCAAAACTGCAACTCAGCGAACCTACGACCTTGGTACTAGAACCGGCGTTGAAAGTACGACCACAATAAAACAAGAAAAAACGACGGACGCCAGACAGTCGGTAGTCAGTAGTCAGTCAGTCAGTAATAGCGGGCCACCGTGACGGGGACGCGACAGCGTCCCGTACGCGTCCAGTACGCGAGACAGTCGGTGATTTTCCGGGGGCCGGGTATCTTCTGTCAGAATTCGCGTGTAGTCCGGTTATTGTGGCAGCTCGAAAGTTCGCAACCCTCAACTGACCGAGTTCCAGAAGACTGAACGTGTCGTGGTTGAAGCCCTAATATACACATAAGGTAACAGATTTCTTATACTAACCTGTGTAATTATATTTGTACCTCTGTCAACTTTTCACTATCTTGCTACATCGTCTCCCGACGCGCAGAATAACGTGTTAACGATTGTATTAGGAACTTCAGGGTAGATTCAATATATTGTTGACTCTAATATGGTTTTTTTTTGTTCCTTCGTCCGACTCACTAGAGACTAGGAGAACACGAGAATTCTGCGTATACATATCTCCGGCTTCAAAAGGTAAGCCGCATAACTTCTTCTCCTCGTTACAGGACCTGTCCCAGTTTATTACATTGGTGACAGCGGTCCCGGTTTGGGGGAATTTCGGTAAATAGGGATAATTAAGTCACTTCTTCAGTATCCTTGTAAACTTTTGCAAGTTTTGTAGCTATAAGAAGCCTTCATCGTTTCATTTCGCCAGTGACATTCCAATTTTTTTTCTTCTCTTTCCTAAGACGACAACAGATTAAAGAAACAGTGAGGTATCCAGTAAATATTGTGTGGAGTGCAGGACTCCCTCTTCTGGAAGAAAATCCTTTTTCTCTCTTTGTTATATAAACTTGTTAGTGGTTTTACACAAATTATTCGTATATAGTAGATTTTTTTTTTTTTGTCTTGTATCACTGGAAAATAACCTCATATCAATTCCTTCCCGAGACTTAGAATCCTAAATTAAGATAGGTGAATTGCTTTTATGATATATGTGAAGAGATGACAAGTACAAATTTTTTTCAAAAATACATACTAACACATTATATGATGTTCTCTATATAATTGTTTTTAATTACCATAATATTGCACTAAAAATATAAACTATACTGTCTAACAGAACATATGATACAATATGGCATAACAGAGATTAGTAATTATCAGTCGATTATATGAATTGGATATAATTATTCGAAGAAATAATAAATATATTGTTTACTAACTAGTTGAATATAAAGAATTTAAGTTAGTAGGTCAAGATCAAGTTCATTTGAGTGTACGAGTTTATTGCTTTCAAAAAGCGCAAAATATAAATTCTTTAAATATTGTTTTACTAACTAACGGTTTACATAAATATTATCAAATTCTTTTGTTTAATGTATCAAGTGAAAGTGAAATATGATACTATTTGCTCGACGTGTGTTTGAAAAATATTAAACGCGCTTGGTCAAGTAATATACACTGAAAAATTAGATATGATTTTGGCTAACTAATTAATTAGGGTAAAATTGGGATATTTGGAATTGAAAAAAATAGCGTTTGATTTGTAAAAAGGAAAAGAATTTAATAGAGTTTAATTTTTCAAAAAAATAAATACTAACACCTTAGTTGATATGTGAGTATTGATTGATTGATCGATTATTATTTGATTTGATTATTTATTATTTTATACAGATTTGTTTTATAACTTCGGCAGCGTATATTTCTAAGCTCTTTTATTTAACAAAAATTTAATTCTTTATACAATTGTTGGTTAACTTCATAAATTGGCACATCATACTGAGATGGACATATAAAAGAGGGAAAAGAATTTAATGGAGCTTTGGAAGATGACTGACCGTGGCGTCAGAAAATCTTTTTCACTATTTTGGAATTATTTCCACGAACATATGAGTTCGGGAATCGATGCATCGCAAGGAAAATGCATAGAAGCACGTAAAGTGGTTCTTTGGGTTGTGGCCCATATTTAAAGAAAATTTAAATGGGATGTGGCGTCAGAAAATCTTTTTTCACTATTTTGGAATGATTTCCACGAACATATGAGTTCGGGAATGGATCCATTATGGAATAGTCAAGATTTTGTAGACGTAGAGCTTGCATCGCAAGGAAAATGCGTAGAAGCACGTAATGTGGTTCTTTGGGCTGTGGCCCATATTTAAAGAAAATTTGAGTCGAATCGTTGTCAACGTCCTATAGTGATTTTGACAAACGTAACTTGCGAGACACTAGGAGGCTTGCTACAGTTTATGTACCAGGGAAAAGTGCAAATTGGACAGGAAGACCTAAGGGCCTTCACTGAAGCGGCCGAATCGTTGCAAAGGCAAGGACTCGCTGGAGACGGAAAAAAGTATAATAGTTACTATCGTTTAAAGTAACTTGCTACAATTTATGTACCAGGAAAAGTGCAAATTGGACAGGAAGACCTAAGGGCCTTCACTGAAGCACTGAATCGTTGCTAAGGCAAGGACTCGCTGGAGACGGAAAATTCATAGTTAGTTACTATCGTTTAAAGTAACAATATAGAGACTTTGGACGAAGAAGGTACTTTGAATGTACAAGAGTTTAAGCCAGTTTCTTTGCTTGAGACAAAGAAGCAGAACCATAAATAAGAAAGAATAATCAGTGGACACAGGTGGGATGCCACAGAAATAGAGGCATATCTCACACAGCATGCGAAGGTGAATACAGTGCCAGAAGTACATTTTTTTACAGGAATGTAGGCAAGCTGTATATGGTTCGACCTTAAGGGGTGAAACTTACGTCAAGTAGGAGGCTGCTAAGGGGATAAGCTAGGGTGGTACTAGAATCCCAACCCGCTAAGAGTCCCGCAGCTCCATCACGACAATACAGTAGCTACAGGATGTAACAAAAATGCGAAACGAATCTGGAATTGTGATTTTCGTTAATGAAGTGAACGGAAAAGTAAAGGAAAAGAAGAGTTATAATTATTACCTTCCACATGTTACAGGAAGGATATGGAAGAATAAATAGGATATATAGTACAGAAATATAGGAGAAGATTATATCTGGAACGAATTAGGAAGAAATGTGGGAAATATGTGAAATGTGAAGAGATGCGACGACTGCCAGGGGCACGCGCATGAGAGCAAAAATGGAAAAAGATATAGGAAAATATGGAAACAGGAAACCCATGGATACGGACATGGATGGAAAATGAAAAAAAGTGTATGGAAAAACACAGGAGAATAATACAGGAACCCATGGACAAGGACATGGATGAAAAATGAAAATAGTGTATAGAAAAACACAGGAGAACATAAATACATAAAATTGACAACGTATATCTGAGAGACTTAAGTAGCACGACAGGTCTTTCAAAGAAGTTACAGAAAAAAAAAATGGTACTAGCCCTACCATTTCAAATTATAGAAAAAGTTGGTCCAGTGACGTATGCAGTACGTACAAAGAAAAGGGAAAAAATAGACAGGTAGTGTACGTCAATACTTTAAAGAAATATTACGAGAATAAAACAAGTGATTATTCCACGGAGGAGGAAGAAGAAATAGGAGAATCCAAAAGAAAAAGAAGAAACGAAAGAAGAAGGAGTTGACCCTTCGAAGGTGGCAACACTGCCATTATAGGAACCAGGAATCCCAATTAACAAACAGCAGAGAAGAAGAAAAGGAAGTCAGGGAGACACCAGCCAACCAAAAAGATCAGAACGAATAAAGAAAAGACTAGGCAATATGCCCGAAAGAAAATGTTGCGGCATATTCCACAAAACGAAAAAGAAAGGATGGAACACATACAACAGAATAATAAACAAGAATGAGACAGCAAAAATAACACAGAACGATGAGGACACAGACATGTTTTTCGACGCAATAGATGATTAGCGAAAAATATCAAAACAACTATAAGAAAAGTTGAAAGCTTGGTATTACAAGGGACGGCCGCTCGAATAATACTAAAATTTTAACAAGGAACGAAGGACAAAACACAGGTAATATAAGCATTCATAGTTAAATATTAGCACAGTTCAATGAAAATAATTTTTTTTGAAAACATAATAGTACATTATAACTAAAAGCAAGTTTTAAGAAAGAGAAATATGTAAATTAATCTAAAGTTTATAGGGGTCTAAGCTGCTGTTGATTAGTAAGAGCTGGATCGGTAAGATACCATACGCCAATCCTTTATTGCTATGTCAAAACTGATTGACAGACTTGAATTCCTATCAACTAACAAAGTAATATGAAAATTGAGTCAGAGCACTGGTAAATAAACAACTAATAAAGGTCAAGTTTAGAAAACGTAACAATTAAATAAAAATAAATATTGTAGTTTATAACAGACACCAAGAGTTCATTACATCAGTCAATATCAAATTTCATTAACAATGTGAGGAAGAACTATCAGAATCAGCAAAACGTAGTTTAATAGCCTTGAAACATAAATATCATAACACTGAAAACAGGTCATTGTGTTTGACGAGAAATCAAAATAAATTCCACGTTTGCATTATTTTAAAAAGATTTGGGAAAGAGTGAGAAATATTACAATAATTTCTGACACTTTATTAAGAGTAAATATAGTAATTAAAATATTTTTCAAATAAGGAAAATTCGTTACACATACGTAACTATATACAATAAGTGATGACAAGTTGAGAATTAAAAATATATGACTCTAATATACAGGGTGTATATATAACAGAAAGATGATATATTATATTGTAAATATTTATAAAGTACAAGTCCCAATTATTAACATATTAATATTGGATTAGATATCAATTTATTTATCAGTTTATAGTCATTAGGCACAATAATATGCAAAACAATGTAGGTTATTTTATAAGTCAGATTTATGTAAAGCTATCGCTAAAATTGTCTGCAATAAGCAGCTATACATGTATTTATAGGTTAAGGTGCATTTGAATTTTCGCGTAAAAAGTACTAATGCGAACTAAAGTCCGCTTACGGGAGTGCGACCGTTCGGAAAGTAATAACAGTGCGATTTGTGACACTGGAGAGACTCATCACGATGGAGAGACTCATGTTTCACTGTTTGATGTACAGCCACACGTCCATTGTCGATGGAGGACTAGACAATTACCTCAAGAAGATGGGAGCAGAAGAATGCTGAAATATACACCGCTACTGATCGATACGACTCTACAATAGGCTAAATAACCTGGGAACAATACAAACACAACAGTTGTGAAAGTCAATTGTCACAACTTTACAGAGGGCACGTTGAAAAGATCACTAATAAACAATCACTAGAAGAACTGGTAATAGTAGAACAAGATAAAAACATATTTGCTCTAACGCTACACAAAAGGGCTATAATATGTAACACAGAAGTATGGCAAACTGAACACCCCCGAATCCTAATAAATTTCCTAGTAAACAACAAAATAAATCCTAGTATGCCTCTCCTACCTCAAAACGTAGACCTAATGACCTACATCAATAGCAAATTCCTTTACACCGAACAATCCTACCAAAGAGAAATAGAAAATCTAGACTTAGACACAGTACTGCGACGATGCCAAACAAAGAGAGAAATTTAAAAAAAAAACAGATTACTAATGGCCCCATCCTTACCTAACGCTGTCAGTCAACTCATGCAGAACAGGCCAGGGTACACATGCAGCAAACACATACCAGAGACCAATGTAGCAGAAGTATAATGCGACCAAGCAAAGCAGTATCAACCTGAGACGACCACCCAGCAAGGACAAACCAATGGAGGCAGACGCAGCAGTAACGCATCAATATAGTTAACTCGACACGTGGAATTGGCAAACGGACATTAAAACAGCCAAGACGACGCGAGTGAAGTGCGGATAATTCCCACAGGGATACGCGATAAAACGTGAACAGTGATCGTAAAACGCGAGTACAATCGTATAGAACAATTAGAATACGCTTGTCGTAATGGACACATGTAATCACGAACAATTGTAATAAGTTAGGAAAGTTCTTTCACTTGTTAAGTTTCAATAAGATTAATACAAGATTAACTCAACTTGTCATACACATAGGTTCAATACGGGGGCAGCACGATACATTCGCTGACCACGGTACAATAGTCTATAAGAAACAGTAAATGATAAAATATAAATTGGGACTTATATAAAAAATATATATAGTAGATTATAAGTAATATAATATGTAACTAGATAAATTTATTGTTGGAAAAGGAAAAGGCCCCTCGGCCCTTTTCTTTTTTTGCGTAGGGAGTAATGTAATGTAAGCGTAGCAAGTGAGTGAGAAGTTGGAGTAAAGGGATAATGGAACAATAAGTAGCATAGAAAAGATAATAATTATTCGAGATAATTATTATATATTCCAAATTAAATAAGGGATAATTAATACAGTTAACTTATACATTTAAATTATACAAAGTATAACAATTGACCTAGTTATGGCATTGTTTGATAATTGTTTAAACGTATAAAAAGCACGAAACTATTAACAACAACAGCCGTGACCCAAATAGGCACATAACGCCAAAACTGCAACTCAGCGAACCTACGACCTTGGTACTAGAACCGGCGTTGAAAGTACGACCACAATAAAACAAGAAAAAACGACGGACGCCAGACAGTCGGTAGTCAATAGTCAGTCAGTCAGTAATAGCGGGCCACCGTGACGGGGACGCGACAGCGTCCCGTACGCGTCCAGTACGCGAGACAGTCGGTGATTTTCCGGGGGCCGGGTATCTTCTGTCAGAATTCGCGTGTAGTCCGGTTATTGTGGCAGCTCGAAAGTTCGCAACCCTCAACTGACCGAGTTCCAGAAGACTGAACGTGTCGTGGTTGAAGCCCTAATATACACATAAGGTAACAGATTTCTTATACTAACCTGTGTAATTATATTTGTACCTCTGTCAACTTTTCACTATCTTGCTACATCGTCTCCCGACGCGCAGAATAACGTGTTAACGATTGTATTAGGAACTTCAGGGTAGATTCAATATATTGTTGACTCTAATATGGTTTTTTTTTGTTCCTTCGTCCGACTCACTAGAGACTAGGAGAACACGAGAATTCTGCGTATACATATCTCCGGCTTCAAAAGTAAGCCCATAACCTCTACTCTTTACAGGACCTGAGACCGAGGAGTTCTTACCCCTATCCCGAAATCCCTTATCTTCTCGTAAATCCACGAAGACGAGCCAGCCCTCCAGACCAGTGTGACCAGTATTCCTTGCAGCCGCTCGCAGGGTTAGCATCCCTTGAGGATCTATTGTATTTTACATTTGGTGACAGTCTTTACAGGACCCTATACATAGAAGTCCTTAATCCCTCTCCACTTCTCGTAAATCTGTCCCAGATTATTACATATCCTTTACACAAACACATTTTGTAGGAATAATGCCAGTTGTTGCTTAGTAAACCACAGTTCTACCTCAAGTTCCTAATCAGAATCTGAAAAAAAAACAATAAAGAAGGTGAACAGGACTCTAAAATGAAAGCGGAATCCCCAGATGTAGAAAAAAACACAACGGAAGGATAATTATCAACAAGGAAAAAGCTACATAAGTGCTAAAGGTATAGCTAGGCCTGCTAAAGTAATTAATACTCAGACATATTGCAACCAAAGTTGTCGTTTTCGATGTAATGAAAAATTTAACCCCGAAGAAAGATTGGAAAAAAATAGCAGGTATTACGCATTGGACTAAAATGGAAAATGTGCATTTATATTAAATTTGACAAAGAAATATTTAGTTAAAAGAAAACGCAGAACTGAAACAAACTACAATTTTTTTTCATTTTGAGTATTACTTCGAGAAATAAAATAAAAAATTGAGAGTAAGCAAGATATTTTTCTTAAATAAGCTTTGCATAAGCTAGAAGCCTATACTATGCATATACAGAAAAGTGCTTCAGGTACATTACACTCTGATAACGGAGGGAAAGGGACCAAAGATCGCATTTCAAATAAAGAAAAGGAAGTCATAACACAACACATACAATCGTTTCCATATTTAGACGCATATTATTGTAAGAAAGATTCAAAAAGAAGATATCTAGACCCAACCTTTAACTTTTAAAAAATGTATGATTTGTATATTAAAATGTACAATGCAAATAATAATAATAATGCATTTTTTATTTTTATTTTTATAAGATTTATACTTTTGGAACAGAGCACGCTACCAAAGAGCCAATATGTGTTTTATGGGGCCAAGATCCAACTTTATGACGTCCTGTAATATCATCTACAAACTTTAGCAACCATTTCTAACAGATTATTCGCTTTCTAAGATTCGTCAATTTTGAGACAATTAAACAAAAGAAAGAAAATGCATAGATAGATATGCTGCAATTAGAGATGTTCTTGATGATTTTGTATTAAATTGCAAGGAATCTTTAAATCCATCTAAGCGCTTGTACGTGGATGAGAAGTTAGTTTTATTTAGAAACAAGGCTTCTTTTACGGTTTATATAAAGAGTGAGCCGGGCAAGTATGTTTTAGAGATTTAGAGCTTGGATTTAATTTAGGCGTATACAGATGATAATATGTAAAAATTTATTTGGGTAAGCTAAGTGCAATATTATAAGATTTGTACACTTATGTAGGTACAGAAGAAAACCATCATAAGAAAGACCAAAGCCAAAGAGTAGAGATGGACTAGTAAACTATTTATCTGCAGCATATGGAATATTTGATTTTATCAATTGTGGTCTTATATTTCTTTAAAGGGTGATATTCTCGAATCTTGTGCATTTCACCTTTTTCGTCTACCATCTAGTTTTTCAGAAAGTTCCGTATTTAATAAACTTTTGTACTTTGATCCTAACACAAGATCTATTATTTATTTCAATATAATGTTGAATGTTCGAATAATTAAACTTTGATAGTATACAAGGCAACTATCGAGCACAGTGATTAATTAAATCTTGCCCAAGTACTTTCGATCAATAGATCATCTTCAGGGGCATTTCGTCAGTTGCGGCCTATCCGACATGAGTAGAATGTCATAAATGTAAATTTGGACATAACAATACAATACACAAAGACAAACAAACACTCTAAATTTTTTAAAAGGAGAAGCTACATGTTACATAGAAACCGGAGACATTCTGTCTCCGGTATCTTACATATTGCATGTTTGAAGACAAAATTAAACACACACGGTTACAAGAAGTCTTCTAGTTTATGTGATGATGTTATATTAAGTAGCGATGATGTTTTGTTTCCTATCTTTACTTATAAAAAAGAGTTTGTCACGCAGATTTGTGTTAGCTTTTCTACAACGTTTTTTATAAGGTTATAAAGTGGTGGTAAATTCAGCAGGACTTCCAACGCTGCTGTAGGAATTGTTTTTATGGCCTTCGTAATACACAGGCAGGCTAGCCTTTGTGTATTATCTAGCAGCCCTATTGCTCCCACTTGCTGGGTCTTTTTTCACTACGTCACCAAGCCTAGGTTATCATTGGTCTAATAACCATTGTGTATAACCATCTAGTCATTTTGGGGTTAAGTACCCAGTTCGTACCGCACATTCTTCTACATCTACTCGGGGATATAGTAGCTTCTTGTATGGTTTACAGAATGTGAATATTCTATGTACGCCTATGATCAAAATACACCACAAGGTATTTTGTTTTTTTGGCAAATTAAATCTCTGTTCCTTCCAGCACCGGTGGTTTTAGGCCTTGTAGTGCTATTTTTTTTTTGGAAAGTTGGCGAATTGTATTTTCTGAGCATTGACTATCAGTCTCTCTTATAACACCTGTAGACAACTATATTTAGGGCTGCTTTCATTATCTCAGATAATACCTGGGAAACCTACTCCTAAGAACAATTGAATAGACTTTTGGAAACAATTGAATAGAATTTTACTGTCTAAAATATACTGACAATAGTCAGTAAAGCCTTCTGTGGGCAGATTTCTAAGAACATCATCTATCAAGGCTGCCCAAAGTAGAGAAGATAGAACTCCTCCTTGTTGACAGCCATTACCTGCTTTTGCTTTGATGATTGCTTTACCTAAAGTGAATATTACTGTCCTAATCTCCAGAGATGCTCTTATCCATATGCACATTACCGAAGATTATTACAGCTCCTATAAAAGAATTGGTGGTAATAATATTTAATGCCCCTTCTATATCTAAAAACGTCAATTTCTATCTCTTTGTCTTTCATTGATTTTGAGATAACCCTGTTTAGATCATTCAACGTAGAGTCCTTAGATATACCAGAGATATAGATAAAATATTTCTTTTCCCCACTTTTAATATGTAATAAATTCTACTAGTATTACTTCCATCATTCGACGATTTGTGTTTCATTTATTACTACTTCTCCTGTTTATTTTCTCAGAGCTTTTTTTTTACAACTCTTCCACCTTGTGTCTATGACTTTACTTCCCTACAGACTTTTATTTAGCTGATTTATCTCTGTACTTCTGTCAATTTCCCGTATTTGATATTCTTGGTACATATTTTTTTACTTTGTCTGTTTGTTAGTCTGTTTCCTTGTTCTGTGAAAATCTGCTCTATTTCCATCTGTAGCAACTTAAAGCATTCTTATTCTTTTGTTTAATTTGCAGCATTTCCTTGCATTTTTTTTTCAAATCATTTTCGTTTTGGGCAGTTCCTCTTTTATCAATAGTTTTCTCTGCTACTTTTTTTATAACTGTTGTTATTTACTCCGATTATTGCTCTATCTTAATGTTATGCTTCTCCTCTTACATCAAGTGGAATATGTTGTTTATGGCTGTATAAGCTGCCATGTAATGAAAATTTGAGCATTTTTATTTGTCTTGCATAAGACCAAACTGATTATCAGATATTTCTGTGTTTTCACGTATTCATTTACAAATTACCCTCTTGTATATTTTCTTCGTATGACTAATAAAGTTTATTAAACCTTAAAAACTGGATAACGCAAGACAAATAAAACAGTCATATTCTAGAACTTATAAATATAATTATAAAATTGATTCAAGAGTTTAAAGTGTAACTAAGCATACAAAATTTGGACTATGATATCAGCAAAAATACAAGTGATAAATTAAAAATACATCATAAAATTAGACGACATAAGCAGTAGAAAAGAAAGTGGAAGCATTTTAAATATAGTGTTCCCTAATAATATTTCTAATATTTTATGGATAAGACATTTAATGCGTATTTACACAATTAATTCCTTTAACTATATTATGGAAAATAATAGCGACTCTTAAAAGTGATAGCGACATAGAAAATGCAGTTGCTCACCTAACTACAGTTATTTAGCAAGCTGCTTGGACGTCTACCCCAGAATTTACTTACAAACACAACTCTGAGTCCTATCCTGCTCATATAAATTCACTTATATTGGAAAAAAGAAAACTGCGAAAGAAGTGGCAGCTCACAAGACATCCAGAAGATAAAGCAAATCTTAATAGAGCTTGCAGACTACTCAAAAGAAAACTGATCCAACATAAAGACAATGGAATCAACAGATATTTAAAAAACCTCTCAGCTGCAGATGATACAAACTATTCGCTGTGGAAACTAACAAAAAAACTTATACACAACGATCAAATGAATATGCCAATCAGGAAACAAAATGGCACTTGGGCTAAAACTGACATAGATAAAGCATATACTTTTGCAAATCATCTATGCGATGTATTTCAACCGCACTAGAGGGAAGTCTCAGTTGAAGAAGAGCAGTGTATTCATGAAGTCATAAATGAACCCTATCAAATGACTCCACCTATTAAGTCTATTAGGAAATCAGAGATCAAAGAAATAATTAATAATCTGGAAAACAAAAAGTCACCTGGATATGACTTAATATCTAGTTTAGTACTAAAAAATCTACCCAACGAAGGCGTAAGTTTAATTACTTACATGTTTAATTCAATATTAAAAACAGGTTATTTTCCACTCCAATGGAAAGTTGCTCAAATTATTCTTATTCCAAAACCTAATAAAGATCACACGGAAGTATCTTCATACCGCCCAATTAGCTTGTTGCCTATTATATCCAAAGTATTTGAAAGGCTTTTTCTGAGAAGACTGGAGATTATTTTATATGACAGTAATGTTTTACCGAATTATCAATTTGGGTTTAGGAAACAACATGGTACTATCGAGCAAATTCATAGGGTGGTAAAGACTATCAGAAATTCGCTCGAACAAAAAAATACTGTACTGCTGCATTTCTAGATGTCTCTCAAGCATTCGACAAAGTTTGGTATGTAAGTCTTATCTCTAAAATTAAATCCATATTTCCTCATCCTATAAGCTCACTTGTAAGATCCTAACTGACAGATCGATTCTTTCAAGTCAAAAGAGGTGGGGAAATCACTAACCTGTTTCCAATTTGTTCCGGAGTTCCACAAGGAAGCATACTAGGACCCACCCTCTACTTAATATACACATCAGATCTCCCAACGACGACCAATACAACAATCGCTACATATGCTAATGACACAGTTATCATGGCTTCAAATTCTACAGCAACTGAAGCATCCCAGGTATTACAAAACCACCTACTTAAACTAGAGAGCTGGCTTAAACTGTGGCGAGTCCAAGTTAATAGTTTAAAATCAACACAAATAACGTGTACTTTAAAAAAAGATGTCGCGCAACCAGTTTCTATAAACAACACTCCACTACCAGTTAAAACCGTCATTAAATACTTAGGAGTTCATTTGGATAGCAAACTTAATTGGGGTATTCACATCTGGAAGAAACGCCTTTATCTCAGCTTAATCTACAGGAAAATGTATTGGTACATGAGTCGAAAATCTAATCTAAGCCTGGAGAACAAACTTCTAATATATAAATGTATTTTAAAACCGGTATGGCAATATGCAGCACAAATCTGGGGTACAGCAAGTAATACCAACATACAAAAACTTCAACGATTCCAATCGAAAGTACTGCGCCAGATCTGCAATGCCCCTTGGTACATTACGAACTACAGATTACACCACGATTTACAGTTACCAACAGTTAGCGAAGCAATATCTGCCGTAAACGCTGTATACAAGACCAGACTATACTGCCATCCAAATCCGCTGGCCACGGATTTGCTCAACATTTCACACGAAAGAAGATTAAAACGATCAGACCCTTTGGACCTCTAGTAAACATGGAGAAAAAGAGTATAGTGTCATAGTGCGGTGAAATAACAAGTTTTTTTCTGGTGTTTTCTAAATCTTTTCTTGATTTTTTTTTCTTTTTTTCCATTTTTTAGTTTTGTAATACTTATATGTGTGTCAGTGATGTTTATCTTTATTAAACTTTGTTTGTTAAGTTGAAGTTTAAATTAATTGTTATATCATAATATATTATATTTATATTATGTCTTACCTGGGTTCCTGCCACTGGGCGGCGTCCCACTATGTTATTGTACATAAATTATACATATTGCTTATTGTTTGTAATGAGACAGATTGCAATAAACATTGGATGTTAAAAAAAATGGAAAATAAAAAATCTAAAACTCACATGTGAGCGAAATACTAAAGTCAAAATAATTGCTGTCTTAAAGAATTACAATATTTCAAAGATAAGGTAAAAGAGACTAATGAGTTTGCCGACGTTCTACTGGATACGAAACTCCAAGATAGAATAAGAGAAACAGTCAGTAATATTTTAGGCTAATTTGTTACTTTAGAAAAATAATCAAATATGACCAAAGATTATTATCAAATTTTTTTGAAATTTCAACAATAAATATGCGTCAGCATTAGTTTTTCCACTATGTTATTTAACGGTTACTTTTAGTTACGTTCCCTTAATTTAATTATTGAAAATGTAAAAGATTCTCTTGTCGCCATATTTCGTAAGCGTGAGGTAAAAATAGGCGTTTCATTAATTAAAGAACCTCACGCGACCGTTCCGTCAGTTCATACACGTTGTGTTTCTTGCGTCCATCAATAATTGGATGTGGTTAATAAATTCCAAGTGATTCCTGCTTGTTCTGCGTTCGTGTCGAACGGTATTTCCACATTTTTTAATGGCAAAATTCACCCAAACTCGTCATTACTCGATATGCTGTTACTTGGAAATAGATTATTGTATGTCTAGATGCATCTTTATCTACAGTATTTGAAGTATATAATATGTTATTAAGAAATTGCAAAGGAGAGAAAACTCAGGTATATATAGGATTTGGTCTATTACTATCTTGTTTTTATACTTAATCGAAAATCCATTATGCTAGGTATTCATTAAGAAAGTAAGATTTGAGGTAAAATAATATCAAGATTTCAAATAAAAAACGTGATTTAATTGCTTGGTGCTTTCTTGCTTTCTTCTTCTTATTCTTCTTGTGCCGTCTTCTAACGAAGGTTGGCGATCACTTCTTTAAACACTTCTCGATCTTTTGCAACGTGAAATATCTGTTCAACACTGAGGTTAGTCCAATCACTGATATTCCTCAACCAAGATTCCTCACTATCTTCCACCCGTACGACCGCTGTTTGATTGTAGTACAGATTTTTGAATAAATTAATATCCTTGGGATCTAGGTGTATGTGTTTCAATGCATGTATGAGTTTACCATGTTAGACTCTATAAAAAGCTTTTTGGAAATCTATTAAACATGCATACGTTTTTATTATATTCCCTGCATTTTTGTAATAGTACCGTCATTGCGCACAGTGCCTCTCTTGTTTCTTGCTTTAGGTTATATATATGTATATATATTTAATATAAAATTAATGTTTCTTGGGTTTAGGTTCAATAAAAATATGTTACATGTGGAACTAGATTTTATTTTACATTGCAATCAATCAACGTTTCGGCAGGAAACCCTTGCCTTTGTCAAGATTCTAAAATGTGTATATGTATAAGGACAAACAGATATTTTAAAATATGTATATATATGACTTACCAAAACGTAAAACGTGACACAGACATTAACGAACTGACTATAAAACGAACTATAAAAGTTGATATCTGATATCTCATTGTTTACTGTCATTAGTATATAATTATTTTTATATGAGCGTATCGTTGATGTTTTCGAAAAAGATAAGGTATATATATATATATATATATATATATATATATATATATATATATATATATAGAAAAGAAATTTAATCTTTGCAGATAAGTTAAATAGTAAACTCTTAAATAATGGGGAAATCTGCAAAAAAACTGTAATGTGTATCAATTATTTCACCTAACGTTTTCGCCAAAGAGAATTAATTTGGCTTCTTTAGGGCTGAAAGAGAATAAATTATAATTACATATATTATCTAATAAAAAACATTTACCTTACCGTAAAATTTTAGAAATGTTGAGTTATGATGTTAAAAAACTTTAACTAGTAACAACATAGTGGTGTTTTTTTTTTTGTTACTATGTGCAAAAAAGTTTATTTGTTAACGTTGGAAATGTATGGTAGCTTTAAACTTAAAAAGCAAAGGTTTACCCAAGGACAGTCGAAAAACCCAGTGTAACTACATTTAAAGAAAGTAATTCTTTGAATTGTCGGCAATAACTAAATTTTTAATTGTTTTAAAGTTTGAATGTGAGCTTCTGTTTTCATAGAACGCAAGCGCCGAACAATTACAAGTAGTTTTTTTGATGTCTATGTCGTTAAGGTTCATTGGTAAAACCGATAAAGTTAGATCCCAGTCTGGGGAGATATTAATTTAGAATTTTCTTAATTGAAATTCTTTTTTTTTAATTAGTATATTGTTCATATATTATTATAATAATATCTTATTGAGATGTATCTAAGAAAAGCAAGGGAATGTTATCTTTTTTTTGTTATTGAAAATTATTATTAAAGTAGGTTAGTTGTTAATAGATATATCAGTCAAGTTAGTTATCTAACTTGACTGAAAACTAACTTGACTGATATATCTATTAACAACTAACCTACTTTATTAATAATTTTCATTAACAAAAAAAAGATAACATTCCCTTGCTGTTCTTAGATACATCTCAATAAGATATTATTATAATAATACATGAACAATATACTAATTAAAAAAAAAGAATTTTAATTAAGAAAATTCTAAACTAATATCTCTCCAGACTGGGATCTAACTTCATCGGTTTTACCAATGAACCTTAACGACATAGATATCAAAAGCACTACTTGCAATTGTTCGGCGCTTGCGTTCTATGAAAACAGAAGCTCACATTCAAACTTTACAAGAATTAAAAATTTAGTTATTGCCGACAATTCAAAGAATTACTTTCTTTAAATGTACTTACATTGGGTTTTTCGATTGTCCTTGGGTAAACCTTTGCGTTTTAAGTTCAAAGCTACCATACATTTCCAACGTTAACAAATAAACTTTTTTGCACAGAGTAACAAAAAAACACCGCTATGTTGTTACTAGCTAAAGTCTTTTAACATCATAACTCGACATTTCTAAAATTTTACGGTAAGGTAAATGTTTTTTATTAGATAATATATGGTAGCTAATTATAATTTATTCTCTTTCAGCCCTGAAGAAGCCAAATTAATTCTCTTTGGCGAAAACGTTAGGTGAAATAATTGATACACATTAGAGTTTTTTTGCAGATTTCCCCAATATTTAAGAGTTTACTATATATATATATATATATATATATATATATATATATATATATATATATATATATATATATATATATATATATATATATAACACGTTTTTACTGTCGTAAATGCTTAACGGGCCATGCAGAAATACGTGATTCGTCAACAGAAAGTTCAGGGCTTTATACACCTTAAAATGTATGCCATGTTATTAACTAACAAAATTTTTAGAGATAAACTTCTTTATATACTTCGACTACGAAGTATTACGATTTACGTAAGGATTACGAAAGCTAAATTTATTTTGACACATTAGCAGCTGATCGACCAGTATACCCAACCCTGGACTAAAATCCCACTTGCAAGTTAGTTGACTACAGAAAAAAGTCACATTAAGAAGATTTAGGGTAAAAAGCACAAAAAATTAAGAAAGACACTTAATGCTTAGTTAAAAAATAGGCGGTTTTGTATTACATGTTCCCACTATGTGTTGGATAATTTGATCTGGAGCACAACAGTAAAAACTAAAGGCAGAACATTTTTCCCATTTTTGTAGGTTGTGCGAATACTGCATGTCACGTTTTTTCGATTAAGTCTCTTTCATATGTTTCGTGGCTAGCATAAGGCTGTTTCAGTAAATATTTTCATGTTCATGTCAAAAATCTGCTAATGACAGAGCAAAAAAATATAGCAATTGTGATCTCAATAACTTTGATCTCAATAACTAAGGGTTCTGATATGAATGAGAGAAAGTTCACACACTCCCCACAATAAGTAGCCATAAAGATTAAGAAGCTGTATATCAAGCGAACATGTATTCTCCTACTTCGATGTGGATATAAAGTTTGGCAGGTGGATAAAGGGGTAGACTGCGAAAACATTGAGTTGAATCCAGTTTACTCCAATTAGCCTCTTCTACTTAAATCCGACTCTCACCTTCATGCTGGTGTCCCCTGTAAATAGAGCAACCCAACTGGAGATCTGGTATCCAACCCGGGTGAAAAGTTGGGTCGGAAACTGACTAGAGCGGGTAATAAACTAAAAGATTTTTATTATATTCCCTGCATTTTTGTAATAGTACCGTCATTGCGCACAGTGCCTCTCTTGTTTCGTGCTTTAGGTTATATATATATATATATATATATATATATATATATATATATATATATATATATATATATATATATATATATATATATATCTATTAACAACTAACCTACTTTAATAATAATTTTCATTAACAAAAAAAAGATAACATTCCCTTGCTTTTCTTAGATACATCTCAATAAGATAATATTATAATAATACATGAACAATATACTAATTAAAAAAAGAATTTCAGACAGTAAATTTTATTTGTATTTTGAGAACGATTTCCGAATTGGAAATTGAAACGTCAATAAACGTATTTTTATCTTTAATTGTGGTTTATTCCCAGTTATAAATGGTAATTAATTTACAATGCCACAAGAAAATAGCTTCAGAAAGATATTGTGTTACAGAAATCCGTTGAAATATTGGTCAAAACCAAGTTAGAAGAAAGAAATCATTGGTTTAATCATGAGTGCGAAATGGCTACAAATAAAAATAACGTAGCATATCAAAAAACTATTGACCCAGGTTGTACATGGAGAAAAAAATGGGAGTAAAGTAGGAGTATAGACCCTAACGATAAAATTATACATGATAAGTACTCAGTTCTGAACATATGAGCACAATATTTCAGCGAACATCTAAATATAAACGATATTGAAGGAGAGGTAAACATACAAAAACCAACAAAATCCACAACGTCAACTACACATTAACGACCCAACAAGAGAAGAAGTGTCAAATGCGATCCTAAAACTCAAAGACAATACAGCACAAAATAAACAATGCAAAACGTAAGCTTATGCGTTAGAATTGAAGTTAAAACTCTACGTTCTTTGACATTAATAATGGTCTACGACAGGAGGACGCGTTGGTGTGTCTGATCTTTAATATTGCCTTGAAAAAGGCAACCAGATAATTAAATATTAGAATGAATGAAATTATTTTTAATAGATGGACGCAAATTCTCGCATTCGCTGACGATATAGTTAAAGTAGGCAGAACTATGAGAGATATGTTGGAGTGTTTTACAAGACTTGCGGACGCAGCAAGTAAATTAGGACCTGTAGTAAACGAGGAAAAAACCAAACATATGTTGGCCCTCAAAATATCCAACAGAGAATTTAAATTAACAACCATACCGTTGAGCAAGTCAAATAATTTACATATCTCTAGTAAAAGCAACAAGCACGAGAAGCGACGAAATAAAAAGACAGGCAATAGCAAACAGGACTACTCACGGTCTCCAGAAACATTTTAAATATAAAAATATAAAACGTGCAGTGATGCATAATATTTACAAGACCTTAAGGACACCGGTTTTGATATATGGGGATGAACCGTGGACCGTATCTTAAAATGATAAAAGACTTCTTGGTATTTTTGAGAGAAAAATTGTTTGAAAGATTTTTGGGGCCGTAAATGAAAATGGGCTACGGCAGCGAATATACGACTTTGAACTGTATCATTTATACACCGATCCAGATATTGTGAAACTAGCTAAAGTGCAGAGACTTAGATGGGCTGGACATATTGCTAGGATGTCAGATCACAAATACACGAAGAGATTAACATTGTTAAAACCAGAGGGCACAAGAAGCAGAGGACCATGAACGAGATGGATTGATGATGTAGAAGAAGATTTACAGATTCTAAGGGTTAGAAGATAAAGGAAAGTTGCCAGGAATCGCAAGGATGGGCGACTTCTTTGTGAGCAGGCCAAGATCCTCGAGCCACTTGTGATGATGATAAAGATTGTAGACATAATTGTATTACGAAAGTAATATACTAGGGTCTAGTATCTGATCGAACAATTATTTGTAATGTGTATATTTTCCCCGTTTACGCTGAATGTTTTAATATTAACAGTTTAGATCAACACAGTCTAGTTGTGGCCTGTGTACGAGGAAGTTGTTTTGTCGTTCAAAGCTCATTAAGGTTATCTCTATATAAAGTAAAAAGTTTTTTGTGAAACAATTTGTGACTTAGAAAAATTAAAAATTTAGTGTATTTGAATTTATTTTACCCGTATTGATTTTCTCCGACGCATCAAAAACCAAAAATGGCTGTGCGGCAGCCATGTTTACTGGTGAAGCTATTACAATTTTAAAAGCATTTGAATTTTGTCACAAATATACAGATACTAATCTTCTGTTTATGCTTCTGCCACCGAAGGGGGGTACAGATTGTACCCCAAATTCGATTTTTCATGAATAATTGTTAAAAATGTTGGAATTTTGTTTAACTGTTCTAGTTACTTCTTCATTGGGATGTGTAAAAGCATATCCAACCATTTGTTTTCAATTTGACATATTTTACCTATGAAAAGTGCAGCACTGTGCTTGGGGTACAAGTTGTTTGCAATAACACACAAATCAGTTCTGTGGATGACTTAGTGGTAACATACCGTTTTAGTTTATCCATTTGTGATGACACGATTTACCGATATGTCGAAAAACATAAAATTAGACCTTCGGAAAGAACAGGATCGTGAAACTGCAGTGTAGTGGTTAGAGGAAAGTGATGATGATTACCTTTCTGAAAGAGATAGTTTATCGGATGATGCAGAATTAGATGATAATTTATAAGTAGCGGAATATCAGCCTGAAATTCTGCGGGTAACTTTTATTTTTGTTTTATGTACGATATTTCTATCTTGAGTTAATTATATTTTAGCCATCTGAGAGCGACAGTAATGATTCTGATAAACCAGTTTTGGGGGCAGTAGATTCCACATTTATTTCCAAGAATGGTACAGTTTGGAAAAATCGTCCTTTACGACAAACTAGATGTCTCACAAAAAACTTGCTCAAAAAACCAGGGCTTACAGAAAAATCTAAAAATGTCGTTAAAATTAGTGATTGCTTCAAATTATTTGTAGATGTGAAAATTGTAAAGATCATCGTCAAATATACAAACCAGAAAGCGGAGAAATACTTTCAGGATTGGAATGGGAAAATTCCCAATAAAACAAGAACCTGGTTGTCCACTGATTCAGTGGAAATTTTTGCGGTCTTGGGACTCTTGATTACGGCGGGTGCGCTAAAAGCCAATAGGGAACCAGTGCACGTTTTGTGGTGTGGAAACGCTTTGTACAGTCGATCTATTTTCCGGCTGCCATGTCACGCGACCGATTTTTAGATTTAATTTCACTTATGCGATTCGATGATTTAAATACTAGAGAAGAACGTAGAAGTTCTGACAAACTAGCAGCTTTTAGGGAAGTGTTTACAAAGTTTGTAGAACACTGTAAAGAAAGTTTTAAGTGCCACTCTCATCTAACTGTTGATGAACAACTTGTAAGTTTTAAAGGTAAGTGTCTATTTAGAGTCTAAATGAAATCAAAACCAGCCAAGTATGGCATCAAAATATGGGCTCTAGTTGATGCAACAATCACCTATGTTGCTAGCCTTAAGATTTATACTGGAAAAGATTGTAACAAACCAGAAAAAGACCAGGGCAAAAGAATAGTACTTGATTTGGTCTCATTTCTAAAAACTGGTTATGGCATCACAACTGATAATTTCTTTGCCAGTGTTCCCTTGGCAAAACAACTCCTAGATCTACAAATAACATTATGTGGAATACTTGGAAAAAACAAGCAGGATATCCCTCCAGCCCTACTACCCAATATTTCTAGGCAAGAAAAGTCCTCAATTTTTGCCTTTACTGAGGAAATAATGCTGACGTCTTACGTTCCTAAAAAGAATAAGGCAGACATAATCTTGCATTACAATTCTACAAAAGGTGCCGTAGATACTATGGATAAGATAGTCAATGAACCTTCTTGTAAAAGAGCCTGTTACAGATGGTCATTTGTTTTGTTTCAAAATGTTCTAGACATTGCAGGTCTGAGTGCATACGTACTCTGGACGACAAAGAATTCCATTCGTGCGTATAAAGCTTCTCACAGACGCAGAGAATTTTTAATAAACCTGGGTCAAGAACTTATAAAGCCCTATGTCGATAGGCGACTACAAAGTCCACAAAAATTCCATAAGCGAATTATAAACGCGATGTACGAATTATGCCCACCGCCACCAAGGGAGAATCGCGAAAACGACGCCACCATCTTGAAATCCTCAGGGCTATGTTTACTTTGTCCACGCAAGAAGGACCGCAAAAGCAGAAAAACATGCAATTCTTGTAAATTCTTTGTTTGTGCTGAACATCAAACAACCACAACAATTCAAACAATAATATGTACAAAATATAAAACTAATCAAAAAAACGATAATTAATTTTTTCAAGACACCATATATTTTTTCATTGTTACTTATATTCAGTAAAAAATACTTGCATTTGTTATAATTATGTCTTAATTAAAATTATTTCATTATGGTAATATTTAATCTATAAAAATGCATGAGGTACATAATGTACCCCCTCCGTCAACTACAAAACAACTTGACCCTTCGGTAGCGAACGTTTCTCAGATTCATTATCAGTACTCCAAAGCATCAAACAAGTCTATTCAACACATGAAATCATCCAAAACATAAAATATATGCTTCATTACTTACAAAACAAAAATGTAAACATTCACTTCCTCTGGATACCATCACATATAGGTCTTTCAGGTAATGAAAAGGTTAAAGCCTCAACGGTTAAAGCAACCTCAAATGCAAGCATCGATATTATCAAACAAATTCCAGTCACAGGTATCTACCTTAATATCAAACAATACTGTACAGAAGTTTGGCAGCGATGTTGGGATTCAAATAACTCAAATTTTAAAGCAATTTCACCCTCTATCGGTGTCCGGCTCCAACTTACAGAAAAAAAGAAGAGAACAGGTGGTTATAAATCGCCTAAGAATTGGTCATACAACATTAACTTATCAACACTTATTAACTAAGCAGCTACCACCAGAATGCTTATACTGTAGATGAAAAAAAAACAGTCCTATACATACTTACAGACTGTCTACTTTACTCATATGAAAGAAGCACAAACAACACTTTTGAAGAACCAGGTCAACTAAATATATTAAACTGTAACTTATCCAATACGATCAATTATCTTAAGGACATTAACCTATTTCATAAAATGTAGTTTTTTTTTAGGTGATAAATTTTTATGTTACCTAACCTTATAATATGTACACTACCATAATATTGTAATAAACATCCGCTAATAACCTTTTACGGTTGATGCGGCTTTTTGTAAATTAAAAAAAATTAGTTTATTAAAACTCACTGAAAATTTAGACAGATCAAAAACAGAGAATATACAACAAATTAATCAATACTTAAGTATGGCATCGATCTTGGAAGAAGACTTACATTCACAAACGTCATCTTCTCAGACATAACTAGTCCTATCAATTGTTTACAATGGAACTGCCGCTCAGCAGTTTCTAATAAACCAAATTTAGAAGCCTTACTTATTTAAAAAAATGTGTATATGGCCATATTATCAGAAACATGGCTTAAACCAGGAAAATTCTATAACTTTGCTGGTTATAATTGCTTTAGATCTGATCGTCCAGATGGCTATGACGGTACAGCAATTTTAATTAAAGATAAAATAGTTGCAGAAGAAATCAATTTATTAGATAACTATAATTTTACTTACACATGCATGGCTGTTAAACTGTCTTGTATCAATAAACCTATAAATATAATATTCATATACAAAGAACCACGTATTAGAGTAACAGTTGAAGAATGGATCCATTTTTTTTCAACACATTCCTCCGCTATTAATGATCACAATATGGCATGGGGATGCGCAACTAATGATACTCAAGGTAAAGTTTTATTAGAGGTGATAGAACAATGTAATCTATTATACTTAAATGATGGTTCTCCAACTCTTGCACTGAGTTTCAGTCCATTAGCGATCAACATAACAATTTGCACCCAGGACATTATATCTAAATTAACTTGGTCTGTTATTCTAGATCCACATGGTTCTGACCATCTACCCTTGACCATCTCCTTAGAAAATTCCAAACGAGCAATACCACCTGGTAACAATACACAAAAAATATGGAATATAAATAAAGCAAATTGGAATTTGTATTTATTCAACTTCTCTTCAGAAATACTTTCTCATACTTATGAAGGATAAGTTAATGAAATAAACAAATGCGCATCGATTGCTATTCCAAAAGTATCAAAAAATAAAATATATCCTACAGAAAAGATACCAAAACATGGGCAATTTCCACTTAAAAATTTCACCTTCTTGGGTACCAAATCAAATAAACGAAGCTCTAGTCACCGTTTCCAGAGAATACTCCAATCTAGAAAAAGCATTTGAATTGTGAGAATTAAATTATGGACTCAAACAAAATAATAGTTCGTCTCCAGGGATGGACTGTGTATCATACTCTATGTTATATTTTTTACCCACAGAATACAAATCAATATTATCACAAATTTTTAACAATATATGACAAAATGAGCTTTTATTTCCCAAAACATGGAAGGACTTTATTGTATTGCTTCTAAATAAGCCAGGAATGCTAGATAACAACGTGTAGTCTTACAGTTCTATATATTTAAGTTCTTGTATACTAAAAACTCTGGAAACGAACTCTGGATTGAATACGAAGATTGAATCTGAAGATATCCTTCCCAAATCTCAATATGGCTTCCCAAAATCCAGGTCTACATAGGATGATCTCACTTTACTAGTTTTCTCTGTTCAGGTCAATTTCAATTTGATAACATAAATTTATATATTCTACATAAGACTAGTTGGGAAGGTGACCCGATATTGCATTTCTATTTCATCACTTAATGATTCGACTAATTTTCGATTATAGTTGTGATTTATATGGGTTTGCGTCAACAGGACATCTTAATAAAATTGAAACTCAAAAGAATAATGTTTAAGCCACCCCTTACACTACGCAGACAGTTTTGTACAGATAAGTTTGTAGCTAGAGCTATATCAAAAACTTCATATATTTAAAAAATATTCGTAACTTAAATATATTAGACTTAAGCTATAAATATTGGCGTAACAAAAAAACTCCCATATACGTTGAAAGTTACAGACAAAGTATCAAAATGATGTATGAAAAACTAACTGAGCTAAATTGTCAATTGCCTGTCAATTTGAATATAATTATTTTTTTAAATAATAAGCAGATATTAAAATGTATCTACGAATAGATATAACGTCTTGTAAATTTAAATTATTAAGTAGTTTTAGGTATTTAAATTAAAAATTGTAAATATGTCAAAAATTGAATGTGTATACGAATATATTACTTCCTGTAAATTTATATTATAAATAGGCTTAGGTAATGAAATCAAAAATTGTAACTAACACAAATAGTCTGGCTAATTGGCTATGCCAAAGCCACTATACAATAAACAAAAGGTTTAGATCATTAAAACAATTATTGCAATTGTTAATAATTATATTCTGTAGAATTTCAGTTTAACGGAGAATCATAGATTCCTAATAATTAAATAATTAATGATGTTAAAATTAGAGGTAGTTATTAAGAATGTGTTTATAAAATATTCTTGTATTGTATTTTACATTGTATTTTTAAGTATTATTACTACATTAAATGGCCATAAAGCTGCCTCATTTAAATTCGAATAAAAATATAGAAATAGCTTTGTTTTTGTTCTTGTTTGCCATTTTTAAGCATTAAAAACAATAATTTTATAAATGTGATCCTTTTATTAAAAATTTGTTATACATTAGTGTAATCTAAAGCAGTTTTGAATTATATACGCAACAATAAGATAAATGTGAATTACTTTAATATCAGCCCAAATTTCCAAAAGTTTCTTTTATATTATTGTTTTGGTTGTAATTACCAAGTTCTATGCCAAATGCATAGTCTGGAGAATGGTTGACTCTGTAATTTTAAAATTATGTAAGTAGTTTAATGCATTATTTAACCACTTTATACTAATAACGTATTGGTTTTTTTATAAATGGTTTAAAACTGTAATTGCATAGTACATATTTTATCATGAACGCATCGTAGTTCATGTTTTATCTTAAAACGAAGTACTTGGAAAACTTTTCTTGAATTTTTGTTATCAATGGACGTAACTTCCATAACTTATCGAAGATCGATCTAAGTGTTATCTGCACAATGCCAGGAACTTTATTATTTGTATAAATCAATTCCGTCTAAAAATTCTCAGAATCCGCGTCCGTTAAAGCAAAAGGTTCTGGGGGACTCATATGCATAGCATCATAGATATTTCATGTTCTGAGTAGTGATAGACTATATTTCAAGCTTCTTATAAAGTGAAACCACCTCTGCTATGAGAAATTATTACGCACCTTAGATCTATATTATGATAACATGACATACTCATAGCGCCCAGCGTAACCCTATCCATCCTATGGCTCTACAACCCAATTCGAGCCCTTGGCCTCTCTTATCAAACCACTTCATCCGTTACCGCCTGCGTGGTCAGTCTCCTACTCGATTGACTACCAAGGAAATTTCTGGCATCCTCAACCACATTCACCTCCCAGCGCTTTCTCGGTCATCTAATAGGTCGCTTCCCTTGCATTCTTGCATTGAACAGTTTTTTGGAAAGCCTGTTTTCTTCCATCTTATATAGATGGTCCGTCCATTGAAGACGCTGTAGGCGGACATACCCAGATAAAGGTGGTTCTTTATATATATTATAAATCATAACTCGCTACCTGTTGTTCTCATTTATAGAGCCTAGTATACATCACAGTAGCTTTTCTTCAAAGATTTCTACGCGGATTACAAATTTTTATGCCAACAGCCAAATTTTACATCCAGAGCTCACTATCGGTCTGATTATGATCTTTTAGATTCGTATTTTAGTTCGTTGATGTACGGCTCTTAATTTAAACTTATTTAATGTAGTGTAAGCATTTCTAACTATAGGAATTCTAAGTTATATGTATAAATTATATTATAATATTTCTCAAGATTAATAAATAATGGATCTTGGATGATTATTTTGGCTTTGCTCAAATTCGTGATAAGGTGAAATGACGATAAATGATAAATATAAAAACGTGATATTATTTAATTTGTTTAAAATTATATTAGGGCGAATTTTGTTCAATGACAATATAATTTACCTAAATTAATACAGTAAAAAAATAACAAAAGTAGCTAAATCAATTTCTATACTTCTAACTGCAAGAAACTTAAATTCTTTTATTTTATTTAGATATCATTAAATCTGCAGTTAGAGTTAGTCACGTGTTTTCTTCGGTCGATATGTTTAAAAACATGTGATGGGGTTTGTTCGAGAGATTTCCGCGTTAGGCCAAGTTTAGAGGAAGCTCATAAGAATCAAACTCAATTAAAGACACGTTGTCCTCTTTGCTCCTTTATTTGCTTGGTTAGAAACTTAGTTTGTCAAACTTGCTTAATATGCAACACCAACAACTTAGTAACATCGTAGTACGGCTTAGTGTAATATTTTTTAACACAGGAGATAGGATTTATGAAGATTTTTGTTTGTTTCTTTTAAATATAAACGGTAACAAAATAAACCGATGCCTGACTCCGTAAAATACTCAGTAAATGTATAGTGTATAAAGTAAAATGTATTAAAATAAATTAACTAATACAAATCTTATCATGTGCATATATTTTCTAAGGGCAACTATTTATATTATAATGAGTTATGAAGGACTATTTGTTGGAGAACAATTTGATCTCAGTAAGATCTACAAACTTTTTGTCTATTTTGAAGAAAGCCAAGGAGTTTAAATTATTTAAGTACATCACCCATATCTCTACCTTATTTTACGTTTACACTTTTATCTCATATCAGATGAACAACAAGGATTTAGATCCGGAAGATCCTGCGTACACGCCGTATTTGTACTTAGACAAATCACAGAAAAGGCCATAACTACAATAAATCAGCATATCTATAGACCTGACAAAGGCTTTTAATCGCATCCAAATTGAAGACGTCTTACAACTACTGTATAAAAGAAACATACCAATCAATATTATACAAACCTATCGAAAACATTTACCTCCAAAATCGAATTCAGGCAAAGATAAATGGAAAGCTAACACAGTGTACACCAGTACAAAGCGGAGTCATACAGGATTACTCGTTGAGCATACTTCTCTTTAATATAATAATGGACGAAATAATACAAGCAGTACGTAAAGGTCATGGTTACAGAATGAAGAACAAAGAAATCCGAATATTATGTTATGCAGATGACGTCGCATTAATCGCCGAAACGAGCTCCAAAGATTAACACATATATCTTCAATACACCAACGGAAGTATCAGTTGACGGCGAAGAGATAGTAGTGGGAGTTGATATGCTGAAGAAAGCTGTAACTGAACTAAAAAATGGTAGAGCTCCAGGCCCAGAAAATGTTCCAGCAGAATTAATAAAATGTGGCACAGATAAACTATTTCTAGCACTTACTTGGTGTATGAACAAATATATAAACGGTGTCACACCACCCAGTTTATGGAAAGTAGCTTATATTTCTTCCATCCATAAAAAAGGAGATAAGTTGGATTGCTCAAATTACAGAGGAATATCGGTAACTAGTACACTAAGCCGGGTGTATGGACGCATTCTTAGAAATCTCATTGAGATGGAGTATAGGGAACAAGAAGAAGAAGAACAGGCTGGTTTCCGAGCTGGAAGAACTTGCACAGATAATGTCTTCTGCCTAAAACAATTAATTGAAACAAAAATTAGCAACCAACTAAGAGACCCATCTCATGTTTGTTGATCTCCGTAAAGCATACGACAGCGTGCCTGTAACTAAATTGTGGAAATCACTACAAGAAACTAACATTAGCTACACTTTAATCAAAGCCTTAAAAAATCTATATGAAAATTCTACATCACAAGTAAAAATTGGCAACACACTATCTAAAAAGTTCATCGTTAACAAGGGTCTGCGCCAGGGCTGCTGTATTTCACCAACGTTGTTCAAGATATATATTGCAAAAGCACTAAACCAGTGGAAACGTAAATGTCACGGTATGGGTATAGACCTCGGAGATGTTTGTTTATATACCTTACAATTTGCTGATGACCAAGTCATCATAGCCAATGATAAAGGCGATTTAGAGTATATGGCAAGAAAACTAAAGGAGGAATATGAACAGTGGGGATTGGAAATAAATGTAGAAAAAACTAAATACCTACCCATAGGAGCTGAGTTATCCAATATCGAACTAGAGAATAATGAAGAAATCACATCCTGTAGTGAATATACGTACCTGGGAGTAATCTTCAATAGAACGGGAAAAGACGATGAGGAAATAAAGAAAAGGATTACACAAGCTAGAAGAACAATTGGCTGCCTAAATGGAATACTTTGGAGCTCTGAAATAGGAATAAAGCGAAAATATAACATCTATGAGTCACTAATTAAAAGCAGTCTACTTTATGGAGCAAAAACTTGGAGAATAACCGAGAACAACAGAAAAAAATTAGAAGCTGTAGAAATGGATGTGTTTAGAAGATCGTTAGGTATATCCCGCAGGGAAAGAGTTCGAAATGAGGAAGTAAGACGAAGAATTGGAATAGATGGTTACTTAACAACATACATTGAGAGGAAACAGTTGATTTGGTATGGTCATGTTCAAAGAATGGAAGACACAAGACTACCCAAGAAGATTATGCAGTGGGTACCACCAAACCGCAAAAAACGAGGAAGACCCAAAAAGACATGGAAAGAAGGGGTAACTAAAGCAATGAGTACAAGAGATCTTAGAGACGGCCAATGGGATGATAGAAGGACGTGGAAGTTAGGCATCGGACAACGTCGAAAGACGTTCTAAAACCGATATATATATATATATATATATATATATATATATATATATAATATATATATATATATATATATATATATATATATATATATATATCTTCAATACAACAGCTAATAAATACAATACAATAATATCAGCAGACAAAATTAAATTTATGACAACATTTTAATACCCACTACAATTGATGGGAAATTAATAAAGCAGGAAGCAATGTTTAGATATTTGGGAACAGATATAACTAATACGGAGATGTTGAAGAAGAAGTACGACAACAAAGCTTAAAAGCAAGTAAAGCGGCGGGTTCTCTCAATGACACAATCTGCAAGAACAAACACCTAAGACAAGACACAAAAACAAGAATCTATAAAGCAGCAATTAGACCTATGTTAACATACACAAGCAAAACATAACTGGAGCAAATCTGTATGTGAACCAAATGAGAATTCAACGTGTCTCACAATACAATTACTTGGGAACTATAATCAATGAGTCGTGGGACAATACCCAAGAGATTAAATGTCGCATCGGAAAGGCCAAAAGTGCATTCTTAACTATGAGCTTTGTGTTCAAAAGCCATGACCTCACCATAAAAACAAAAATAAGGCTCCTTAAATGTTACGTGTACTCAGTGCTTCTGTATGGAGTAGAAAGGTTGACATTGAAGGCGAAAACTCTATCAAAACTTCAGGCCTTTGAATTATGGTTATACAGAAGAATCCTGAAGATACCATGGACAGACCAAGTCACCAATGAAGAAGTACTGCGGAGGATGAACACAACTGCGGATTTGGCCAACATTGTGAAGAGCCGTAAGCTGGAGTACTTGGGACATATAATGAGAAATCAAGGCAGATACGAGCTACTCCAATGCACTTTGCAGGGTAAAATTGAAGGAAAAAGAACCCCAGGACGAAGAAGAATATCCTGGCTTGCTAACTTGAGAGCATGGTATAGAAAGACCTCAACACAGCTATTTCGTATAGCAACCAACAAAATCATCATAGCCAGAATGATCGCCAACGTTCGGAACGGACAGGCACCCTAAGAAGAAGAACATACACGGCGAAGACAAGACCTGACACATCTACAACGAGACGACTGCTAGAAACAACATAGATAAAAATATTCAGACCAAGATCAGGGAGAAGTTTATTGGATAGGGAGAGAAGTGAAAACATAAGAAGAGCATGCAATATAGAAGACACAAATGGATGGGTGACAAAAAGAAAACATAAGTGGAACGAACATATCAGTAGAATGGCAGAGGATAGAATAGTACTAATAGCACGAGATAAGTCACCAAAAGGACGAAGAAGTATTGGCAGACTAAGAAAAAGATGGTGCGACAATTTAGGAGGCTAATATTGAAGAAGGAACAGGCTTTAAAGCCTACATACTAGAAGGAAGAAGACTTTTATCTCAGTACTGAAAACCCTAACAATAGACGTTAGTCAGGATATACGAGTTTTACTTTTTTACTTTTACACTTTGTGATTTTTTCGTTTTGCTGTTAGTTTTCTCTTCTTCCTCTCCCTCCTTATATCTTTTGAATGATTATAGTTATATTAGTAAAATTTTGGGACAAGAACTAAAAAAGACGTAGGCTTCTTAACTAGTCATTAGATGACGTAATAGTGATAGGTGACGTAACAGAGTCACTATGACGGATACCTTTGAACTAGGGCTTATGGAAAGTGACTTGTCGTTTAAAAGGTATTGAAAATGCTTATTTAATCATACTAATTTTGTTTGGGTTTAAGCCTATTTTAATGAAAAAATAAAATACATACTAAAATTGTAGTTTCGAAAATATTAAAGAAGGTTTAAGATCCAGTTCTTATATTCTTCTTATTCAGTTTTAAGTAATCCAACTTTGGACATAGGCCTCTCCCAAATCAATGCAGTGCCTTCTATTTTCCGTCGTTTACTTTCAATTATGTTTTCCGATGTTCTTAATATTATCCGCCCATCTTATTTGTCGTCTTCCTCTACTTCTCTTACCTAAGCATGCTCTCCATTGTTGTATATCGTGTTTCCATCTCTTATCCTTCAGTCGGGCATTGTGTCCTGCGAAGCTCCATTTTAATATGGCAGCATGTTCTTCTGCGTCTTTTACTTTGTTTTTGCTTTTAATCCATAGTTCTTATATTAACTATTCAAAATATAATTCGTCTACTTTTTGACAGTAATACTTTCTATTGCTAAACCCGTCGTAATCGTTCAAAAATTGTCGGGGAAATGGCTCTTAATTCTTTAACAATTGGTTGTTTTAAAATGTCAATACTGTGAAGTGCTATACCTAGGCCCTTACCTAGACCTTACTCATCTAGGTAACGTCTTAATGCACTATAAGGTTGTACAGGAGTAAGGAGTACGGATATTGTTGGAACTTTATTTCCACGTTGCCAAATTCTTTTAGATTATCTTTCAGAATTTTAACAATTAGCGGCTTAATTGCGTTTTATAACCTCTTGAGATACACTTGACCAATTAAGTTAGCATTGAGAAAAACAGGCACAACTATGTGGTTTCCCAAAATACTTGTCCAAAAATTCAGTTTTTCTAGAAATTGAGTGTGTTTTTCACAAAAAAGTAATTCTTTATGTCACTCCTATACCTCACATTAGTATGTTAACATTTACATTGAGAAAAAAAGAATTTTCGGTACTAAAACAAATTAATTTTATGTAATCTGGCTGATGGTGTTACTTTGATTCAACATAGTTTCAGGGAATTCTAGTCTTTGGTCGAAGTCATCATCTTAAAGTTTGTGCACAATTTTTAATTTTTTTTTCTTCTTCTTCTTTTTTATAAACAATTCTGCTTGCTCATTGACGGATTAATAGCCCTATGAAAGGTTGTCACTCCATTTTTTGCGCGGTCGTCCGATACTCCTTCTGCCGATTCGTGACTTATATGTTGCTATTTCGACGACACGGGTCTCCTCCATTCTGCTATGTGGTTATTCCATTTTTTTTTCTATTTTGTGTCCATTTTTTTTGTACACTGTACATTTTCTTCTAATTTCTTCACTTCTGTTTCGATCTTTCAGCGTATTTCCTGTAATATGTCTTAGTAATCCCATCTCTACCGTTTCCAGTAGTCTTTGCGTTGTGGCTATGTCGGGTGTTGTTTATGAGGTTATGGTATTATTAATCTTACACTGGCTTTATAAATTCTTGACTTCATCTTAGTGTTAATGTGTCTGTTTCGCAATATAACGTTATTAAGGCATCCTGATAGCCTATTTGCTTTTTGTACTTGATCTCTCACTTCTTTGTCCATTTCTCCATAGCTAGACAGTGTAATTTCCAAACACTTTATTTCCATTACTTGTTCAATACTGATACCATCATCTTCTATTTTACATCTTGTTCGTTCTTAACTGACTATCTTCTTGAAGCCTATCTTCATATTGGGCTATCAATATTGCGTCGTCTGCGTAATAGAGTATTTTATTTCTTTGTTTATCATTCTGTATTCTGGCTGTATATCCGCCAATTTTTATAGGGTCTGTAAGTTATCCATCTACTCTGACTTCCATTTTGTTGTTTTGGTAAATGTTTTCGTTTTTTTATAATATTTAGGGAAACTTCTCTATTATACAGAGGATGGAGTCTCTATGAGTCTTACTCCGTCAAAGGCTTTCTTTAGGTTAATCAGACACATAAATACTGGACTGTTGTACTTTAGTGATTTCTTAGTAATTTGCTTCATAACAAATCTTGCATCTGTACATAATCTTCCTCTACGAAAATCCTGTTGTTCATGTGATAAACTTATCCTCTGATTTGATAGCAATTTTAAAAATTTAGTTATAAGTTTTGCATAGAGTTTATACCTCTTGGCTTTGTGGTTATTTTATTTTCTTTTTTGAATAGTAGAATTCTTAAATTTTAGTTTGTATGGATCAAATTCATTTTTTGTCAACACTCGGTGTACTGTCCTTTGACTGTTTCCACAGATAGACGCAACTTGAGCTATTGAAGAAGAATGGTTCACTACTATTTCTGCAATTATGTCCGGTTTTTGTCAGCATTAATATTTGTTGATCATCCAGATAGTTTGGCATCTTGAACTCTACAAGGAAAAACCCAAACAGAATCTGTAGGAAGACCATGAAAACAATGGAACGATAGTTTACTGGAGGCACATCGGAAAAAAGGCAGCGTCATCTCTACATAAAAAGAAAAAGAAAAAGAAGACCATCATTAATATCGTTTTATCGTTTGTTTTTATAAATGACTGTAGGATCAAATTGATGTCAAAAACGGTAAAAATGCTTTAACGTACAAGCCTTCAGTACTTTTGAGAATTTTTTTAACCGCTGTTATTTTCCCAAAGTTTTTGTTTTTTCCAGAAATGTATAATCAAATTTATCAATTCTTCATCTTCCAGAGAAATAGTTGGTAAGTCAGTTAGTTTCCTAATAAATGTTTTCCAAAGGTGACTCAAAATTTACATTTCACCTCGGAGTATGTTGAATAGTAAGTTAATATGCTTAATTTTCTTGCAGTTTATTTTCGTCTATGGATATGTTGAATAGTATAGTAATCGTTACTAATAGCTATGCTTCTCCCCCGAAAATGTATAGAAACATAAAATAATCCCACAAAGACGTTTTTTACAAGAAACTCAAAGGCAACAAAGGTTGAGTACAACTTGTTGTGAGTATAACTTAAATATTAATATAATAAACAAATTGTATTTAACTGGATTTTATTTTGTATATTTTGTTACTTAGATAACTGGGTAAAACTGTTTTAAAATACAAAAGAACAGTAACAGTTAATGCTAAAAATATAAACACTATAAAAATCAGAAATAATTTAACATCTAGTGAGGACTGTACGAAGAGCGACAAATTTCTTGACTCTGGATCCAAGTGATGAGTGCCATTGTGTCTCATTGTGTATTCTATCCAGAAAAGAGCGCGTTCAAGAGGGGTTTCCTTTTGATCTCTAACTATCCTTGATAATTTTTGTATGTTTTTAAGGTACCTAAAATAATACACCAGAAATTGTTATATGTATCAATACTTTTATTAGTAACAATTAGTTACAATAGTTATAGTTACAATTCGTAACCAAATAGACTTCATATGTATAAATAAGAGATACAGAAATTCAGTATTATCAGTAAAAACATATCCAGGAGCAGATGTACCAACCGATCACAATATTTTAGTAGGAAAAATAAGACTGAGATTAAAAAGAGTTGCAAGGACGAATAAGCAAACAGTTACTATTGATAGAGAAACGATGCTAAATGATACTGTAAAACAAGAAATAACTAGTATATTAGAACAAAAGATGAAGTTAACATTAAGCAAAGAAGAAAGTACTGAGGAAAACTGGACGAGAATTAAAGACATCTTAAAGGCTGTTCAAGAAACAAAATTGAGTGCGCTAAAAGCAAGAAAAAAACAGGGGTGGATGACAGAAGAAATACTGAGACTTATAGATCAAAGAAGAGAAGTCAGAAATAAAGATAAAAACGAATACAAGAGGATCCACGCAATAATCAGGCAGAAGATAAGACACGCGAAAACACAATTTCATAGTAAAGAATGTAATGAAATTCAACAATATGAAAAGAAACACGATACATTTCATCTGCACAAGAAATTGAAAGAGGTCGCTGGAAACAAATGGAAACAAGTATCCCAAAGTTTAGAAGACAGAAACGGACACAGAATATTAGACATCAATGAAAAGTTAAAAGAATGGGAAAACTACATTTCTGAATTATTTGAAGATGAGAGAGTAGAACACTATACACCGATTGCTATATCAGGTCCATCTATAACAGAAACTGAGGTAAGACGTTCAATACAAACGGCAAAAAATGGAAAAGCACTTGGCCCCGATGAAGTAAGTGCTGAAATACTAAAGTTTTTGGGAGAAAATGGAATTAAAGCTCTGTGTAATCTCTTTAACAGAATTTATGACACTGGGATATTACCAACTGATTGGTTAAAGTCGACATTTGTCACAATACCTAAGAAATATCGTCCAAAGACATGCGGTGATTATCGGACAATAAGTCTGATGAGTCACGTTTTGAAAATCTTTCTGCGAGTAATACATAGCAGAATTTATACGCTGTTAGAGGACAGAATTAGCAATACTCAATTTGGGTTTAGGAGTGGCTTGGGTACAAGAGAAGCCTTGTTTAGTATACAGGTGCTAGTACAGAGATGCAGAGATATAAATCAAAATGTGTATATTTGTGCAATCGATTTTGAAAAAGCTTTTGACAAAGTCCGACATAACAAAATGCTAGAAATATTGGAAACAGCTGGATTGGACGATAAAGATCTACGAATAATTACAAATCTATACTGGCATCAAGTGGCAAGAATAAAGGTTGAACAAGAACTGTCGGATGAAATAAATATAAAAAGAGGAGTGAGACAAGGCTGTATATTGTCGCCTTTACTTTTTAACTTATATTCGGAGGAAATATTTAAGGAAGCCTTAATGGAGACAACCGAAGGTATTATTGTGAATGGAGTAACCGTCAACAATATTAGATATGCCGACGATACCTTAGTCCTTGCCAATTGCGGAGAAGACCTTCAAAATCTAATGAACAAAATAAAACAGACTTGTGATCAGTATGGACTAAAACTCAACGTTAAGAAAACTAAATATATGATAGTTAGCAAACAAAATTATATACATGATGACGGTATAAAAGTCGGCGATGCCACACTGGACAGAGTAGAGAAACTCGTGTATCTCGGCAGTAATATCAATGAGAGCTGGGATCCAACCGCAGAAATTAAAAGCCGAATAGAACAAGCCCGAGCTGCCTTTGTAAAAATGAGAAACGTACTTTGCAGTCATGATCTTAGCATTGACCTTAGAGTTCGTATGATATCTTACTACATCTTTCCTGTCCTGCTGTATGGAGTAGAAGCGTGGACCCTAACTGAGGCTATGCTTAAACGCTTGACAGCCTTTGAGATGTGGGTATACAGACGACTAATGAAAATAAGCTGGGTCGACAGAGTTAGAAATGAGGAGGTCCTTAGACGGCTGAACCAAACAACACAACTGGTCAATATAATAAAGAAACGCAAGCTGGAATACTTCGGTCATATTATGAGACACCCTGAAAAATATGATCTTTTACATCTGATCATTCAGGGAAAGATCCAAGGTAATCGTGGTCCTGGTAGAAGAAGAACATCATGGCTGAAAAATCCAAGGCAATGGTATGGAAAATCAACTACATCGTTATTTAGAGCTGCTGTCAATAAAGTCACGATAGCGAATAGGGTAGCCAACATGATATCCAACGATCGATAACGGTCATGGAACTAGAAGAAGAAGAATCAATAATTTTAATTTGTTAAGGATTATTTGTAAAAATTTAGGTATATTATACGGAATGTATTCAAAAATTTTAGCAGAAATTTAACTGTAAAGAAGTAGAAATAGGTTCTTTACTAACACTACATTTAGAAAATAAGCCCATAGTGAGTTGTAAACAGTTGTAGTTTACACTAGTAAAACTACTTCGAGATAAAAGATATCACAAATAAAAATATCTACCTATGTTAGGTTAGGTCCAAATTCAAAAATTTATTCATTTAAGTTGTATGGTTAGGATAGTAGTTTACCATTGTGGATGCGTTATCTTTGAAATAACAGTAAATTAATTTTGTATCGCCAATAACTTACAGTAACTTCCTTATCCTTACAGTTATCTTATTATCGGTCGAAAAATTTAAACACATGTCATGGACTGGTCTTCCTGTAAGGTTGTCTCAGATTTACCCGTTGCATATGAGAGATGAACGTTTTCCTTCTTCATCGAAGTGATGGATTTTTTTTAATTAAACCTAAGAATATTATTGTCAAAGTTTTCATGTGGTCTTATTTTTATAGCTTTTTTGACTGTACTTGTCTTGTGTTGTGAGATAGCTGAGGTCTGTTTGTAAGAATTAAGGTCTTTTTTATCCCGTAGTATTTTATGCGTAAATAAACATTTGTGTGTGCTTCAGATAGCCAAGACTTGGAGTTGATTTAATTGGAGGTATTCTCCATATATGTGTTGTAACTTTTCAAAAAAAGTGTCCTAGTACTTTTTTTATTTTAATAGCATCAACCACAGGGGTCATTAGCTATACCTATACTTTATACATTATATGGTAAGTAGTACACTAATATCTTTAAAATATTTAAATTACAATTTGGACCTAAATTTTGACATAATTCGTTAGATGAGAAGTTTTTGTGTCTTTCTTTATTAAATTTAGGGTAGTCTATTAAAATATGATGTATGGTTATTTCACTGTTGCACAAATCACATAAAAAACAGTTTTTTTAGCTATTAAGTAATTATGGGTCAATCTCATGTGACCTATATGCAACCTGGTTAACTTTACAAACAGTTGTCGGTTAAGATCAATATCACAACAAGATGTTGTCTAAACTTTTATGTTCCAGAAGTTCAAATAGTGCATTCTTTATGAGAAGTTCACTAAGATGTGTGGTATGCAATTGTTTCATGGTTTGTAATGAATTAGGGGAGTCAGTGATTATAAGAGAATTTCAAATGTTGAGATCGATAATATGAATAAGCACCTGAAAAATTACATAGAGTTCTTTAGTGCGTATTCTACTAATAAAAGGTAACTTATATTGTGATGTAATGAATGGTGTGACAAATGCTGACCCTACACCAGAGGATGTTTTAGAAGCATCCGTGTATATGTGATAAGGAATCTGGAAGCTGGCAAGTTTGTAAAGGAAATATTGTCGAATTCGTATAGATGGAGAATCAAATTTATTATATGATGTAAGTGATAGATCACATGATATAGGTGGAATGATCCAAGGAAGAGGAGTTGGTATATTTGTTTCGAACATTTCTGTAAAATAGGTGTCAAGTAAGGATATATGTCTTCTAATTCTTTCACAAAAAGAAGGATCTATACCATTTTTATTGTATGCTTCTTTAAAACGGTTTGCAATTGTGTGATAAACAGTAGGGTGTGATGATACTGCAGATATAGTTGAGACATAGGCCAAGGAGAGGTACGTTCTTCTTAATTTTAGAGAGTATTCACCGGTTAAACACTGTAGACTTGCGACAGGGCTTATACACAATGCTACTGTAGCAATTCGAAGTGCCGTGTTTTGAATAGTCTCAAGTTGATTTAGCACTGTTTTTTTCGCAGAGGAATAAACTATGCATCCATAATCCAAATTGCTTCTTATCAGTGCTTTATACATGTAAATGAGACATTTGTAGTCTGAACCCCAGTTGTTATGACATAAGGTACGCAATAAATTAAGACCGTTTTGGCATGATTTTTTTAGATTAACAATATGAGATTTCCATGATAATTGTTTGTCAAACAGCATTCCCAAAAATTTAATGTTTTTTACATGGGTTAAATTATTAGCATATATATCTTAAGTGGTGGTGTTATTGGTGATAGTCGTTTAGAGAATAAAATAAATTTTGTTTTGGTAATGGAAATTTGTAATCCTGACTGTAATAACCTGTTTTTTACGTTATTTAATGCATTTTGTAGATTTCTTTGCAATGACTCTATGCTTTTACCTTTGGAAAACAACACAATATCGTCAGCCTAAAGTCTAGCCTTAACAACCTTTGAACAGTTGTCTAATATCTTATTTATTGATATTAAAAAAAAGTGTTGTACTTATAACAGATCCCTGTGGTGTTTTATTTGCTTGAGATTTAGTAATAGATGTGATATCATTTACGCAGACTTTAAACTGTCGTTTACTCAGGAAATTTTGTATAAAGTGCAGTACATTACCTTTCACACCCCAATTACTTAGAGTTTTGTCAAATCGCCATTCCATATCAAATGCTTTTGTTATTTCAAAGGATACAGCAAGATACTACTGTTTACTTGCGAAACTTTCATGTATTTGTGATTCTAATTCTCTAAGATAGTCAAAATATTTTATCCCACTGAGATTTAAATCCCTAAGCATAAAGCAATATATTGAATAATCAATTTAAATTATACACCTATAACTAAAAAATATAACAATATCTTACTCTGGATTATGAAGCACTTCATAAATGGCGTCAAAAAAACTATCCTCAGTGATTGTTTTAAAATCTACTACAGTTGCCCATTTTTGCACCCTCATTTGTTCAGCTAGTAGATGTTGGTCTACTATAAATGGCACAGCTACTATAGGAACTCCACGATAAACGGCTTCAATTGTGCTAAGAGCACCGCAGTGGCTAATAAACAGTTTTGTTTTTGAATGCGCTGAAATTAATATAATTTTGGTATCAAAAATAATATTGTTGTGTAGCTATTTTATTGTGGCATTATAAAGGAATTACTATTTAAATGGGAATAAGCCACAATTAAAGGTTAAAGTAAGTTTATTGACGTTTCAATATATTTTTTTTTTCAATTTCCGAAGTGGAAATTAAAACGTCAATAAACTTACTTTAACCTTTAATTATGGCTTATTGCCATTGAAATAGTAATTACATCAACAATAATGTCATAGTTACTTTATTAAAAATATTTGTAATACTCTGTATATTAGAATATTACGCTATTTAATTTTTTTTTATTGAGTTTAATGCGTCGACACCTAATGGTAATTGGCATGGTATAGTGAATTTTTACAGTCAGGTGTGCAGTGTGTGTGTGTATGTAGAGTAAAGGTCTTGATACTTAGCTAAGTCGACGTCATTATTTTGCTAAGAGACGCTAATTGTATCCGAACGTCTGCGGTCCCTCCGGTGAGTACCGATCGCACAAGGATAGAAATTATTTTCATTTATTAATTTTTAATAAACGAAAATTTTCACCCAGGTGAGATTCGAACTCACGACCTTTAGGTTCAAAGGTAGGCGCTCTTACCACTGAGCCACAGAGGTGGTTATTTAATTTTTGATTTGGTAAAAATGTTGTGCTTTTTCAAGTTTTTTTAGGAATGCACTATTTATTTAAAATATATATACAATTTATACTTTGACCAAAATAATGGGCTAAAACGCGCAGAAGGGGGGAAGAAATTGGAATATTCAGATAAATACTATTTAGTTACTTACCACTTTTTATGTTCAATATTTTTGAAATCAGAAATTTAGGTAAAGCTTGTTGATATTAAGGCCTATGTCTAAGGTTTCATTAGCAAAATCTCGGCAGATCTCAGACTGCTTCACTAACCTTAAGATGTAGATAATTATGCCTACAGTATACGAACATTATATACCGAAAAATATGACTATCATAAAGTTAAAAGTAAAATCATAAACATACCTCCAAGCATTGAACATATTATCAGCTTTATTATGGTTGAATTTGTCATTTACCTTATTATTTCTTTTTTCTTTTGGCAAAACCACGTCAATAATAACAAATCAAATTAAAATCATGCTTTGAATCCATACAATGCTAAAAAATGTAAGAGTTGTGTAGAGAGTACAGATAACATGTCTCCTTATCTAAGCAAAAATCCTTGGCAAATTGGTTTCTGGTACACATAAACAATAAACTGAAATATAAGAAGAGAAGACTCTTACTTATTTAGATGTAAAAATGAGATTTATAGAATAATTACATCTTTTGGCATCGTTTGTTTTGCATTGTACTTATTAGAAGATTAAAGCAAGCAAGAATCTGAATTTTGGTTTTGTCAATAAAAATCTTTGAATTTCTACTTTGCGATTTATTAGCAGATGTCCCTATATCAACCATACTGAAGCCTTTTTATTGTTACTTCTTTCGACGAAAAATATTAGTTTTCATGTTTAGAAGTTCTGTACCAGTCTCTCTAATGATTTCTGGTATTCCTGAAATAGGTATAAGCGAATATACAAAGGCACTATACGTAAAATCAAGTCTTAACTGTTTTTCTATTATTTCGGTATACTCTTTATGAGTACTAGAAACCAATAAGCCAAATAATTTTGCTTAGATGAAGAGATATGTTGTGGAAGGCAACTTTTAGATTCTCAATACCTTTCTTACATCTTTTAGCATCGTCTCTTTTGCCATTTTTATAAGGTATAGATTAAAGCAAAAATCCAAATAAAAATATTCAAATTTCTGCTTTTGCGATTTATAAAAATTTTGGAAAAAAAGGAAAAAAATCAGCCGGCCAAAAACGGTTTTTAGTATATGCCTCATCAGTGGAATACCGCTTATACCATCCTAATTTACAAAACGGGTAACAACACAAACCTTACAACATATCAACCAATTTTTATTTCTCCATAACTAGCAAAAAATTTACTATTATGAAGTCATTACCAATAGACTTTAACTGGTGTTTATCAAAAACGGAAATTTGACGAATACCAATCAGTAAAACAAGCTGCCTTCTATACGTAATGAATAGACTTAGGTAAATATGCAAATTGCATATTTTGCATATTATTGCATACAAAATGCAAAAATGTCAAATTTTGCATATTTTTATAAAAGTGAGCATAAAATGCATATAATTTGAAAATTTGGCGTTAACTATACATTTTTATATTTCAACTTACAGATAGCATGAAAATGCCAATATTTAATTTTTGTTAACTTACTTACTTTTGCACGAAGCAAATGGGAGCTACAAAAAGTAGTAAAGAGGCTAGATAGAGAGGCAAAGAAAATAGGCTTAGCCGTCAACTAAAGACAAGACAAAATACATGGAATGGATAGATGATAGTGATCAAAAAGGAGGAATTTTAAAAATAGAAGTAGAGGCTGAAAAAGCATATATATTTGAAGCAGTGGAAAAATTTACATACCTGGGGTCGATGTTCACATGCAAACCAAATATTAGAGATGACCTCCTACAGCACAGTAATACTTGTAATTGCTTACATACCCTGAAGACAATGCAAAAGATAAAGAAGTATAATTTCTCTTTCTCTCTGTTTAGCCTTTATAGATTATGAAATGTCTTTTATATTGTGCAACTAGGTATGAGTTATCGAGAAAGCATTGGTCAACATCCCGATAGATTAAGGTTAGAGAATAATATTAGGTACATAATATTATGTATGAACAAGCAAAACTGACAGTGTTAACCAGTCAGAGTAAGTCAGAAGGGTATATTTCCAAAACTGTTAAAAAGCAGCTATGGAGGAAATAATAACTCGTTGGTCTGGAGCAAGTCCAAAACTAAAGTAAAGCAGTTGGACTCTACAAAAGAAAACAGAAAACCGAAAACCTTAAATGACTCAAGAAATACTGGAAATCAAAAATCAAAGAAGAAAATATAGAAACAAAAACACAAATAATTACAGAGAAAAACATAATTAATAAGGAACCAAATAAAATAAGCTAAGGAAAAGAGAATGATTGATAAATTGATACATGATTGATACATGATACATTGAAGTAAAAGAATTGCAGAAAAATCATGGTCATTATAATTTACATAAAAAAGTGAAGAAATTATCTGGAAAATCACGAACAAATAAACCTAACCGATTAATTTGACAAAAAACAATAAACCTATTAATAACTTAACTGAAATAAAACAAGTTTGGACTAATATATTGAAGATCTGTACATGGACACAATAACGAAACCAACACAAATTAATAACGAGGAAGCTCCAATAATAATAAAATAAACAACTTAAAATCTGGCAGAGCTCCTGGGCCAGATAAAATTCATATCGAGGTGACTAAACTTATAGACGAAGACAATGAAAGTGCAATAACTATACACTTTAACAACATTTACAAATCTGGTGAGATACCTACAGAATGGCTGCTATCGACCTTTGTTCCGCTACCAAAAACCAAGAACCTCAAACACTGTAATGACTAAAGCCTAATGTATCACTTATTAAAAACATTTCTAAATATTATACATGCAAAAATATTCAGGAAGTGCGAAGCGGATATGAGCAATAGACAGTTTGGCTTTCGTAATGGCTTCAGAATAGTGGAAGCTCTGTATAGTTTTACAGTTCTTGCCCAAAAATGTCCAAACCAATAAAAAGTTTTTTTTGTTGCGTTTATGGACTATGAGAAAGCTTTCGATAAAGTTAAGCATAACAATCTCATGAAATATCTAGAGAGAAAAAGTTTCGACAAAAAGACACTATGACATTAACATAGTGAGAAATCTCTATTGGAACCAACAATCTGTGCTAACATTAGATAGAAGTACACAGATAAGTAGAGATAAGTAAAGGAGTGAGATAGGGCTGTATACTTTTACCGTTACTATTAAATATATATTGCGAAGATTTATTATTATACTATAATAATAACTCTTTGGAAAATATAAATAACATCCGTTATGCTAACGATACAGTCATTATCGCTGAAATTGAGACAGACCTGCAAACGTTACTAAATACAATTTGTGAAACTGAGGAACAGTTTGGTTTAACTATAAACATAAAGAAAACAAAAACCATGATTATCAGTAAGAGGGGCAAAGTCATTACAAGGATCCAGATAAGAAATAAAGATATTGAGCAAGTGGACAAAATAAAATACTTAAGGGTCTAGATTAAGGAAGATCTGAATCCGAAATCAGAAATTCACTTAAAAATAGAACAATAAAGAGCAGTCTTTTAAAGTATGAGGAAATTTCTGAGTAACCAAAGACTCAACCTGCAAATCCGATAGCGGATGGTAAAGTGTCATATTCACTCTATTCTTTTTTATGGTGTCGAAGCCTAAACTATTAATGTTGACTTAATGGGAGAACTGAAAGCTTTTAAGATAGGCTTTAATATTTTAAGGCTTTGGCTTCTTAGAAGAATACCATGGACCGATCATATTTCGAACGAAATTGTGTTACATAAAATGGGAAGAGACAGAACACTTTTGACGACCATTAAAAGGCGAAGGACAGCATATTTGGGGCACATACTTGAATGATAAGTACGAGTTGGTGTAGCTGATTATGAAAAGTAAAATTAAAGGAAAATAGGTCCCGATAGACAACAAATATCCTGGATGAAAAACATTGGCGACTGGACCGGGTTAATCACACAGACGCTTTTAAGAAAAGCAGAAGGTAGAGATGAATTTTCAATGGTTATAGCCAACCTTCATTAGTAGAGACGCTACTAGAAGAAGAAGAAGAAGGGCCGAAGAAGGTGACAAACTTCTGGTAATGAAAAGTATTTCAATCATTTTAGATACTCTGATTATGTAATTATAATACCACCAGACTGGAATGAACTGGACGAAAATAAAAGAGGTCTATATTCGAACAATCAAATAAAAAAGGGTAAATAAGCAATAAAACTAAATTAGTCCAAAAATTCCTATTATCATTTAAAATAAATCAGAATTATCTATATACTAATAATTTCATAAAGCATAGAATTTCTAGAATCGATAAGAAACAACAAGATATTATTCCTTAATCATATACAGTTTTTACATACTCATAGTTACCTAGTATATCACTTTGTGGTAACCATTTTCTTAAAATAACATTTTTTGGTACGTCTTTAATCTCACTATCAAATTTCCATAATACTGTTTCATTCAGTCTAGATAACGCCCTTAGAATTGCTTGCACCCTGTCTGCATTGAGATCAGCTGTTCTTATGTTTGTTCCAAAACCAAACAATATAACTCCATGCTTGGATCTCGTTATAATTTGTTCAATATCCTGCAAAGAGAATAAATCGTTAAATTTGTTTATTATATAAGCTGGTGCAACTGTGTACGTGTTTTGGTTAACATTTACTATTTATTTATTGATAGAAAATAAAGTTCAGTTAAGCTTTCATCTTATAAAATAGAAATTTATGTTTTGTGTGTGGTAAATTTTAAAATATGCTCTGATTTTATTTTTGATGTAATTTTTAAAAGTAATAACAAGTTTGCAACATTAAGCAAATGTATGAACATTGTTTGGAAAAGTATTTAGTTTTTATTTATATGTATTGCTTTTAATATTTTTATTACTGAAATCGTATTAAATTATATATTCACATTATTTATTTTATTTAATGAGTTATATTGTGTTTTCTTAACTTTTATTTTTAAACTGTCTAACACACATAATAATTTTTTTTCTCTCATAATTTACTATGGAATCACTAACAGGAGAATTTTACTGTCATCATGTCATGTGTTTGTCTTTTTAAAGACGAATTACATGCTATGATTTTTTCTGACGGATATTCTCAAGTTAAAGTTGATTTCATGTAATCGAATGAACAATCTTATAAGTAAAGTCGTCCCAGGAGCGCAACTCAACAATATTGGCAATATCATTTTAAAGTCGTCTACTTTAAAATGCATAATGTATGTCTGAATTGTCAATATAAATGAGTCAGATAAAATTAAATTATTAGAAGAATTTTTTCACTATGTAACAAAAAACAAAATTTGTTTAATTTACTGTTTGTATTTTGAGAACGATTTCCGAATTGGAAATTGAAACGTCAATAAACGTATTTTTATCTTTAATTGTAGCTTATTCCCAGTTATAAATAGTAATTAACACATAATACGGTCATCTGTTTTTAAGTCCAAAAAATACACGTGTCTTTAACTGTCTGGTATACGCACTTTGGTATTACGGAAGAAGGCTACAGTTTTAAAACCCTGCTTTATTTGGGCCCGCGTCCGTTCTTGAGAAACTTCTGCGGACGATCTTTATATTTATATATAGTTTATATAGGTTTATATATAGACAGAACTAGGTAGATCTAGACAAGAGATCATAATATGCACATCTACAGCTTAATGTGAAATAAATCTCCCTTCGCGTCGTGTCTCCAACACGGCTTTTCAACCCATCAGTGAGCTTAGACTCTATGTTCTACACTGCTAATTAAAACCGCACTAAGGCCCAGGCAACCCAGGCACGTGCCTAAATCCCGAAATTTTTAGGGCTCCAAAATTAGGTCTTCATTTTTTACTTTTTATTTTGATTTAACAGATAACGTGATATTCTTAATAATTGCTGAAACGTATCTAAATTATACCGAATTGTAGATTGGTAAAGTTGACGTGTGGACAAGCGGTTTCTGTGCTTAAGCTCTGGTTTCCTCGAATGCGGTATCGGCAAATTACGATCGCAATATTGCGGCGAATGACGTCATAGAGCACTGTACCATGCACAATGATACCAGTGGTTTTTAAGGAAGCTTTGGAAACCATCGCAACGCAATATGACGGTACCGGCAGATTGAATGCGGTAGTCAATGCGGCGAGAAACATTATGTTAACGGTTTATTGCGATGGTGAATCGTGATGATTCGTTTGTGTTTTTATATTGTAATACCTTTAAACTGATAAAATAATCATCTTTTGTATATCCTAGGACTTATCAAATAAGATCGGCGTCAACCGAAAATATTTTCTGAACTTATTTTCGTTAGTATGTAAATGGCGACAAATTAAAATTTGGTATGCACCCTCTACAGTTCTATTTTTAAAAAGGTCAGATTCATTTCTTCTATTATTCTCTTACTTTGATTCCTCACCATCCAGCACTACTAAAAGAGCTACATCGAGGTCGTCCATGGTCCCTCGTTTTTGATTTCTCCACTGCAATCTGACGTCATTCATCGCAATATTACGGTCGTAATTTGCCGGTACCGCTTTTGAGGAAACCAAAGCATTACGCATCGATACCCTTGAGTATCGTGTGTAAATACGATTGAGGCTCATGCCTATCGAGCCTTTAGTATGCACGTGTTTAAAAATACGAATCTAGCTATTTAAAACTTACGTCTCCTGAACGTTGCATCTGATTTGAGTTTTGATTGAAAATTGTGCAATTAAGACTTAAATACCTAGATTTAATTGCAACTAGATTATTTTGTATTTATAGTTAATATTTTCTGAAATTCCTAAAATAAAAATGTGTGTTTTTATAAAAGTATTACATTTTTTCATTAAAAGAATAATACACACTACCACAAATTGAGATTTTGTTTGTGATTGTAATATTAAATAAAAATAAATTTAATTTCAGTTATTACGTGCTTTCTTTTACTACGTTTTTTTTTTTAATTAGTTCCTATAAATATTTAAGTGGAAGTGAAAAAAGAAAACGAAAAACAGACTGAAATTAAGTGGCAAAACAAATTAAAAGATCGTTGGACAAATTTTTAACTGGAGATGGAGAACAATTACAACAATCGTCATCATTTCTACAAATTTCATCTGCTCAAACTTCAGAAACATCATTTGTGCACAAAATTAATTTGCAAAAAGACCAGTCGAAAAAACCAGCAGTTCTGATTTTGAAGATGGAACAAAAGGAGAAAATATCAATTTAAAATCATTTCAAAGTAATATGATAAAACTAGAGTTTTGTAAATGATATTGGATTATAACCAGAATATATTATATTCGATGCAACAGAGGGTCAAAACAAAACATAAGAAAATTACCTATTGCTTCCTTCTTCTGAACAATAAATAGCGGAGCAAAAGTTAAAAGAGATTGGTTGGCTGAAACTGAAACCAACAGTTCCAAGCAAATAAAGCTAATAACAAAAGTGACGAATGATTGGATACATGTATGTAAAAGATTGTCAGATCATAAAAACTCCAGTGACCTATACCTACCAAACGGATTGACACCGAACTAGAAAAATAAACGATAAATGAAAAAAATATACATTAGATGAACGTACTTTAACGTTAAGAAGCGACAATCAAACTTATTTCTTACATACGTAACCACTGAGTGCTAATCGCAAGCATGATGTCATATGATCGTCAGTTAGTCGATTGCGATATTTTGACTTATTTATCTTTATTTCAGAAAATGCAGACTCGCACAAGTAAGTTGACCCAAAAAATGCCGTCAGTTGAAGGGCGATTTGCCTAACATTCGGATATTTATCTTCAGATATAAAACGCCAGAAATTTGTATCAGATACTGTAGCTTTGAGATGTATATCTGATATAATCTGCACCAACTCATTTTCAACAGAACATGAGTTCATATTAAACTGACTTGCTATTTCAGTAGCTAATTCCTCAATGTTTTTACATGAAAAAGGATAACTCATAAGTGATGCTATATTTTCAGATTTACTGCAATCATAAAAACGCATTTCGAATTGTCCCAAAATATTTGATAATTCAGCCTCATACGTATCATAATTCAACTGAGGAATCCTTGCTTTCAAAGACGGAAAATGTCTCAGATCCTTTCTTTTCAGTTGATCTATCATAAGTTGCAATTTACTTTTGAATGCGTTTACTGCGCTAATCATCTCAATAATAGTTTTTCCTTTACCTTGAAGCTCCAAGTAAACGGTATTTAAGTGCATTTTGATGTCAGTCAAAAATGCCAAATCGTTTAGCCATTTTTCGTTTTTCAAAATCTGAGTGTCATCACTTCTTTCGTCTAGAAAAGCTGTTATTTCGGGCAATAATTCTTGAAACCTTTCTAGGAATTTTTCGCGACTCAACCACCTGACGTCCGTGTGAAGAACTAAATCAGTGTGTTCAGCTGACTCCCTATCTTCCAACTGCAACTAAAAGAGCCGCCGTTGCAAGCTACGCGCACGGATGGAATTCACAATTTTTGTTGCAATGCCCATAATTTCCTCCGTGTTTAAAACTTTTGAACACAAAACTTGTTGATGTATAATGCAATGGAATGAAAAAAATGACGGGAATTCTTCATTAGCTCAACACAATACCACAAAACCGTTTTTGTTTCCAGTCATTGCTGGTGCTCCATCGGTTGTAATGCACATTAATTTATATATTGGTAGCTCGTAGTTTTTTACAAAATTTAAGAAAACCTCACATATATCTTCGCTACGGGTCTTTCCCTTCAAAGGAATGATTGTCAAAAATTCTTCCTTAGCCAACATGTCATTGAATACCATCCGAATAAAAATACACAGCTGGGCAGTGTCTGTCATATCGATGGATTTGTCGAACTACTAAAGAAAAGTATGTACATTCCATGATATCATGTTTTAGTTTATCTGCGAAGTCTTGACTCATGACTTCAATACGCCTTGTGACAGTCGGACGAGATAACTGAAGTTCTCTAATAGCAGACATGATTTCTGTTTTATTTTTAAAATCTCCAAATAAAGTCTCACCCGCTTCAATAAATGCTTCCTTCACCACCGATCCATCTTCAAATGGTTTGTTGTGTTTCGCCAAAATAGGAGATATTTCAAATGACGCGATCGTAGCAGCTTTTGATTGTTTGGCTGGTCTTGTGAACATGGATTGTTCTTTTTTCAAACAAGATATCAAATCACTTACTTTTCGTTTTCTTAATTCACTCTGAGGTGGAAAATCCTTTTCATAGTTTTTATGAACCGTTTTATGATGCCTCTCTAATTTACCACGCTTAGGTATTGCAACTGACGCAAGACAAATAACACAAATGCACTTATCCTTCACCGTAGAAAAGAAAAATTCTTCCTCCCAATCCTTATTAAAATGATACGTTTTATATTTCTTCACTGCACTTATTTTCCACTATTTAATAATAAACTTTGTATCGACGTAGGATCGCTATCAAGTTACAATTCAGAATAACTCCAATTCCTGCAGGCGCAACATTTATATCGGCGTGAACGAAAGTCTCGAATGTTTACCGTCAAACGCTCCGCCCAAAACTAGACTGTACTGTCTCTCGTCTAGAAACAACACGGCTTTTCTTTGACAAGTGCCGCGCGTTTCTTTGATAAAGCCACCTTTTGCCGCAAGCAGTGTTATTTTATTACGTAATACATTTTTGTAGTTGATAGAATATCATCCCAAATTTGATTAATAATTATAATAAATATTGAATTAATAAAATAGTTAGTTAATATATGTAAATATAAAATATGCTGTGTGGACAGTATTTTGTTGTCCCCACTTCTTTGAATTGCAATGATGCTTAGTCAAGCATTCTATGTATTTGTATAGTTCAGTATTAATAAAAACGTTTAACTCTGCTGACAGTAGTTTAGTTACCTACCAACTTTTTTTTTCTTCTCGAGATCTACCCAAAAAGCACTCGCGATCGACCAGTCGATCGCGATCGACCGTTTGAGCACCCCTGCTCTATAAGATTGCCAGCTCGGGCATATTTTGACATATTCATAGCTGGAAACGTACAACACAAAAGTTCCTAGCTCACAGTAATAACCACGTAATAACAGCTTAAATAAACTTTTATTACATACTTTTTTCATTGTAAAAAGAAGAATTAGTATAAATAGTGGAAGTGTATACTAAACCCATAAAATTTTGGGTAGTATAGGTATATTTCAGAAATTTTTTTTAGTTGTTTTAATTTAACATATTCCAGTAAATATTTGTATTAATCACGCTATTTGTGTTATTGTTGTGTCATCGGTTGTTAGATCCATTTAGTTTATATTGTGAATTTTATTAATATGGATAGCCAAATTGTTCCATCGACTAATACGTTGGTAAGTTTTTCTTTAATAAATATGATAAATGTTCAAGAGTTAATATTTTTAAATAAGCAAAGTGCAATTGAATTACAAGACAAGCTTGGGTATTCTCTTGTGGATCAGTTAGAACGTCTTGGTATAAGGTGAAATAAAGGAATGAGAAAAAGAACTGGTGATTGAATGAACTAAGTAGATAAATATAATGCTTTCTTATTTCATATTTCCATTGCATATAAAGAATTTGTTTTTATTAGATCGAATTCTTTGTGTAGTAGGTACATAATTTTACATACAAGCTAAATGGATGCTGATATTTTTGAGGGTTAGATGAATATTGATCGTATTAATATTTATTTTGTTTGTTACAGTATCATGTATTTGCTTTGCTAAATGCTTTGCGTAGGGAAGTATAGTTGTTTTGTAAGATAATAAAACCAAATTTGATATTTGGGCCATTATTTTATTTTGGGTCCAATAACCGGTCCCTCACGAACAATCACGATTATTATCAAAGAAATGATTTTTAAAAAACAACGTGATTAGTACGTTACTAATATTATACTTATCTTAAATATGTACAGTTACTAACGAAATCTGTCATACTTTTTCCAAAATAACGGTAACTCGGTTGTATTTTTGATAAACGCAGTTGTTTCCCTACAAAATTGCGCTGTTCCTCTAATCAACTTACTTCAAATACATTGAAATTACTTAGAAACTCTTCAAGGCGCTACTAAATTTGAATGCTTTTGCTAATTATATGTTGTATGAGCCTTACTTAAACAATAATAAGTACAATTTTCTTTGACAGTTTTTAAATTACGTCAAATTATTTGTTGTGTCCCCGCGGCAATCGGCAAAGTAAAAAATTACGAACACTATGTTACCAGTAGTAGATATCGAGTCGTTAAATTGAAATTTTTGCGCAATTTCTTCGATATTTGTTTAACAAATCTTCAAAAATTATGAGGAAGCAGGGGAAGGGCGTATATAGCCGTGAAACCGGCCAAGTCAGTCGTCTGAGAGTTGTCAGGAGAGGTGCGTGTGTTTATTGTGAAACTGCTGAGTTACCATTGAAAAAAGGTAAGTTTTTTTAGACATTTAATTACTTTATTAGTTGCATCTATACGAAAATGTGTAAGTATTTTAATGGATCAATTCGTTTATCTAAATTCATTACCACATGGCTATAACCTTAAAATACGTATGATTTCTACAACTGCGTTACGTACACTCTGTGTTACCGCGAAAAGTAACGCAGTTGTAGGTATAGTAACGCAGTAGTTAATTTTCAAGTTTTCACTTATTATTTACCCATTTAATAGTTAAAATAATCTACTTCAGGATTATTTTGTTACAGGTTACTATTTACAATATAATGACTTAACACTGGCTGAAAAACAACGACGCTACAGGGAGAAATTAAAACAGGACCCGATTAAAAATGCCGATAGCAAAAAAACATATTGAAAAAAAATATCACTCCAATAAAAAACTTGTTTAAGATATGACAGAGGGAGAACATAGAAATGCAAAACGTAAATGGATGAAAGCAAAGAAGAAACGTCAAGAGCGCTAAAATATAGCACAAGTAATTTTGAATAACACACCAGATTCGACACCATAAGTGTTTCCTGTTTATCCACACTCTTGAGGAAGACGAGACCGATCTGCATTGTACAGGCCAAATTTAAAATTAAAGGAAGAGAACGAGATGCTGAAAAAGAAATATAACAAGTACAAGAAAAGATGCCAAAAAGAGTTAAGATGTTTTATGATCGTGATGACATTTCTAGAACCACTGCTGGAAAACGATAATCCGTGCCCTACAAAAAAAAATGCAGAAGAGGTACCTGCTTGATACAATAAAAAATATTTTTAATTCTTTTTTCAAGAGAGAAAATACTGATACTTCTCCAAGCACAGACCATTCTACATAAAACCATCAGTATATACTTGTCAGTGTAAGATGCATATTAATATGAAATGAAATATAAATTCTAAATGCTCTTTAGAGCAAGAAAATCATATTATAGTCAATCATGACCCAGATTATTGAGAAGACTGTATGTGCAACTGATAACAGACTTTGCATGATGAATGGTTGCGCCTCTTTCAGTACCAAAGATATAATATATAATACACAAAATCAGTCACAAACTCTTAAATGGCAACAATGGATTCGGATATCTAAGATTATAACTGACAAATCCAGACACTGCAAGAAACTTAAGAAAAACGTAAAAGAAATTACTAAAGGCACTGTCGAAGATAGGATAGACAAGTTTAAAGTGGCAAGGATAGCGATAAATAAACATATTTATAATATCAAAATGCAATACAAAAGTTACCGATTGGCTATTGATGATACAAACATAACGAAGCTCTTCTACATGTCGACTTCAGTGAGAATTACAATGGAAAATACTTTGAAGAAATCCAGTTACATCATTTTGAAGGATCGCGCAAGCAAATTACTAGCAAATAATTAAAGAGTATAGCTTTGATCGCATCACCTGGAATTTTTTAAAGCAGGGCACGGGAAGGGCACGACTGATGGTGTCGGTGGCTACCTTAAATGAACAGCAGACCAAAAAGTTGCTTCTGGCTTAGACAGACAATTTTTTTCTCGCTTTAAAAGATTGCAGCAAAATTCAGTTGTATCTCATAACAGATATTGAACAAGTGGAGCAGACCGTTTCAAAGGACATTATGCCTCTTCGCGGTACGATGGAGGAACATAAAGTTTTCTCGGAAACTGTTGGTAAATTTTACTACCGTGATCTAAGATGCTTTCGTCAAAGGGGTCTTTGCTACTGCTTGTCACCTAAAATATATCAGCCAGTTCCTATTTCATCCAGCACTATCAGCCAAAGGTCTGAAGGAAATGACGTGGACGATACTGTTAGTAATAAAAGTTCTGAGTTAAATGCGCTTGAATTTATGAATGAAAATGAAGTATTCACTGATATATCTAACATCGTGAATGATCCCAGAAAGAGCTATTAGGAAATGGTTTATTCTTCATCATCTAGCTCAGATGATAATGGTCTCTTTCAAATTTTCAACTTGAAAAAGAAGAAGAAGCTTCAGTTTCTAATTGAGTTAATAAAAAATTAATTAAAAAAGAAAATTTACACCCATCAAAAATATCTGTCGGTGTTTACATACTAGTTAAAGTTTCAACCAACAAAAAATCATATTCTTATCTGTGTGTCACAAAGTAATGTTAAAGACGAAGGGGATATCAAGATTATATTTTTAAAATCAATTGACGATTCAAAAAAGAAGTTTAAACTTATAGAAAATGATGTTTCATATGAACTATATGAAAATATTACAGAAATTGTACCAAATCCTAAAATAACAAAGAAGGGTAAACGTGAATTTTACGAATTTGATGTGTCATATATATTTGAAAAATGAGACTGAACAGACAAGACTAATGTATATTGTTTATGATTATTAATTTGAGAGGTTCTGATTTTTATATTCACAGAGAAATTTTGTTTAATTTGACGTTTTATTTATGTGTTCATTCTGTGTTTATTAGTTTAAATAAAAATATCATGATGGGAGAAGTTTACCACTATGCTACTCATCAAACTACTGCGTTATTTTTTTGTGCCTCATTTTTGAAAGACGTTAAATGGTATATTACTAAACCTACTTTTAAAAATATTTAACTTTTATTCGTGTTTTATTATTTGAAGTATTTAAATTGACTATATAAATTGTAAGTTTAAACTGATATTATTTTCTCATATTTTGAAAAATTAAAACTACTTAAATCAAAATTAGGTAACAAAATGGTAAACGTAACCGTAAAGTAAGATAACAGACTGAGATTTTGCATGATTTAATGATATACGATTAAATATCTCCTATTTTATGTCCATGTAATAGGTTTATGTTTGAAATAACGCTGTTACTAACAATAAAACTTAATTTTTTTAGAAAGTAACGTAGTTCTTATTTTTCTGTACCCCGTCTAATTTAACAATAAAATAAAATCAGAAATAATTAAAAATCGTCTCTGCAAATAGCTGTAATATATACTTTACATAATAATCTTGCTATCACAGTATGACATATTAACAAAAGATAACATATGTAAAAAATATTTTTTTTGTCAAATCTATTCAGCATAGGTCCCAAAATAAAATAATAGCCCGTTTATTCCATCCTAGTAGAACGTCAAAAACAATTTTAAGTATGCCGTAAGACCTTTTCTGACTGGTGAAGAAATAATAAATATTTCTTTTACCTAAATAAAGATTGATTTTCGGTAATTCGCAAAGTTCTATTTTATTTACGTTTCTATACTATTATTAGTGGCTAAGAGCACGTGTGCTTGGTTGTATAGTATTTTCCAGCCACTTCTTATCTGTAAAAACATAACTAACTTCGCAAAAAAGATCATTACTAAATTCACTAGACCAGGGGTTCCCAAATAATTTTTTTCAAGGACCCCTTCATCAAGGTACTACAATGACGAGGACCCCCACTATTTAATAAAGACCTAAACAAACCTAAAGTTACCTGAAAAGAGTCAAAATATGTGAAAACATAAATCAAACTAATGCTATTTAGGATATATTTGTGAAATACAGAGTACCTATACATTATTAGTTTTAATTTTCACTCCTCAATTAATGAGATACGTTGAATTTAACCTTAGAATCCATTATTTCTATAATATTAGGTTCCAAACTTGAAACTTTCACTCTAAAATCCGACCGCATGTCAAGCCGATTCCTATATTTGTTTTTCATGAAGCACATGGAAGAAAATGCTTGCTCACACCGGTAGGTTGTTGCAAACGGAAGGATTTTTTTCATGGCCTTGTCTCCAAGTTCTTTGTAATCCTTGCGTACTGTTGCCCAGAAGTCTGCTATTTTCTCGCCATTAAAAATGTCCTTCATCGTACCACAACTCGACAAATCCACAAGCTTATCTTGTTCTTCTTCTGTGAGGCCTTGGATTTGTTCAATTGCTTGACAGCTGAAAGGATTTCGAATCCAACCATCGTCAGCGTCAGGTTCAGGAAAGTATATCCTAAAAGTCGTGGCTAGGCTGCGTAGGTGCTCGGCTGCATTGATCTTTATCGGGCTCTGCAGACTCCAAGAACTGTTTTAAATTAGGAAAGTTAGTGAACGACTCGTTTTCAATCCTTGCCGCCCACAGCTGGCACTTTTTTACCATAGCACTGATCTTATCTTCAACTCTGAACATTAATTACTAATAAAGTGGGAATAAGCCACAATTAAATATAAAAATACTTTTATTGACGTTTCAATTTCCACTTCGGAAATCGTTCTCAAAATACAAACAGTAAATTAAACAAATTTTGTTTTAAAAAAAAAAAAAACTTTTTTAATTTACTGTTTGTATTTTGAGAACGATTTCCGAAGTGGATGTTGAAACGTCAATAAATGTATTTTTATCTTTAATTGTGGCTTATTCCCAGTTTAATAGTAATTAATTTACAATGCCACTAGAAAATAGCTTCAGAACAATACTTTGAACATGTCTACATTTTTCCCTTGCAAACTTAAGTTTAATACATTCAAGTGTTCAAACACGTCAGCTAAGTAGGCAGTTGAGCAAAGCCAAGAAAAGTCAGTGAGAACATCTGCGTACTTGGTGTCAAGAAGAAAAACACGAACTTCATCTCTAAGTTCAAAAAATCTTGTCAATATCCTCCCTCGAGAGAGCCACCTTACTTCCGTATGAATAAGAAGGTGTTCACGCTCACTGCCAATCTCTTTGCACAACAAAGAAAATAATCTGGATTGCAGAGGTCGAGTTTTAATGTAGTTAACGATTTGAACTACTTCGTTAAGTATCTTCTGCAAAGGTTCAGGCAATGTTTTGGCTACCAAGGCTTCACGATGAATACAACAGTGTATCCATTTCACCTCAGGAGCTACTGCTTTCACACGAGCTTGAAGTCCTGCTTTGTGGCCAGCCATTGATTTTCCTCCATCCGTAGACAAGCCCACACATTTTGTCCATGTGACGTCATGTTTATTGAAAAAATCATTCAATGCAGTAAAAATATCTGCTGCTGTTGTGTGAATTAGTTCGCATGAAAAAAGAAAATCTTCCAATATCTGGTCGTCCCACAAAAATCGAACAAAACACAACATTATTGCTTTTTTTGATATGTCGGTGCTTTCATCCAATTGAAGAGCAAACATGTCGCTCTTGCTAAGTCTGACCAGCAATGTATCTTTAATGTTATTGGCCATATCTGAAATTCGTCTTTGGACAGTATTGTTAGAGAGCGGAACAGTACTTATTATCTTAACAGCCGCATCACCCAACATTCTCTTGCATAGAATTATTGCTGATGGTAGTATGAGTTCTTCAGCAATTGTATGGTTTTTTCCACATTTGGCGACAAGCTGAGATATCTCATAAGATGCAAGGGTTGCATTTTCATTTACATTTGCACAATAGTGTTTAGTAATGTTTTTAAGAGATCTTCTAAGCTCTCCTACTTTGTTTTTAAAAAAATCTAATGACTTACTCTTGTACTCTGGATGTTTTTTCTCAAGATGCCGACGGAGTTTTGCTGGCTTCATACACTCATTCGAAAGGCTTTCGTAGCAAACGACACATTGAGGTTTAGGCTGCTGCTCAGGGCCAGTGAACGTGAAACTTATTTCCAAGTAATCAGAGTTGTATTTTCTAATTTTTGCAGCACTGATCTTGGCCGAATTAGGTTTAAGAGACGCCGATGAGTTGGGTTCAATAGACACTGACAAGTTCGGTTCGAGAGTCATTTACTTTTTAACTTTAACATTGAATGCATTTTCTCCCTCTTCGTCTGTAGGTCTATCCCGTTTTAACGATCCACATTTTAACCAACGGTCCATAACGTACGCGTAATGTAACTTTCGGTGAGAAACAAAGCTTTAAAATGTTGCACAAAATCACACGTTTCACGGTCGGGGACCGCACTAGCAATGAACTAACAACTAACTACCTGGAATGCAAACAGACAGCGCAATGTCGCCAGGTCAAAAAACTAAAAAATCACCAGACAATTGCTTCAAAAGTTGCCAGATTTTGTTAAAGATCACCAGATTGTTCCGAGTATGCGCAGTAACGAAAAATGTGTTACTGCTGGAAATCCCGACAATGTAGATTATTTACTATTTAAAACGTTTTATGTCGTAAACTTGGCCTGACAGACCACCTTTGTTTCAACAAATCTTTTTGTTGAAACACCTTGTAATTTTTGCTCGTGCTACCAAATTTTTAATATAAATAAAAACTGAAAAATAGTTAGTAATACACCTACCTGTGTTTGAGATTTTAGATGATCAAACCAACACAAAACGTGACAAAACTACAAATATGAAAACTAGTAATTCAGTCTACATAATCACTTAAAATTGCACAGCCGACACAAGAAAGATAAAACTGATAAATTGAAAATTGATATGTTGATAATAACTGAATTGGTTTGTTTATAAAACCAAGACATAAATTATTGGAAGGGTATGAACACGTCCAAGAATAGCGTAAACTTCGGGAAATCCCCGGTTGAACACCTTAGAGGCCGATCATTTTATATTACAAATTAGACTTTGTATGATATGAATATTAGTTAGGCAATTCTTAATAACGAATAACAAACTTAAATAATATAATTGTACTTTTTAAATTTTAAAATAAATTTATAATATGTAGATAAGGTCAAAAAATCACTAGATATTGTTTTTGTCCCTGGCTCTTCATATATTTATTTTTACATCTTGCGGACCCCTCAGCCATACCTCGCGGACCCCCAGGGGTCCGCGGACCACCAGTTTGGAACCACTACACTAAACAGTTCGGACTGTGAATAGCGTACCGACTATAGTAAAGCACGTGTCATGTTTTGATGTGTTTACTACGATTCAAGATAATAAACATTAATTTTTAAGTATTTAAATCTAACACCCTCTATTTATTAAAACTAAAAACTTTGTGTCCAAATGATTTTTAATTACTATTTAACTGGGAATAAGCCACAATTAAAGATAAAAATACGTTTATTGACGTTTCAATTTCCACTTCGGAAAATAGTAATTAATTTACAATGCCACAAGAAAATAGCTTCAGAACAATACAAATGATTTTTATTTAAACGTCATTTTTTAAAAATAAAAATCGTGTAATAAAATTATTTAGTTGAACTAAAACAACATGTGCAATTAAAATAAAAAAAATCCCATATTAAGTCAAAATTAAGAGAAAACTTACGTTCGGTAGTTTTCTAGCAGGCCGAATATGTAGTCCCCCAACAGGAATAATGTTTGGCGTTAAAGGTCTCGCATAATTAAAACCCATTATAATATTGGTAAGTACAAGCGATAAATGTCTCTCCAATTTTTCAGTGGGAGCTATATCTTCTCCAAAAGCCATTTTGGCAATTTCAGTGCGCCTGGACTGGTATATTCGGGACCACAAATATATTTCTCCATATGTGTAGACATAGTTTTGTATTCTTTCGAAGTAGCTCATTTTGGAGCTGAACTTAGAAAACATATGTGGAACAAATGCTGGATGTACGGTGTTTCCAAAAAGCTCTGATAAATATGGTAATAACAGGAAAGGACACACTGCAATACTTGGAGGAAAATTAAACTTTTCTAACAAGGGCAAAAGACAACCTCCTAACGACATATCAATAATAATAAGATCAAATCTGGTATTTCTATTTTCTTGTAACAGTTTTTTTATGGCCGGTGATTGTGCAATATGAAAGCAAGTATTGTCAGTGTACTCGTAGAGTAATTTAATGTTTCCATAGATACCATACTGTTGAATTTCATTGGGGTCCATTATTTCCTCGACAGCTTCATGTAAGTCTGAAAATCCCAAAAATAGCTAAGAAATATATTTATAAAATTATCTGAAAAATTTACTTAATGAAAATTCAGGTAAACATAAATTAAACGCGAAATATATATTTTATCCTTAAGTTTAAATTTTAGTCCAGTCGTCAGAGATTGATCCCTAACAATCATAGTAACAAGCTGAATTTTGTCGAAAATATCAATTTTGGGACCCAATAAAGGATACAAAAAAGTTAACTACTTTAAACCTCTGCTTTTCCCCCTAGAACCACCCTTGCAATAGGGTAAACATACAAAAAAAATTATTTACCAAGAATCTGTACGCCGTAGAAAAAAATGTTTCGAAATAAAAATTGTAGATGTGATAATTTTAAACAAAAGTGTTAATTGGCACTTTGTGCTTTAGCGACAAAAATCAAAATGCCTTTTAAAGGCAAAGAGTTCAGCTTTTTTGTATAATTTTATTTATTTTGTATTTTGCCAAAAATAAAGACTATAAAGGTTCTATAAAGGTTTTCAATAAATAAAAATTTTTTAGATTTTTGCCATTTTTTACGATTCTCGTGAGATCTATAATATTTATTACTTTCTACATTGAACGGTTGTAATGAAATTGTCATTGTTGGAGACTAGTATTTAAAATCTATAACATGAAAATTCGAATTTAATTTTTTGCAACGAATATGAGGCATTTGAATTAGGACTAAAAATGCAAAATTTAACCTGTTACATTACAATCGATCGCACATCACGAAAAATGCCCCCTAGAATACGGTTTTGGGTGTAATTTATAGCAGAAGTTAAGTACTTTTGAAAAATGTATTATTGTAATAAAAAAAGATCAGCTTTAACCCATTAGCGCTCCGTGGCAACTTTAGTTGCCAGTGACTTTCAACATCCGTAAAATCTCTTGTGTATTGTGTGTGGCCTATTTTTAAGTGATATATAATTTTTAGCGTGTCCACATGTATTTATAACCTACAAATTTGCTTATAAACTTGTTAGGTGCTCGTTAGTATTTATTTCAATATTAGAGTTTTGCAGCAACCAAACTTAGCCCGAAACAATGTAAATATTTTTTAGTTAATTTATATTATTTTGTGTTCATACCCAATTCATTTTAAACCAAAGGTTTATTATATAATATAATGATCTAAGAAAATTAACTGTTCATTGAATTATAACCTAATTATGGTAACCTAAATTCACGTGGCAACTCTAGTTGCCACTGAGCACTAGAATGATTTATTTTTTTCTTTTAGGTCTGAAGATAATACGTTTAGCGTAGATAAAATTATGAAAGCTTGTGAAGAAAATTACAGATCAAGTTTTTTTAGAAGAATCTGGTCTGTAGGAGTAGTTTCTCCTATAAAATCTGCTGAAGCTGATACTGACGAAGATTCAGATTTATCAGATGATGAAACTGAAGGAAATCCAAATCATTTACCAGGTAGAATCCTCAGATTGGAAACGATTGTTGAGTTGGATGAGGAAATTGTTGAGAATCATTCAAAAAGTACAATAAATATCGGTTTGAATAAGAAAAATATTGATTGGCCACAGCCAAATACTTCAAAACCTATTGGAAATAAAAAGCGAAAAGTAAGTGCATCTTAAAACAGTGTTTGGTCTCTAAAGAAAACAGTTGGAATTTACCTGCCGTTACTATACCCTCTGGACCATCGACTATAACATTTTTGAAAAACTCAGTAAATTCTCCACTTCAAATGCTTGTTTACTGATACTTTACTTGAACATATCATTACACAAACTAATCTTTAAGCCGGACAAAGGGGAATGGATAGTTTAAGTAATGTAAGTTATGATGAAATTTCTGTCTTGTTGGGAATAATCTTATTATCTGGTTACCACCAACTGCCGAGTAAGCGGATGTATTGGCAAAATAAACCTGACTGCATGGTAGCTATAGTTGCAGTAGCAATGCGAAGACGTCGATTTGAGGATAACGGTATCTCCATCTAAATGATAACTAGAAGATAAACACTGACAGGTTTTAAAAGGTCCGTCCTATGTTTGATTATCTAAATAATTCATTCAAGCAAGTATCAGTCGGAAATTCAGTTGCTGTAGATAAGAGCATAGTCCCGTATTGTGGATATCATCTTAAAAAACAATTTATACTGGGCAAACCTATTCGTTTTGGGTTTAAATTGTGGGTTTTAGCAAGCCCTAATGGATTTGTGTCTCATGTTGAACCATACTGCGGTGCACATACAAAGCTTCCTGATACTGGACTTGGACAAGGAGGAAATGTATTACTAGGACTTGCTAAATATGCCAACGTTCCTAGCGGAACTAAATTATATTTTGACAATTTATTCACTTCTTTGTCCTTAAGTGAAGAACTGTCAAAACGAGACTTGAGAGGAACTGGAACATTACGATAAAATAGAATAGCAAAATGAATGAATTTACCTATGAAAGAATCTTTTAAGAAATGTAATAGAGGGACGACACATTCCACATTTAATGGAAAGCTAATAGCCATTAGATGGAATGACAATGCTGTTGTAACAGTATTATCAAACTGCCACACAGAAGTGCCGTTTAAAAATGTTCAGCGGTTTAGTAAACGTAAAAAAAAGAAGATGATGATTAAAATGCCTCATGTCATTTCCCACTATAATTCTAATATGAGAGGTGTTAACCTAAATGATCAGTTCACTGCTCAATATAGATGCAAAATTCGCAATAAAAAATTGTGGTGGCCACTCTATGCTTAATCTGTGGATGAATTTTGTGTTCAAGGTTGGCTTCTATATAGGCTTATAGGTGACGAATTACCATACGTGCAATTAATGGCTAAAGGTTATAAACCATTAACCATAAATCCGGGCCACATACGTCGTTTTTCACTTCCGCTGTTTTAGAAGATCTAAGAACGGACAAGAAAAATCACATTATTGCGAAAGAAGACCCAAAGTACCGCAGATGCAAAATGTGTCAAAGAACAACAACATACTTGTGTAATAAATGTAATGTACATCTACATATGAATTGCTTTGAAACTTTCCATAAATAATTTCCATAATACGTATCTCTAGTTTTGTTAAAGCACGATTCGTTTTTAATACATTTCTATTACATAGACAATTTTTAGTTATTACCAAACCGTAAGCGCTCAGTGGCAACTAAAGTTGTCACTCATTTTGACAACCTTTTGACAGGCCTTGATTTTTTTATGTATTTTTTAGTAAATATGTAACACTATTTGTAATAAAATCTATAAAAAAATTTACAACTTTCAAACTTTTTTAGTTCTGAGCACTAATGTGTTAAATGTTTTAGATCGTTTGTAATGTGAAAGTTTAAATTCATCATTTTTTAAGCATATTTCGAATGCCTCAAATTTCTCGCCAAAATTTAAAACTAAAATTGAGTGCTATAGGTTTTAAAGATTAATTTCTATTTATAGAAATTCCATAGTGGCTGGTCAATGAAAGGAATACATTGTACTGATCAAATTAGAATAATAAAAAATGACAAAAATCGCGCCACCTACTTTTTGTTGATAGAACACTCGGATCAAAAGATATTGAATGTTTACCGTCGAGCTGATACAAATTGTATTGAGCATTAATTATTTCGCGCTGACACTCAAAATCGACAGCAGTAAAACTGATATTATAATATTAAAACTAAAAATATAAAAGAAATTACATACCACAATATGGCAGATGTTTAAAGAACACCTTGTATATAACTTATTCAGTCATTTTATCAATTCATATGCGACAAACAGGTATGATATATTCTAAGCAAATAAACTTTTTAAACCAGTGGTACATGTAGCGAGTTTTACGATCTCTACAAAAAGCACAACGCCCCCTTTTATTTTGCAATTTCGCAGGTGCTTCTACTGGTCTAACACCACTGAGTTTACCAACAACCTCTCTTTTATCTCGTGCCAAATGAGGAGATTGAGCTCTTGCTTCTATAGTGTCCATCACTTACTGAAGACCTAGTTCTTTAAAAAAAAATCTTCTTCTTTTGCTTGTTTTTAGATCCGGTGTGGATCCACACCACCTTTCGTAGATAGAACATTATTGCTTCAGGTTTACTTTCGTCACCCGTTGTCGGATCGATTTGGCCATCATGGTGTAGGGTTGACAAAAGAACAACATGTTTTTTGGTTTTGGTATATAGGACAATACTGTCATATCTTTGGTAAATCCAAACATAGTTGATTTTGGCGGTCTATTGTTCATTAAAAATTCGGTTGGGATATGCCTTTTGTTTTTCGGTAGGGTGCCTGCAATTGTTAGACTATGATTTGTCAGTAAGTTTTTTGCGAGTTCAGTTGATGTAAACCAATTGTCTATTGTGACATTCCGGTTGGATCTGGAGATTGGTTTGCAAAGCCGCTCAACCACATCTTTGACTGCAGAAATGATAGAATATGGACCTGGTGGTTGTGTACCGGCATTTATTTCTAATTGATAAGTATAGAACGTGCGAGAATCCTCCAAGGAATATACCTTCAGACCGTATCGGGCCGGTTTTTTTGGAAGTTACATTCTAAAACTACAGCGACCTCTAAAGCCTAAAAGCATCTCATCGATAGTGACATATTGGCCAATGGTATAATATTTTTGAAAATTTTCAACTACATCCTCGAATACGACTCTAACTGCTGCAAGTTTGTCTACTTTTGCCCGTTCGTCCCTTGTACCAATGTCATCATAACTTTCTTCCTCGTCGGTTGCAACTTCCTCGTAGAGACGTTGCAAATGTTTTGCCTCTCTCTCGTAAGAATACATTGTTTTGCTAAGCTCTAAAAACAATGCACTGCAAATTTTGTTTTGTACTTTCATAAGTTGTTTTGGGTTGGGTCTGAGAGAACGAAAACAGATATATCATCGACACTATTGCTTTAATGCGCATTAGTAACTAAGGAATTATAGCTAGCTATGCCGTCGAAAGGTACCTAGACCGCCAGGACCGTACTTAGACTCGCTGACTGAATAGAGATATTAGAAAAACTGAATGGGTCTGACAGACCCAACCCGTGCACCTTAGGTATAAATGTTTTTATTTAAAATTATATTAGCTACATTTTTTATTTAAAACATTTTTTCTATGGCATACAGATTCTTGGTGAATCGATTTTTTTTGTGTTTTCTCCCTCTACGTGGAGGGATTTAGGAAAAAGCCCAGAGGTTAAAGTGAAAAAGTTTTTGCATCTTTGTTAGCGTCCCAAAAAATTAACATTGTTGGCAAAATTTAGCTTGTTTCTATTATTTTTAGAGGTTTAGTGGCATTTTCGTCTCTAACGACTGGATTATTTATTTGTTTCTAAACTTAATAATCTTTGCGATATATTCGCTTGATCAGAATGCTGGAACTGTCGAAAAAGTACTTTTTCAGGCTTCTACAATCCTTTAAATTTTTTTAAACTGTTAGATTATTTACGTGTAGAGGTATAGTAGGGTCCCTTATCATCCTCTAAATTTTATTGGATTATGAACCTCGGTATGTAATAAACAGGACATTATTTTTTTGAAAATTATTTTTATCCAAAAAATATTAATATCATTAAAATAATCTTATTTGGAGGCTACACAACCATTACAACGCTTTCTAATTTTATGAGTGCCTCCATTGAAACAGGAACCAGCTTTGCCTTTAAAATAGGTTTCAGTTTCGGAGACTACTTTCAGTTAGTTACATTGAAGTGATATTTTTTCACAAAGCATTTTTTTTAGATCAGACACAATGTGGTTGTCGCGAGTCCAGATCTGGACCATGCGGTGGATTCAAAAGAAACTTTCCGACTTTGATTCAATCTAGACATTTTTACATCGTTACACGTTTTCATCGATTCGTTACCCATTAGATTGTCCTAGTAAAAAAACAATTTTTTTTTACAAATTAGGTAAATTTTTGGTTTTTCATCATAATTTTTAATGTTTTTTCGATGTTTTTAAAAACAACTACCCATACTACTCATTCCAAGAACGCTCAGCAATATTGTTGTGGGTAGGACCGCGTTTCAGTTCAGCAAACTATAGATTAGTAGCTATAACCTATCAGCCTACTATCATCAATAAGCAAGATAGCGGAAAGAGTTATATTAACAAGACTCAACGACGAATCGGAATCACTAGGCATCATACCAGAAGCTCAATTTGGATTCAGAAGCGAACATTCATGCGAACTACAAGTTCTAGGTTTTACTGAATTTACAACAAAAGGCTATAACGAAAAAATGTATACGGCAACAGCATTTCTGGACGTCAGTAAAGCATTTGACAGGGTCTGTCATGAAGGACTCATTTACAAAATGAACTCTATGGGATACAGCGAGGCGATGACATGCCTCCTTGGATTATACCTAGCCAACAGAAGGTTCAGGGTTCGAACGGGGGCAACCCTGTCCGAAGTCGGGACCCTGGAAGCAGGTGTGCCTCAGGGAGCTGTTCTGTCGCCTTACCTGTATACCATCTATACGGCCGACCAAAAGAACCAGGTTCCCTATTGAGTCTTTACGCCGACGACACAGCAATAGCTGTAAGCTGGAGAAATCCAGATCATGCAGCTAATCATCTGCAGAGAGCACTTAATAGATTCGAAAGATGGTGCATCAAATGGAAAATATCCCTAAACCCGGATAAACACAGGCTGTAATGTTTAGTCACAGAAGAAGTGTACCGAACCGAGAACTAACGATTGGGAACACCCCAGTAGAATGGACAAACGAGGCCAAATACCTAGAAGTGTTACTAGACAAAAAACTCACATTTACGCAGCACATAAATCAGCAAACGTATAGAGCCAAAGCGCTGAAAAATCAGCTCTCAACGCTTATTGGTAGAAGAAGTAAGCTAAGGTTTAAAACCGAAATCAGGATTGCGAATAGTATTATCTTGCCAGTCCTTTCGTATGCCTCTGCTGCGTAGGGACACAGCTGGAAAACAAACAGGAAAAAAATACAAACAGCACAAAATCAACTAATACGAGATGCCCTGAACTTACCGAGATATGTACCTCTGAGAAATTTATACAGAGACTAAGGACAAAAAGTGATCCTTCACACAATGGACAAAAAGGCATACGAACTATTCAACGGACTAAACAACCACCCAAGTAGCATGTTAAGAGAGCTGACTAACTACAACGCAAATACCAAAACGGTACATAGAAGACCTAAACAGCAAATAGTCGGATATAGGGTTCCCAACGAATAAATGAAGAATGAGATGGTCGCAAAGACGTCAAATAAAAGAATGCAGTCATGTGGAGGCCATATACACCCTGCAATGCACACCCCAACATACCCACACAAATTAGCATGTAAGAATAAAAGGGTAAGAATTGTGCCGGAATTTTATAGTGCCAACACCAAGAAAGACCCCCAAACCCAAAAAAATCGGTAGTTTTTCTTTAAAATTCAGAACTTCAAAAATCAATTTTAATTCATTAAACGTTTTAACGTAAAATTCATCCTATTTTTCTATATAGAAGGCCCGTCAGGCCTTCTATATACCGCTGATGCGGATTAGGCCCTTAAGGCGGATCAAGTGAATGCTGATTCTTTTCGCGACACCCGAGCACTGAGGTCATGTGCGGCAAGCATGGGCTCGGTGGCCGAACACACTTCGGGCGCCCAGCCGGCGAGAAGAACAAAATTTACTTTTGCCAAATCGGCGGCTGAGTGACCAAACACACTTTTTTCCGGACATGAAGTCGACAGCACAGGCTGTCGGCTTTATGGACGGAACACACGCTCTTTTTCTTTTTTTTTTTAGGGACTTCAGTGCCGAAGTGAAGTTAGAGTAAAATCTATAGAGTCAGTAAAGTAAATAGGAAGAAAAGCCTAGATGTGGCTACCCCTACAGTCAGGTGACATAATCACAGTAATTAAAAACAGGAGGTGTGTCCTTACCCAGGGCACCTCAAGTAACTTTCAGATCATAAGCCTCCTCACGTAAGTAACACGATGAGGAGGGGTGGTGGAAAAGCCTGGGAGTCAGATAGGTACCACTTCAACTAGTGAAGTGTGACCGGTTTGATCTTCGGACATGTGGATCCCATACTTAGTTTGGTATACACATGTTCCTAGGGGTAGGGTTGATCGCTTAGCGTGATTGTTTAGTAGCTACAATAGATGGAGCAAATTTCCGGAAAAATACTTTTTAAAGCATTGCTTAGTTTGGGTGATAATTTTTCTTATCAAATAAAAGTAATAAATCAACCCACGAAATTTCTTTGCATCCATTGCTTATAAAAACTACAAAAGTAGCGTAACTTTAAGCCCTGAAACTAGGTTAATATTATTATGAATGATATTAAATTTTAATAGTCATTTGTAGAGTTCATGAGAGTTGTCAACTAATGGTTAGAAACAGAATTTGTTGACCAACAATATGTATAATATTTATACTATACTATTTTCACCTGTTCTCTTCCGTTGAAGATGTGTGAGTGGGGTTAAGTTTTTTCTTTAATCTGGTGATGTTATTTTTTAATTTAGAGTTGTGAGAGTAACAATGAATAAAGTAAGGATATCGGTTAATTCGGAAGGTTCATTTGAGTAGTTCTTTGAGATAGTTTCAGGATATTTATCATGAAGAGTATTAACTAGAAAGTCGCATATTTCATTAAAATTTAATGTGAATGGGGTTGATCTGTTTTCAATTTTGTTTTTATCAATTTTAGAGAACAAATAATGTCGTCATCAGAGGTTTTAGTTTGATTTTTAGGTTTTTTAAGTTTATGTGTGATAGAAGTTTCTTAATATTAACTGAAGGTTGCAAAGTTACAGTTTTAGCAGGACTATTAATATTATTTAGATTTGATGATATTGTTTCTTTTGGTAAGGAGGGTTGACTTACGTTTTCTATAGTTTCAGTTATGCTGGCGTTCGTTTTCATGTTTTGTTGTGTTTCAGGGTTTCTATCGTCTGTTTCAGGTGTCGTATTTGGAGAAGTTTCGGAGGGTACATTTGAGGAGTTAGCAGTTGTTATGATGGGACAATATGTATCGTTATGTCCAATAGTGTTGCACTCAGAGCAGTTAAGTCCATCAATAGAGAGGAATAAACGATAAGTTGTATTGTGGAATACATTGAAGGAGTCAGGAATGGAAGTATTATCCAGGGGCGAAATAAATACTTGCCTTATGAAGCTTAGGACATGGCTGTATTCGGTTTCTGTCATACCCACTTTTAGCAAAGTCATCTTGGAAACTGCAGTGATGCCTAATTTTTGTAATTCTGCTTCAATGATATTGTTTGGAATTGAAGGGCATACATAAGATATTACAAGTCGTTGTGCTGGTGTGATTAATCTTCTTATCTCTATTTCTGACTCATTTATATTAATATGTTTGTAAGAATAAAGAAGCATATCGACTATGTTTTTGGTAGAGAGGTAGATACATATTCTGTTGTTTGGAATTCTAGATGCAAACAAGACGTTACGTGGACCAACCATAGATAAAATTGCTACGATATAATTTTGGATGTTGATGCCTTCGATACTGGAGAGTACTACTGCTTGGTCCTCTTTTGGGTGATTGAACGTGTTTACTACATTGGAATAAGTATTTTTTGGTATATTTGGTCTATTTGAAGTAGAAGTAGTCATGTTGCTAATTAAAGTCATTTTTATTTTGTTTCCTGCGTTGGGGCAGGTCCGGTCCTGTCAACGGCCAAAGAACCGGCGTGGATCAGTTCCGAATGGTATCAAAAAACCAGTTGATAAAAGCAGTAGGTTGAACTTGATTCGAATTGTATAGGTGTTATATTTACTATTGTAATATCCTATTTAAAGGTGTTTTGTTACTCACGTCGGGTTGAGTCGAATCGCACCAACACTGCACTATTAAATTTATTGATAGTATTTAAGAATATTAAAATTTTTGCTCCGTATTTTACATTTAAAGATTAAAAAATAACAGAGCGATTTAAAACGTGGTATAATAATGCCACTGTCAGGGCCGTATCCTACATATTTTTGTTTATATATGTTTGTTCGTCTTTCGCCTTAAAAATTTTAAACTTTTGTTTGATTGAACTATTTTCTTATCTTTATCGTATTGTTTTCTCTTATGTTTTTTTATCAGTAGAATATTTGTTTAGTTTTTTCATCGTTGTGTTTTTGGAGTCATATTTTTCGGCCAACTGCATTCTTTTACTTAGGATTTCTTTGATATTTTGGGTTAGTTTTTTGTATGGGTCACTCCTGTCGAGCAGAAGTCGTAATATAACTTAGCTAATACATAATAAATTACGCCTATATACCTTTATTATAGGTATAGATATACGTTTTTGTTTTTTTTTGCTGTTTACGGAATTTGTAGGTATATCAGTAAGTATATTTATTGTAAAATAAATATGGTTCATATTGGTTTTGTATAATTTTTTTTTTATTAAATAAATAAACTGTTAGCTTTGGTATTTATGGTATGATTCCTAAAATTTATGCGTTTATTTCAATGTAATTTTCTACTGAAATGGCAATAGGTATATTTTTTCCTCTATATACTCGAATTCGCGGCAATTTTTTAACAAATCTTTAAATCGATGGTTATGTATTGTTATTGTTATTTTACGTAATGTTAGTATATAATATTGCGTGGAATGTTTCAAAAAAATTTTCATTATTTTTATTTGTTTCAGCTGCATCTATATGCAGCTACACTGCAATATTTTTATATTCTTTTATTTCGTTCATAATCTACAAATAATTTTAATTTTGTGATAAATAATATTTATGAATTGTATAAAACTAATAATTGAAAACATTAAAGCAAACATATCTGCATTAAAATAGAAAACTTAGGTAAGTTTTCTTTAGATTCTGCTAACAGAGGAGTTATTAGGTTACACATTATAAAACGATTTGTGGTTTGTTATACAGTATTACTAAATCTAAAATGACTTGTTATAAATAGAGTTAAAACATTAACCTATCAGAAAAAGTCCGCTAACAACTGTTATTCTAAGATCTTATTCATATTTTTTTTAGATTGCCTGATTGTTGTTTTCGCATGTTTAGTTTGTGAGAATTAAACCATCCTGACCATCACTCCATTTCCCTCCTCTGATATCCTTGCTTCTTGTTTTACCTTTGAAAGATCAGTTCGTTGATAGTTGTTAATATTTTAACTTCTTTGTATTTATTATTTTTTGTGTTTCTATCATGTCCTTTTTAAGTTTTTTTTTGTATATATACTCTATTATTCTTCTTTAAATTGATTGTTTTTCTGTTTTATCTGTGATTATGCATCACCAAGATATGTGAAGTTTTTACAGTTTCAATATCGTCTACAGTTGCCATATTGTCGTCTAATTCAACTGTAGTTAGATCTGTGTTAGTTTTTTTATAATTTAAATATTTATTTCTAGTCCGGTCTATTTTTCCGCTGTTCTTAACTGTAAATACCTATGTTTTTTTTGCCTTTTAACGTTAAGCGAAACATATTGCTAATGTTATAGGCATAGATAATATTTGGATCGACTGGATTGACTTATTTTTAAAATTTATCAAATTGAAATTTAAATCATGATGCAATTTCCAAGAAATCAATTATTTTACCACCGTTATTTGTACAAAGGTTCAAGTATTCAATTATTATTTTTGTCTTTTAGACAAATCGATTCAAACGTTTGGCAGTGTCTGGGGACTCAAGAGGTTGAGACATCGAAGAGGATATCGAAAGCTCAGCGCAATGACAATCGACGCAATTCAACCCGGAATACTGTTAAGTTTAATAGTAATTTCTGTAAAAATATTAATCTTAGCTTAACCAAAACAAATACAAAAATGATAAAACTACAGAGAGAGGTTAGATAAAAATATTCTATTTTACCCAAGCTATTTACTTTAGCTCTAGAAGATGTCTCGAACTTTAGAAAAGGCAAATAAAGGAGAGTAAGACCTTATGGGACAGAGCTACAAGTACATACGATCATATAAGCTGAATGACAATAAATAGAGTAGTAAAGAATAACATATAAATGCTATTATACTTAAATGCAATATAACATGAAACAGAACTAAAAAGAAATATCTAGTAAAGGGATATCTAGATATAACTTATTATATAACTCTGGAGAATAATAATATAGAAAAGGGCAACTCGTATATACTTAGGACAAAAAAAGATGGATGCTCATCACTAAGCTTAAATCTAATAACTTAATAATTAGAAGATCAAAGTTAAATATGTAATCCAAAAGATTGCCATGTTAAAATGAAACTAGGAGGACACGTAGAATGAACGGAACACCACTATTGTACGAACAGCAAATATCTCAAACCAAATGGACTTATGCCTTTAAGCAAATGGCTGGTCACAAATGGATGCAAAAAACAACTAACAAAAATGAATGGACAAATCTAAGGCAGACTTACATCCGACTTACATTTGACTTCACTGCTATAATTTTTGTTCGAAATTGAAAATTTTAGTACCTACGTTATTCTCGTTGGTCTACTTAATCGGTCAGACATATCCCTCACAATCTTGGCATACTCGCCGGTAACTCCTCGTTTACTGACCGCTCTTAAAACTCTTTACAAATATTATTTGATTTCTAAAGATTCAATAATACCATTTAATTGTTTGTATTTTTATACCCTTCATCAGATTGCCTATATAAAAAAATTGCATTAACCAATTTATGCCCAACGGATCTTTAACGACCCATCTAACAAAAAGATGTTCCAAGCAAATATGTCGAATTTGCTAGTCGCCGTTTCTTGATAAGTTTATTCCTGAATATACAAGTAAGCAGTTTATTTAGTGCAAACTGTTTATTTTACTCGTAGTGGTTATAGAGTGCATATTCAAAATAGAACTCGAATAACGTTCCCAGCATGGCTTCATTGAAAAGTTTGTAAGTACAATTAAATAAATCATTTTATTATTTAAAGTTATTTTATCTAGTTAAGCACAGGTTGTGCTAACGTATTATAATAATACTAGTATAAAAATAATTTGATATACGCCATAAATATAATGTTACATTTTGATGGGTCGTTAACGACCCGTTGGGCAAATGACATATCATACTGAGAAAATGTTTTTTTAGTAAGAAACCACTATCTACTGCAGAAATTTTGAAGGAAATAGAAAGAATTGAAAATAATGAGATTATACCGGATGACATATATGTTTTGCCTCTAGATAATAATAGTTGGTTAACAGATTCGGATTCTGGAGATGAGGAATGTAATGATCCAGATAGACTAAATAGAGGTCAATTGAATGCCGGCGCTAAAGTTCAATTTCAGAGGGATGAAGAAGACATATAAAACGAATCACACTTTTACAGTCTTTTTCAATTTATATAAAACGAAGTTCTTCAAGAAGTATCTGATTTTAATGTACAACATCCAACAAAGAAAATAAAGAACGAAAATGGTCGAACATTATAAATTTACCAACATTACGTGCGGATTCCGATCTACCGAGATTACCAGTTTTAACACTCACTTCTGACAGTAATTCAGTTGAATTTTTTGAATTGTTTATGAGCAGAAAAATAATAAAGTATTAAGTTAAAGAAAAAACAAATTATGCTGCCTCGAAAAATCATAATATTTCAATAGAAGTTGAAAAATTTTATGTATTTTATTTTTTATTAAAAATGTACTGGGAAAACTGTGATGATTGAAAATCAAATTTCTATCGACGAATCTATGGTTCATTGCTTTGGTCGTAATGGGTGCAAACAATTTATTCGCGGCAAACCAATAAGATTTGGCTATAAAGCATGGGTAATGGCTTTATCCATGTCTTTGCTATCATCACTTGGAGAAGTGGGATTTAGTGGCACTGGGAATGTCCGCGAAAACAGAACAGAAAAGTGTTCTTTAGAAGATAAAAAAATTATGATAAAAAAGCCAAGAGGGTATTATTGTAGCTCTTTTGAAGGGAACGCTAAAACTGCGGCTGTAAAATGGAAAGATAATAATGTTATTATTATATTATCCAATGAGCATGGAGCTGAGTCAATACAAAAACCAAGCCGATATTCAGCAAAAGAAAAACTAAAAATTCAAATAGATCAACCATTTGTAATTTTGCAATATAATAAATATATGGGTGTAGTTGACTTGATGGACAACAACATTTCAAACTATAGAATAAAAATACGTGGAAAAAATGGTACTTTTCGATATGGCTATGGATGCTGGATGTTTGTGTTACTAATGCTTGGACACTAGCACGATAATGTGGATACAAAAATTACAACTTAGGATTTAAAAGACATATAGTACGTACATTATTATCTAATTATGGAAAGTCACCCTGTTCTACTGGACCACAATATATTGCAATAATTCGTAAATCATCCTCATCAACACAGTATCTAATTATTACTGGTGCTCAAAGAAGATGTCGCATATGTTTAAACAAAACAAAAAAAGCATGCGACAGATGTGAAATTCTACTCCACGATAAATGCTTCAAATATTATCATACAAATTATTTTAAGGCTTATGTAATATAATTAAACTATGCCTGCTTTATTGTTTTTATTTTAGGGAGTAAATATTTAATTTGTTGAAAGAAAATAAAATAAAATGTAATTGCATAAAAGTTACTATTAGTATTATTTTGTACCCGTCTATGCCCAATGGGTCGTTAACAACCAAGCATGTTTTTCAAAAATCAGTTTTTGAAAAAATTTTTTATAATTTTTTTATGTATTTAGGGGTATTTTATTATATTTTTGAAAAAATCATCGAGACACTTTGACAAAAATAGTTGTGGGCATAAATGGGTTAATGATCTGCCTCGCATGAATACGAAATAATTTTACAAACGGATAATTTAGTTTCTTGACTTAAACGTTTATCAATTACTGACTTCTTTATTTTCATAGTATGACTTAATAGTTCTATGGCTCTGCAGTTTGAATATTAATATCTCCATTTTCTTGAATCTTGCTTAGCCATATTTGCTTTTTTGTTATTTGCATTAATAGGAAAAAATACGGTTGAACATTTTTAAGTTGCCCACCCTTTATATAGATGAAGTTTTTAAGCGACGACTAAAACTTTTTAATTTATTGGGAACATCATAATTTTCTACATATATGTTTATCAACGAAAATTGTATTATTTTAGCATTCTAATACTTTAGCATACAAAACAAATCTTTTACTAATTAACAATATAACTATAATCCAGAATGAATTCTATAAAGATATAAAAAAGATATAACATAAATTGAAAACTTCAGACCTACCAGCTTATTATCTTATCTAGATAAGCCCTTTATGAGAATAATTAATAACAACTGGGACCTACGCTAAATTTTTAACAACTACTACACCTAGTCGGATCTAGGGGTGGCTTTATAAGGAATTACCACCTACAAATAATAAAATCCTTGATAGAGGAAGCTAAAGAATACAAGTCATTGATATTAATATCTGTAGACTTTGAGAAGGAATTTGACTAAATCCAGTATAGTTCCTTATTTATAGATCTTATAAAGTACAGTATTAATCATCGATACAAAACTCGTCTTCAAAATATATGTAGTAGTGTAACAGCTGCAGTGAAAATGTAGTATGGCGGCATAAACACATTTCTCTTGATATTAGGCAAGAAGATAGTATTTCTGCTTACATAGGCAGCTTACCGAAAACTAAGGCAAGTCTTTAAATGTTGAAATTTCCATATATTGAAAAAAAAGACCTTTGATCCATGTATACTCTTAGTTTTTACGTATGAAGCAGAACCATTAACTTTTACTAGAAAAATAATCAATAAGACACAAGAGGTACAAACAGCATGGGAGAGCACAATGTTAAATATATTCCTCTGAGAACAATTTTAAATTAAATATTTAGAAAAAAGTAACTGGTGTTACGGACGCAATTAAAAGAATTCCAACACCTATGTGACATGAAACTGGGCAGGACATGTTGACATAGTTAGAGATAAAAGATGGACTAAAAATTTTTTTTAATATAGATCTAGACATGATGCTCATTGTAATATTGTAATAAAGGACGTCCTCCAACAAGGTGGTCAGACGATATCAAGAGCATTCAGCACAACTGGATTCCAGGTGTTTACGATTAGATCTAATTGAATTATTTAAGGGAAGTATATGTTTATCAGTGGACTTAAAACAGCTAAGGATGATGGTGACAAGCATGATCCATCAACTTTCATGTGCAGTGCATCCAAGACTATTCAAATTTAGAAAACTGGCTTAGCGTCAGAAACGATAGCCTAAACATTATTTGGATAAAACTAACTTATAATTATAATATCTAAAATAATAACAAATTTTTAAATGGTCTTTTTATTTAAGATATTATTCTTACCTTCCAATTCATACATGGTAAAATTAGTGTGTAAAATAATATCTATCGTTTTTGGTCCGATGAGAGTAACATGGTGCCCTTTGTCTAGAAGTGCTTCAACCAATACATAATTCCATATTTGATGACTTGGGGATAAAATTTCATCTATCATTAGGATATTTGATCCAAAAGTAGTGGGTATACTCAAAATAAATAACAATACTTTCATTATTTTGTGGTCTTGGATTGATCTAAAACATGAATATATATTATTAATAAGATTATTTATTTAATACATTTTTTTCTTTTATTCTTTTATTCTATTTAGGACCAAACGAAGTTTTTTTACTAAAGCCGGTCCGATTAGTACTTAGTCTCCCCGCTCCGCTATCTTAAGAGAAATCTACTATCGTCTAATACATTCTTGTATTTAATACTTGTGGTAAAGCTGAGCGATTTTTAGAAACTTTATAGTTTTTGTGATCTGCTTGAGCATTTCCTTAAGAGAATTTTATTGTGTAATATGCAGTTTTTTTCAGTTTTTGATATGGTTTTACTTCCCATTATGATAAGCGGTGATTGGTCAGATACCAAATCAAAAACAAGGCTTTGGTTTAAAGTATTTTTTGTTTACTCCATTACTACATTAAAATTGAAAACGTTTGGAAGTTTCGCAAAGTCTGCCGGCTGGAATGTGGCACACTTGTGAATACTATTTTTAGGTTTTGTATTTCTTTTTGCAGTTTACGGCATTTGAAATTATTAGGTCTAGAGCCCTACATTAGATGTTTTAAATTGTAGTCTCTGCCACAAATAAACTTGGATCCAAGTGTATTAAAAAAGGTTTTAAATTCTGGTTGTTTAATTAAATGTTTTGGTAGAAAATATATAGCTGAAAAAAAGTTATATGTCCTGTCCAATCTACTACAACCACATTTGTGGCCGAAATATATATGCTTTTTAATGCTGTGTTGCTTGGTGATGTTTGATATTGTTTCTTGCCTTTTAGTAATTGCTTTTTTACCATATGCAATTCAATTTGGATATGTTGTGTGATATATTTTATAGTAGTGAGATTGTTTGAATTTTTTTTTTCATGAAGTGTGTTTCTTAACTTAGTATTATGTCTAGTTTATGGTTATCTTTAAATGCATACAACTCATGTTTGTGTTGTTGTATTAGTCAATAGTTCATTTGTAAGACAAGTGTTGTTATTAAGTTTAGCCTGCTGCTCATTTGTTCCATAAGCCCTTTTATCATAATATTTAACTCCTGTATCTAACTGATCTATGTGGCCATTAGAATCTCTTGTTGGTTGGACCAATTGAGCACATGTAGGTCTTTGTATTGTACTAATATTTGTTACAGCCATTGACAGCTGTTGGATTTGTAGTTGACTCGGTATCTTTTTTTTTTCTTTTTAAAGTTAGAAATCTCAATGCAGTTGTTTTTCAATATCCACGTTGCAATGCAGCGTGGTAAGGTACGCCTCACAACCTATAACATCAAACGAAACATTTAAATCATCGCCCTCTTTCTCCGTAGGCCATAATGGCCTCGAAATATGTAGCTTTCGGTATCAAGCCAGGATGGCAGAGGGTATTAAGAATCTGCGGAGTCTAAACCGCTACCTAAATTAAATAATAATGTTATATATAGCAACGTATACTTCCTCTGGCTATTAAGTTAATCCAGACTTATAAAACTAAAGAAACAAACAGAAAATCAGCGAAGTAAGTCGGAAAAATGAAGAGCCTATTGGGATTAGCGTCAGGAAATACATTTTACTACTGAGGCAGATCAACGGGCAGAACAGGCAGTATTGGATTCCTAATCAACAAGATGTGGAGTCGAAAAATAGTAGGAATAACTGGAGTCTTCGATAGAGTAGCTAGCTTAACCTTAAAACTATCAAAGAAATGCAAAATACAAATTGTACAAATATACGCCCCAACGATTACTTCCACTGACGAAGATATAGAGGAACTTTGCAGTATCATAAATAAAGCATTTAATAACAATAAAAGTCTTTTCAAGTATTTAATTAGTGACTTTAATGCAAAAGTGGAACAGAAAAACGAGAAGGAACAAGTCGTGGGAAAGTATGAAGTCGGTGATAGAAATGAGAGGAAAGAAAGATTGGTTCAATTTGCACACTATCAAAACATGCCAATTGCATATACATTATTTAAAATCAAACAGAAAATAGACTTGAGTCATAATCAGTAAGAACGAAAATGACTTCATTCTAACCAACAAGATTGTTACAGTAAACTATGCCAGTGTAATAAATAAATTTCAAGCAGTCAAACAGGCAGAGTCCATAGACTAATCAAACTAAAAATTGTTTTACATCTGAAACTAGAAAGAATGAAATTAATTTCAAAACCAAGAGTAACCAGTATAAATATTAACCATCTAAAAGAAAACTCAGATTACTCCCAAAGGCTAAATGATGAAATATTACATAACCAAATCGACAGCTCTCAATTATTGGAAATAATCCTTGATAGTGCCAAAGAAAATAAAGGCCGGCAACAACAAAATGAACCAACAACAAAATGAACATAGTAAACTGCCCAATAAAACAAAAATAACGCTTAAACAAAAAGTGCAAATGAAAGTTAGTAGCAACGTACAGAGAATACAATACACACAACTTTGTAAGACAATAAGGAAAAGTATTAAGTAAATACGATATAAGACTGGTAGAAACTATAATCGAAAACAGGAAAAACTAGAAGAAAATAATTAATCATTGGGAAGAAGCAAATCGTTGCTCTGACAAACAAAAACACCAGAATTACAAATAGCAATAAAATAATATAACTTGTGACTTAATTCTTCTGAAAGTTTTTCACTGCAACTCTAAAAAATATATTCAGCAAAATAAACTGAGAGAACGAAAGAATGTCCATTGGTGGAGAATACCTTAGCCATCTAAGATTTGCAGACGACATGAAAATGGCCTAAAAATAAACTTAACAAAAAAAAATTTTTTGTTAAAATCCTTTATAAAAGGTATATAAAAATGCCCCAAACGGGCTATCACAAACACATTGCAAAACGTTTTCGGATTAAACAATCCATCATCAGTGCAAACGGTTGTACATGCTAGTAGCCACCAAAATATATGGGTAAAAACCCTTTAAATGTTTAAAATTTGAAGTTGTTTTACATTATTAGTATTTATAATTTGTGATGGTTAAGTTACCGTTGGATAGCTAACATGGCGGCGTATGACTCTACATGAGTAAAATGGTCCTGAGACGAAGTGTCTACGAGGACCTGTTGATAACAACTAAAATAAGAGTTTAATCCGAAAACGTTTTGCAATGTGTTTGTGATAGCCCGTTTGGGGCATTTTTATATACCTTTTATAAAGGATTTTAACCAAAATTTTTTTGTGATATATGGTATACAGCCAGCTACAGGAACTTAGTTTCCTCGTGGAATTTTAACAAAAAAAGCTGGCTTAGGCATCTTTTCTTAGAATTGCAGTTATATTCAAGATCCCAATCGAAGATGCCAATACACCTAAAGTAAAATGCATTTAATCAGTGTATACTACCCACCATGACATTTTTTAAGCCCTTTTCTCTATTCTGATTGCCGAATATAGGCCTCTCCTAATTCTCTCAATTCATCTTTGTTGTTTGTAAGACGTTTCCACATTGGCTCTGCAGTTCTTTTAATATCGTCGCTCCATCTCATTTGCGTTCTTATTCGTGGTATTTTGGCTTCATATGGCCGCCATATTTAAAAAGGCACTTGAAAGACAGCCATATGGAATAAAAATCAACGGGATCTATTTAATGTGAGTAGATATGCAGACGATACAGTAATTCTATCAGATAATATTGAAGGTCTTCAAATTCTGCTTAATTGTATTTACGAGGTAGGAGAGAAAATGGGCATTAAAATAAACTCAAACAAAACCAAATTTTTAGTATTTCTTCGTGACCCACATCCCGATACAAAGTTTAATTGAACGGAGTAGAAGTTGAGAAAGTTTACAACTAGATCCAGACATAGAAATAAAACGTAGAATAGCAACGACGAAAACTACTTTTATAAAAATGAAGTCATTTCTTTGCAATAACCATTTCAGTTTATAACTAAGGCAAGGAATGGTTAAGTGCTATGTTTGGTCTGTACACTTTTGTATAGTGCAGAAGTGTGGACGCTAAAAGTATCGATCATGAATAAAATTAAATCATTGGAAATGTGGGTTCATAGGCGAATGCTTAAGATATCTTGAACAGCAAGAAAACTAATGAAGAACTACTAAGGAGCGTCAACAAAGATAGAGAACTGCTAAATACTGTTAAACATCGAAAAACTGACCCTTAAGGCAAAATAAAGAGCCGTAGAAGTGTAGGAAGAAAACAAGTTTCGTGGTTAGAAAACAATCGTGAATGGACTCAGATACCAAATGCAGGACAATTATTCCATATTGCAGAAGATCTAGAACATTTCGCAATGGTGATCGCCAACATCGGATAGTTCTGACATGGCACGCAAAGAAGAAGAAGATGACCGCCAATTCCCGATTTCTTTATTCTATCAGCCATCCTTAAGACGTTCATTAGGTCCAGCCCATTTCCGTTTCAGTTTAGCTGCCTGTTCGACAATATCTTTTACTTTTACTTTTGTTCTATTACGAATGTCTTCATTGGTTTTATGGTTTTTGAGTGAGATACCAGGCTTCTGCCATTTCATAGCTCTCTGAGTTTTTCTGATTTTCTCCATGTTTATTGTAGTGAATGTCCAGGTTTGAGCTCCACATGTTAGCAACGGTAGGATATAGATAATAAACACTGGTTCGCAGTCTTTAAGGCTTATTTTTACTTTTAATTACGTACGAGAGTCTTCCGAATGCTACTCATCCTAGTTTTACACGTCTGCTTATTTCGGTGGTCTGATTTTCTTTGCTTACCGGGACATTTTGACCGAGATATGTATATTCATCTACGTGTTCTATCTCTGTCACTTCAATGTTTATCATAGGTCTGTCATCTTTGTTAGACATTGGTTTAGTTTTGCTGAAATTCATTTTCAGTCCTTTTTAGGGATCCTGTGTGTAGCTCCAATCATCATATTCAGTGTATTTCACGTGTTGGCAATTAGTACTACGTCATTTGCGTATCTAAGATGGTTTAAGTATCTTCTGCTAATAGAAATTTCCTTATTTTCCCAGTCTATTGACTTACAGATATTTTGTAGGGCAGCTGTAAATAATTTTGGAGATATTGTGTCTCCTTGTCTTACACCTCGGTTGATTGTATTCGTTAGTCTTTTCTATTAGGATTTTTAAAGTATATAGATGGTCACAGGTGCTGTACCCTCATCTAAATCCGGCTTGTTCTATTGGTTGATTTCCGCCAAATTTAATTGTTAACCTATTTGTAATAATATTTGTAAAGGTTTTGTAAAGTTGTGAAAGAAGTGAAATTGGTCGATAATTTTTCAGGTCTGTGGTGTCTCCCTTTTGGTGTATTCGTATTGTTTTAGCAGTATTCCATTGTTCGGGTATGTTGCCTTGGAATAGACATTTACTAAAGAGTATTTTTAGATATGTGATGGCAGTTTCTCCGCCATTATGATACACGGCTCCGAAAATTGGATAGTAAAGAAAGAGATAATATCGAAACTCAAAGTCAATCAAAGGTCAATGAAGCGATAGGTATAGCAATAATAGACTGAAAAAGAAAAGAATGGATCAGATATAAAACCCAGGTTATTGATGTAATGTAATAATGATGTAATATTTAAAACGGCAGTAGGCGTACAGTAATATTTAGCGAGAAGAACTGACAATAGGTGGTCCACTTGAATTACACTGTGGTATCCAAGAGGTGTCAAGAGACCAAGAAGACGTTCTAATTTAAGTAGACCATGACATAAGGAAACAATCTGGTACAACATGCACAGAAAAGTAAATTTTAGACGAGTCAAAGTAAAAACATGAAAAAAATATAAGATAATTTTTAACTTACCATGCGTGTGTTTTCGCGAAAATCACTCATGATATTTTTATATGCAGTAGTATATTTAATTAAGAATAAAAATTTATAAAGTCTCATTAAATACTGCTAATATAATAATATGTAACTTAAACATAAATTAAGTACAGAAAATCTGCTACACTTTACCTTAACAAGTAGTGTGGATGTGTTTATTTCCAGCAGTGGCATTTTAAAATAATAAAATGAACGGTTCTATTCATTTGCCCAAAATTATTATTGTTAAATATATCATTATTTCACGTGCAGTCACTTATGAACAGTAATATTTTTGCTAAATTAAAAAAATACGCTTACCGTCAAAGAGAAATTGATTATTCAGTTTTTTCTTAATAACTACAAGTACTGAAAACTAAACAAAATGCAAATATTTATATACAAATGAAACATTAAAAAAAATAGTCTTATTATTACGGAAAATCATTTAATAGTTTAATAAATGCCTATTGTACATAATTGAATGTTATTACATTGATTCTATGTATATGTGAATATAAATGCAACGTATTAAATTTTTTTAGCATGTAACATTTTAGTTCGCGTGACTTTACATAGATATACGAGGCCTAAAGTTATACGAGGTTAGTTGAGTTTGTACATATCTGCGCATGTCTGATGATACCAAGCTAAGTTCAAATGGCCATAGTATGCTGGTGCTTAGTGATTTAAATACATAGACTGACAAGAAAAGCTTAGGACCTGGAAGAACTATGTAGAAGAATTGTTCGACGATGAAAAACAAGAACCTAATATAGATAACTTGCAAGGCGACGAAGGACCAGAAATAACTAAAGAAGAACTATTATACGCTATAAAAATAATGAAAAATGGTAAATCACCGGGTCCAGACGGGTTCACATCAGAACTTCTTAAGCTTGTGGAAGGCGAATTAGTGAATATTCTACTCGACCTTTTTAACTGCATCTACAAAAGAGGAGAAATACCAAAGGAATGGCTACTTTCAACTTTTGGAACCTTACCAAAAAAGGCAAATGCAAAATAGGGCACTGACTACCGCACTATAAGCTTAATGGGGCATACATTAAAAGTATTCATCAAAGTAATCCACTCAAGAATTAACAGAAAACTAGATGCAGATATTAGTAATACTCAATTCGGATTTCGGAACGGGCTTGGAACAAGAAAAGCACTATTTGCACTTAACGTCATATGCCAAAGATGTCTAGATATAAACCAAGATATATATATATATATATATATATATATATATATATATATATATATATATATATAAACGAAGAATGATCACAGCTGTCCATTTATTAATTAGTATAATGGTAAGGTTAATTGGGTTAGCAGCTGAATAATGAAAGCCAAAGTGTGCTCTTTTCAACGATTTCGTTATATTTCGTTAAATTTCTTTAACATCTTCAGACGAATGTTGTGTGAGGTTGCAGGCAAAAGTGGTATTTGAAAGTTCCATGTTGAAAAACTTTTTTGAAGATTCTTTTTATAGCAAAAAAATAAGATGTTTGTGTTATATGGTGGCTTGAAAACTCAAACAATACAAGTGCATTTTTGTTATTTTCCTCCAGTGTGATAGTACAATACAAATATTAAAAAACATTGAACATTTAAGAAACAAAACAGCTAAAACACAACTACATATCACATTGTCATTTTTTTTTTCTTTTTTTTTTTTTTTTTCTTCCAAAAAAAATGACAATGTGATATGTAGTTGTGTTTTAACTGTTTTGTTTTTTAAATGTTCAATGTTTTTTAATATTTGTATTGTACTATCACACTGGAGGAAAATAACAAAAATGCACTTGTATTGTTTGAGTTTTCAAGCCACCATATAACACAAACAACTTATTTTTTTGCTATAAAAAGAATCTTCAAAAAAGTTTTTCAACATGGAACTTTCAAATACCACTTTTGCCTGCAACCTCACACAACATTCGTCTGAAGATGTTAAAGAGATTTAACGAAATATAACGAAATCGTTGAAAAGAGCACACTTTGGCTTTCATTATTCAGCTGCTAACCCAATTAACCTTACCATTATACTAATTATATATATATATATATATATATATATATATATATATATATATATATATATATATATATATATGTGCTTTATTGATTACAACAAAGCGTTTGATAAAGTTCGTCACGACCACTTAATGAAACTGCTAGTAGAATAAAACTTGGATAAAAGGGACATTAGAATTATCTCTAAGATTTACTATAACCAGAAAGCAAATATCCGAATAGAGCAAGAGACAACGGAAGAAATCGAGATCAAGAAAGGCGTAAGACAGGGTTGTATACTCTCACCGACCTTATTCAATCTATACTCCGAAGACATTATAAACACAGCACTTTCGGATCAAAATATAGGTATTAAGATAAATGACATCCGAATAAACAACTTGAGATATGCCGATGACACGGTACTAATCGCAGAAACTTGGGAAGATCTTCAAATACTAATTAACAAAATAGTAGAATGCAGTGAAGAACACGGATTATCACTTAACATAAGCAAAACAAAAATAATGCTAATATCTAAATCACCACAAAACTTCCCTGACATAACCGTGCATGATCAAAGAATCGAACGTGTAAGAAGATGTAATTACCTGGGAACTGTTATCAACGAAAATAATGACTGCTCTGAAGAAATCAGAACCAGAATAGAGAAAGCTAGAGCCACATTTACTAAATTGAAAAAGGTGTTCTGCAGAAGAGATCTAAGTCTAAAACTTAAAATTCGCCTTTTGAGATGTTACGTTATGTCAGTTCTCCTCTACGGGATGGAAACATGGACATTGAAAAAGATCGATACCAAAAAGATAGAAGCATTTGAGTTGTGGATGTATCGTAGAATATTAAAAATACCCTGGACAGAGAAAGTAACAAATGTGGAGGTTTTGCGGAGAGTGCGGAAAGAGAAAGAGCTGATACTTACTGTTAAAAAGCGCAAACTACAATATTTGGGACATGTTATGACGGGAGATAAATACCAGTTGCTGCAATTGATTATACAGGGAAAGATAATGGGAAAGAGATCTATAGGAAGAAGAAGGCATTCATGGTTGAAAAACTTGAGAGAATGGTACAATTGCACCAATTACCAACTGTTTAGATCTGCAGCATCAAAAATACGCATAGCTTTGATGATAGCCAAACTTCGGAACGAAGATGGCACTTGAAGAAGAAGACTGACAATTGGGCTTCTAGGAAATATACCTACTAGGAATTGCAATCCAGCAGCATTTTCAGTCCAGCTGAATTTTTGTAAGGTAGGCCTGAATTCAGCTGGATCCAGCCAAGTTTGGAATCAAAATAAAACGAGATTTTAATGTTTTTTTGTTTATTTGTTATTTAAATTTTTTAGTACAAACTAGTAAAATAAAAATCAAAAACAAATTAAAAAAATCTTAGGTGTGTAAATATAATCATCAAGTAAGAACGTATTATTAGTCACAATTCGAGATCAATATTACCTCTTTTTATTTTAAAACGACTAGAGAAAATGCTACAATTATCATGAGATTCCAAAATAAAATTCGTTCTTAGTCAGGCATGAAAGTGAAACCTAGGGCTCTCTTTGTGTCAGCTTAGAAATGTCACAACTGAAATTTTATCCAAATGAACTTTTTTGTCTTAAGAGTAGTTTATTTGACGCAAATTTTATTAATGGCAAGTTAAGCTATATGTTCTTTTGTGGCTTACTGAGGATGAGTTTTTTAGATCTCATGAAAGAAATGAGTCTGTATTCTAAATTTTTAAATCTGAACATATAATAAATCAAACTAGTTTTATAAAGTTGTCACCAAAATGCGTTGCTCACACACAGACATGACATTACTCACATCCAGTCATGAATTGGAAACAGCAATTGGAAGTTACTTAGAGACAGTCAGCTTCATTAACGAGCTTATGCAGGGGCCAATAATAGAACAGATCAACATTCCCCGACATAATGTAGCCATTCCGGGAGGTGAGTTGCCAAATATAGTACTTGAGGCAGAGGACCAAGACATATCGTAACACAAGTAGAAAACCATTGCCAACCATCAGTGGAATCCTCATTTAAAAACGGGACTAATGATTAGAAATATATCTATTAGTTGCTTAATTACAGTTTGTTCAACTTTCTGCAAATTGTTGCCAAATATTTTATTGAGAAAATGCCTGTAATCATTTCCTGGGTCAAAATATATTTGCCAGCTTTCAAAACTAAAAGGTTTTGTTCTATGGAGGGCAATACACTTATTTGATGAAACGTAGCCTTCATGTTATCACTTTAGGAGAAAAGATTCCTTAGTAAAAGTGACGAAGAGAAGTGGGAAGTAATATACTCTATTATACCAAATGTTAAATAAGTAAACTAGAAAGAGGCCTAAATTCTGCAAAAAAAAATGTTCAAGTACTTAATTTATTTTATCAAAGAAAGGGTGGGAGAGAGTGGGAATGTATTTGTGGATAAATACCTAAAGCTTTGGTTTGAATCAACCGATTTTAACAAAATTAGTGTCATTAGAAAGAGTGTGGATAATTTAATTTACATCTACTATAAAAAAATTGCATTTAGTTTTAATTATCATGGAGGGTACATCAAAGAGGGTACTTTCGAATAAAAAAAATTAAATTTGTTTTTCTTTAAAATGCTTAAAGGATACACCGATTTATTGTAAATTTTAATGGAACTGGATTAAATTCGTAACAAAATACCGCAAATCACATGTTGATTGCTTTTGTCGAACTCGAGAGATGAATAAAAACACATAAACATAAGTAAGTATAGTATTGAGTTACCCTTTATTATAACTTAAAATTAAATATATGAAAGATCATAAAAATATAACGATCATTAAAACTTAATCTGAAATTCAATGTTCATATTGTTTTCCATCGTTGTCCACATAAAGATGTAATCTTTCTAGCGTAGACATAACAGCTGCTTCAATCTTAGCTGTTGATATACTATTTATTGCGTTTATAATGGGTTGTTTCATGTCGTCTTGCGTAATTGATCGAGTTTGGTAAAATATGGCCTTCAATCTTCCCCACAGATAATAGTCCAGACATGTTACGTCTGGAGATCTAGCTAGCCAAGAAAATATACTTCCCCTTCCAATCCATTTATTTGGATAACTTGCATACAAATAATCTCGAACTCGTCTGAAAATGTGCACGGGATACCCGTCATGTTGTAATATTATATTTCTTCTTGTTTGTAAGGAAATATTTTCTTTTTATCAACTATACCACACCAAATATTAAGACTCCATCTACCTTGAACCTGCACCTCATGTATCCAGTACGCATTTTATTTCAACCCAATAATGCATAGTTTGCAGATTAACACCACCCGCCCTATTAAACATAGTCTTGTCTGTCCACAAAATCTTTGACATAATATGCGGTTGTTCTTCTAGCAAACCTAACATCTCATTGCAGTAGTCCAGTCTTGCATCAAAATCTCTTTCATGTAAAGCTTGGTGGAGAATTACATAATAAGGATGCAATCTAAAAAACAGAACAACAAATATTGATCAAAAAGAAACCACTATATTTACTAAAACTCAAAAAATCTTGAAAAATGGACAATTTGTTCACAAGATAAATCGTGCATAAGTATTTTTAAGAAACGGATACAAGGATAAAAGCGCTGTGTTGCCGTTTTTATTGGAATATTAAAATAACAGTTGAATCTGAAGTTTAAAGGTAATTCCAGTTTCTGACCTCAACGTTCACTTTATAATATGAAAAACTAACCTGTAATGTTTTGAAATACTTAGAATAGTAGTTTTGGGTATTTTTAATTCTATAAAGATTTGCTGACTACTTATATGTGGATTCTGTTAAATTAAAGAAAGAACATGGATTGAATTATCTTCGGTCATACCTCTACTATATCGTTTAAAACAAGGACGAGAAACACTACCAGTTTTTCTTAATCTTCTTGCCTTTCTTTCAAATACTTCTTTGGCATAATGCTTCCTATCAGGATATCTTACAGAATATATACGTGAGGCAATAGCGGCATTTTGGTGGCATTCGAAATAAACTACAATGATCTACAATTCTGAATTTGATATACTCATCAGGAATTATTAGCACTGATAATTAATTACTAATATTACCAATATTAATATCTATTAAAAAAAGTGCAATCTTCAATTTGAATAATAATATAATACTTCTTAACAATGTTTTGACTGCTGTCAATAAATAAACAATATGACTCTTCGTCAAATTCATTGTCGTAGCCTACTTAGTTTCAAAAAAACTATTATTAATCATATGAGGTAGGTAACAATGGTTAAATAGGTATCAAGATTAAGATTCTTCTGCTATAAACAAATTTTAAAGTACCTACTGACTTATTTTTTAATTTAATTTATAATACAGGGTGAGTCAATATAAACTTACTTATGTTTATGCGTTTTTATCCATATCTCGAGTTTGACAAAAGCTATTAACAGTTTTATTATATTTTACAATACCTTCTACCTATGACAATTAAAACTCAATGCAATTACTTTATATTAGATGCATATTAATTATTCCACACTTTTTCTAATGACACTAATTTCGTTAAAATCGGTTGCTCCAAACCAAAGTTATAGGTATTTATCCACAAATACTTTCTCACTATCACCTACTCTTTATTTGGATAAATAAAAAAATAGTACTTGAACTACTTTGTATAGAGTTCAGGCCTCTTTCTAGTTTACTTATTTAACACTTGGTATAATTCGGCCTATTTCCCAAAAAACGGTTTTTCAAAGTTTTCTTCACAGATTACGCCCCCTAGCGGTTAATCCAGAAACTTTTTTTACTAAGGCCATTTTTACTCTGTTTTACTCAGTTTTCTCCTAAAGTTATAACATGAATAGTTTTTGATATATAGCCGAGAGATCGGCTACCATCCCATTATTGGACCACCCAGTAAAATGACTAAATTAAATTAATTACTATTTAACTGGGAATAAGCCACAATTAAATATAAAAATACGTTTATTGACGTTTCAATTTCCACTTCGCAAATCGTTCTCTAAATTAAAGGCAGAATTAATCATAAAAAAGTTTAGTGGAATTATTTTCTATGTGGGCGTTTCTTTTAACCCTTAAGGTTGTCAAATAAACGCAATATCTAATAGCCAGAAACTTAAATCGCAAGGTAGTATATTAGCAATTACTTACGTTAATTTTGTAAGCGACACCTGGCTCTACTTAAATTACGGTTTTCGCAAGACTTAATAATTAATTTTCGGGGTTTAGGCAGAGACGTAGAAAAAAATAAGGAGGTGGGAAGTTGCCAGTTGAAAGTAAGGAGGATGGAAAAACAACATAACATATAATAGAAAATATGAATATTTAAAATTAGCGGATTTTAATCGTTACAGAAACGTTAAACTAAGAACTTTAATTTAAATTTTTTTATCCAATCGTGAGATAGAGGAATATATTTGCATTATAATATGCAACATTATGGTATGAATTTATAATTAAATATTTTTCAAAATTTTTAACTAAAAACTTTTATCTTTAATCAATAACAATTTTTTTGTACACAGAAAAAGTTCGTTCCATATATTATACTGACGGTATTTATAGGACAGTATTTTAATTAAGACAGTAAACTACGTTGTTCTACTAATCTTAAGAAACGTTGCCTATAAAAATACTGAACTGTTTTCATTAATCTAATTTATTGTTTTTATTTATTATCAAAGGTTTTACGTTTATAACACTTACAAGTTTATTAGAATCTTTATATATTTATTAGAGTTTTACACTTATCACTAAACACTAGAACACAACTCCTTTAATTTATATTATTTATTTACAATATTTATTTCCCTACCACCTACACGTTGGGCCGACGACATCAGGCGTATCACTAAAAATTGCCAACAAAGAGCACAAAATCGTGAGGAATGGAGGATTTTAAGGGAGGCCTATGTCCAGCAGTGGACGTGATAAATAGAGGCTGGATGATGATGATGATGATGATTTATTTCCCGTTAGAATTGTGTTTTCAGACTGACTTGCTTTTCAATAAAATGTCTAGATAATCTAGTAAAATAGACTAGAAGGTCACGACAGGTCGACAGGTTTTTAGCTGAGGGAGACCCGTTTGTCTAGAATTTCTGCCGGCTCCGATCACAAGGCTGATGTATGATCTGGAAAATACTTGAAGTTTTATGAGTAAATATTTATTATAACACTGTCCCCCTTTTAAAAGAAGGTTCCTCCTAAAATCTTGTCGGGACTGGAACTAGAACGGTATGCTGGTATCGGCAACTGGGCCCTCTTTTACAACTTCCAGTTGGATAAAAATGACAAGGGACAGTTTTTTCTCCGCACCAGTACCTATGCGGATTGCAACAGACTAACACCTGGACTTTGGTGTCTTTAAAGATCTCCTCCACTATACTTCTAATAACCCTCCAATCTAATTGGCGGCACTCTAATTTTGGCATGGCTAACTTTTGCACGTTGGACCCTAGTACGTGCTCTCTCAATTAAAGTAAAGCTTCTCATACATCTCGGTAGGTAGGTTGGTCTACAGTCTCAGTGTCTTTTGTTACTAGGTAGAAAAGGTAACGTGATGCATCTTGGAGTATCTAGGCTTTCCCGGGAGCTGGCGCTTGGCATTGAAGTTTTGCAACTCGACCGAACTTCCTTCGAAAGACGGATGTCAACCCTGGTGTATCCTTGATACTGGCTGGGATGGTAAGGGCCAGTGAGTAGTCATCGGAAAGTACGAGTAGATCTTGCTTTTCTTCAGCGGTAGCACCATGTGTTGCTTTACTGGTACCTCCATAGGCCCTCATAAATTCCTCAAATGTAAGGTCAGACACATCTTGGACTTGGTTTACTTCCACTTCTTCATCTACGTCGTGGTAACCTTCGAAAGACGCCAGGCGGTTATGGTGTACTATCATCGGTTTTTCACTCGAAATCTTGCTTATTTGGTAGACGACATCGTTGATCTTTTCCATAATGAGGTATGGACCTTTCCAAAACTGCTGATGATCGGACACCATCTTTGTCAAATACTTGCCAACTGTCCTATTCATTAGTTCTACCATACCATCCGATGATGGATGATATGCTGTAGTTCTTGTTTTCTTCATACCTAGTCTATCGCATATTCCTTGGAATATATCTCTTTCAAAGTTCCTATCTTGATCACTATGGATCTACAAAGGCACTCCAAATCGGCTGATATATTCGTTGATCAACTTATCTGCAATAATGAATTCCTTTTTTTCTGGAAGCACGTAAATTTCGACCCACTTACTGAAGTAATCCATTGCATTAAGTAATATTTCTGCAGATTAAACTATGTACATTCGGGGATCATATCCATAAATAAACTGCTATTAATGTTAGTCTATTAAACTACAAACTTTTTGTTTGCTGACACTAGATCACTAGGCACTTTATCTGTTTATTTAAAATCATTCTTAGTATTTTGGATTGGAACCTTTATATATTTTCTATATTGGAATTTTCAGCTGTTCCCCATATTTCTATCCCACATATCTATACTGGCTTGAACATCGCTTTGTGCAGAAGTAATATATTTTGAATTGTTAACTGGGACTCTTTTTTTATTAGATAGTCTATTATGTCTCTCACTTTATGACCTAGTTGTTTTCTTTTAGAAGATAAGTGTTTTCTTAAAATTCAGTTTTTAATCCAGGTGAGTCCCAAGGTAATTTAATTCATCTTTCTGTGGTATTTGTTTGCGGTTAATACATACAGGTGGACCTATGTTTCTCTACGGCTTGTAAATTTTACGCGTATCCTCTTGTGTTAATTCCGTTTAAGTCTCCATTTATTTAACCATTTTTAGATTCATTTACGTTATTTTGCAGGAGTTCTGATGCGATGTGTCGATTCTTGTCGGAGCATAAGATTGCCATACCATCTGCAAATGCAGCTGTTGTTGTTACAGGTGCTGTAAGTACACTTTCCTGTGGGACTCCCGCTGTTATAGGTTGGAATTCTTTTATATCATTATCGTATTTGTCTCTAAAACGTCTATTCTGTAAGTTATGACTTTGGTAGTGTGTAATCATTATCATCATCCAGCCTCAAAAGTTCACTCCTGAACATAGGTCTCTTCCTCATATTTCCAACACCAACGGGCTTGGGGTTAGTCGTGTTCGTGGCGTAAGTCTTGTTAGTAAAAGTTTTTTAAACACTTTAAAGAGCACTGGTAGTAGGCTGATGGACCAATATGATTCCACCCTTTCAAATGGTTTTCCTTGTTTTAAAATGGGTGTTGTATCAGTTAATTTTCATCGTGGTGGAAAATAGCTAATTTTCTTAATTGAATTTAGTAATTGTGTTAGACTTGAATTGTGTTTAGGTAGCGGGTAGACACTTTTCTATGATCCTGGTGGAAAACAGGTCTACGTCAGGAAAGCATCCTTGCCTACGCGAGCCATGCTTTGCTCTCAATTCCTTACTGAGAGAAATCATGTCCCACAAATAAGACTGGTCTTATTTGTGGAAATAATATGGTAAGACTGAAAATAGTCATCTTGTGGATGAGTGAAGTTAGACGGCCTGGTTCATTAATACAAAATTGCTCAATCAGTCACAGACTTCATCCCTCTAAATGATAGTGCAGCAATTTTTAAATTACAAACAACGTACAATTGATGAACTTGACTTGATGAAGTATGTCTATGCTTTAACAAGTGATAAGTTAGTCATACATAGATGAAATAATGGGACTGACAAAAAGAGGTAAGATAACGATGATCATGGGTGACTTTAATGCTAAAATTGGTCGTGGTGCTAAAGTATAATACATAGTAGCATACGATCTAGGTATTAGAAATAATAGAGGAGATAGACTTGTACAATTCTTAGTAGAAAACAATCTGTTAATAGCCAATACCTTCTTCAAACATTATCCTAGAAGGCTATACACATGGAAATCACCTGCAGACAGAAAAGACAGAATTTTTTTAAATCAAATTGACTTCATTTTGCTCGGTAACACCTTTAAGAAGTACATACAATCTACGAAAACATACACTGGAGCTGATATACATAGCCATCACAATCCAGTTATAATTAATGATAATTGTTATAATTCCTGTATTGCTGAAAGGAGATTTTTAGTTTTTAGTATGAAAAGGATAGTTTGAACTATGTTCTTTCAACCAATAATAATTCATAGTGTACTGGCATGTAAGTAATGTGTTGTTTATTCACTCACTTACTACAATTCAGTAGACTACTTTTATACCAACTAGTGGGTCTTACTTTGTCTGCTTAAACAGTTTATTCATTTTTTAGAAAAACCACAGACATGTTATATTGGCATTATTACTGTAATTTATATCATTTATCTTTTATGTATCTTTATTAGACAACACCCTAATATGGGTTTTATTATTTCAGCATTTAATTAACTTTGTATCGACAGACCTGAAGATGCTTTGCATATTGTAGAAAGCGAAACTGGTCGTCTAGATAGTTAAATTAAACTGATTGTGAGTAAGTCTTATTTATTATTTCTTTTACCTATTTTAAATGGACTCACACAAGCAACACATTCATTATATCAATTTTATGATTTACCAACTACATACTAAGTATATGTTTGTATTGCGCTAAGATATTCACATGTGAGATTATAAATTTCAATTTGTTGGCCATCAATTTATGTTTGCTACGACGATAGTAAAAAGGTTGAGCATGGTACTCATCTGCTCTATGATACCCTTCATCATTTGTTTTACTCTTGTATGTCAGTTGTTTGTGTAGGTTGTGTTTTTATTTGTAGCTTTACCATATGTCACACCTTTTTATCTGTAGGTGGCAAGGTGATTACGACTACATAATACACATATGACATTTTTTGGTCCAGTTTTCTGTGCGTATTCTTTTGTTTATTATTCTTATTTGTTGATGGTTTAATGCACATTTTACATATTATCTGGGTTGTCTAAACACAGCAGTTTTTTGTATACCCATATCTTTGACATATTTAGATATTAGATTTGAAAAATACATACTGGTTACCCATTTTATTTTAATTTAACTAATTATTTAATCATGTAAAGCTTCAGCATCATCATCATTGGCTCTACAACCCATGGTGGGTCTTGGCGTGCTCAAGGATAAGTCTCCATTCTCTCCTATTGTTCGCCTTAACTTTCCAGTTTCGTACTCCCAACATACTCATGTCTTTCTCCACCTAATCCTTAAATTGTGCTCTGGGCCTGCCTGTCCTTCTCACTCCACCTATTCTTTAATTATAAATATATTTTGGCGCCTCCATCTCATTCATTCTCTCTATGTGATCTAACCACCGCAGCCGGTTTATTTTATTCGACCTAATAATATCAGGTTTTTCATACAGGCGGTAAAGTTTGAAATTATAGCGTATGCGCCATAATCCGCCCTCCTGTACTACTCCATAGATATGCCGAAGGATTTTACGCTGAAAGCATCTTAAAAGTTCTTCATCGCTCTTTGTCATCGTCCATGTTTCCGACGCGTATGTGAGGATGGGCTTGATAAGAGTTCTGTATATCACCAGTTTCGTTCTTGTTGTAACTAGGCTTGTTGTTAAAATTTTTTTTAATTAATAATAGGAAAGAGTTAATTTCTGCATTACTGCATTATCTGATTAATTTGTGAGCCTACGTATATAAACTCTCTTGCTTTTTCGAAAGTATATATTCCGATCGTTAGATCTTCGGGTTGTGCTGTTTGTATATAATTTGGTACTTTTATATACTTCGTCTTCCTAGAGTTAACCTCTAGTCCCATCCTTTTTGTTGCTGCTTTAAGCGCATTGAATAATTCGACCACGTCTGCCTTTCTTCTTGCAATAATGTCGATGTCATCGGCGTAAACTAGCAATTGTACGCTACGATTAATAATAGTTCCTCTGGTTGTTATTCCAGATTCTCTTATCGCTTTCTCTAGTGCAATATTAAATAGAAGGCATGATAGGCTGTCTCCTTGTCTAAGTACTATCTGAGACTGAAACTTTCTGAAAACTTAGTTCTGCACTCTAACTTTACAGTCGACTCTCGAGAGGGTCACTTTCACCAATTTTACTAAGTGTACTGGTATGCTGAATTGAATCATGGCCTTGTACAGTGCGTTTGTTTCAACACTATCTTAGGCGCATCTAAAATCAACAAACAGATGATGAGTATCAATGCCATACTCCTATGCTTTTTCCAGAGCTTGCAATAGAAGGAATATTTGATCGGTCGTTAATTTTTCTTTACGAAACTCACACTGATATTTACCTATTATGTCTTCACAATATCCCGATAGTCGGTCGTAAAGAATATATGCCAATATTTTGTATGTTACTTTTAGGAGGGTTATTCCTCTGTAGTTGTCTGTAGTTGTCACATATTGTTTGATCTCCTTTCTTGTGGATAGGTACAATTATACCTACATTCCAGTCTTCTGGCCACTTTATTTGCTTCCAGTAATGATTGATAATCTTAGTTTGAATTCTTTCTTGTTCTGGTTAATCCTCTTGTAGAACCTTCGTGTTTCTGCTTGTGCCCTATAGCTCTCTAGTTCATTTAGTTGGCTCTCTATATGCTCTTATTTCTTTTTAGCTGTCTATACTCTTCCTCTGTTTGTCTTATTCTTTTCCCTTGGAGTCTTCTATATGCCTAACTTTTTCTTTGCGTTGCTTGTGCATATTCCTCAACGTACCAGTCTGACCTTAATTTTTTACAGTTTTGCTTTCGATAACTTCAGTTGCCGCTTCTTCCAATATGGCTCTATACTGCCTCCAACAGTTGTCCATACCTTCAACTATATCATCCGTGCAGCCTTCCAGCTTGCTTTCGAGACTTTCCTCGAATCTCTGAGCTATCTCAGGGTTCTTCTACGCTTCTACTTTAAACCTTTCCTCTTTAACTCTTTTTTCTTTTTTTTTGCATTGGATATTCTAGCTCTTAGTTTAGCTTGTAAGGCTAAACTAAGAGCTAGAATATGATTTAATAATATAATAACCTATATGATTTAAAATAATAAAAGATAAAAAGTTAGTAAATCCTGCGGTATCAAACTCCGGGCTCCCGTATGACAGGTGGGGACACTGACCACTATATACCACTGACGAACCTGGTCAGGACAGATAGATATAAAACCTGAACCATACAAATTAATGTCATAATTAAGATATAATTTTATTAAGGTATTTTAAACATAGATAACTTAAATAGAGTTGATTAAGGAGGAAACAGGCGACAAAAAATTATAAAAATCATCAAACTTTACACAACTTGAAGTAAATAATAAGAAACATGATAAAAGGAAAGCATGATTTGTTGTACTAAATAGTCGTGTCTGCAAAATATTTTTCAATATCAGAAGCAGATTAGAAATCCGTGATCTGAAATAACATCTACCTGTCGGTCAATTTGCGACAGCACTAGAGATTATTAAGACAGAGTAGTTGTGTCTTACCTTCTGCATAATCTCTGCCGCAATGTAAATAGTTATCTGAGATAGAGTGCAATTATCTGAGAGTGAATGTATATAAATAAACAGATTTCTCTATTAAATCTATCAATAATTTTTCTTTGAGCGTCTTATCGCTGACGCAATATTTTCTTTTCCTCGAAGCTTATCTGTTATGTTAAAACGTTGAAAAGGATACTACATAAATCGTTTTCTTTGAGTATATTGCCGATATCTTGTTCAAATTTGATTTATAGCAGCACCAAAATGTGATTAAATACTTGTAATAAAAACGAACGATAAAGTTATAATGATATGCATATATATATATATATATATATATATATATATATATATATATATATATATATATATATAATATATATATATATATATATATATATATATATATATATATTTATATATATATATATAAATATATATATATACATATATATATAAATATATATATATACATATATATATATATATATATATATATATATATATATATATATATATATGTATATATATATTTATATATATATATATATATATAAATATATATAATATATATATATATACATATATATATATATATATATATATATATACATATATATATATATATATATGTATATCCTCCTAACATTGCAGACTCTGTATTAAGGTTTTTACCATACACAACGGACTCGAGCGATTTATGGACTCAATATACAGAGTCCGTAAAGTTTTTCATGTATTTCTTTTAACTGATTGTTATTTTCTACCAAAATTTTATTAAATGAGAAACTAGAGACCTCTACCTACTGTACAAATGTATTACAAAAATTGTGGGTATTATAGAATAGCTGCAAATTATAAAACAAAATGAGTCCGTAAAGTCGCCTTTAATTCAGCCATTTGCCGTGGAGAGCGCTTTTATGAGTATACTGAATGTGTATATCACTTATGTGTTAAACCATATTGCCATATTACAGACTCGACTTAGCTGGCAACAGTGTTGTTCAACTATTGAATCATTTTATCTGGCTCAAATTACAGAGTAAGATTTTTTTACGTTCATATGGTGATGTTATCGTTAATTTTTATGTGTTGGAAAATGTATTGGTATACAGTGTATATATTTAGTAAAATAAACGAGGATATATTGTTTCACAGAAATTACTTCGACACTGAAATTTTTAATAAACGAACACGTATTTCTATTTATATACGTATAGAATAAGCTACTTATTTTTTATTCAATCGAAAAGTTACATTGAGATTAGATTTTTGAATTAATTACTATTTATAACTGGGAATAAGCCACAATTAAAGATAAAAATACGTTTATTGACGTTTCAATTTCCAATTCGGAAATCGTTCTCAAAATACAAACAGTAAATTAAACAAATTTTGTTTTTTAAATTTTTCAAATTAGATTTTTGAAAGGACGCAATTTAATTTTTTGGATATGTGGGGGTGGTGAGTATAAACTTTAATTCAAGTTTGTGAAGTCGCAACCCTTGTTCCCAGGCCGTCATCTTGGAAAAAGAGAGGCAAAGGGTTTTTGTGCTGTATCTCGTAAATTAGCAACTCTACAGAAAATTTTATAAATCATTATTTTTACCAAATTAAATTTTCTACAACTTTATCTGTATTACTTTTTACCGGAATATAAAAAATAAAAAAGTTATAAACCAAAATAACTAAAAAATTTTGAAAAATTTTTCTATTGTGCTTTTCGCTTATAACTTTTTCTAGCGATTTTACAATAAAACAATAATTAAAAAAAAACAATAAATTTAAAAAAAAATGGATGGTTGTGTAGCTGTGTGAAAACTTTTGTAAATGGATTCCGTTAATAAATAAAATGATATCAGAGCAATATCATAGAGTAATTTTCACTACAAATTTGTTTAATTTCATTCATTTTCTAGTTTTTGCAGCGCTCCAATGTTGATTGGGTCCTTGAATACTCGCCATCTTGAAATAGGGAGTGTAAAGGAGAGTGAAAATTTTATAAAACATTATTTATAGCAAATTAAATTGTATTTATTTATATAACTTTTAATCGAAAATTGAAAAAAAAGTTACAAACAAAAATAACTAAAATCTTTGAATAAATCTTTTGGGCCTTATAACTTTTTTCTGGTTATTTTAAAATAAAATTACATTAAATCGACCTTAAGCTTAGTTTTTTTATTATATATTTTTTTCTTCATATCATTTATTATTTTGTTAACCTTCCTATGGTCTCTCTCTCTCTCCGTCTCTCTCTTTCTCGCTCTTTCTCTCTCTCTCTCTCTCTCTCTCTCTCTCTCTCTCTCTCTCTTTCTCTCTCTTCAATCTCTCCTCTCAAAGGGAGTGTAGTGATCATCATGATTCCTATGGTATCATTAGTTTATTATTGATCTTTTTCCCAATCACCATGAGGTAGAGTCTGGAAGTTTTTGAACAAACTTTTGTTTGAGCCTTATAAATTTTTTCTGGTCATTTTGCAATAAAAGACATGAGAGCACTATTATAGAGGGTTTTCAACGAATAATTTTTACTTCAAATGTGTTTTATTTCATGAATTTCTTTCGGTTTTATAGCATTCCGAAGTTGACCGGATTCATGAGTACTCATAAAAATATGATAAAAATGAACAATTCCACTTAGTTTCCTGTTATGTATTTTTATATTCACATCTTTCGGAATCAATTTATCATTTTCTTAACAATTCTATGTTATTATTATTTTATTATCGACCTTTTTTGCCAACAAAAAACTTTCTCCGTCTCATGCGCTTGCGTCGCACGAAAAAGCACAAATCGACAGAGATAACGTTTAATAAGAGTACCGTGACAACAGTATCCTAACATCAACTTCTTAGTAATGTAGAGAACCAAAAAAACCTGATGGATCTTCACAAACTGCTCTATTAGAAGGGGGTTTTAGTGTCGTCCAGGCAGAATCTGATGCAGACACAGTCAGAACCTGTTTTGCGCTTGCTTAATTTGAATCATATGCTTCTAAGACCGTCGTAACAGACGACATTGCCATTCTTGTCTTGCTTACGGCATTAAGGATTAAGCGGTGTAATGTTGTGTGTCAAAAGTGTCCACTTTTTTTAAACCTTTAAAAGGGTGTAAGTCGCATCAATTATACTGTCCTTTAAGTTTTATGTATGGCGATCATTGCAGAGTTTTGCTATTTTCCCATGCTATTTCAAGTTTCCACACAACATCAGCAGCTTACAAGATCGGCAAAATTTATTAAAATTTTACAGAAACACCCTTAATTCGCTAGCCGAACAACAATATTTCTCAGTGAGAAGGCCCAGCTATCTTTGCTCACTGTCGTTGGCGAATATTTTTTTGTCTCTTTATATAATGGAAAGAAAGATGATTCTCTGACAGCATGAGATACAAACGATTTGCCGAGACCAAAATGACCAAAGTGACCAAAAATAAATTTAACTTTTCATTGATTCCGCCAACACAAGATACAGCACGTTTCGAAAGTCTTAGAATTTATCAGCAGAAAACACTGCGATCCTGAAGTTTGGAGCTAAAAAAACGTAAAAAAATTTGGATACCAATCAAAACTTTCAAAACTCCAGCTCCCTTGAACTTCTAAAATAAATTTTCTGCAGATGCAAGGCAAACTGTGAAAGTATGTGTGGTTGCCAAAACGCAGACCTCAAATGCTCTAAAGTGTGCCTTAATTGTTCTGGTGAAACCTGCAGTAATATCATGGAAATATCAAAATTAATTAAAAGTTTCTAAGAATTTGAAAATGAATTACCCACAATTACGCCAATTCTAACTCTACTGAATTAGGAACACAGCCTCGACTATCAAAGAAAAGTAACAAACAGTAGCTGGAAAACAACTTCTTAAATATATAGTTATGCTCAATATTATCTCACTTAGAAATTGTTTGTGGATTAAGCCTAATGGGAATAGCACTTAAAAACGCGCCTTCAAACTTTACTTCATACATGGTCGGGAAAAAGTAGATAATAAACGAATAATCACAAAACAATGTTAACAAAATAATAAATTGTATAAATAAAAAAATATAAATACTTGTACTAGAAAACTAAGCCCAATCCTTTTTATCGTATTCTTACGAGTATTCAAGAACATTGGAGTTCTGTAAAATCCAAAGAAATTAATGAAATTAAACAAAGTTGTAGTAAAAATTATTCTTTGAAAAACCCCCTATAATATTGATTGAATGTAATTTTATTGTAAAATGACCAGAAAAAAGTTAAAAGATGGTGACCGGGGGACAAGAATGGCGACCCTACAAACTTAAACTTAAGTTTATATTCCACATTGTTACACTCCACACATCAAAAAAGATAATTGCATCCTCTTAAAAATGTAATATTAATGTAACTTTTCAATTAACTATAATGTCTTCTTCCTCTTTTTTTATATGGGCAAATTGCCCGTTTTCTTCCTATTCGTGTGGATAATTTCGTTTTATCTCTTTCTTTCCAGGGCTAATCTAACTATGATATTTTCTACCATTCTGCTAATATAACAGATTCATTTTCTTTTTCTTTCCTGTACCAATTAAATAATATTGTTTATTCTGCATAGTTTCTTATGTCATTGCTTTTTGTTCTGTTTAATAAGTATTTTTCCGGTTATTCTTCTTCGTGTTCTCATCTCATTTGTCTTCAAATATCTATGCTTGTGTGTGTACAAATAGATTAATATTGTTTATTCTGCATAGGTTTCTCATATCATTGCTTCTTGTTTTGTCTAATAGTCTTTTTCCGGTCATTTTTCTTAGTATTCTCATCTCATTTGTCTACAAATATCTGTGCTTGTATCTGATCTTGTTCCTACTGTATATGTCATGACTGGTCGGATCACAGGTTTGTTTACTTATGCTTATTTGTCTAGATCTAGTGTCTGTTTCACCGTATTGTGTCATTGTAGCACTTATCCCCTTACTTTCTCTTCAATATTTTTGTTGGTCGATAAGTTTATTCCCATATATTTAAATTTTAATACTTGTTTTATCAGTAGGTTTTCAATCTGAACTTTCTTTCACCTTGTTGGTTCCTTTGACAATACTAAACTTTTCATAATAAGTGATAAAATTTTCATATTAAATCGTTTGGCTTTGATATTAAACTGGTGTAGTAATTATTGGAGATCATCTTCGTTCTCTGTTATCAAAAACTCGTCATAAACATCGCATATTATCTTTATCTCCTTGCTTGCCGGTTGTTTTTTTATTGTTACTAGCTTAAAACCTCTCAATACTATATTAAATATAAAAGAATAAATATTACAACTGGACTTCATATCTGCTCCAGTTGTAGTGTTTATAGATTCTTTTTTTTTTCTATTTGAACGTTTACTTCGGTTCTGTTTCTTACATGTCGGTTCTCTATTATTTTTATGATATTAAGTAATCTGGATTATCTGTTGTACAGATGTATATCGCATCCGATAGTCTCACTGTGTCGTAGGACATTTCTAAATTAACCAAACATAGTTAGACTAGTTTATTATATTATTATATACGTCTCTGCACAAGAAACTTGTTGTTAGTCTGGTATACTAATCTTTTCTTCAAATTATTTGATATTATTTTTAATATTAATTTCAAAATAGTACTTAACAATTCCTTTAGAGTATTATGGTCGCACATTACACCTATTGTAAAAGAAAAAACATAATACTCGTTATCCACTCCTCATGTATTGTTGATGACCTTAACCCTTTATTAAATATTATGGCCATATAGCCGTATGGCCGTATAAGCCATATTTTATTAATTTCTTTTCTATTTTTTAACTTTATGATGACTTCTTTTATCTCATGTTTTTATTATTTGCGTTAACTCATTTGATGTTATATCGGGAGTTTCAAGATCATGTTCAGTTTCCTTTGTTCGGTTTATTTGTCTAATATTATGTTGTCCATTTTTTTATTTATGTTGATATCTTATATTAATTCCTTAATTTCTATTATATGTCCCTCTTATAAACTTTTACTGTTTTAGTATTTTCTTCGGCCTGATTAACCCATGTGCCGTGTTACGAACTCTCTTATATTCATAAGTCCCCTGCGTTCTTTCAGATCTATATTTTATATAAACATTCTTTTTTCCTTCAGATATATTTCTATACTTTGGGTAAACATTATAGTGTACGTTTTCTTTCATTTAAGTTTGTGTTTATTTTTATTCCTCCTAGAGACTTGTTTGCTTTATGTTGTTTTAATTCTTTTCCCAACTAACTTAGTTATCTTCATCGCATGTAACGCTTTGTTGTTAAATTATTTGATCTAGCCTACTTTGATATAGTTTTTTGTCAAAATTGTCTTTATTAATTTTAGTTTCTAGTGTTGGTAGTTTGTGTTTATGATTCTTAATCGAATTAAGATGACTTTTTCCACAAATAAATTGTGGCCAGTCCCTACGTTAGCTTAGATCAGGCTCCCTACATCTAATACTTGCTGGTATTATTAATTTATATTTGTAAGAATATGGTATCTCATTGATTTGTGTCCAGTTGTGTTAAATGTTCTTAAAAAGTATTACATTGACTTAAATAACCAAAATTATTATATTTCTTTCAATAAATATCAGGTTCAAATTTTTAGAAATCCTAACAATATTTTGTCATTTATAAGCTTCTGTTTAAAATATAGGTTACTTAAATATTATACTTTTGCCGTTTTTAAGATCATAAATCTATTTTGAGGTATCCATTACTTAAACAATCGCGAAATGAGAAATAACTTTCTTGGCTTAAATAGGAAATAAAGAGGGTAATCCCCGAATTATCGAAATACGCAGTGAGCGAATTGACAACACCGTATGAGTCTATAAGGTCGTGTATATGAGGCCCCAAGACCACAATACGGATAAAAATTATACTGATGAGGCTGTAAAATCGGAAATCGGCACGAGGTGGTAATGATAGGAGAACCGAGGAGGAGAGTATATGTTAAATTTTGTTTTATCCAAATAGAAACTAGGGCATTAAGAATGTTTTGTTACCTGTTTCGATATACACGACGACTAAAATACTATATACACCTGGAAATAGGAGAGGCCGTAAGGTTGCGCTATGGTTTGAGTCCTTAAGGATAGTAGGATGTAAATATATATATATATATATATATTTATATATATATATATATATATATATATATATATATATATATATATGCATATCATTATAACTTTATTATTCGTTTTTATTACAAGTATTTAATCACATTTTAGTGCTGCTATAAATCAAATTTGAACAAGATATCGGCAATATATTTACATTATTTTACATTATTTTCGACCATACTGTGTTAAATATTGATTTGTAGTCTCAGCAATAATTGGTCTGTGGGAAATAAAACTCTATTTGTTATTTTTCAATATTTCGTCACGATTTTGTGACTTCTTCAGGAGAAAACTGTAAATTTATTATAATTATTATATGTAATCAAAATGAATATTTCAATACAACTGTAAGAGATTTTGATAACATATCTACTTAAATAAATAACATTTTTGACTTTAATTTATTTGGGAGTCATGGTAACCGCAATATTTTATAGAGTGAATTCCCATTGCAAAATTCTCATTTTTAACTTATTCACTAAAAATTGTACAATCGGAATTCACTCTATAAAATATTGCGGTTACCATAACTCCCAAATTAATTAAAGTCAAAAATTATTAAATTATCAAAATCCATCGAGTTAGAATCTATGGAGAGGGCATCACGTGACTAAAAACGACCTCACTTCGGCCATATTGTTAATATTGCTTTGACACTTTTCAGAGATCGTATATGTTTATTTACATTTGTTGTTTTTCTAATATTTTTAGTTTTATAATACTTTTATAGAATATATTATGCACTATGGTGATAGTGCACAATAATGGTTTCTTGTTCTCAACGTAGTTGCAGTAGCAGAAGCAATGTTAATAAAACATTTTTAGGGATATCGTTCCACAGGTTAGTATACAAATATGTAAACAAAATAATGGCCCGTGCTTCAGAGAATACGTTAATAGTATTTGGTTGTATTAATTTATCTTTATGTATAATATATCGTGTTTTTAGTGTTTACCGCGGGATAAATAAATCATAGTTTATTAAAATTTATTGCACTTTTTTAGATTATGATTAAAACTTCTGAATAACTAGTCATATTTGTATAGTAGTTTTAATATTATTGAGTCTGTCCTCCATATTGTCCCACCACCATATTGGTATTATCGTTGGCCACGCCTTCCTACGCCGTTTTTAATGCATACGTTAATATGCTCATACTTTCTCTATAGATTCTAACTCGATGTCAAAATCTAAACTTTTAATCTATATATATATATATATATATATATATATATATATTATATATATATATATATATATATATATATATATATATATATATATATATATATATAAAGATATAAATATATGTATATATATATATATATATATATATATATATAACGATATATATATATATATATATATATATATATATTTACGGCATAAAGTGAACTCCGCCCATGTTAAAATTCAGGTTCAAGTGAGCTCCGTGGTCAAGTGGACACCGATATACGGAGCTCACATGACCATTCCATAATATTGGCTCTGTCGATTAGTTAAGATGTATAGTTTCATAATTCTTAATAAAATTTTGGAGCTCATAAGTACCCCTGTATCATAAGTGTATTTCGCTTAGTTCACGTGTATATATTATAGGGGTCGTTCAGATCTTTTTCACTGTATATTGGAACCATAGGAATATCGGTTTAAGTAAGCTCTGATAGTTTGGCAACTTTGCAATTAAACCGTAGAGCTGCAGCGTTCTTGATATATACATTTTATATATTTTAAACGGTTCATACGGACTCCTGATTTTTTTATCATTCATACACATAACAATATGTAATAGATATGTATACTACCAAATACCTGTTTTTGGTAGGTACGTGCTATTCTAAAAATAGATTTATAAATACAAAAGTATTTCATTACCAAATTGGATGTGTTTTTCATATGCTGAAATTTCCTAATGTATTATGTTAACATGAGTATGTCTTTATACGATTTATTTAAGAATACGATTAATAGGAACGTCTTTTATTTCATTTATTGTTTTACGAGATCTTGTATACAGCTTCTTTATTATTTTATTTCTGGTTTTATCTGTGTACTACATATAATTCTGGATGGGTTATCTTCAAATAAATATTTAAGTGCTAAAATTAATATTTTTATGTAAAAATGGGTAGTAGTGCACAAAAAAGGGAAGAATGCTTAATTTATCTCACAATAATATAAGACTTAACCAATATTAGATACTTCTGAATGTCTTATCTTCTAATTAGGGGTATATGTAATCAATATAAGTGGAGTTAGTGTCAAATTTGCGATAATCTTTATAAGCAATAGCTTACTGTACTGTACTTTATATATTCAATGCAATTAATTAAACCTTGTCACTTCAGAAAAGAGCGATTTGAATGGCAAGTCAACTAAGAAGGTGTGATGAATCTTGTACTGCCCCACATTCGCACAGGTTAACCGGCATTTACAGGCAAGAGTCCTCCTGGCAGATTTTAGAAAGATAACTACCATAAGGAAATTCCTCTCGAGGGTTCAGATGGCGAGGAGTAGCTTATCTTTTTTTATATCTTGCTGTGTGTATACGTGTTGATCTGGTCAGTGTTTTCTCGATTTTAGGCATAAATTGGTCTGGTATTCGTTGAGTGGATGTTGCGATTCTAGACTTTGTATCTTTTATTCTATCGTTACTTATATTCGGATATGAGGTCAATTGATAGCTACGATATTGTAGAGCTTATGTATGGATGTGTGTGTCTTAATATCCGCTGAATTTGGCTGACTAATTTATAGCTAAATCTACGTGTTAAGTATGTGTTGGTTTCATCCATACTTGCAAGGTATATTCGGCAGCAGAAGCACAGAGTACAAGCTTCTACGTTTTAAGGATGGAAGGATGCGCTTCTTAGCAATTTAGCTGACAAGTTTGCAGAGATTATTTTTCTGGTCCTCAGTTTACCTCTTAGTTTTAACAAAGTTCTGTGAATGACAAAGTGTGTTTCAAACTATCTTCAAGGTATTTATAGCACGTCCAGAGTTTAAAAATTTCATGATACTATTGGATGTTTAGATTTGTGAAAGCGTCTCTGTTAGGGACATTGAAGGAGCACACCGGACATTTTCTGAAATTTGGCTTAAAATTGATTCATAGTCTATATTTATTGTGTTTAAGGTATGAATTAGATTTTTCTCTACTTCAGCAACACAAGTTTTTTGTTGTGCAACAATATAGATGTATCGTCTACCTAATAAAAGTTCTAGTATTTACTGATATCTTCTTCTTAAAGTGCCTATTAGTTCCGGATGTTGGCGATCATCACGGCTATCTTTACTTTGTTTACTGCAGCGCGGAACAGTTCAGTGGTAGTCGTGTTATACCACTTTCGTAAATTTTGAAGCCAGGAAATGCGTCTTCTTCCTGATCCTCTCTTACCATTTACCTTCCCTTGGAGAATCAGCTTGAGAAGGCCGTAACGTATTTACTGGTATGGGTTGTGTAAATAATAAACAGTGTAGGTGCCATTACGCTACCCCAAAGGAGACCGTTCTTCTGCGTTCTCCATCTGTTATTTTTACCATTAAGTAATACGAAAAATCTTCTGTTGTGTAGGCATACGCGGATAATACAAGTGAGTTTGTTACCTAAGGCGATGTCACATAAATTTTAAAAATGCCCTCTAATTTAAGGTGCCGTAAGCGGCATTTAGATTGCCAAATACCACTCCTCATACCTGATATCTTTCGTACCCGTCTTTGCTGTGTTGTTCAAGATTTAGTATTTGTAAAGTACGTGATCTTCCCTGACTATAACCACTTTAGTCCTTTAACTTGAGGTTTTCTTCTATTATCAATAAAATTATATTGAGGATCACGTGCAGAAGTATTTTTTATAACTGACAAAATAAATAGATATATTGGCCGATAGCTTCTGTGGTCGTTGGAGTTTTTGCCAGATTTAAGTAAAGCAATAACTTTGTCTTTACTTTGCTTATCTACAGACTTTGGATTCAGCCATTGTTTTTTTTTTTGTATTTTTGATCCAAATTTTAGAATTAGTTTTGTGCTCATATCCTTAGTCAGGAGCCGTAATATTGTTCATTTTATACGTAGATAGCAGATCCAAGCTCAACACCGTTGAAAGATTCCCTCAGCAGACTGGTTTTGTCCCCTCATTTTAAGTTTTTCTTTACGTCTTTGCCAGCATTTATTATGTGATTTTTAGCAATCAGCTTAATACCAACTACCCTATGTTTGGCCTTCAATGTGTTTCCTGCTCTAGAAATACATCACATTTGTTAAGCGCATATGTCTGATAAAGTTAAGTAAAGTAAAGTGTCTTTATCTCTAGATATTCCCTTAATATTTATAGACATAATAAGGATAGTTGGCCTTAAAATGGCCGATTTGGCCGATCTTTAAACCCTATAAAAATGGCTAATCTTTTACTATTCATTAAAAATTTAAATTTTACATACTGTTACTTTTAGACCATATTTAGATCAGATTTGTATAATAACTGTAGTTAATATAGAGTCTCTTTGTGAAAAATAAATGAGTATAATATCGGTCACAACTCATATATGGATAATAACGAAATAAGCGGTTAAAATAGGTGTACAAAATTTTAACTACATAATATCGGCGCCATTGTTCAGGAGTTGGGTTTATCTCAGAGATCAAAGGTTATGTTACATGCATATTCCAGGTTCTATTTACGTATTTTCATTCCTAAAAAAGTATATTTATTAATTAGCAAATTAAAAAATAAAGACATAATTCTGAATGGCCAACTTGAGACAAATAATTATCCCCTCCTCTACTTATTTAGTTACAAACTATAACGTCTAAACGCATACCTATTTTATTATTAGATAAAATGAATTTTCATCAAGTAACGGTCGAATCCATCACTTACTAATGAGTAGAAAAAGACATTGTTATGCTTTAACGTACGGCTACTTTCCTAAAAAGTACCCTTTGCTTTTGCCAATTGTTTTTTCACTTTATCAGCGATGGGTCTGCCTTTTCCTCATCAAAAGTTCTCTCTCGTTATAGTAATTCTAAGAAATTCAGATTTCACTATATTATGCTCTACATTTGATTTTATCTCCTATAAATTTACAACTATGACGAAATTTTTATAATATTTTATGCATTGATATTAAACTGGTGTAGAGTACTTTGTAGATAATATTTATTTGTTTTGAGTAAAAGAATAAATATTTGTGTGCTCAGTGTTTTCTAAGTCTGTCAAGCATAAACAGGCGTCCATACTAGATTGCACATTTATTAAGAATGTCCAATCTCTGAATTAAAGATTTTATCTCAAAATGTTACTGTACTTTATACAGATATTATTCTTTTCTGAGATACCGCTATAAACATGAATTTTGAAATTTGCAATGATTTTTTAAAACTGTTAGAGAATAATGCTGGGAATAAGGTTCAATGCGATTTTATATTTTATTTGACGTTTTAATATTTAAATCTGAGTTCATTTTTCGAAAAACTATAAACTTGTGACACAAGTTGCTAAACAAATTGCTATATAACAGTACGAGGCAATATTCTTGTGCTGTGAAAAAATCATCATATTTGCTTTACATTGCCGTTTTTGCTGCAGTATCATATTTTAGCAAAGTATTCTGATTTATTTTATAGCGACAGTGGATATGCAAAATTCGTCTAATAATATTGTTTTAAAAACAGCTGTGCTTCTATGCTCATTCGTTCACCTTTTGTAAAGTAACCTGAGTTATGAATAACTACTTTTTTGTATTTTTAGGAGGCAAACTTTCGGTATACTTCTACCGGGTATATTTTAATGTGTGAATATTAGGGATTTATATAATCTCTTTGTGTATATAATTTGTTTATTGATTTTACTTTTTAGCTAAAATTTCATAATTATAGTTCTCTTGCTTTTATTTTCTATGGTAATACATAAACAAACCCAATTCGAAAGGGAGAAAACCAGCGAGTTCTAGATTGAACATATACATTTGTCTCTCTTTGTCCCTATATGTCATTATAAAGGTCATCGTCATCATATAGTCAGAACGCAACAAGGTTCTATTGCCTTTTCTTCTTTTTGTCTCCTCATTACTATTAAAAACTCGTCACGTAAATGACGTTTTAAAAATTTATGTTGCTATTTCTAAAGTGCCTTTCCTGGGATAACTTTTTTTAAGCCTAGTTCATTTGCTTACATGTAATTGATTTGATAATCCCTAACAAATAAGTTGTTGATTGTAGGTAAGATAGCAGGTGGTTGAACAGGCATATGTTGATAAGATGTAGATAGTCTCATTATTCCTAAATCTGACCATATGTTACTTCCCCCCCATTCGTGGACGTCCTGAGGCCATTTTTTCTCTCGGAGCATCCTCCCAATTTAACTTGACAATGTAGTTGTTACAGAGTCTTTGGATATATCCAGCGCAACTTTGGCGTTGAGACTTATTTTCTTATACGACGTTGCTATCTTTGTATATGTGTTTGACATTGGCATTAGTTCCGTTTGGTACTGGTTAGTACTCGGACCTTTATAATTACTACCTTTTTAGTTTTACTTACATTTTGTTTTGTCAGTGTTCTCGTTACATATCCACACAGTAGCACTGGTTTAATCATCGACTTATATATCCTGATTTTAGAGATTCGTATTAGATTTCTGGTTTAAAAGTGTTAAAAGGGTTATATATATACATAAGTTAGCTACCTGAATATTTCCTTTTATTTCTTATGTGAGAACGTTATCTACGATATCTAAAACGCTGCAATCTTTTAAAATTATATGGGTTTATTGTTACGTTATGCCCTACTCTACATAATCTTTTTTGCATGTTAAAGAACATTTATTTAATTTTTACTGATTATTAGACAATTTTTTTTGGTGCTAATAGCATTATTTTATAGCATTCCAATATTTATCTTATAGATTAAATCTGTAAATAAAAATTTACAAATCTTACAGTACAAAAACTTAAAAAATCCAAAACTATTGATAATTCTAAGACTATTGCGAACAGTATGAAACCCATAAAATATTTTATTACTAATAAACTTTTATTAACTATTAATAATAACACCGATATTAAATTTTGAACAACTAAATTTTTTTTTGAAAATGCTTCTGGATCTCCAGATAAATTGAGTCTTCTAACACTTATACAGAAGACACATTAGGCTTAATTAATTTATTATACCAAAAAAACCCACATTATATCAAAAAAAATAAAATCGCGATGTACTAAAATAATTAATTCAAATACTAGAAAACTAAAACATCAGCTCGATAGCGACTCCTCCATAGAACCTTCTGCATAAGCTCATATTGAAGTCTATTTTACAGTGGAATTTGAACTGATATTATACCGATTTAGAAATGTTACAATTAATAATGGCTCAAAATTCTTCTTTTATAATTTGTCTACAAGTAATCGTTTTAAAAACAACAAAATTCATAATTAAGGAAATTATACAAGCGTATCTAAAATTAGGCAAAATCAAAAACATGCCAGTGGTGGGTTTCAATTTTTTATCGAGAATTCCTATGAATATTGCAGTATTCCTCTAATAACAAACTAGAAGCTGTAGCGGTGTGCTTAGTAGGTCCACTAAAAGTTAAAATCTGCAGTCTTTACATCGCTCCTAATTGTGATCCAAGTATAGCAGACATTTCTAATCTTGTATGTCAGATTCCTAATTTATTCCAAAAAAATTGACCAAAATGGGAAGAAAAATAGAAACTATCCTAAATAATCTCAATTTAAAACTACTTATGACGGCAGGAATACTCGATATAATGCAGCAACAAGAGAGTTTTCAGCAATTGAGTTGTCAATTTGTGAACCAACCTGGCAACCTAGTTTATCGTGGGACGTTTTACCTGATCTATATGGAAGTGATCACTTTTCTATCTTAGTTAACAATCTGTTGTACCATAAGCACAATACACACATCACCAAATAACTCTTAAATAAAGCCAACTGGACACTGTTCTCAACGTTGATCTAAGAATAAGAAAGAATAAGAGCTTAATGCAAATTTATTATTAAAAAAAGCAAGCAAGAGTCATGGCAAAAGTTTGTTTCAGAAATCAATAGATCTACTCCAATTGGTCAAATCTGAAAAATGTTTAGAAATATATCTGGGAAAAATTCACAACACTCTCTAAAATAATTAATAAAATACATCAGACATTTACGTCCTAATGTAATATATCTGAAATAATGGCAAATCAATATTGTACCGCTTCTAGTGATGAAAGCTATTTAATAGAATTCTTACATAAGAAACGATTTGAAGAAAATAAAGGAATACCAATAATAAATGACCCTTAACCAATAATCAATTCTATAAGCTTGACTGAACTTATTGAATCTCTTAACTCCGTTAGAAATACTAGTCCAGGACCAGATAATACACTTGTGCTTTTTCTACAGAACCTACCACCAGTAAATCAAGAACTATTATTGCAACTATTCAATTTTATATGGACCAATAAAGTATTGCCACACATATGGTACTCGTCAATCATAGTTCCAATACACAAACCAGGTAAACGTAAATTTGAAGCAGAATCTTATAGACAAATCGCTCTCATGAATGCAATGTGTAAGTTGCTAGAAAAGATCACTGCCAATTGATTCATGTGGTACACTGAACGTAAACATCTTATTATACCCGAACAAAGTGGATTTACTAAAAATAGACCAACATTAGATAACTTAATATTATTGGAATCAGACATTCACGCAGCATTTGTAAGCAATCAAGAATGTTTAGCCATATTCTTTGATGTAAAAAAGGCTTTTGATGCAGTATGGCGCTATGAAATTTTAACGTAATAATCTCTCCATAATGATCACTCCATAATCGAAAGATTCACGGTAACATGTTTGCTTTTATTTCAAAATTTTTACGGAAACGATATTTCCAAGTTCGAATCAATAACCACTTGACTGAACCTAAATTACAGAAAAATGGGATTTCATAGTATTCGAAAATAAGCGTAGCGCTATTTTTAATTGCATTATTAACAATGTTGTATCATACTGCAATGTCACAATTAAAACTTTTTTGTATGCTGATGATCTGGTAATTCTAACATATGGTAATATGAGCAGATAATAAAAACATATATTATTATCTGCTCATAATCGTGTTGCTGCAGCTCTTCAGTCGATAGAATCGTGGTCTAACAATATTGGGCTCCAGTTTTCCACCACAAAAACAAAAGCTATACATTTTTCACGAACATTAAATCCACAAATGCTCCCAAATCTATTTTTATACAATTCTCCTATAGAATATACAAAATAAATCAAATTCCTAGAGATACAACTAGACTCAAAATTAAGTTGGACAAGTTATATACACTCGCTAAGACTATCGTGCCAAGCTGGACTAAACATTATGAAATCTGTATCACATAAAAATTGGGAAGCAGATTTTCCAACTCCAATAAATTTATATGTGTATAACACTGCAAATTAATTATTGCTCAAAACTTTGGATACTCTTCCGAGTTCAGCCGTCAGACTTGCTCTAGGAGCATATTGCTCCAGTCCTTTGGATAGTCTACTCTGTGAAGCTGAAGAACCACCCTTAAACCTAGGAAGTAAATGCTTAAATCTATCGTATGTCTCGAATATAAAATCTAACCCAAAAACTCCAGCTCTTTATCATGCTGTTGCTAACCGGTTCTAGGAGGTCTATCAAAAAAGAAATAGGGGTCCTGTACCTCTCTATGAACGAGCTAATAGATACTTATTAGATTTTAATTTTGAACTACCTCCCATTTATCCTACCTGTGAAATAAATTTATGTTTTTCTTGGGTTGTTCCCTCTCCACTTGGTAACCTTTAAACTTACAGCATATAAAAAAAACCGTGATACCCAATTTTTTTAAACCTCACTTTCTCCATGTTCTTACATAGCACAAAAATTACCATTATATATATATATATATATATATATATATATATATATATATATATATATATATATATGGACGCACCTAAGACAAATATTTTTATAGCAGAACTATTTGCCGTCAATAAGGCCCTAATCTTTATTCTAGAAAAAAACTTCTCAAATCTCTTATAATAACTGATTCACTTAGTTGTCTGACATCAATTTCTCAGATTTATCCCTCTCATCCAACATTACAGCAGATTTAGTTAATTTTATACCATATATCCCAAAACAATTTGACAGTAAAGTTGCTCTGGCTACCGTCACACGTTTGAATAGATGGTAACGAAAAGGCAGATAGTCTAGCTAGGTTTGCACTAACCAATTCAGTCGCATCAGTCGAAAATCTAACGGTGCATTTAGATTTCAGACCTTACTTAAAATCAAAATTGCACGATGTTTGGCAAAAACAATGGAATAGAAGCACCACTAAATAGATAAAAATCAAATCTTTCATTCTTCCATGGAACTTCTAGCCTTTAAAGCGACAACATCAAGTCCTAATAACACGTCTCAGATTAGGACACACTTCTACAACACATGAATACTTGTTGAAGAGATAAGAGGAATCAGTGTGTTTTGTCTGTGAATGTAAAGTGACAGTGAAGCACATTTTGATTGACTGTCCAATATACTTAGTTGAAAGACTATATCACCACATTCCAAAAACATTAAAAGAACTTCTAGGAGAATTTAAATACGTAGCTGACTTAATATAATTCTTGAAATCTATAACTTTTTAAATAAAATTTAATACAACATATCAATAATTGAACTATATATTATATACATTATTATGTAATTGATATTTGGTATATGCCTTAAGTTTTTAACCCTTTTTGTATTTTTCTTATGCTAATAACCCTAAGTGGTTGAAGCAAGATAAATGAAACAAAAATAATAAGAAAAATTTTTTTACCTTATTATCACATCAATACAAATCCGTATCGAATAAGAACACATACTGAATAAAGAAAGCTCTTATAACGATATTGTTCAGGAAAAAAATCGCTTAAGGTAGATCGGACACATGCATAGACGCCAAGATGTCAAACTTGTAAAACTGGTATCGATGGAAGTTAGCACAGAAGAATGCCACTCGGGCATCTCAATATACAATGGAGAGAAAACATACAATCAAATTTTAAAAAATAAACATTTCATTTGATTGCAGATTCGTGGGAAGATTGGTCAACTTGGAGAAAAATTGTAGTTAGCGAAGACCCACCCAGTGTTGTAGCGCTACGTAATGAAGATGATAAAGAGAAAGGAGAAACAGTGACAAAAATCAACAAAAATGGACTAATGGAGCAATGCTGCTTCAAAATCGTTGATTGGAGAGGCTTAAAATAAAAGTATAAGAAATGCAATGGCTGATTGATGGATTCGAGAAACTTGAGACTTGAGAAGAGCACTCTGCCGAAACAGCTGTGGTGATAAGATAGAATTAATTTTGTGGAAATTTTAAAAATAAAGTTTTTAGTGTTTTATTGTTAAATAAAATGGAATTTACATACGACATTATATACGCTATAATAACTAGACAACTTATATAACACTGACATATAAAGAGAAAGTTTACTGAAACAATAAACTACTCAATATTTGTTATGAGTGGAAACGATATGAGTAAACTAAATGGAGATAAAGAAACAAAAGACGACAAAAAACGTTTTAAATTGATTAATGTATACAATTTTTAACAATGTATATTTAAAGGTCATTGTCAGAGCCAACGTGCTAAATGTATGTAAAATAAAACTATTTAAGGTAGATATGTTACAAATATACCCAAAACTAAAAACAATCGATGTTTATATGAAAGACGAAACCGTGCGACACCTACACATTATCACATAATAATTGTGAACGGTATATTGTACTATACTAAGAAATTTATCATTTAAGAATAAGATTTATAATTTACGCGAGATTTAATGTATTTAAAATTTTACAGGATCCGGTATCGTAAAAAGAAGTAAAATTTCACTTCCAGGCCATTGAAATGTGTTAAATTTTACTTTAGATATTTTTTGTTATAAATATAATAAGTAAAATTCATCTTCTTATTGTGCCGTATTCTAATAAAGGTTGGTGATTACTTCTTTAAACACTTTCCATAAATTATTATTGTTTAAATTTAACTACTTTATAAAACAAATATTGCACGTCATAAACTGCAGTAATTGAAAAACTATAATGATCTGTTTTCAGAGTTCTCTTTAATTTTATGTGGTTTATCATAATCCTACCGAAAGGCTTCTACTTTCTTAAACTATTACAAGATAACTCTGTTCGATATTCGTACAGTTAGAGACTAAATGTTTACGTGCCCATGCATTTTAACAAAAAATCATAATATATTAAATGGAAACTAACCTTTTTCAAGTTTATAATAGATACTTTTTTAAATTTGAAAATAATTAAAGTAATTAAGTGTCAAAATGTACCGGCTATAAAATTTGAAAATATACTACTAATACAATTATTGGCAACATCGCAGGAGTTTAAAAGTGTACGCGAAAAGTTATATACGGGTCCCAAAAATGTTTTATCCTATTACGGAGTCCACTTGATCCGACGTGTTGGTCGGAGTCTACATAAAGCGCTACTTAGATAATAATATACATGGCGTATATTCTCCTGGAGTTCGTATAATACCCTTTTAGTACGGAGCTTACATTAACCGCTAGAAGTATATATATATATATATATATATATATATATATATATATATAATATATATATATATATGAACAAAGCTTACAGAAAGTCAGAAAATAGAACAGACAGAAAATAGAAATAACAATTACAATTTACTGAAATTACATAATTCGTCAATGTCACAAAATAAGAGATACCTAATAAAATAAACAATCCATTGTAAAATTTAAATGAATTGCAAATTGCTTAATAAAGCCTTATGAACTAATATGTTGAAGTTACTGCATAGGATACTCAAATATCGATAAAACTATTTTAGTTCCGTGTACATAAAGGTATTGTAAAGTATTAGTTATTCATTAAGAAACTTATTTTCTCAATAATATGGTATTCCAGATAAATAGGCTTTTGTCATTTTACGGAACTTTGTATATATTTGCTTTTATTATCTTCACTCTGGTGTAGTTTTTACATGGTATTTTTACATGGTATTTATATACAGTACAGTACGTGATTGTCGTAGTGATATTAATGTTCCCGTATCGTCATCCGACGTCACTTAATTAAAATCCCTCCCATGTTTTTGTTTTGTTTCCGTGTTACAACCACTACCACTGCACACTCGGTCTAATTACAGTACAGTAAAACCTTGATATAACGGACCTCTATTTAACGGACTTCGGATATAACGGACAAAATATCCGGTCAAATGCAAAAAAAAATAAAAACGTACTCTTAATTACGATATAGTAACGCGTAGTTTTATATGATTATGTGATTACCTTACTGATTACTCACCACTCTACAGCTGTTCTAGTTTATTCGTTGTGAATGAACACAATTTAGTGTACGCCAGTAGATAAGATTGATAAACGGAAAAGAAACAATCGAAATCGATCAATCAAAAATTAGAGGTTCTACAACAGTTGGAGTATGTGTCTGGAACGTTTGTGTCTCCTATATATATATATATATATATATATATATATATATATATATATATATATATATATATATATATATATATATATATGATCAATATGGCATAAAAAAGCAAACTGTTTCGGACATAAAAAACTAAAGCAAAATAAATAAATTTGCATTAATGTGTGATGAAGGAGAGAACAGCAATCTTAGAAAACGAATGAAATTGGCTCCTGAAACTTCACTGGAAGAAGCAATCTTAAAATGGTACGGCCAACAATGTTTCAGTGGGGTGCCGGTCTGGGCAGTCGACTTGAAATCTGCTGCAATTAAATTAGCAAATCATATGAACGTACTATTCAGAGCAAGTGATGGATGGCTCTGGTGCTTTCGCAAAAGACACCGAATCATTAATAAAAGAATTTACGGCGAAGCTTCAAGTGCACCAAAAGAAAAAATGGAACTTTTTAGGCAAAAATTAGTGGAATATATCAGTAACAAAATACTATTAAACTTTGAGGGTATACAAGGCAACTATCGAACACGGTGATTAATTTAATCTTGCCCAAGTACTTTCGATCAATAGATCATCTTTAGGGGCATTTCGTCAGTTGTGGCTTATCCGACATAGTAGAATGTCATAAATGTAAAATTTGGATATAACAATACAAAATACAATACACTAAGACAAACAAACACTTTAAAATTTATAAGGAGAAGCTACATGTTGTATAGAAGCCGTAGACAGAAAATTTTAAGGTGTTTGTTTGTCTTAGTGTATTGTATTTTGTATTGTTATGTCCAAATTTTACATTTATGCCATTCTACTATGTCGGATAGGGCACAACTGACGAAATGCCCCTGAAGATGATCTATTGATCGAAAGTACTTGAACAAGATTAAATTAATCACCGTGTTCGATAGTTGCCTTATATACCCTCAAAGTTTAATTATTCGAACATTCAACCTTATATTGAAAATACTATTAGAATCTTAGATTTATATAGCTTACGAAACTGGTTTGTTATGGCGTACTTTACCTGAAAGCGCACAAGTCTCTAAATATGAAAAATAGAATTCTAGAAGAAAAATCAGCAAAGACAGGGTATCGGCACTGTTTTGTGGATCGCATAGATTGACTCCTGAAATGGTTGGCAAATCTCGTAAACCTAGAGTTTTAAAACATATAATGCCTCATCCGCCCGTTTCATATTAGAGCTCCAAGAAGGCATTGTTCACCTCGTTTTTGAAAAAAAAGAATACAACATCGCTTATTTAACCCATGGATCAGGGTATACTTTTGGCAACCAAACGAATATATCGCAGAAATTTTTAGACAAAGTAATAGTTGTATTGCACGATGGATATATTGCAGAAGATACAAGAGGGCAGCAGACCTTGCAAAACTTAAGGTCTTACAATTAAAAATCAACAATTTTTAATTTTGCTGCAGCATGGGAGGAAGTAAAAGAGTAAACATTAAAAAATGGTTGGAAGAATTTGTTTGATGCCCAAGATGCAGACACAGATTTAAAAGGTCTGGATGTTACTGATTTCTATAGGACAATACATAATATTGCCGGAGAACATGTAACTGAGGAAGATGCTTTACAATGGCTAGAAGTGGAACCAGGTGACCTTGGGTATAAAATCCTGATTAAAAGTGAAATAGCAGATGAAGGTATGAACCTAAAAAATGAGGATAGAAGTAAAGATTATTAAAAAGACGACAAAAGAAAACTGCCAAAAATGAAGTTATTAGAAGTAAGATCGCATCTCGATGATCTTGTAACATTGAATAATTTTTCATCAGATAACGAAGTTCAACTGTATTTTGCACATTTTCGTAATTTTAGAAAGTTGATCATAAAAAACAGCAAACATCGAAAGTGCAAACGAAACTTGATTCCTTTTTCAAAACAGGATTACCGACAGCAAGTGCGTCGATATCTACACTTCACGATGAACGCCCGAAAACAATTTAATAGAATTTTGTTTGTATTTTGTATTTTTTATATAATATATCTAAATACACTGTACATACATATTAAAAAAAAAGTTTCTGATTTATTTTAAACATATTTTTATATAACGGACTTTCGGCTTTAAGGACACTGTCCCCACTTTAACTGTCCCCTCAAGTAGCCCGTTATATTAAGGTTTTACTGTACTTGCTTGATCGTGACCGCAACTTTTTTATTCTTGCATAATAGACTTTTTATCATACTTGTTATAATAAACTTTTATAATCAAAATAATTTACGTAATCTTAACAGTAAATCACATAGTGAAACAGTTGTATATTTTTGTATGTCAAAATTAATCACTAACTTATATTTCTCTATTTCAGGTAAATGGATGAAAAACTGTAGCTATATGTCCATAACGTAAGTAGAACGAATATTATATTTTGTAGATACTAACAAGGTGTTAAATAAAGAGTTTAGCTTAAAACTATATACTACGTTGTAACAATATACTGGACATAAATAGAGTCAAGGATTGTAAGTTTGCACGGCTAGTGTTTTGTAAAGGTACATAAAGAACTTTTAGCGGTGCTTACATCAGTTGAAATCCTTATTAAAATATGATCTTGTATCCTTATCTTCAAACGTTGATGATCATATTTGAATACCTTGTAACGATAAGGATTACTTTATCGTTACTTAGAGATATAAAATATTATAATGTTTTTATTAGTCCTAATTTATTGTCTTTATTCTAATGTATTGTCCTTATTCTAATTTATTAAAACTCACGATAATTTATTATCAATTTATTAATTTACTTTACAATCATTTATCACGTTCGTACATTTTAAACCACGTTCCGCGAGTTTCTTTTCTTCACTAACTCCTTCAATAAAATTCATGGTATTTATAGCCGCTATCTCGAAAAGTCTGGGGATGCACCGACGACGTTACATCCAGTAAGTGACTCATCCAGCAGGTCTCGAAAAGTCAATCGCATTCTGGAAAATTCAGAGAATCGTCGGCAACGGCTAAACTGGTTATCCGACCCTTTTGTAGAATGTGGTAGTATCTGACCTAGAACATTCGTGAATGATTAAATATATTTACAGTTTTTATACGTCATAATATATTCATTGTAACAATATCCTAATTCTGCAACCAACTATGCATGGACTTGTATTAAATGATCAACGTGTCTTTGAGTAAAAGGTATGTACATCAAATGATCAAACTGGTTACCTGTCGTTTCCGCTTAGCTTGGAACTAACACAAGTCAACCATTTTAAAAAGTGTAAAATGGCACTTTATATTCAACCTCTGAGGGTGGTTCTTGAGTTAGCAAAAATTAAGTTTATTCGGAGGCCAATTTAAACTAGCTTGTTTGCTTTGATGGTGTTTTGAAGTTTTTGGAAAAGCAGGCTTAATACTGTGGAATATTGTTGCGTTGGGTGAGTTTCATTTTGATTAAAGCAAACCATTTTTTTTGTAAACCGATATTAGTTTTATATTAATACCATTGTTTATTATGCAATAGTTTTACCCTAATTATATCAGTCTAATCACATTCAGAATACTTTCTGTTATAAATCCTCCTATGTACATTTTCTCATATCAATATCCAATAAATTCGGTAATGTAAGGAGATCTTTCATTACTATTTGCATATAATATATCCGTCAATATAAGTTAAATTTTATTTCTTCCTTGAAATATTCATAGTAAAATCCCAATATTATTTTTATAAATACGTAGTTTAATTTTTTTAAAGTCATAGAAAGTGTACGAAACTTTCAAATTAGTAATTATTATTCGACTAAAATTATATTTCGTTCATTTATATTTTAAATAAAATACACGGTTCATGACCTATTATGCATTATATCAAATTAAAGCTAATTTTTTTCCTAATTTTATGATGAAGTTTTTCTGAAAAAAAAAATGGTCGAAAATTGGTTACCCTATGTTTACGTACGTTTTTGATCTCATGTAATTTACGGCTGGTCGGTGTTTCCGCGTCTATGGCAGTAATTAATGTCTCGAATATTTCTTTTGCGAATTATATGCAGTGCCTGAGTGATTTTTTATTCCATATACCTACGAAAATATACGTACCTTTCGCTCGTGCTCGTTTTGTTGGATTGTTTGTGATGGCTTCATCGTCAACATCATCAAATTTTACACCGGTACTGTTGCGTACAGTCAGTAAGTCTGTCTCCTGTTCACCAAGAGAGAAAACTATTCTGTCCTGAATGTTCACGATGCTCTGGTTTCTCAGAATCCCACAAACACTGTTCGCAACATAGTCGAAAGTTGTGCCAACATGACTGGGTTAGGAAGTCAACTATATATAGGTTCCTATCAGAAAGAAAAAAAAACACGGTGTAGTTAACCCAAACGCATACGAACACTTAAAGAGAGGGAAAAAGCCTATTGAAATTGATGAATTTGTCAAAAATGGTATTCGAAGGAAAATTCATGGATTTTTTTTTCAAAAAAGAAATACCAACCCTAAACAAAATTTTACAAGAAGTTAGAGACGACCCGCATTTGCCTCATATCGGACGAACTAAATTGTGGCAAGTTTTATAAGAATTAAACTTCCGGTGGGAGAAATCAGACCGATAATTACTTTTGATTGACCGGGAGGAAATAATATGTTATAGAAGAAATTATCTAAGATGCATACAATAATTCCGGGCTAAAGGATGGCCAATCTTCTACCAGGATGAAACGTAGGTAAACTTAGTTCATACTTTTAAAAAAATTTTGGATAGATGAAATTATATTAGGTTTGTCTACTGGTAACTCCCTACGTTCTAATAAAGGCAGTAGATTAATAATTTCCCACATTGGCAGTGAAAAAGGATTTGTTAAGCATGGTTTTTTGAAATTTCAGTCCAAAAGGACAAAAGACTATCACGAGGAGCTGACGTTTTCAAAGAGTATTTTGAGCAGATGATTGAACACATATCACCAAATTCAATTATAGTATTAGATAATGCACCTTATCATTCAAGACTAGTAGATAGACTTCCAACGACTGCGTGGAAGAAACAGGATATTCTTGACTGGCTGCGGAATAAGTATCTGCCTTACGAAGATGGAATGGTAAAAGCAGAATTTTTAAAAATTGCCCGGCAACAGAAATCTAAGTTCAAAAAATACGTAGTTGACAAAATGGCGGAAAGGCGAAACATCACAGTCTTTAGAATGCCACCCTACCACTGCGAAATAAATCCAATTGAACTCATTTTGGCACAAATGAAAAGTTATGTGGCTAGAAAAAATACGTCATATAAAATACAAGCTGTACGTGAATTTTTATACGAGTCTTTACAACATATTACAGAACAAAACTGGGAAGATGCAGTAAGACATGTAATAGAAGAAGAACAAAAAATGTGGGATCTTGATAACATAATTGATGCGACCGTAGAGATACAACCGCTAATTATTAAACCTCAAGACGACTCGGATTCCGAAGTTGATCCTATTTATTTTGAATTTGAATAGTTTTCTAATCGCAATTATATAAGGTAAGTAATAGTAGTTGTAATCGTAAGGCATTAAAGGGGAAAGGAGCAAGGTGTCGCCTGTCAAACTGTTCAATGTGTTTTAAATGTATCCATTTTTTTTCAAATCCTGAGAAAACTAAAAAGAATTTTTGAAAAATTTAAAGGCAGCATGAAATATTTATTAGAATAAATAAAAAGTTTCTTTTGCATCCAATATTTTCTATTAAAAATTATACTATATTTTCTCTTTTATTTTCACCCCTGTTACATAACATATTAAAATAAACATTGTAGAAGTTTTCAGGGACTTTCTGCTCTCAGTAATAATGTAATCTTTTATTCTGCGTTTAAATTTTTCAAAAATATTTATTAGTTTTCTCCGGATTCGAATATAATGAATACATTTAAAATATATTAAAAATTTTGCCAGGCGACATTTGACGTCTTTCCCCTTAATTAAATAAATGTATCTTTTATAAATGGCAAGAAACTTTTTATTTTTGAATAAAATAAAGAAGTTACAAAAATATAAATTAAAAAATATATTTATTTAGTTCAAATAAATGTTTCAATCATATATTCTACGACACTGGTCGGTCATCTGTAACCAAAATACCTTCGCAATCGGATTATAAGGTTGATTGCTGTATTGTATTCCTTCAGATACAAGGTGGGTTAGCCAAAAATATCTTAAACCGTCAGTTTTAGGTTGGTTTTTACAATTTTATCGTATTACCTATCCTCTCTGTATTTCAGTTCTCTAATTAGGATTAAACTTGTAGTGAGCTATCGACAAATTGTGAACCGACTATAGCATTAATTGAATTAAAAATATTTGTATGATAATACAATCTTTCTTGAAATTAAATTGTGGTTGAATTTTTTTTATTTAACCTGATCTATTTTAACAATATGTGTCTTCCATTGGAACAATGTCAAATGTGAACAAGTCTGTGTCTAGACTTGTTCACATAGACTATACTTGGTCAACTATAGACATGCATAGAAATGCATGTCTATAGTTGCAGTTTAACTATACAGCCAATAATGTCAGTTCTTCAGAAATTTCTGTCTCCGGCTTCTATACAACATGTAGCTTCTCCTTATAAATTTTAAAGTGTTTGTTTGTCCTAGTGTATTGTATTTTGTATTGTTATGCCCAAATTTTACATTTATGACATTCTACTATGTCGGATAGGCCACAACTGACGAAATGTCCCTGAAGATGATCTATTGATCGAAAGTACTTGGGCAAGATTAGATTAATCACCGTGTTCGATAGTTGCCTTGTATACCCTCAAAGTTTAATTATTCGAACATTCAACCTTATATTGATACCATAATTTGCACGTGGCAAGATACTAAAGACTTGTAAGTACTAAACAATTGCTTTGAAAATAAGCAAGTAGAAGTAAAACTAAAAAAGAAACATGACTCTAAAATAATATCCTGAACTTCCTGACATGTAAAATAAGAAAATTTGCAGCGCAAATATATTTTGGGCTTGTAGTATGACTTTGATAGGAAGTATATCAAATGGTGGAAGAAAGTATTTTTTCATTTTCTTATGATGGCTGTTGGAAATTCTCATGTACTATACCAGTGGTTCTCAACCTTTTTGTGGCGACGGAACACTTTTAATTACCGAAAAAAATTGCGGAACATCAAAGCAATAACATGCATATATTGATAAACAAATTACGATTAGCACATAAATTCTGTAATAAACTTTATTATACGTACTCAAATTTGTAAAATTTTAATTAAAATATGAAAACAAAAAACATTTTTAAAATTAACAAAAGCGTAATTCTCAAAATACATCATATGAGTAAATACTTCAAATTAGTGAGACACTTGTGCCTGGTGTCGTTTGCAAATTTGCTCAAAATCAGGCCTGATATGGAAAAGAGCTACTCTCATTTCTTGTTCTAAGTTTAGCAGCCTTTCCCGTTTCTTATTTTAATGTTTGTTAAAGATGAGAACCCAAATTCACATAAATAGGACGTTGAAAACTGTAATAAAATACTAATCGCTTTTTTGGCAAGAAGTGGATATTCCTCTTGGACTAAGATCCAAAATTCCTGAACATTCACTTCTGAAAACTTAATTTTCAGAGTACGATCAGATGACAACGAAATAAATTCTTCTTCTTGGTTCAGAGAAAACTGGAAATTGGCTATATTACTTGTGCTAAAAGGACTTCTTATCCAGTCATATTTTTCTGCGTTCAGAGATGGAAAATACCTGGCAATTGTCTTCTCTAATAGTGATAAGTGTTCTGTAACTATATGCGTGATTTCTTGTTCTTTATCTTCATCACCTTCATTCTGAAGCAGTGGAAACATATCCATTTTATTTGTCTCTAAAATGCGCTTCTTCCAAAATGACAATTTTTTCTGGAAAGCTGACAGCTTGTCCGTGGATGTTAAAATATTTTCATTTTTGCCTTGCATACTTGAGTTAACGCCATTTAAATAATTAAAAATATCGGCCAAATAACCCATCTAACCTTCGACCATCTAACTTCGGTGTGCAGCAACAAACACTCATACTTTGATTCCATTGAGATGCAGAGTTGTTTAAAAAGACGGGTTTTTAGTGGTCTTGATTTGATGTAATTCACGACATTAACCACTTGGTCTAATACAGATTTCAAAGTAGCTGGTAGCGTTTTTGAAATTAGAGATTCTCTATGCAAGAAACAGTGCGTAGATATGATATTTTCATTGCGCTTTTTTGCAAGGGTACAAAAACCTTTTATGGAGCCTACCATGGAAGGGGCACCATCCGTACAAATTCCTACGCAAAAGTCCCATGATATATTTTTTTTCTCTAAATATGACGTTATGGAATCAAATACATCCTGACCTGTTGTGCGTGCTGTAAGTTCTCTTCAGCATAAAAACTGATTGACTATTTCACCTTCGTCGACAAATCGAATAAATCCTAATAAATGAGCTTTGCCACTAATATCAGTGGATTCGTCCACCTGCAATGCGAAGTTTTTTTTGTAAAGTTTATTTGTAACTTTTTCCTCAATATCTGCAGATAAATCAACAATCCTCCTTCTTATTGTATCATTCGACATAGGAATTTTCCGTATTTCGTTTTGTGCATCGTGGCCAAACATAATTTTGACCATCTCACAACATGCTGGTAATATAAGAGATTCTGCAACAGTGTGTGGTTTCTGTTTCAAAGCAATTAATTCGGCGACCTTATATGAAGCTTTGTCGGAAATTGTTAGCGACCTTTCAAATTGTTTCGCTTGTGTCTCCAAAAGTCGCTTGAAATAATCTTTATTTTTTGAAGCTACACTAGCGTGTTTGGTAGTAAAATGGCGTTTTAATTTAGCCGGAGCCATTGCGCTATTAGCGAGTGTCTGCCCACAAACAATACACTTGGGAATTGGACAGTCTTCTTCCCCAATCCAAATGAAGCCATAATCCAAATATTCATCAAAATATTGCCGGTTCAACATTTTTTTGCTGCGCTTCGATTTGTCATCAACCCGACTTCGTAAAGTTCCAGTATCTTCGCTGGTGCTCGCTTCATCATCATTAATTATGAGTTGTTCCACAGTAGTTTTTCTTTTAAGTTTGAGGAACTTATCCATTTTAATTTATTCGTCTCTAAACAAAAATAATGCGGATGAATGCTTCACATTTTGTGTAAAATATGCAATTACTTACCTTTGATAGATAAGACGTACGTAAACGTTATCATAAAAAAACTGACACAGCGATTTTCACGTATTACGTTTGTGCAATGTAACAAATTCAACATTCAGTTTTAGACTGTGGCGTGGGTGACTCAGATTGGCTGTGGCCACCACTGCGGAGCTCAGCGCTCAGCGCTCAGCGCTTATAAAATCCAACGTGTGCACGTGCACTGTGCCGACGCGGTGTTGTCACGTTGGGAAAATGAACATTTACGCTGCAGAATTTTATTAAATTAAAATGTACGTAAGTGGCTATTTTAAAATTTGAAAACATTTATTTGAAACGAGTAATTTAGCAAAATGGTATGTAGGATTGCGAGTATTTCGCGGAACACTTGGAAGGAATTCGCGGAACACTAGTGTTCCGCGGAACACCGGTTGAGAACCACTGTACTATACAATGATCTAAAAAGAAAAGGAAAAAAACAATTTCTGCCTTTTCTAATTAGTGTAGTTGAGGGACTTTCATTGGGAAGAAGCCATGCTGCTGTTAAAAGAAAAGCCTTTACTTCACTTAGACGTCCTCCAGCAAAGAAATAAAAAATGTTCAACGTGGCAGATCATTTACCTATCGAAGGAAAGACCTGTGAAACATATTAGTGCTGCAATTTACTCTTGTGCAAAACATGTCAAACCTTTTCACTTACAGTAAATATTGATCTTAGTACTAGTTTTTTTTTTTGTTTTCAAAATATGATATTTTATTTGTATTTCCGATTTTTCTTTGCTGAAATAACATAAAAATTTGATGCCTGATGGGTTAATGTAGTCGTACATATATGTTCCAAAAAAGTCTGACTGGGACATGTATGTCTCCTGACAAAATGGCGAATCTCCAGATACAATTAATTACTTTTATTTTTGCATAATTATACATTTTAAACAAAAAAAAGTCCCAAGTACCATCCTGATCCTGAAAACAAATCCGACTCGAAAGAGATACACTTATTTCATTCATATTAATGTTTCTTGGTATAGATATTTTATTATAAAGTAAACAAGAACATTATTTTAATTTCCACCTTTGTTTGGTTGTACGTATTAAGTATTCTTAATATTATTAATTTAACAATTATGTGTATTTAATGAATTATCACAATAAGTATTTATTAAGCTCATATATTTATTACGTAATGTACTGTAATCATTTTAACAGAATTGCACTTTTACGTTGGCTAGCGAGGTAACGGCCCTATAAAATAATTTAATTACATTTTCAGACAGTGATATCTAAATCAAAATTATTACCACTATTTTATACTTCCAGACCTATATTATGGTCGTTTAATTTACTTGAAATGAGAAGTTCCCATATCTGTAAATAAAAGTCACGCCCCGAACATTGGATGGCGATAGGACGCGTCAACGAAGAATACTCAAGGGACACAACCGCGTCTGTCAATCTTGTGGCCTCTGCCTTTTTGAAACCTGTGGCACATGAGCAACAAAAATTTAATTTAGTGGAAAACCTTTTCGGATATTCTCAGTGGCGTAGATTGGAAATTGTTTTTCTTTTTTATCACGAGTGTTGATATAGTCTCAAGAAAAATCAAAATTACCAAAGTAAAAATAACAAACTGTTTTAATATATAAATATCATTATCTGCTCATAAAATTGAAAACATATCTGGTAAAATATTATTTTATTTAACCCTTAACTGGTAACGTGCCAACGTTTAATAATCTTCTTACAAGGTGTCATTATCTTAAAAATGTTTAACTGATTTAAGTATTTATTTAGATAAGCCAGAGTATAGCATCAACAAAAAAAAAAACTTTTTACTAAAATTTTCTCAAAAAACAATAAATTTCATTACAAAACATTTAAAAGGATAGTTCATTTACCATGCTTATTAACAAAATAAATCACTTATTTGCTTTACTTAGAAAAATGCAATGGGTAAATTTGAGCAAATAAATAAAAGCGTGCAATACTTAGCGTAGATTGTAATAAGTATTATAATTTTTTTCTTAACAGTCCAAACAAGTTGGTCTCTTGCATTCAACACACGCATAAGCAGTTCTTTTTTTAGCCTTGGCGGACAGATAAGGCAGGTTTTTTTATTTGGCAACTTCTCGTAGACTGTTTCGACAATCGGAAATAAAACCTGAAGTATCCTACCAATATTCAATCGAATTTTTGTAGAAATTCGTGTGTTGGCTAGTCTTCTGGTAAATAGTGGTGTTACTAAATAATGTGCTAAACTTTTAATCAATTGGAATCGTGTTATTTTCTGTTCAGAATTTTACAATACAGAATATATGCATTTGTAAAAGCTATGTTGATCACTCTGTAAAATATTGACATTGGCGATCTACGTGCACAGCGACTGCTCGAATATTTGCTGCATTTTTCATCCAGAGCATCTACTTCACCCTTTGTCACGTTATAAAATGCAATAATTTCAGGCTTTCCAGAATTATTGTCAATATTTAACTGTTTTGCATCGATGAAACAAGTATAACCGCTTTGTTTCGCTTTGGCACATGATAAAGAAGCGTTAGTTCTTTACTAACCCATAAAGAGTATCGTCAGCTTCTCTGAAAACCATTAAAAGGAACGCCGGTGGAATATTTATTTTCGTACCTACGTATATTAAACCTTTCATCTTTGGGATATCCACTAGTTCTATAGAGGAAGACCAGATATCAGCGGCAATGTTCCTGCTTGTCTTATAAATAGTCTTGCATAATCGGAGAACAGATTGAGTTGGAACATTTAGTTTTTTTTTTGATTATCCAGGCCTACTCCATCAGTATTTTTTCCTCCATATATATATAGACATTGAACAAATAACTGGTTCGAGCATCACTTAGACTTCTTGTTCCTGATGTGCCTATCCATTACGAATGTTGGCGATCATCATGGTAATCTTTATTTTATCTACAGCAGCGCAGAAAAGCTTTTTGTAGCAGAGATTTGTATTGAACCAAATTCTGGGGTTCTTTACCCAAGATGTTCTTCTTTTTCCTGGACCTCGCTTTCCAAATATTTTTCCTTGCAGGATGGCTTGAAGAAGAGCATATCTGGATTTATTTCGCATAATATGTCCGAAGAATTGTAAGTTTTAAGATTTAATGGTAGTCAGTACCTCTCCGTTTTTATTCATTCTTCTCAGGATCTCCTCATTTGTGGAGGATCGGTCAGTCTACGGGATCTTAAGTATTTTCCGATGTAGCCACAGTTTAAATGCTTTAAGTTTTTTGTACATATCTTTGTTTAAGGTCCGCGATTCAATACCATAAAAAAGAACAGAGAAGAAGTAGCATCGCAGCATTCTTACTTTTGTATCAAAAGAGAGGTTGTGACTCTTGAAGAAGGCCCTAATCCGATTGTAGGTGAATCTAGCTTCTCCGATGCGTGCTTTAATCTTCTGGTTGTTGGTCCATTCTTTATTTATTATGGTGCCGAGGTAGTTGTAGTGCGTCGCTCTTTCTACAGGAGATTGGTTGACGTAGAGTTGACCTTCTGTTATCCTTTTCTTGCTAATTATCATAAGCTTTGTCTTCTTACCGTTTATATTAAGTCCATATTGTTAGTACCAATAAAGTATAACTCCTGACAGTTCTGTATAAATGTGTAAAAAACATCAGAAATAGCAGCACATAGATCAGTCTTTTTTCTTTTATTGCCTGTAAAAGGATTGTAAAACCTCAGACCCCTTAAAATGGTCAAGAATGGTTTCTTCGACATTAGGCAACAAAAGATATCTCGGTCAGTTCCGTCTCTAGCAAAGAATGAGTCGACATCTTCGTAATTCTATATAAATATTGTTGTGTGTAGACCTCAACTGTGTCTACCTCAGCTAATTCTGACCTGTTATCATTTTCATACTTGTTCTTAAGAGTAGATAATTTCTGATTTCTCCATTCTAGTATTATAGTAACTATATTTATAGATAATAATCTTTTAAATATGTACTTACGATTATTTTTGGGTAAACGAATTGCAGTGGGAATCTTGATTATGTTATGTACATTTTTTGCTGAAGTACCGCTTGACCAGTTAAATCTATTTTTACCATATAGATATTTTTTATCATTATTACCTTTATCCTCGCTTTCAGGTGTAGTACTTGCTTCTTTAGAAGGTAACAAAACTTCACTGTTGCCGTTAACGCCTTCTTGCTCACTATCTGTTTCGTGCTCACTAGGTGTAAAAGTTTGATCCAATATGCTATAGTCAGAATTATTAAGGTCACTGTCACATTCGTTATACCATTGTAATGCAACATTACTAAAATCTGCATCAATCAGTTTTATTTTCTTGCGTGAACTGGCCATTTTTATGTTGCACATATATATATATATATATATATATATATATATATATATATATATATATATATATATATATATATATATATATATATATATATATATATATATATATATATATATATATATATATATATATATATATATATATATATATAACAAGCGAGTCTTCTGCAGCTGGCGCCGCTTCTCGCATCCTAATTTCCAGCGATTTCTGTCGAAGCAATCTTCAGTTGTTAGATCTCTGTTGTCAAGATCGATTTCCATTTCTCTCCGAATATCTTCGTTTCTCACCCTATCTAGTCTAGTGAGCTGGCAACATCGTCTCCAGTAGTTCATTTCCATGGCCTTAATTTTTGATTTGTTTCTTTGGTTTATTTCCCAGAGTTCGGCGCCATACAGTCCAATACTTTCTATTATTGTTTTATAAATTCTTCTTTTATTTTCTTTTGTTATTTTTTTATTCCATAATAGTCCGTGTAGCTGTCTGGTGGCTGAGCTTGCTTGGCCAATCCTGGAATGTATTTCTTCGCTACTTGCTGCTTTTGATGTTATTTGGACTCCCAAGTACATAAAATTGTCTGTTGGTTTTATAGTTCCCATTTCTATTTGTAGGCTTTCTGGTTGTTCTCCTACAACTAAGTACTCAGTTTTTTGTATATTAATTGTGAGGCCCCATTTGGTGTACTCATCTTCCAGTTTTCTAAGCATGTAGCTTATATCACTCTCGTCTTCAGCTAGAATGGCTTGGTCATCAGCGAAATGTATCGTGTACAATCTATCATCTCCGATTGGGATGCCCATATTGCAGCACTTTCTTCTCCACAGTGAGAGTGCCTCATTTAGATATATTTTGAAGAGTGTAGGTGCTATGCAGCAGCCTTGCTTTAGGCCCTTACTAATAGGAATTTCTCTAGTTAATCTATTTCCAGTTTTAATGTTTGCCGTCATATTTTTGTAGAGCTGTTGTACTGCTTGTATATTTTTTATGCTTATTCCTTGTTGTCCTATATGAGTTGAAAGGTTGTGGGCTAATCTTTTTTCGATAACTTGCTTTAGAGAGAGTATACTGTCCATGCAGGATCTGCCTGCACGAAAGCCATTCTGTTCTTCTACATCTGTCATCTCTTTTTCAATTTTATTTTTTATTATTTTTCCATACAGTCTTGAGAGTGAGTTTATGACACTTAGCCCCCTATAGTTTGAACAATTCTTTCTATCTCCTTTTTTGTATATGTTGTTAATATGTGCTTTTGTCCACTCCGGTGGTAAGTCGTGTCCATTATAAAATAAGGTGAAGACATACGCCAGTAATTCCCGTAATACTTGTGGGCTGTTTTAATAATTCATTTGGTATACCTTGTGGTCCGCATGACTTCCCATTTTTTAGAGTTTGTATTGCATTCTCGACTTCCTGTACTGTTATTTCATCGTCTTCACTGAATTCCAGTTCATATCTTGTTGTACTGATTTTCGTGAATTGAGGTCTTGTTTCAGTTAAAAGTTGTAAGTAGTATTCCATCCAAGATTTTTCTTCTATTAAATCTATTCTACTCGTTTCTTTTCTGTTTGTTCTCAGATTTTTTACCGTTTTCCATGCTTCTCTTGATCTTGGTGACCCTATATATTTGTTGAGTTCTTCGCATTTACTTTCCCAGGAAATATTTTTTGCTTTAGTTACTAAGTTTTTTACTTCTCTCTTTAATCTTGCATATGTTCGTCTATCATCTGGATCATTTGTTTGCAGCCACTTTTGATATGCTTGTTTCTTGTTGTGTACTGCATTGGCGATGTCATTTGTCCACCACAATGGAGTATTCTTTTTGTTCTTTTGGATTGTGCCGAGCGCTTCGTAAGCTGCTTCATTGATTTTATTGATTATCTCTTTATAGGTATTCTGAGCTGAGGAGTAGATCAGGTTTGCCAATTTTAGGCTAAGTCGCAGCTTATATAAGAATGATGTCGAGTCGTTTTGCAGTGCATCAATATTGTATTTAGGTAGATTCGATTCCAGGGGTTTTGATTGAGCTAGTTGGTTGTCATTTTGATGTAGTAGCCGAGGTCGATACTGTAGGTAACATTTTGATCTTACCATATAGTGGTCAGTTCCGCACTCCGGTCCTCTTAGTACTCTTATGTCTTCAACTTGTATGTGTGTTTCTTGTTTTGTGATGACATAATCTATAATTGACTTTGTGTTTCTCGTTGGTTGAACCCAGGTGTACTTATGTATGTTTTTATGTTGGTAGAATCCGTTTAGGATTTTCAGAGAGTGCTGTTTACAGAATTCGATTAAGTGTTCCCCATTTTCATTTGTTTTAGGATCACCATATTTTCCTACGACTTTGTCATTAATTTTTGTTCCTGTCCAAGCGTTAAAATCTCCCAACAGCACAATTTCTTTGCGGCTATTTATATTTTCAATGAGTTCCGATAAAGTTTCGTAGAATATTTGTTTAGCTGCTTTTGATGCATTTTCTGACGGAGCATATATTCCAATGATCTCGAGGTCGTGCCCTTTCCACGTAATAGATACTCTAATAATTCTCTCATTGAGCTGCTCCCAGCTTTTCAGGTTTCCTTTTAAGTCTTTTTTAATCAATATTGATACCCCTGCTTGTGCTCTTTTGTCTTTCTCTACTCCACTATAAATATGTATAAAACCTCGTATGTCTTCACTACCTTGGCCTTTTTTCTTTGTTTCGGTAAGAACCGTGATATCTGATTTTATTTTCTTTACTTCTGCCATGACTTCGTCTGACTTGGTTCTCCACCCTTGGATATTCCATGTATATATATTCAAAGTCCTTGTTCGTTTGCTACCTCGTTTTCGTTTTTTCCCGTCCATATTCCGAGGCTGGATTTTAGAATTTTTTGCAGTAAGTTTTTCACGAGTGTAGAGGAGCAGGCTCTACGTCCCAACCCCCTACCAGGAGGATCAGGATTTTCTGTTAGGGTTTACTCCCTTAGTCGAGAGAAGAGAAGTAGAGTGTAGTAGACAGAATAATAGTGACCCGTCCGTCCTCGGATTACCCTAATAGCCATTCGGGGTCGGAAAAACAAGAGTTTGCCAAGAGAGGCCGATAGGAAAGATTAAAGACATTTCACTCCAGACGTTGAAAAAGAGCAAAATGTGAAGGCCCTTATGATCCGCCAGGTACGTTTCATAAGCGTATGAGTATTGGTACATTTTGTATTCCCGCTCATACCTCGGGGTGTCGACTACAGACTGTATGGCTCGTCCAGCATGCCATAGCATGGAGGATAGGGTGCATGTCATTTTTACAATGTAGACCCCTAAACTCCACGGCCTGACTAAGTGGTAATTTTATTAAACTATATTTAGTGAAAAAACATTTATGCTCCTTGATTATAAATCGGATATTTTTTGGTATTATGAATATTATAACATTTGAAGTGAGTAATTATGTTAATAATGTAAATACATAACTATCATAACTCCATTATCCGCCTTGTACTTTGCAAATGTTTTTGTCTTGCATAATATCTATTGTAAACATTTCATATATTTTTAAATCTAGTAAAAATCAGTCTTATTGAGTTTCTTACGGAAAAAATCTTTATAGGTACATCGAGGTAGATTCTGTACCAGATGAAAATCAATCAAAAAACTTTATACGTCTAGTGAAAATATTTTTATCTGGAAAACTTTTTATCTATACTTACAGTATTTAAATAAACGAACAGAAATGCTGAACAACTTTTTATGTATCTATTGATTATGATAATAGGACTTAGACAATATATTTTGAAATTTATATTCACACCAATTATATCATCAAACAAATATTGCACAATTTACTGAAATAGTTACATTCACGTGAATTGTGATGTGCCGACAATTTAACGTATTGTAATTTTCTACACGTAGTAATTCAGAATATATTGCTCAAAAATGCAACAAATTACTTGTACTACTAACAAAATGTAGTTTCGATGACTAAACTGAAAAGTACTGAGAGTGTCGGGCGTAGAAATTTCGAGTAAGTGGGGATCCCGAATTAACGCGCAGTTGCGATACGTCATTTTGACAGCACGTCACTAGTTAAGGGTTAATAGATAATTCTAACATTATTCATAAAATATATTGATAAAATACTGGAGAAATTATTGTTAAAATACAAAAACTCATATCAGGTATTGAGGTTTAATGGCAGCCTACTACAAGACTACAAGACGCTCAAGCAGATGATCCATGTATAATAATATTAGTGGATTAAATGCGTTAAAGTGAAAGACCTTCTTGACAAGACATGTAGAGTGCATGTAATCCAGAAGTTAAGTCTTATTGGAGCCAATGGAATCGCCCAGTGCTAAAAGATTATCTTCTGTATATGAACCTTTGAAAACGATGATGGTACAGAATCTAAGCTTTAGTTGATTGTACCTAAAAGTAAAGTGTCGGAAGTACCACGTCAGTTGCACGACGGTGGATGCATAAGGTGCTAGGATAGGATATAATATACATTATCCAAGATAGGCCACGTGCCACCTTTATGTAAAGTTGCTGATCGGGACGTTCAGATCTAAGGGGGCAGCAGTGTAACGAAATAGCCCATGTCCGATGCGGTTAGAAGATTTTAGTTGAGAATATATAATCGTACTGTAAACTTATAAATAAATACATTTATTTAAATTAGAACTGCTCGGTTTATTTAACAACGGTACAGTAATTATAATTGGAAAATAAAAAAATGTGCCGTATTCGTACTCATTAAAATCTAAAAAAAATATTGTGTCAGTAAACGTTTTTATCGTAGTACGTATTTGAACTGGACAAATAAAACACATCAGATATTTTTAACAAAAAAACTCGTTTAAAATTTACACAAAGCGATGTAAGGCGTATACAACTTTATGGCAAGGTTCACAATTATTTCAAGCCTTTCTGTCCTTTTTTCAATGACAAAAGGTATATCGGCATTATGAGCTATTTAACTGTTGAGCAATTTCTTGATCTTCTTTGCAATTTAGGAATTTACAAATATAACTCCTAAACGGTTTTCTTTAATTTATAACCCTTTTATCTCTTTAGAATCCCCAGTTAAAATTCGTTACTTTATAACTAACTTGCATAGTTGGATATTAAGTTGTCTAGAGATGAAATATTAGTTATGTTACAGCGCAGATATTATTTTCTTTTGTTAACCTTAACTTTTATTTAAGCGTCTCTCTATAAATTTACTTGGGCTTTAATATTGCCTTTAATGATCACATCTGCCTTTATTTTTCATGCATTTTGGCTATTTGTATATCTATTGGTGCTACTAGTTCCGTGTTCAAGAAGCTGTTTAGCTGTTCGAGGCTCAGTTCATTATGGCTTTGGCTTGGATTATAATAACATAGAAATATTAAATAATAACGTAGATGTATTAAAACTCGATATAATTTGTGACAAAGTAGAGTACTAAACAGAAACCGATCACCCCTATATAACACTTTGACATATTCTTGTACCTTTTACGTAACCGCAAAACCATAATTTCGAAAACAAACTTTCCGCAAGTGAACGAACGTAATTTTGCTCCTCTTTGACAATCTCAGACATCAAAGCATTAACTTGTGTCTGTATATGTATGTACCTAGTGTGTCTCTGTCTCTTTCTCTACTTTGTTGATACGCGTTATGCTTACATACGTACACGTTATTTGCCCAACAGAATCATAATTATAAACACGAAGTTAAGTTAAAACCTAAATTGCGACAATAATTTTACACGTTGTACCACTTTTATTTCCGTGTGGGGGAAAGTGGGGCAAAACTAAATTTTCTAGAAATTACTTTTTCTTCTACTTTTTGTAGATCTTTCGATCTGTTTAATTCTGAAGCTGCCTCTGGTTAATTTCTTGGGAGGTAGATTGCCAACTATCCCTCCATCTTTTAGGTGGTCTTCCGGGGGGTCTTGAACTGGGCGGATTGTTTTCTAGGGCAATTTTTGGGAGTCTATTCTCATCCATTCGTCTTACATGGTTGTACCACATCCTCTTGCGCTGCCTTCCCCATCTTACAATATCTTGAATTTTGCACTGCTCTCTAATGTTTGTGTTTCTCGTTTTGTCTCTTCTTGTTTTCCCCATTATTGTTCTTAGGGTTTTAATTTCGGCAACCCTTAGCATCTGTTTCGTTTGGTTAGTATCTTCGCGCACTTCTATGCCATATGTCATGATCGGTCGTATGCAAGTCTTATATATTCTAATTTTACTATCTGTGCGCATATACGGATTTGACCAGACTATCTCCCGCAGACATCCTGACAGTGCAGATGTTTTGTTGATCTGACTCCTCAGGTCCTTTACTGTGTCGTGGGTGCTTGATATATCTATGCCCTGATATCTGAATTGCATCACCTTTTCTATGGGGTTGTCCATAACCACTAACTTACATCTGAGCGGATCTTTTGCTATTGTCATACATTTAGTTTTGTTGGTAGATATGTTCATATTTAGTAGTGGGCTTGTTTGAAAGAACTGAAAGAACTGCCTTTGGAGATCATCTTCTGATTCGGCAATAATTGCTGCATCGTCTGCAGAAGATATGGATAGAAATTACTCTGTTGTAAAATTACTGTAACCTTGTATCTTGATATACAACTATGTACACTGCTAAAAATTGTTTTCACAGAAACGTTTTCTAAGCTGAAATCGAATCACATTAATGTATATTCTACAACGGATGTGAATATACAAGATCATATAAAATATAACTAATAAATAACGAGACTCGATGTAAAACCTTTAACTGTAGTTTATTCATACATATATACTAGTTGAATAACTTAATATAAATGTACAGAAAGTTCAGACAATACTTACAACTAAAATTTTACAAAGTGCTAATAAATCAGAGGATAAGTTTAGCAGATGAACAGCAAGGTTGTCGTAGTGGGACATCCAGTGCCGGTTTAAAACAGTCTGCCGCCCGGTGCTGATGCGGATTCTGCGCCTAGGATCAAAATTATTTCTTAATTTTAATTCAAGTTTATCCAAATAACTAAAACAATCACAACTTTTTGGGTTTCAAACTTAAATGAATACTAACAAACTACAAGAAAAAAATTAAGAGCGAACTTTAAAAAGTAAAATAAAAATGTAAGTAATAACAATCATACAGATAACATAAGGTACGTAATCAAATACCTTTAATATTGAAAGGCTTGTTAGCTTGCTTTCACTGAAGCAAAATTTTCGATGATATAATTTATATTTGATTCATTTAGCAGGTCCTCGTTAATGAATAAAACATTTCTTAAGTAGGTCTTTACCCTTTCGTGTCGAAACACAGCGTTCGCCACTTGCATTGGCGACCATTATGGAGAAAAAAATACGCAGGCAAATTAACGTTTGGAAACGAAGATATTAAGGTATTTTCGTATAAAACCTGTACCAATTCTAAAGGAGTGTTTATTTTTAATTGAATAAGAGACGTTAACAACTGCTTTAAATAAACACATTCTTGGGAAAATACTCATCCAAATTCTCCTTGTATTTTTGTTGTAATTCGGTTGCCGATCTGAAAATATCTTTTTCTTTCATAGTTTTTAGTTTAACCAAATATTCAAATGCTCTTGAACAATATTTATAACTTTTACATCGGCGAATAATCTCCGACTTAAGATTGTCTATTATAAAAACGTAACATTGTGTTCGCAATTTTTTTTGGCTTAAACTTAAATCCGAATTCTTTTCTCCTAATTTCAATTTTTTTTTTGATAATCCTCTTAGCATAATTTTCGTTTCCTGATAACAACATTTCTAACGCCTCGTAGTGAAAAAAGCGATCAAGTAAAAAATTAAAGTAATCTGCTCAAGATGATAACAGACAAGCGGTTGTGCTTAAATCCATATTTTCCTTTTGAACTGCTTTATTAATTTCAATAACCCTTTGTAAAAGGTCAAATTAGAATGATAAACTATTCCATTTTCCAATAAATCAAATTTTTCCGATAGAGAAGCTGCTAAACTCTTAAATCTTTCTCATTTATATGCGATGACATTTTAATCAAAACGTAATTGCTTTTTAACGCTTTTACGGCATCAAAACGAGAAGACCAACGGGTTGTATTCACTCTTTTAGGTAACAGTGTCTGACCCAACTCAGGCGAATACTTTATTGCACGAAACAATAACTCCCACCTGTATGTAGACACGGAGAAAAAATTGTAGATAGCTTGTACCAACATAAAAAAAGATTTTGCTTTCAAACCACAATATGCTGCATTTTGGACATCTAAATTTAAAGAGTGAGCAGCACATGTCACAAAGAGAGCTAAATGATTGTTAACTTTAATACGTGCTTGCAAACCAGAATACTTGCCATTTATATTACTGGCATTGTCATAAGACTGGCTTCTACAGTTCGTTATATCTAATTTCAAAGACTCTAAACATCCCCATAACTGATTCCTCGAATTCTTGTGAGCAATGCTCAGTGTTTTTTAAAATAAAACAATTGAATCTTTCCACGGGATTCCCTTTATTGTTACAGTGTCTCAAAATCACTGTAAGTTCGTCATGGTGTGTAATCTCATGTGTTGAATCTGCACTTATAGAATAGTATTTTTGTTTGCTTCTATTTGCTGAACAATTTCATCAATGAATCGATTGGACAAGATAGTAATTCGTTACATATATTATTAATAGATGTGACATTATGTCCTTACCTCAATTTGCTCGTTTATTAAAATGATCTTTTAAAAATGGATCATATTCTGATAATAGTTCAAGTAAACCTAAGTAGTTGCCATTTCGTTTTCCGTTTTTCGCCATTTATTTCATGAGTACTTCTAAATTCCAATTCCCTGGTAGCCAGAAACTTTATTACACCTATAATTCTTTTTAGTTTTTTAACCCAATATTCTTTCGCAGTGCTAATTTCCTTTTCGAGTTCTACATGGACTCTTCCTTGCTTTAATAAGTGAGTCGTATAAATTTTCAAATTATCTATATGATGATTAGATCTTTCATGTTTGTCAAATATTTCTTTCCTTTTTAATATTGAAAATATATATCTGTAAAATTCGGATCAATCAATTTTTCTCTGCATAAATATGGTAATCTGGACAAAGTGCTGGATCTTTCCGCTCTGAAACCTTTAACCGCCAGGTGCTACAGCCCCGAAAAGGCCCCCCGGTTAAATCTGCGCTGGGGACATCGTGTACAGATGCAATATTCGTTATAAAGCAAATTACTAAAAAAACACTAAAGTATAATAGACAAGCGTTTTGTGTCTTACTCACCTAAAGAACGCGTTTAATAGACTCAAAGATAGAATCCATCTTCTATATAATAGAGAAGTCCCCCCTAAATATTATAAAACCTATCAAAAATATCTATTAAAACAACAACATGGAAGTCAGAATAGACAGACAACTTACAGAATCTATAGAAATAGGCAACGGAATAACATAAGGGGGATTCGCTAAGCCCATCAATTTAATTATAGATAAAATCATCAAAAGCATTAACAACGTCTAAGAGACAAATGAGAGTACTAAAAAGAATTACAGAAAATACGCTGAGAGATCGAAAGATATTAGATGAAAATGTAACGTACAGTGTATATACCATTTTTCAAAGTAAAAACGGTGCACGTCACAATTTATAAAAATTTTATATTCAAAATTTCCAGAACGTTAACCATAGAGTTCAAATTTTCCTAACACAGCTAATAATACAACACCCACACGGAACTGTTCAATCTTTCATAGCGATCAACATTATATAATAATCAAAAAAATGTAATTATCGATATATTGGGAATTTTAGAATTATATTGATTAAATAAACAAAAACATTTGACATTATTAATATTATAAATTTTATGAAATAACTCTTTAACTCTAATATTCCACAAAAATATAATTTTATTTAAATTTGTACGCAACTGATATGGCAATACTTCAAAATTTAATGACAGTTCAGCGTGTGGCAAAATTGTATAAAGTGTTGCCGCTTTTTTAGAGTAGGAGTTTTATTTATGTTTTGATTTCTTGCACAATTTGATCCTAATATATTATATATTGATAAATTGTATTAATAAATACATATTAAATTTAAATTAACAGCTTTAAAAACAAATTATTGTTGTGTACTGTGATTGTGCTATACCAAAAGAACTAAATAGTCTTTAAAAAGCTAATAAGCTTTTATATAAGATAGACTATTTTGAACAAGAAATAATGGCGGGACGTTTTTACTATTAATGCTCTAAAAGAGGATAGTTTAAAATTTAAACTATAAAATTTTTATTAAAATGTTTTCTTATGTATTTTAGTATGTTGCAGTAGTCTTAAAATTAAGTCCATTTACTTTTAATATAACAGTTTTACAAATAGTTGACATTTTAAAAATTCCTCACTTACTAACTATTCTGATATTTTGACAACGCTGTGGATTTCTGACGTCGTAAATCTTAAGTGGCGTGGAATCATTTTTATATCAAAAATTCTATAAATGAATGAACACGAAATAAAAACAATAATAGAATAACTATATATTAAGCAGAATGGAGAAGACCCATTTCATCAAAATAGCAAGAGATAATAACTTCTATAGAAGTATTAATTCACTAATGAATAAGCAGAATTGCTTATAAAGAGGAAGAAGAAGATGTCTACTAATTATTACATTGTTAATGATTCTACTCTGGCTTACTTGAACGTAATTTCTCTTCGTTCCCATCGAATTAAAATAGCGTATCTTATATTATATATTTGGATAACAACGATATCTAAAATTATCATACCTACCCATGTCTTAGCAAATATTACAAACCAAGTCAGAGATCATGGTTTCCCGTTTCTAAACAATTTATCGTCAAAAAAATCCCTTAGATATCAAAACCCATCTTTATATGAAAGGCTCATTAAAGTTATATTGCTTAATTTTCTACCACATTGGATTATCAGCAAAGATGTTTTTGACATAACTTTAAAAGAGACTAGTAAAGAACTAAATGCCTGCTTTAAAGACCAATTAATTAACGGTAACAATAATAACTTTCAATATTACATTCATATTATGTACTGATACCTTCAAATCAGCCAACGGAATGGGATCAAAGATAATAGCTATACTGCCTTCTATAAAATTTTAAAATTTAGCACAGTCTATACAGGGCCACTGTGTGCAATTTACAAAGAACACCAAAGACACCAAGCTAAAAAAGCTTTAAAGGCAAGCATCCTTAATCATAACAGAAGCGAAATTGACTACCCAAACCGCCTCATTAGAGGTAATACTTAACCTGTCTCCGTTACATATATGGATTGAGATAAAAGTAAAAGTAGGAGCATGCAGAAGTCAAATAAGAAGACAGAAAGCGTGATAAAAGCAACCCAAATATAATTTCAAAAAGCCGTTAATCCTCCTTTTTTAGCAAGGGACGAAAGGTTAAGCCTTAGCCAAAGCCTAGTTAATTACTCTACTATCTTTCACGAGGAAACTTACGCTATAGAGATATGCCTACAGGAACTAATAAAGAGGAACTGACGATAAAAATCTATAAAAATTACATCTAATTGCCAGTCTTTATACTTCAAATTAGATCGAAAATGTAACAAGGTAAGTTTACTCTAGGTACCTGGACATACTAGGATTGAAGGAAATGAAAAATCGGACCTACTTATCAGGGGTGAAACAAAACATTCATATGCTTACTATGGCATAGCAAGAAGTACAGTTAACACAATTAAAAAAACAATATTGGACTGGGTTAAACTAATGTAACCTTACTAGCATGAAGAAACGGGTCTCAAGCATTCGAAGGATTTTTTTCATGAACCGTCGAAAAAGAGATTAAAAAAGCTAAGCTACTAGACATGAATAATGAATATGAATGATAGTAGGTATTTGTGTGTGTTTCAGATTTTTTCAACTGCCCAAGGTTGGCTTGGATAAGGCTTAATACATTTTAGCATCATTAACTTGTACTCTACGACTTCGTAGAAGTGTTAATTGAAGTCATAATAGACTTTATTAAAGAGGCTGGGCTAAAAGAACAATAGAGAAACGATCCACAATAGACCTCTTATGTCAAGTGAAAGAGTGGATAAGTTCCCACTCATATTGAACCTTACCTAAGCTAATTTAAAAATATAACTTCAAATGATACTAATCAAATGTCATTCGTATCAGCTGCAATTAAAAAACGCTACCGCAAAGTAACTATGGATTTCATTGCATATTTGTATACCTGGTAATGAAAAAGTAAAAGTTGCGCCCAATTCTACAATTTGCAGCAACGTAGAGTAAGCAGAAGGGAGTTACAGCAAACTCTATACTAGTGGATTAGCTCTAATTAACCATCTAACCATCTAATCTAACCAGTGGATTAAATATATGTAAAAAATAAAATTAATTACAGTAAAAACTATAAAGTATTAAAACACAGTTACCCAAAAAGTAGAATTAAAAAACAAGTGTAAAAAGGAGAGAACAAACTATATTAAATAGGTCATGATTGGGCCAAATACGATTAAAACACGAATACCTTATTACAGAAATATAAATTTACCATTATCCACAAGGAAAACAATTCCTGTAGCTGGCTGTGTACCACGTATCACAAAAAAAAGAGGTTAGTCTTTGTAAGTGGGTATATTTATTTAAAAACCCTTAAAAGGGCTACATCAAAAAACAAACGTTTTCGGACTAAACAGTCCATCATCAGGTTTAAAATCGCTAGGTTAAAATGCCTGAGCCACCAAAAATACATGGGTAAACACCCTGTAAATTACATATAGTTATAAAAGATTATACATCTTGTTGTTAAAAAACTGTGATGTTCAGTAATAAATTAAATATGACTTCAGATAACATACATTGCAAAAATTGAGTTCCAGAGCCGGGGAGAAAACCTCTACGCACGGAGAACAGCTGGAAACAGCTGGAAAAGTTTCCATAGTAACATAGACACAATATGCAAAGAAATCTAGGGAAAGGAATTTTTGGACTTAGTAATTTTAAGCATGTTACTTCTTCATCCAACACAATAAAATTATACTCTAGTGGTGCCAACCAATCTAACAAAAAAAGCCTATGTAAAAAAAGACATTTTGTTCAAATCACGTCCAAATACTAAAATTGAAGATTACTAAAATGCCATACCTGCTAAAGTCAACCCTAATAAAATTCTCGTCATTTCTATGATTTCAAATAATCACATTTGCATAGTTTTTTATAAGAATTCGTAGAAGAAATACTCACAGAATTTTTAGGAAAAGATAATGAACTGGAAAAAACTTTCCCAGTTCATTACTATAGGTTCCAAAGGAAACTGGGAAAGATCCAGACTGGGAAATTAGTCACAGCACACGAAAGACTGATTATTTCTACTGTGCAAAACAATACTTTACAGTATTATAGAAGCTAAGCTACAAAATATTCACTTTCATCCAATAACTCAAATATGGATTTTCTACGAACAGAAACAATTAACCCTTTATTTAAGTATATCTTGAGCTACCAACGTTATACTTATATTGCTTTTAAAAATCTTGACCAAATTCCAAAATCTATACTGATTAATCATGACCAATATCATGACTACTCTGCTAGACAAGGTTGCATCACGTCCCACATATTTTGTGCTATGCGCCCATATTTTTATATTTTATTACATTTTTAAATAATTGGTTACTTTATCAATTTTTTGTTAGAAAGTGAGTTTTATAGTAAATAATTAGGCTTAAAAATCAACAATAAATAAATATTATAACATTGACAATTTGTTGAATTTCCCACTTTTCCCCACTCTACTTTTATTTTGGTTTAACTAACTCCAGAGCTATGGGGTGAAGTTTCTGTAGAACAACCACGCGATACATTTTAATGAAGGGGGATTAGAAGGTGTAGTACAAACCCGACGCAGCATCTGTGTCAGAGTTAACGCGGATTTACAGTTATTTTTACCACCTTCCAGGATTTTCGGGATATTGGGGTGGTTTACTGTCTGGTCGTATATTGTGATTCCCTGGACATTATAATGTAAGCATGTGAAAAAAGTTAAATGTGGTTTTATATGAGACGAAAAACCTTTATTTTCGGGAAAGTATGGGGAAGGAAAAATAGTGATTTTTCGATAAAATTATACACATTTTCGTGTTTTGACGTAAATTTTCTATTAATTTTTTTTAAGATAAACAGATTAAAATAATGTATCTAATTAAGATGTATAACTACTGACAGAGAAAAATAAATGAAAACAAAAGGTAACCACTTGCTAAAAGGGAAAATAAAGAAACAACTTATCCAATTCACACTTAACTTAAAAAATATTATTCTTCTCCTTCTTATGGCGCTACAACCCTTTGTGAATCTTGGCCTTCCATTCTTCTTCCATTCTGCCCTGTCGGATACATTCCTTCGCCATTGCCTGATGTTTATGGTTTTAAGATCCCTCTCTACGTCGTCGATTATCTTGAATTCTTTTTAGGTGGCCAAGCCAGTTTAGTCTTTATGACTTTACAAATGTAACAATATCTGCGCTCTGCAGTAGTTCATCCAGCTCGTGGTTCATTTTAATTCTCCACGAACCATTGCTACATCGGGTTGATCCAAATATCTTCCTTGGTGTTTTGCGCTCAAATATTCTCAGTTGATTTTCATCAGTGGTTGAGAGGGTCCACGTTTCACATCCATATGTGACCACTGGTCTAATTACTGTTTTGTAAATTTTAAACTTAGACTCACGATTCAGTAACTTACTTTTCATTAAGTCTTTATATGCAGAAAACCACTTATTACCGCTAAGAATCCGTGATTGTATTTCTTGACTAAGAAAATATTAGTAAAATAATAAATAAAAATACGCAGTGATAAAGAAGATATTGGTGAAAGGATGTCAAAATGTATAAGTACGTACATATAAATATAAGTATAAATAATAAATAAAGTGATATAAGGTTGAATTCTAAAACAAATGAATTTTAATCAAATAAAAGACAGATATCGAGTACAGTTTTTATTAAATCTTGTCAAAGTACCTTCGCACCTAAAGCATATTTAGGAGCATTTCGTCAAAATTAGGCTATCTAACAATATATGGAGAATTTCATAAACATTATGATACATCAGGCAAAGATCATGAGTTCAAGATGTCATTGAAAGAGCCACGACGCTTAGGTGGAACTAGGCAGGGCACTTATCCAGAACACAAGATGGACGGTTGACAAGACGTATTAAAGAATGGAACCCAGAAACTATAAAAGAAGCCGAGGACGACCACCGACTAGATGGACCGATGCTATAAAACATGTAGCAGGAAACTGCTTACAAGCTGCCCAGTGTAGAGAACACTGGAAACGACTGAGGAAGGTTTATGTCCAGCAGTAGACGCGATTGGCTGATTGATGATAAATCAGCACAAGACCATGCAGAGGACAAAGAGTTTAAAAATTATTAGAAATCGACAAAGATACATATGATAAACTTATTACTTAGTTAGAAAACGTTATGTGGTGTAGCCTGAAGGAGTCCTTTTATAATATACAACTTTTATAAAGATTTTTTTTTTTATTTTTTTTTTATATATGAGTATTGTGGGGTGCTATTTAAGGATTGGTTTATATAGCAATAATTGAACGGTTTAAAATAATTGCAAGAGGAATATTTTAATATATTTTATAGAAAACAGTTGTTTAAGCTATATCAACACATCACAGCTTATAAAAAAAATTGGACGAAATATGTTGAGTATTTAATTTTTTAATTTTGAGTATCTTAGTGCTTATTGCAGTTGATTCGTTGTCCATTAGTTTAAGTATTTCTACCTGTATATTAACGAAGACTGCTGCTTTACCACCCTTTAACTGTGTTATTGCAAAATAAACTTCCTGCTGCAAAATATTTGGCCCAATATTTACCTCTTCTTCTAGCTCAAAGGAACCTAAGAGACCAAATCTCTTTGGTCTTGAAACATTTCTCTAGGTATTTTTTTGCGTTTCTAATTTAGTCTGTTGGCCCATAATTCCATGCTCTTTAGAATTCGTTAGATTCCCTTTCTGTCTCCGCCTTAGTCTACCTACGACTTCTGTAACTTTCTTGTGTACATTGTACCTATTGTTACACGTTCCATTAGTCGAACCAGTTCTGTCTTCATATATACCCTTAAATAAGTCTTGACACATGTAAAATGATTCAGAATCTTCTATTTAGTCTTCTATGTAGTCTATTTGTTTTCTAAGGATTCTCCAGGGTTTATAATAAGGGGATCTTTACGTGCACCGTGTAACGTGGTAGTTGAAATAATATGTTGATAATAACTAGTTCTGAGTCTTTTAACATTTTTTTCAGAAGGTCTTCTCTCTTTTTTGACTACAGGTCCCTGTGCTCCGATGTACTATATCTTATCTTTACTTCCAAGCTTGGCAATAAAGTCTCCTATGATGTTCAGCATGTCATGTCTTTAAATTTTCTGTGTAATTTTGTTAATTTCCTAATGAAACTCGATTACCTTTTTCTCTGATTCATCTGAAGTGGAAGCAACAAATTTGGGACGATGTTTTTTTTTTTTGTCAAGGATGGTTTGTTTTTGTAGTACCATTACTTTAGCCTCTTCTTTGTCTGCAGTGGAAGCACGAACTGGGATGACGTTTATGTTAATGGGGTTGGCTTATTTTTGTAGTAACATTACCCTCTCTGATATTTTTGTAAAGTTAGTACTTCCTTTATCAACCTTGGGGTGGTACGATTACTTCGACTTTATCTTTACGAGATCGAGCATTTTTCCGAGTAGCATACCTTATGATCTGCCTTGCGTTTCTTCAGAATTTGATTATCTGATCTCTGCTATTTTTATGATTTCTATATATGTTAATTGGTTAATTTAAATTAAAATTTATTTTGGTGTTTAGCATTTCCATGAATAATTGACTAGGGCCTATCACTTTAGATTTTTAGGGGGTTTTTGCCTACCGGTGCTTTCTCATGCTTATTCCGATGACCAAATTTTTGGTTTATCCGCCTTTGAAACACAGGACAAAGCGTGCTCTACCTTTAAATGGTTAATACACCCTGAGCAATTAGTCAGTAAGGGGGGTTGGCTTATATCGGCAATTACTCGGTAAATTTTTGGCCATATCTGACTATCCTTTTAATTTGGCATGTAGACCAATGCAGTTGATCGAGGTGTGGCATGTGCAGCTATAAGTGGGGGTTCGATGTTTTATGAGGATATCAGTTTGTTACAGATCCCAAGTTTAATGGAGTAGTATAAAACCCAAATGAATCTGTTATTTAATGTCGGACAGTTTTCAATTAAAGGTGACTAATCTACAAATTGAACTTGAAGGTAGCGGCAACCGTGTCAAATGTCAGTAGTAAATTCTTACAGAGGTCATTTTTATTGTGTATACTTCGCCCATGTAAATAAGCTAAAAAGTAACTTAATCCTTATAACATTTTCCCCCGTAACAATATAAATTGGTAAGATTCACAAATTTGTAGTGAGACAAGTTTATTGAATAGTTTAAAACATCCGCAAACTCATCAATATTTTGTGGGTCTATATATATTTACGTTCTTAAAAAGAATGGTAATGAGTGAAATATATTTTAGTTTATGTTAATTCGTTTCAAATTCTTATGTGCATAGGCGTAGTTTGTTCTATTTCTTGGGAATATATTTATTAAATAGACTTTATTATTAACTTTAAAATAGTTTTGGGGTAAGTAAAGTAAATTTGCGGCAAGTTTACTTTTTATATAGTACTAACCCGTTAACGACCAATTAGCATACAAAGAGAAATTTGACAATTAATTTATTAGAGTGGATAAAAAAGTTAATAAAAAAAAAGATTTTTTTTTTTTCATTTTCACAGGAAACAGTACAATTTTTAATAAAAAAACATATTGCATCTTAAATGTAAATTAAATTGTAAGGTAAAAACACATTTAGGGTGAAGATGCATTCTACACCTTTTACATAAATAAATAGTAGTACTTTTGCACATCCCACATTCTTGCACTATCGTCTCTTTTTGTAATGTGGCCAATATTGTTGAATCTGGTTTCATCTGGTAAAGCAAATTTACATTTACGTACATGTACTAAGCTTGACATTGATGTAGCGATTCTTTACTATTATAAACTATAAATAAATATAATCTATAAATATAATCTATGTCGGCTCATGTTTTCTCTTATAATTTGCACTTCTTTATCCTCATTCTTTGACCAATGTATATCAACTTGAAGCAGAGTGTGAATCAGATAATGCATAAATCTATGTTATTCATTTTAAAATCGTGACGGTTATTCTGCGATGCATAAATATTTGTAAAATATAGAATGCTCGGAATTACGTTTTTATCAAAAAGGAGTGAAAAAACTTCAATATGTGACTTGCCTCCATGGTTGCCTTTTATATTGTCTAAATATCAATCAAACTAATGTTGAATTACTACTAAGCACAAAGCAGCACGAAGAAGTATCTGTTGTTACAACTTAAGACATATTTGGATTTACTATTTTTGACTGGTTTTTTCTTTAAACGTTTTATCTATGGTTCAGAGAAATATCAAATAACTTTTATTTCATATGGACCTGTAATATTCGATTTTAATATTTTATCAAAATAATATTATCATCAATGTCTTTTACATAAAAAACTTTCTAATCTAATCTCGGTGGCAAATAAAACACTTTAAATGAGTCAGCATTTTCACAATCTGAGTCTTTCTTTAACAAAGCTATTAACTCTTTAGTAGTTAGTGGCATCTTTATTTCCTATTTCGAGAATTTACTGAAATAAACAAATGCACTACTTTATACAGACATACATGATAATAGTTTAGCTTAGTTTATTTTAATTTGTATAAACAATATACTTTTAACTTTATATAAACATATAAACACAAGGAAACTTTCAAATTAAGTGATTGTTTAGTCTAATGAAAAAATAAGTATTTTCCAAAGTTTTCTGTTCTTTGAAGTTCTGTATTATGTACTCTCTAATAAGAATAAAATTTTACTTTAATTTGTTAGATACCTATAAGATACCTGTCAAAAGACACATGATAATTTAATAATTATTTCATCTTAAATTTAATTTTTATGTAATTACTTATGTATTTAAATAAATCAATTTAATTCAAGTTAAAACCAAACAAATATAACGTTTATAGCAGACAGCAATTCTATAAATAGAGCATGAAGTGCAACGATGAGATCGTATGTTAAAATTTTAGATTGTTTAGTCTATTGAAAAAATAAGTATTTTGCAAAAGTTTCTGTTTTTTGAAGTACTGTATTAGGTACTCTACAAAAACAATAAAATTTTACTTTATTTTGTTAAACAACTATTCGCTACGCACGCCGACATTATTTCAAGCTACCCCTACCATGGTTACGCACAGAGCGAATAAGATACCTGTTAAAAGACACATGATAATTTAATAACTATATAGGTCTTAGATTTAATTAATTACTTATGTGTTTAAATAAATAATTAAAATTTTTTTGGTACGCCTCTGCAAAATCGATAAGTGGAATATGATTTCGTTAAAAAGTTATCGTTAAGGGCTTCGTTAAGTGCGATGTTGCCAAGTAACAACCTTCAATTGAAAATTGTGTTAGTATAAACTAGTGTGCACTGATGAATAAGATGGATCTATGAATAAGCAATACAGTAAATATGAGATTTTACAAGTTTACGTCTCATTTTATTATTTTCTACCAGAGAGGAAACGATCTCCGAAAAAACGACCTACGCACATAGCTATATTATGTTCTGTTTTAACGCTGAAGAGTTCAAAATTATTTGAGTTTTTTTCGTATTTAATTATCATGCACTGCTTTATATAAGTACATGTTTACGTATTTTTGTTACCAATCAATTATGGATCGTCATTTGAAAGAAATAATTCGTAAAGAAATAAGGCCTTTTCGATGGTTTTATACCAACTTGTATATTTTTTTGTGGAACAGTCTATACCAGATATTTAATGTAAAAAGCTTGTCAGGAGCAGATTTAAGTAAAGGAATCCTATTATATATAATATTTATTTACCTACTACGGTCATTAAGTTTATTCTTGTTTTCCAACAATTTAATTTAGCAATTTAATGGTGACAAATTTTAGTTTTCTCACTTCTTTTTGTCTAAAAATTAATGTATAAATATAGATTAAATCAAATAACAATTTATGTTGATTTATATAACAAAATTAAACTTGGAGTGAGATTTTAATCATTTTTAAAATACAAAACACAAAATAAAAGTCATTAAATATAATGAGACAGGTAAGTGTACCTACATTACAGCAAAAGCTTTTTATATAACGCGTAAATGAAAGTTAGTATTCTTTTTATCCGTCCTATACATGTCTTCATTTTAAATAACGAGAATCATTATAAAAACGATGTACAAAGAGTTTGTTTCTTTTTTAACCATACCAAATTAGCCAATTATATCTGCGTCGTGAATATTGGTAAAATAAACAACCATGTTTTCTGAATACGTTTTGGAAAATAATAAGGTAATGTTTGGAAAATGTTCTTGAATCCTATTAGTACAAAAATAATTGTAAATATTTAGTAAAATGAAAAATAAAGAAAAGGGCTATACATAAAAAACTCGCGTGGAGGACATCAGATATTTAAAAGAGTTTTCAATAACATCGTCCTACGCCTCCTACCGTTAAAGAGGGCGTGGGGTCATTATTTGAGCGCTAGACTTTTATTTTACTGATTAATGATAGTGCCTTTTTATTCAAAATCAATATATGTTCATTGCGTCTAAACACTTTCTAATAAATTGTGAATATTTTTTACTACCAAAAATATCTTTTAAGTTAACGAATCATATTGACGATCATCACTTTATTAACTGTTATTTGGGAAAGCTATGTAGTTCTTTATATACCGCATAAGCTACGATGTTCTTTTTGTTCCTAGAAGTCTTCGCACAATAATTTTTTATTTGCATCAGACGTAGCATCCTATACACATTCGGGTACTTTAGTATATTGACAATTTAAATATATTATACATTTTAAAGTAAACGATTTTAAAATAATATTGCCAATATTGCTGAGATGCGTTCCTAAGACAAGTTTATTGTAAGATAGTTCATTCGATTACATTACATAAAGTCAACTTTAACTTAAGAATATCCATCTTCTTCTTCTCGTGCCACTCCTAGTGGAGATTGGAAATCATCATGGCCACTGCGACTTTGTTAGCAGCGCGCCTAAAAAGTTCAATCGAACTACACCCGAACCATTCACGTAGATTACGAAGCCACGATATTTTTCTTCTTCCCACACTTCTTTTGCCCTTAATTTTGCCCTGCATGATGTTTCTTAAAAGTTCGTAATTTTCACCTCTCACAATGTACCCCAAGTATTCCATCTTTCTAGTTTTTATCTCATTTAGAATTTCGCATCTTTTGTCTAAAGTTTGGAGTACTTGCGTATTAGTGACACGGTCCATCCATGATATTCTGAGAATGCGCCTATAGCACCAAATCTCGAAAGCTTCGATGTTTTTTATGGTCAACTGTTTTAGTGTCCAAGCCTCAACTCCATATAACAGGGTAGAAAAGACATAACACAGCAGCATTCGTATTCGTAACTTTATATTTATATCACGATTGCAAAAGAGTTTGCGCATTCTATTAAAGACTGATCTAGCGATTTCTATTCTACATCTAATCTCTTTTGTTTGATCAGTATCGTCTGTGATCCAAGCACCTAGATATTTATAACAGGGCACACGCTCAATCTTTGTATTGTCTATTACAAGATTAGCTCTGATGTTCTTTGATTTCGTGATTACCATAAATTTAGTTTTTTTTCAAATTAATTTTCAAGCCGTAACTGTTACAGTATATATTGAGACTTTGAACGAGATGTTGTAGTTCTACTAGCGTTCCCGTTCCCGGAGAACTGTATCGTCAGCATACCTTATATTGTTGATCGTCTCACCATTTATTATCAGACCAAGATCTTCTTCCTCGAGTGCTTGTTCACAGATAGCTTCACTATACAGATTAAATAAAAGTGGCAATAAGATACATCCCTGCCGGACTCCTCGACGGATTTGAATTTCTTCTGTTAGTTTGCCCTTAACCTTGACATTTGCTATTTGATTCCAATATAGATTGCATATAATTCAAATATCTCGGCTGTCTATATTTTTCCGTCCTGAAACATTTATTACATATATATATATATATATATATATATATATATATATATATATATATATATATATATATATATATATGTATATATAATATATATATATATATATATATATATATATATATATATATAATATATATATATATATATAAACTTTAAATATTGGGTATGCAGCAATAAAAATGAAAGGTGTACTCTTTTAAATTTTTATTCCAAGCTTTCGGACATTGGTTATGTCCTTCATCAGGGAGCTACAAATGTGATGAATAATTTTTACAAATTTGTATAATTAATTAAAAATTCGATACTTACAAACTTAATGAGGATGTATCATAAATGATTTTATAAAAATTGTTGATAAAATTTATCACAGTCTGTTGAGCTAAAACCTATTCTTATATTTAAAATTTTAAAAATTACTTAACATTCACACAAACTTCATTATTTATACACAAATCTATGACATTGATATTGACATTGGCAAGTGAAAATCTCACATCCCTAATATCAAGCAACTGCTAGTACAACAAATTATAGGCTTATTATTATGTATATCGTGGAAATATAAATTATTTTATATTTGTTAATATAAAATAATATATATATATATATATATATATATATATATATATATATATATATATATATATATATATATATATAACGGCTTGACTACATGAAAAAGAAAATGCGAAGGCATGGCAGTACCGGTGCGGAACGAATACCTATATCGCACCCTCAGTGCAAGAATGCAGTAAGTGTTAATATCGATCAAATAAGACAAAAGTTAAAAAAAAAATAACATTTATTTATGATTTTGCATGCTTTTTAACCTATATTATGTTATCCAAAAATATAAATTTAAACAAAATAATATTAATGTTAAAACAATTAGAAATTTCAAAGTTACTTTAAACAGTTTTGCACGGAGAAAATTGTTAATCACTACCGGTTTAGCATTAGAATTTTAAAGTTACAACAGTAAAAGTGTAGACACATTTTCTGTTGGTTGTTGTCCTCTTCTCGTATATCATCTTGGACCAAAATATTATTATAAAAACTATGGTGGGCTTCTGGTATCATACCCGAATGGCAATAAATCATCGGGTAAGTAAAGAAAAAATAATCTCCAACATCATTTTGGGCTTAGTATGGTATTCAACTTTACATTTAATAGATTCCAAGGGATTAGATAGCTAGCTAGAATAAATAGGTACCTAATTAAAGGACTTATCGCTAGCGGCAATTTAATCTTTCTATGTCTGCAAATGTTTCTGATAGCCACAAATCCTTGGCTTTGTAATGACAATGTCATAATAGGGTAGAAAATTATTTGTAAAACTTTAAATATTTTTATTTAAATTGAACACAAAAGGTCTAATAAAAATATGCAAATCGGGCTAATTTATATTTCTTGGGTTTAGGTATAATAAGTAATATTATATTTGGAACTAGGTTTTATTGAAATGAACGTTTAGGCAGAAAACTGTTGCTTTTGTCAAGATTCTAAAATATACAATATAGGAACAAAAATTTATTGTAAAATATACTAAAAACTTATTAAGACATAAAATATAAAAGATTTTGATATATTTTTTTATATAAAGTTTTGGTTCCTAATCTTTTATATTTTGAATTTTTGACAAAGGCAAGAGTTTCCTACTGAAACATTAATTTATTTACTTAAAATATATACAATATTGATATGCTGTTAATTTATTTCTTCAAGAGAACAAAAGATTTGCCAGGGGATGAAATATAACTGAAATTTTAGTTTATTTCTATGGAAAATAGTATTTTATACTTTATCTAATAAATCTGTAATATTCAGAGGAGTATCAATGTAAATTGACAAACACAAATATACCTGATGTTTATTTTCATTAGATATCTCTAATGCATTTTTAAGTGACAATGGAGCTGTCTTCTACAATATGTTTAATGAAATGTACGGGAATTTCTGGGAGATATATCGAACATTCGATACCAAACGATGAATGAGGAATAAAGAGGATGATAGAGATCAAGCATTCTCTCGAACGATGAACAGGGGCGGGTACATGGCAATTACTTCTAAGAATGCTGTAATAATATAAATCAAATACTGGGAAATAAAATGGGGAAAAGTTAATAGGAATTTAGATATTATATATTTATGCGATTAAGCTACAATAAATTTGACATTTCCAAAAATATTACTACACAAAAAACAACCTTCTTTCGGCGGAAGATTTCCGGCTTATTAATTAGACAATATAAGGTTTTATACACGCCTAAAGCAATAAGACCATGGTCGTGCATAATTCACAGAAACAAAGTAGATTATATAAACTAATACGATGATATTGTTAAAGGTATTTTAACTATAACCACGGAAGTAGAAGAGAGGAAAATATTGGTGTGTTTAGCCTACTTTCTATGTGTAGAGGTTCTAGGTCCACCAAGCATTTTAAGCGATATAGTTCCATATTGCCTACCTACATATTTAAGAAAAGTTTAACTCTACATGCAAAAGGAAAAAGGTTTAATAAATATTGTATGGGAATCAAACCAACCTTTGTCACGAGGGTGCGTAAATTTAGATTCAACACTCTGCACAAGTGAAGTAAGTTATATTCTAACAGACTGAAATACGACTAATAGACCCTCATGTTCGAATTACGGATATATACGAATTAACCTCAATGTATTTTTATCGGATATTAAATACAGAAATTCTAGAAATACAAACTGGATAGGATATAGGTAATCCCTCAATAGAAAACTAGGGAAATGTACCAACTTCTCGGCCTAAGGCTATAAATTCAGCAGCAGAAACGATGAGTGAAGCTATTTTGATGGCTTGCCAAAATAAGTGCCCAGAAAAGGAAACAAGGAAAAATACGGTCTAAATAAAAAGCTAAGGGCAGAAGTGCGAAACCTCTTTAGCATAGACTAAAGTAACTAAGACTGGGATATGTACAGGTATAAGCTGACGCTATACAACACAGAAATTCGAAAAACCAAAATAAATTCATGAAGAGGTATTTGCGAAGAGATTACAAATAATTCGGACTACTTTTGAATCCATAAAACCCTGGCAAAAGATGATTATACCATTAAAAAAGAACGTTTTTACCAGGAGCCCAATGTCAAATTTACGGAGTCCAAGAGGAAAGTCTTAGAGAACTTATAAACACGGACTTTTCGGCCTCAGCAGTTCTGAATTATGCGCATAGGCAAACCAATAGACTAAAGGCTGACTACGCCAAGTTATATAGATTGGTAAATGGCAACAGCAATCACAAGACCAAGTAGAATTAGATGGGCTATAAATAAATTTGAGCCATATGAGATTTAAGGTATTAATACCACACGTATACAAGATCCTCAAAAACAGTTTAGCATGGGGGTCGTACCGAAAATATGACAAAAGCTCAAAGTCATATACCTGCCCAAGGAAGGTTAAGTACCGGACCTAACACTAAAGTTATATAGACGCATAAGTTTTACATCTATTTCATTAAAAATGATGAAAATACGTCTAAATAGAAGACAATATGCATTATTATTATCATTAACCTGTATGAGTTTACTGCTGGACATAGGTCTCCCTCAGCTCTTTCCCTCAGGACATAGGACTCGAGTTACTGCAAACACGCTTCAGATCGTCAGTCCATCTGGTTGGTAAGCGTCCTCTGCTTCGTAGTGCTTCTTGTCTTGGTCTTTACTGCACAATACATTTTTTGCATCGATTGTCAAATATGTATACCAACCTGGTAAATCTACGAACTTGGATGATCTAAGTAGGCTTATCGTAAAGTCAATAAGGGACGAATACATAGCAATGGCTGCTTTTTTAGATATTAAAGAAGCATGTATTATTACTATCACCAACTTTTTCGTTAAAGCCATGATTAAATGAGATATACCTACGGTACAGTGCAGATGGATGAGAGCGTTTCTAGAGAATATGAGAGTAATATCCAGTTTTAGTAAAGCAATCAAAAAATCAAGAACAGTTGTAGGCTGTCCACAAGACCGAGTTCTATCACCTCTACTTTGGGCAATTTTTGTAGATGATCTTTTTAAAAATTTGTCCACAAAAGACTTTAACTCTCTAGGATATGCTGACGATATTAAAATCGTCTTCGGGGGCAAATTCGCACAGGTTGTATTTGGAAGAATGCAAGTATTTCAAAATATATTTTATAACTGGTATTTACAAAATAGAATTGCAGTCAAGTCTTAAAGAACCAGCAATATAAAGCTTAAAACTACGAGTTCTGGGAAAACAGAGATTCCATTTGCTAAAAAAACAAAATACCATATACTAAAAACCACAAAAAGCTGTTATGCGCTTGGATAGATAGATGTAAAATAATGTGTGGTGAAAATTGGAGGCTCAACACCAAAATAACTTTTCGTAATACACAGAGGTTATTAGACTAACGATAACCTATAAGTGTATGACGTGGTGGACAAAGACGTAGCAAGTGGAGCAATAAAGCTGCTAAGTAGCTAAAGTCCAGCATGTATGTGTATTATGGTAACCATAAAACAATTATAGTGAAGTTAGTAGTCCTGCTGAATCTTCTATCACTTCATATCTTTATACTGGGTCAAGCTAAATCTGCGACGCACAGATTAATACATAGTCAGCAACACATAAGGTAGGTACACAGTGCTGATAATAGAAAGTCGATGCAACAGCTATGGGATAGAGCTTTGACAATTCATTTAAAATTAATATATCAGGCGGCAGTCAAGACTAAAAGGAAGGTTTACCCATACATACTAGAATATATCTGGTATACTGATGACTTAACAATATCTAAGATTGTAGAAGGCGATATAGTAGGAAAAAATCAATAAATACATTTTCCGGTAAGTATATTCAAGAATGTCATAATTTTCCAGCTAAAAATAACGGCTTTTTGTGGATTGTGTTGATGCCTTTAATAAATTAGGAAACCGTAGCAAGGTTACGGTAGCTTGGGTATCATGTCAGGAGGGTTATCAAGGCAGAAAGAAGCAGATGAAATGGCCAAACAAGTCTCATTAATACCATGTATTGTACCAGAATTCTTCTGTGGCGTTATAAAGGCAGTAACAAAAATGGCTACAAGAAAGTGGTAAGCACAAAAATCTCGAGTGATAGAGGAATTCACAGAAAAAAAGACAGGCGAAACAGTTCATTATAAAAAATTCAACAAAATTTACAGCAGACCCAATAAGTAAAGATAGGAAAACAGTCAAAGCCATAGTAAGTATTTGAATAGGGCACTGTAAGCTGAATAGACAGTTAAAGCTGATGGGATTGGCAGATGATGATCTATGCAGATTATGTCCCTAGAGAAAGAAATGGCAGAACACATTTCGTGTCAGTGCGATAGCCTGCCAAATGTGCGGTTCTTTGCAATAGACGAGAAAAAACCACTCACATAGATCCACATGGAAGGGTCAGTGTCAAAACAATTAGACCTTTTAAAAAGGGTCAGACTAGAAAATATAATCTCAGATTAAAAGAACGCAATAATTCTGAAATTTCACAGTGAAGTAAGACAAATGCAACTCTAGTCAACTTGGGTGTGGTAAAAGACTAATTGGTCGGTAAAGTTACATGTTTATTTGATTTCCTTTTTTATAAAAGATTACTTTTGCTTTGTGCCAAAACGCTGGCAGTTGTTTATTTGTAGGGTAACTGTAATTTTTTTATTACATCTAGACTTACTTCTTAACCTATTTTAATTATTTAGAACAAGGCTTATTTTATTTCTTCTTTTGTTTTTTTAAAGTCCGAGTCTACGGTAAGTACATATATTGCGGAGTTGTGTTTTATTTGGTTTTGATATAGGTTCTCGTCTTGAGAATAGTTCTTCCCTATGTAATATTTCATAAATTGCATAGGCCATAGCCACGCTTGCCTTAGAAAAAGTCTAGGAGGGGTATTTCTGCTCAAAAATTATTAAAGCGGACTACGTTCTGTGTTTTTATATTACTTGATTGTTTATTATGCCTCTGTGTATTTATGGATTATACGTTTGTGTAATATGTGTTGCATATATATTATGTATAATTATAGATGATATTTCCTGCTTTATATAAATTTGCTGTTGTTTACTTTTATTGTTGACTTCGTGTTTTAGTATTGCCAATATGCCTGCGAAAATCGGATACTGGGTTTGCTATATATTTTTAATGATTAAGTGAGATCAGAGCTGTTGTTTATTTTTTCTCTTTTTTATATCTTTCTTTGTTTCTTTTATGATTACTGATTCATCTTTCCATTGAACTCTGTACTCATTTTCCCAGGCATATTTGCGTATATTTGTTGTTGTTGTTGTTTGTGTATATTTGTCGACTTTCTAAGAGGATGAAGCGATCATCACGGGTCCTAGTTCTTCGGTGGGGAATGGTTTCAGGTCATCTAGTGTAAGCTCAGGTTACCACAAAATGTGTAAAAATACGGTACACTGGGTATTTGATACTTTTGGGCAACATATCGCTCACCTCTACCGTCTTGAGGCAACGCAAGAGTAGCAGTCGCTATTACCATCATAATGCTTGAAATTAAATTCGAATGCGTTGCTTCAAGCAACGCAATTCAACTTCATATTGTGCCTGACACTTGATTTGATTTGACAGCTTATTCACATAAACAAGAACAAAAGAACGCAAGTTTTTATTTAAAAAATGCAAGTGGTCCGTTTTTCGTGCGGTATATACTATTAAATATTGTTTGTGAGCCTATTTTACTACTGTGTTCTTACGAATACACACATATATTTTATTAAACTGTATTTATTTACTAAAATATCCTTCACTTAATAAACTTGCAATTAAATTATCAAATGAAAACAAAGCATGGTTTTAGTTACATACATTGAATATTTATATCAACTTCTTTTTTTTTTTCGTATGTACTTTTCGCATGTTTATGTCATAAATTTTCATCTGGCGGTTCCGCCAGTGTCCTCTTGTCGTTTAAGGCCATCCCATTTCAGTATGTGGTCAATTCAGCGAGAGAGGAAAAATGTTTGGTTAAAATTTATGAGGCCGGGTTGGCACTTGAAATAATTTTCAGGTTTTGTATAATTGAATTGCTGGGTTTTATTTTGAGAAGACGATAGATATCTGAAACGATTGAAGTGGTCGATTGAGATGGAAACCATTTAGTTTGGGTTAGAAACGGTTTTATATACGTTATCCTGAAAATACATAAGATTTAATTGTTTACAGAATGACAAGAATAACAACAGAATACCAAGACTGTATAGTAGAATATTAACCAATTAATGACACAGATAATATGAACACGAAAGTTTTTTTTTATTTATGGTTATATAATATGTTAAATAAGACATAATATATCAACAATTTTGATATGTTAGACAGTGTGTTGTTACAAAATATTATAGCTTTCTCGCATCAACAGCCAAATAATTTATGAAAAAATAATAGTAGTTTGATATTACTGTGAAACATACATTACTACGAAGTAAAATTAAATTTTTAGTGTTTATACGTAAAACAAAAATATAAAAATTGTGTCCTAACTATACGCAGTATGCAAACTAACAAGCCATTTTAAATAAAAACTGTTTTGTCAAATATACTCAAATATTATCAAAATATCTTTAAAACATTATGAATCGCAAACGTAGAGAATTTTTTTGTGTTAAGGACATGTTCCCTTTTTGCCGTATATAAAACAGAATATTTTATGAGAACTGATTTTAATGAAATGAAACAATGTCCTATACATGAAATAAAGCAATTAAATCATAAATTAAAACTTTGAAGTAAATTTCAGTTCAAGTTTTTAGTTTTCTTCTGTTAATGCCGGTGTAATTGGCCATGACAAAATCGGATTCCAAAAATTAATTTTTTCTTCCGGGATGTATACCAATGTTTTCTTCAGGTCTTCCATTTTCTTGTTGTTAATTGGAAGTACAATTGAATATGCTCTTCTAGTAGGAGCCTGAATTGGCTGTACTGTATTCCGTAGTTTGAATTCATCCATTATGAAGCCGCCGATGTTCATCTTACATTCAACCGTGTTAGGATTATTTGATGAAAAAGTCATTTCTCTGTATTGTGATATGGCAAAAGCCCTTTTTGGTTTCTTGGGACATTTTTGCCAGAAAAATCATCACTTGGGCAGGTTTTTTTATAAAACTGGGGCCACCATGACCTAAAGTCAATGAAATCATTAGCAGTCATTTTAATAACAGAAAATTTTCCGTCAGTTTTGGATGATTTCATTATAAGCTCTTCAACCTCATTAATAGTATAATATCGTTCTTCTTGCTTTAATTTTCTTCTGATGATGCCAAAATCTCTGTCATTTGGCATAAAAGAGTGGCCCCTAACAGGAAAGGTTAGTTTGACTTCATTAAACTTTTTTATCTCACACAAGTACATCATCATGCGAATCACAATATTATTTTTACACCACTGCCAATTTTGTTTTTTATGTACCAATCTAACATAGTACAAACTTCGTTTGAGCCTTTACCCCCTTCACCATCATGATAGATAAAAATTGTACATTCCCGTGTCGCGAGATTATGCACACCAAAAACGTTTACAGTGAGCTGTCTAAGGTAATAGGTATCTTGCACAGGAATACAAGGTAGAGATACGTTGACCATAAAATCTATGCAGATACCAACATTTTTTTCAGGCATACTGACACACTGCGTGGTCACTTCTTTCAGTGATGCATAGAACTTTTTAGATTTACGTTTATGTACTGTTAGCTCGGCGACAGCTACTCGCTTGGCATTCTCATTCAAAACAGGACCTTTTATTTTTAAATTTAGTTCCTCACATGTAACACATGCATCTTTAACTGGTTGGGCAAAGCCAATAGAAGGGTAGTTTTCCTTGAAATATGTCGAAAAAACCTAGTAGGAGAGCCTTTTCTCAGTTCCTAATGTTGAAATAAGGAAACTATGTTCTTTTTTAATGAACATGTCGTACATGATTTTTAAATTCATATTAGCTGAAAAATACTTTCTTTCTTTTCCTGTATAGTGATGTACTTTGGTGGGGAATGATTCTACATGGGCCCTTAATTTAGATAGTACGGACCCAGGCATTGCATTTCCTGAAACGTTTTTTCCTCTGTTGTCAGTTGTTGTTTCATTTAGTTGCAATAGATGGGACAAACGGTAACACTGCTTTGCAGTGTATCTATAGGTTTTCATAAATCCATTTTTACATACTTTTGTACGTTTTCCATTGTGTACTACATAATAAATCACACTGAAAGCCTTGGGTTTCGCGGTTGACGAACTAGACCTGGGTCTTTCCCTTGCAATCTGACTAACTTCCATAACAGATTGGATGTAAATGTCCTGTTCTGTTTTGGTTGTCATGTTGTGTAGTTTGGCGAATATTTCAATCATATCTTTTTCAGTGAAAACTCCAAGGCAATTGGATTTGCAACTGAAACAATAAAAGACTTTATTGTAACAGTAATTTAGACAAAAAGATATTGGAGATAAGTAAATGACTTTGAGGTTAGGTTTTAGTAGCCTAATATTACTTCGAAATATACACAAGATTAAAGTATCGGTAAAATCGTATTTCAACCAAAATGTACAAATTAACAACAATGAATAAAACAATATTTACCTGCAAAAATTTGAGCCTGGTTTTTTAGCTGGTACAGTTTTGCCAACCCAGTTTACATGTTCTTGTCCAGCTACTTTAGACTTCTTTATTATATTCCTTTTATATTTGTCATCATTCGTAACACCTTTTCTTTTCTTGTTTATTCCCATTCCCCATTCCTCATCTGAACCACTCATTTTAATATAATTATTAACCACAGTGAAGACGACAACAATCATCAATAAATACAGCACAATATTGTCTGACTAAACTCAGCTGTGAGGATATTTCGAATATTTGCCACGCAGCTCTAGCGCCGCAACTGTTAACCGCAGAAAGAAAACGTGTCCTGGACTAGTTTCTTTTCTGCAGTAAATAGAATATTGAAAGCGTTGCCATGCCAATACTAATATGCGGACGTGTTTCCTTTTTGTAGAAAACGTTGCGTTTTGCTACTGGAAACAATTTTATTAAAATACATAAAATTCGTACATATTGGACTTGTTGCCTTTCTGCAGTTTGCGATTCATGTATAGATTACTTCAAAACCTAGCAATGGATTTAGTGCGGCTTTTGTGATCAATTCAATAAACATCTGTTTTAACTTACTCCCCACTATAGCATATATAAATTCGAATTATTCGCTCTTTATCGAGTTATTAAATTTATTAACCCCTTAACTAACCATTTCTTTTCCGCAAATGGTGCCAAAAAGCGCTTATTTTTTATTAATGCACCTGCTTCTTCACTTCTTGCAGAAATCAAAAATATTATATCAATACTGTTAAATACAATATTGATTTTTGCTTTGTTTTAAATTTTTTTGAATGGTTTAAGATATGTGTTATAACTATCCATGTCGTTGAATAGTTTCCATGCCGTCCCCGTTTCCGTTTTTGGTTTAATAAATAAAAGCTGCGAGCAAAATTTATTTTGTCTACCTTGCCCAGAGCATTGTATGTTAGTTTTTTATCTAAACGCTATTCCCAGCAAACTAGACAACAAAAGTTTTTATGCACGTTGTGGATGATGGTTAAAAATTATTTATTCAGAAGAGCTTACAGTTGCATTGTAATATAAAGAACAAGACATGCATATATGTATTTATATTTTTATAACAATAAACACAAAAAGAGAAACTAAACGTTATTTACCGTTTGATAAGTCTTAAAGCAGGGCGTCATACAAAGTCCCACATCGCATTCAGGGCAAACCTGTGACAATTATAACTTCTGCGAAATGTTGATAAGTCTAAATGGGTTTGGAAAAGTTGAAAGTCTTTCTCTTGACACACCTTTCTCTTTGTAGCAAACCCTAATCAGTTGCATTATCAAACTTACTCGAAATTGTAGATGCGTTCCTAGCCCTCCGCTTTTCATGTATGGCATAAAAGCATGTTGACGAAGGTGAAATATTATTTTTTTGGAATACCTTTTTCTACGCTTCCTGGTTACAGGGTAATCAGCAAGATGTTGGTCGACTCAGTCGACGCAACCCATAGTATTGTTGTAGTCTTAAACAACTACGCCGTTTTTCTTTTACTTCATTACTATTAACTTTCCTTTTTAACCCTTCGTTAGTCGCTAGGAAAAACTGAGCATCAAGACTCGCTACGGTGTCTAAGACCGACAATTAAAAAAAATACATTTAGCTATCAAATTTATACAATAATGAAACTATTTTATTGAAAAAAAAAAAGATACAAAATAAAAAATACTAGTATAACAATATATTGTTAATATTGTTCTGAAGCTATTTTCTTGTGGAATTTTAAAGTAATTACTATTTAAATGAGAATAAGTCACAATTAAAGGTTAAAGTAAGTTTATTGACTTTTCAATCTCCACTTCAGGAATCATTCTCAAAATACAAACATTAGTTTGTACTACGTACTACGTAATTTTCTTGTCTTGATCTAACATTTCTCGGTGAAACAGCCTTTTTTCATTTTTTCATCTAGTAACTCCATCTTTTTCAATAAACGCTAAGGTATTACTTCCACGTTTTTTTTTCTTATCTGTCACATTCTAATTATTTGCATGGTCGGTAGGAACCATTTCCCATACTTCCACCAAGCATTTTGGTTCGGCTTTAAAGGACATATAAATAAGAATTGACAAAAACTTACCGATAAAATGCAATAATAAGATGGTAATATTTACCTGATCTGCAAGTTATGCCAACAAGTAATAGCTACACTGTTAGTCAGTACGAAGTCTGGCACCGAAAATAACTATAAAACTCGCATAACTCTACCCAGGCAGGTAAAAATGTACGCTAACACGAGTTTCGTTAATAGGGAGAGGTATAGAAAGTGGCGATAGAAAAATAACAGTTATTTGTTAATCCCGAATAAATAATGAATAAATAATTCTGTCGTCGGTATGTGAGGCCGATAGCGACTAACGAAGGGTTAAACGCAATTACTTTATTTTTCTTGAGTTTGTTGTTTATTTCTGCTGGTAGACCCCTCCTTTGCATTCTAGTAGTATCGTACGTACCTCTGCAAACTGCTAATGAAAGGTGAGTAAGTTCAGGGAATGAATAAAGGTTGTCGATAGTCAAAGAGTAACCTTTTGACAGTAGAAATTTCATTAGTATCATAAAAATACGTGTTGATACTGGAAGATCTTTATACTGTTTGTCTAAATTTGTATACTTTCCCATATAAATTATGTTATACCAAATATATTCGGAGAAAGATTCACATAGCATGTAGTCCTATTTATACCTAATCGTGTCCTGTTGTTTGAAATGTATTGAATCCATCTGAGTCTGCCTCTGTTAAAAAGTAAGCTCTCGTCAATTGTTACATCCCTTTCCAAATCATATAAAGATTTGTACTTAGTATTGAGGTATTCATAAACTTCCCAGATATTATTCAGTTTCGGACTTGGGTGAGTATTTTTGTCGAAAGATTCAGTATTAGAAAAATGCAGGTATTGCTTTATTTAAAGAACCTTTTATATCTCATATTTTTACGAAAAAAAAAAGGGCATTTTAATTTAATATTATAATTACTAGAGTTGCAAAAAATATTAAAATTTAATCCCTATTCGTTAGTGTTCATTTGTTCTCTTTTATAACTCTGTGAAAGCCTGATTGCCTTTTCTGATTAGCAAAACGATTTGTTTCTTAAACAGTTTTGTCCACTAGTCCATCAACAAAGGACACATTAAAAAACTCAAACTCAAAACCTTATTTTCAACATCCCGTTTATAGCAATGACACTACGGTTTTCCAGTAAAAGAAAACCTCGAAGGAGCCAGGCCTGGCCTGTCTACTCCACTCTATCCCATTGCCTTACTGCTTAAAGAAAACCGGTTGCTTATAAGTCCCTTTTTTCCTCGCATTGTTTTACTGACACCATTTAACCTTGCAACAACTTTTTCTTTGTGCAACCTGGACTTCTAGCAACTACTTTGTCTAAATTCGCTTAAATTCCGAAAGTGTTACTCAAGTTGGTTGTTTAAGATACAACAGCTGCAAGACGAATTATCTCGGGATAATTTCTTAATAGGTTACCAAAATATACCAAATAATAATACCAAAATATCGTTAAAGCGGTGATTATTTCTGATCCTCTAAGTTCAGTAACTTTAATTCAACGAATATATCCTGGACATCCAATTGAACAATTGATCAAATTAGAACTTTACTTATATCAAGAACTTGACATAAGTTTTTGATATAAGTAAAGACATGGATTATTTCCCAAGTGGGTATTTCAGGAAATAAAGAGGCAGGCTTAACCCGGGGTTAGAACGTTGATTGAGGTCTCGTAGTTGTTGACTTACTTTAGAAGTAAACGCAGGCATCGTTGTTTTGATCCAAACATCGTTTGGTTTAGATATTATACACTCCACCACACAGATAAGTTAATATATTTCTGGTAGTATTGTTTGAATTCGACAGTCGCATTTTTATGTAATTTCAGTTACAATTACTGATTTTGTTCGATTGTGTAATTGCATACATAAATCAACTAATTATTTGTGGTTTTGTTCTAGACTGTGTATTACGGCTTATGAGAACGGGAGTAGGTGAGGGTTTAAGCTTTACGAGACGATTCACAAGACTATGATCTAGTAATAGTAGATAAACTACTCCGACAATGAAGACAACAGTAGCCACAAAACTGACAGTGACGAAAATGCTATTGATTTACAAATATCTATCTAATTAGCCTTTTCGGTCAATCTTTGGACATAGGCCTCCCCAATCCTTTTCCATTCTTCTCTGTCTGTCGCTACATTCATCCACCTAGAGCCCACGTGCTTCTTGATATCATCTGCCCATCTCATTTCAGGCCTTCCTCTGCTTCGTTTATATTCCCACGGTCTCCAACTTATAAGAATTTTGTTCCATCGGTCTTTCTTTTTTCTTATATTGTGTGCCTATTGTTTACAACCGTTGGTAGTTAATCCAGAAATCGAAAGTAAACTTTTGGGGCAAGAACAGGAGAGTCAAAAGACATATTACGTATGTAAAGATGAAACTAAATGGTCTTCTACGTGCTTTCCTAGAAACGTTAAAACCCGCTTAGTCAATATCATTACGACTTTACCAGGTGTAAAACGAAATGCAAAAATAGCAAAAACTTCCATGAAGTATTTTAATTTTTCTTTTCTACACTTAGTATGGTGAATGATGTCGTAACTGGGACTAATATAAAAATAAGAAGAAAGCAAACTTCCTACGATGAAAATCATTAGTGTGCAGGTCGCGAAATTAATGCAACTGAAATAAGATAATTGTTTGGACTCTTTTACTTTGCTGGGATGTACAAGTCTGCTAGAAATAATTTAGAAGAATCTTTGGTCTATAGATGGAAATAGAATAACCTTGGCGTTTATACAAAAAGTATGGCCCTTCATAAAAGGTAAGAGAGTTAATAGACCTGAAACACATCGAAACAAATGCATGGATTAATGATTTAAAGAAATTGTATTTAGAGGAACAACAAATGACTTTGGAACCAAAAATATTAGAGATTACCATAAGCAAATTAGTTTACATAAAAAAGCAAAAAATACAAAAATTACTTTAAAAACTAAAAAAAAAAACATAGGAAAAAAGGTTAAGATAGGATACAAAATGAATAGCTGAAGTATGGTGCGACCATGATGGATCAACTGGCAACATTAATTTTTTACTATAACTTAACAAAATTAGATTTTAAAACACAACAAAATACCAGAAAAATGGAGAACCGATGGCCTAAACCTATTATCCAAAAGGGCGACAAGAATCAACCAGAAAACTATAGAGGTATTAATTTGCTAAATACTATCTTTAAACTTACAACTAAAATTTTGCAAGAACGAATGACTCAGCTCACAGGGCAACAGAATTTCGTATTGTAAGGTCATGTACAGATACAATATTCATGATAAAGTAGATTACAGATAAAGTACTCGATTGCAATATAACCACACTCTTATGTTTTATCGACTTAAAGAAACCATTGACAGACTAGCACTAAGAAGTAATATATTTTTTGTACAATAAAGCGTTTTCGCTTAATATAATAAAAAAAATAGGAAAATCCATCAAAGAAACAAGACGGAAACCAAAATAGATAGAAAACTTACCAAGCCTATAAATTCAGGTAATAGAATAAAACAGGAGCATTCACTAAGCCCTATGCTGTTGCACTCTATTCAAGTATGAAGTTATAAAGATCTTTAACAAAGAAAGATGATTCAAAAGTAGGAACAATGAAATAAAAAACTTCTGTTAAGCAGACGATGCAAAATACTTCTTTTTCTTCTTCTTCTTCGTCTTTATAAGAAATTCTGCTTATTCATTGGCAGATTAATACCTCTATGAAAGGTTTCACTCCATATTTTGCTCAATCGTTTGATACTTCTTTTGCCGATTGGTAACTTATCTCTAGCAATTTTAATGACACTGGTCTTTACCATTCTGCTTATATGGTTATTACATTCTTCTTTTCTATTTTGTGTCCATTCATTTATACACTGTAATTTACATTTTCTTTTAATGTTTTCAATTCTCTTTCGATCTTTTAGCGTATTTCCTGTAATTATTCTCAGTACTTTCATCTCTACCATTTTCAGTAGCCTTTGCATTGTGCTTATGTCAGGTCTTTTTTCTGAGTAATGTGTCGTTATTAGCCTTGCACTGGCTTTATACGTTTTTTGACTTATTCTCAGTATTAATTTGTCTGTATCGCCATATAGTGTTTTTAAGGCATACTACCAGTCTATTTGCTTTCTGTATTTGATCTCTAATTTCTTTTTCTGGACAGTGTAATTACCATGTACCTATTTTCTTTCCAACTCCGTATTTTGAGTAGAGTCTTTTAAAGTGTCACATATCTCTTCTTGATGTTGTATGTATTGTTTGGTCGTATGTTTATCGATGTCAGACTCATCACACATTTACGTCTTGTTTAGCCACAAGACTTCTTTAATTGCAAGCAAGCAAGCAATTTGATTGAACCCAGCCTATGAGAATTGTTCACCCAGGTAGTACGTTCGGGTGTAACAATTCATTGGAGCAAGGTGTTTTAACTCGAGTTAAAAACAGGAATCACCCCACCGTGCTCCAATGCTCTAGACCATCCCTTTCCCCCCTGTAGCAATCTGATTCGCTATATAGGCACAACAATCAGCCAAGTGCTCATCATGTGGAGGTTCTGGGTAATAGAACCCCAACATGGTTTCCTAACCGTATGCAAAAAACTCAGGACAGCGCATCTCCGCTTTATTCCTGTTTATCTTAATGTAGCTTATCCGCGAACTAAAATTGCTCACTTCTGCCTCAAGTCTCCGCTCTCTGTCCCGGCTCAGTTCGGCGACTTGGTGCTCAAGGGGGTTGGGCCCTACGTGCCCGGGTTTTGTGGTTTTTGTTAATTTTTTTGGTGGCCGAAGTCGGTTTTTGTTAGTATTTTTTTGATTTTTTTGGTGGCCGAAGCCGTTTTTTGTGTTTTTTGTAGTTTTTTTTTGTAGGTGACCTGCGAACAGAAGAATCATAATTAGTATATAGTCTATATTCTAATAAAGAAAATATAAAATATTATACAATACCACAATACAGACTGTATCCTTGTATGAGCAGCTGGGGCCACTGTGTATGAGGCGATTTGCGATATTCTGGGTGGTTTGAGCTACGAACTATCTTCCTTGTGTGTGTGGTATGATTTTGGAGTTTTTTCCTCACTCTGGGCTTTTTGTAGAATTCTGTCCATCTTGGGGGGTACTTCTTTAATTCCTACAGTCGTTCGCTTTATATAGCTGCTCCAGACCCCACCTCGTCGTCTCGTCGTGGAAATGGATTCGTCTTTATTCAGCACATCGTTACAGGCGGAAATAAGAGTAGCAGAAGTATCGGTTGACCGCGCAAGAGATATAGTGACAATGTTCTGTAGAGGAAACAATTTTCCAATGACAAAGCAAAATCTCTTAAATAAAGAAATAAAAAAGAAAGAGAAGACCTATTACAAGCTAGTACGGTGTTCCAGAATTCAGTAATGGAAATCAATAATAAATCGAGCACATCAATAGGCCGCATTACGACCAGTCTAAAAAAGCGGGCTTTAAAAAAAATTGATCGTAACATACACATAAGCGCAGAAATGATATGACTAACAGCATTTTTTAAAGAAAACGTATAATAGCTATTTCAGTTTCAAATTAAAAAAAAAAGAAATATTAAGTGCCATGTTTGGCCAGTACTGAACGCTAAAATTACTAACGATGAACCGAGTTGAAACGTTAGAAAGAAGGATATATTGGACAGCACACATAACTATTTTCAGGAGTTTAGGAAAATATTTTATTTAGTTTATATATGAGAAGCCCATGAAACCTTTGCTATGGTAATGGCAAAGTCCTGTAATTCTTATGTAGCACAAAAAAGGTAAAGAAGAATAATATTCATATTCTTGTTTATAATTATAGAAACATATATAGTTAGTTGGTATGGCATATATTTTTCGATACAGCACGATATTTCGGTATAAAAATATTTGGATAGTGAACAAAAAAAATTGCATCTACTATCTGGTTTAATCAATCATCATGGTCTTTTATTAATTACGGAATCGACAGAAAACTGTAATCAGCAATTTTCCGATTTACGGTAGGGAAATAATTGAAAATAGAAATCGCTATACAAAATAGCTGTCGAACTAAATTTGATGGCGAAATTTATTATTTCCGGATTTGGGGTTGGTATGATAAAATTTCAAATTTATGCCTTTTAATTGTGGAATAAAAACTGATTTAATTAATGAATTTTTCATGCTCTTTTAAACAAACATATACGTTATTCGGTAGCGATTGCGAATAACAAATTATAATATTACATGAATATATTAAACGCTTTGTAGAATATATTATCATCATTGTGTAAAATTCAAATTCAGTGTTCCAAAAATGTGCAACATTGATACATTTTAATAACACATCAAAATCTGTTTTAACGACGTTGAAGGCATTATTAGTATTTGGTCGTAAAAATCTAGACATAGCGACCACTGTTGTTTCAAGTTACACATTAAGAAGCAAAAATATTATTGTTAACCGCACGAAACATGCATTAAGCTAAGTAGTTCCTACCTGTTGGTAAAAGAAACGCTTTCAGTAAATTATAATTAAGCGACAATTGTAGCATTCACAAATAGAAGAAAATTATAACTCAACTATTGACCGTAAATAAATTATTAGCATTATTTAGTGTGGTTAAGTTTCTCAGAATTTTATCAATATCACCCTCTAAAGCAACAAGCGTTCTGTAGCTGCGCCATATGATTTTTGATAAAACATGAAATCTGAACCATACATGATTTATTGGTTGTGTATAATGGTTTTCCCGTTCACCATTATAAATGCTGCAATGCCTTGATGAAACGAAGCAATGCAGCAAAAGACCAGAACAGACTTAAAAAAAAAAGACATAACTAGTTTTCAAGGGAATCACAGGTGCAATGAATACATATCCCACTACCGTAGAGGTAAATATAAACCTTCTCATATTACCTAAAGAGTCAAGCAGAATTACTTTGAAAAATGCTTTGACCCTAATATAGGCTAGCGTCTCATGACTAGCGACCTAAAATAAAATCACTCAAATCACAGGTGATGGGTTAAAACAACTGTTTGGTATTCAAGGATGGTTCAAAAACTATTTAAGTTTGATAAAAAACTATTTTTTTATTGCAGTCAAACTACACTTAAGGTTAAGAAGTATCCAGAAACAAAAAACTTGCATCAGGTATTGCAATTAAAAAGTTTGGTGAGGTTTATACTATAACACAGTTAAGAAAAGCCACTTGTAATGAAGGGTGGGACTATGATAGAATTAACACAGCTGTTTTGTGGAAAAGGTAAGAGGTCGCTGGTTAAATGACTTAATAATAATAATATTATATATTATAATGAAATATTAATAACAAAAATGCAATATTTTAACTGTAAATAGATTGGCGAAAAAAAGCAACTTACAAATGTGAATAAATTAGAAAAATTTACTATACTCTATTCCACGAATATACGACTGTTTTAAATTCGCTTTAAGGTGTCGATTTAAATGGCCCAATGTACTGAATTGTACAATAGTAAATTCTCCCCATTTTTGAAATACTGTTATGACATATATAAACGTTAGAATTAAATATGAAGTCATGATATAAATATAAAGTTAATAGTTTATAAAACAGTTGTAATTCATATTTTGAAGTATATAATTGCTATCATGGAGTTTATTGTTTCATTTCAATTATTTCATTGTAAACAAGTTGGTTTTTGAATTATGTGATTTAAACGAAATGTAACAATACTTAAGTGATCAAATAATCTAAATTTTTTAGTCAAATATTCAATTAATATTAAAAAATCAAAAAACTTACTTATTCACTTATTCTCTTAATCTTCTAAAACTATCATCAACGATCAGATTCACAGCCATAATCAGTCGGCGATATATGAACCTGTATATAAATTTTCGTTACTTTTTAATATCTGTAACGACTCGGTAATTTAACTGTCAATAGCCGGTATGTTATACCCGTTACTTTCGGAACTTTTAAGAGTACATAAACTCAAAGAAAACAAATATTTAAAACAAACAAAGTGAAATATTAGATCCTTTTTCTGGTTTGTGAACCATTGTTTTGATAATTTCTTTTCATTTATATTAAAAATAGTATATTTCTTTTTATTACAGTTATAATACCTAATAAAGTAATAAAATGTGTTATATCAATGAAACCCGTCACGCCTCGTTGGTGTTTACATTTCACGGAAAGCTTACCCAAATGTCTGATGAACACATTTGGCTTTATAGACGTCATTGTATTTATTTGTAGATTTTAACTGAAATAATTTTAGTTTAGATGTCATACTAGTAGACCCTTTTTATTGGAATACTGATTAGACCAATTGACCTTCATACTTCTACTTGCACAGTAAAATATTCGTTGTCGCAGTAAACCAAAACGGTCGTATATTCGTGGAATACCCTATAGCTTTACTCATTACTGTTAACTGTTCAAATAATTGACTTACCTTTTGAAATATTAATGTATTCGTAGCCAGTGGATTAGCGTGGATACCACGTCACAACGTTAAGGGACGCCCAGCGCCGAGGCTCGATCGGACGAGAACCGATACACTCAATGTTTTCAGTACGCTGTCTCGTTATGAAGTGTCTTTATAAAATGGTCAGAAAGAACCCTCTGGCTGTTCTTATGGTGATCAATGGTTCCCATATGGAGCAAGTGCATCCCATAAATCAACGCTATTGTTATGCGCTTTTGAATGGTGACATAATTTCCAAATAACAGAAGAAAGTCAATATCTTTACAAACTTACAACCCGACATGTGCTAAAGCCAGTTTGACAATGAGATTTTACGAAATAACAGGAAGCAATATATTTTAAAGCAAATAAGTTAGAATACATAATTAAATTAGATCATAATTAGATCTAATACTTATTGTTGCACACTTCACTGTTGTTTCTAGGTTCACTACCTGAATTTAAACTGAAATTTATATATTTGTCACTATAACACAAGTTAAAAGGCTTGATACGTTTGAGCCTGCGGACTAGGTCTTGATTATCTGACAGTTCTAGCACTTCCCTGTTTGTATGGTTGTTAAGTTGTTTTTTATGACCCTTGGTAATGTCCTTTATTTATTCTTTTACTGCTACTATACAAAGTTCCCGATGTTGTTCTTTGTTGCAAATATACCACGGAGAGTGACTATGTTTTTGAGTAATTGGTTTTGGACGCTTTAAAGGCAAGCATATTTACTTGTTAACTATAGGACCATACTCGTTTTAACATTTGTTTATAAACTAATACCGTGTTCTTAATTGTAAGTTGTGAGCTTCTACCTAATAAACAATATAATTTTTTGAATTTCAGTTTTAGTTGTTCAGTTTTCTTACTGATATGTTCCTGTCACTTTAGTTTGCTATTCAAATATAGCCCTAGGTATTTACCTGTTTTCTGATACGGGGAAATTTTATTGTTTAGTCTAATTGGGTAATTCTTTATTTTTTTGTAAGTTAAATCAATATAGGCAGATCTTCCTTTATTAATTTTTATGCGGTATTTAATATTCCAAGTGTTCATTTTGTTCACTGCATTTTGAAAGTGTCTAGTTGTTTTCTCGGATGGTTAACCGACTGCTAGTATTGCTGTATCATCTACAAATGTGACCAGTTTAATATAGTCTGTAACAGAAATCTCACAGGTATGCGCAGGTCACAATATAGTATGGGCCCCAGATCGCTGTCCTGCGGCATTCCTGCTTTAATTGCTATTTAAATGAGGATAAGCCACAATTAAAGGTTAAAATACGTTTATTGACGTTTCAATTTCCACTTCAGAAATCGTTCTCAAAATAAAAAATTATTTTGCCACAAGAAAATGTCACAAGAAAATAGCTTCAGAGCAATGCTTTAATTGGTCATAATTCTAAATATTCGCCTTTCTGTTTTAATCTAAAAGTTCTGTCTTCCAAATAGGACTGTATAAATGAACATATTGCAGAAAACCAGAAATAATTATGTATTATAATAAAACTAAAGCAGGAGTTGATACTCCACTTCATGGTTTTCTTCCAGTTTCATTTTTAATTTTTAATTTTTTAATCCTAGAATGGTACCGTCCACTATACAAATGTTAATTTCTTATTTAGATATCAATCTGTTGCCGACCAGGCCTTTCACGGTCCCTCAGACTCTTCAATGGGTATGTAAACTTCCAAATTTTAATATTAAATTATCCCAATAATAAGAATAAAATATCACCTTCCATTATCAAACAAAGATTCTATGAAATACTAAATCAATGCAACTTCGATAAGATCTTTTACTCAAACGCATCTAAGAGAGCAGAAGGTGTTGGCTGTAATATTACAACGACTACAACCACCATCAACTTGTTTCGAATCTCCAGCAATTGCAGTTATTATACTGCTGAACTATATGGAATACTACAAACGGTGAAAACTCCACTTAACAATGACAAAACTATAGCAATCTGTACGAACTCTCTGTTCTGTATGCAGTTCATAAGAAACGTACATTCTATCCATCCAATTGTTTAAGAATTCTAGAGTATATGTAATCGTCTTTAAACTAATGGAATTACAGTAACAATATTGTGGGTCCCATCACACATTGGTATTCCAGTTAACGAAAAAGCCAATCAAGCAGCAAAACAAGCATGTTATCCTAAGGGAGAGCGCCCACCAAAGTGGCGTGGCAGTGGCAAGTAGCAAGTAGCACGCGTCTAGCATAATGTAACCAATCCTAACGAATGATTAGAATGAATGACGTTACTGTCATTTTGGTGTAAACTGAATCATTCGTTTTCATTGGTTACATTATGCTAGACGCGTGCTGCTTGCTACTTGCCACTGCTACGCCACTTTGGTGGGCGCTCTCCCTAACGTAACAACATACATTTAAATATCATCAGATCTAAAAAGAAGACTCAAACATAAAATAATGGATTTTTGGAATGATGATTGGAAAAGAAGCAATACCAAGTTAGGCGTTCTACAACCAAACATCTTTTACGGCCAGCTCCTACCAATGAAAGGAAAGGACAAATCTACACGCCTTACACATGGACACCTAATCAATTCCAGTAATCAGATGTTTTGTCAGTACTGCAATAGAACGACTTTCGTAACACATGTACTTTTTGACCGTCAGTATTACCTAGCAACCAAAAGAAAATACAATCTTGGTAACAACGTAAAAGACATAGCTATCTCAAACAGCAGCAACTATGAAAATGTATTAAACTTCTTAAAAAATACAAAGTTATACAATTTAATTTAAAACAAAATGTATTGTAACTAATTTGTTTCCAATGTAAAGTATTAACCATGTAAACATCAATGTAAATTGTACCTGTGTCAATGACCATTAGCTGTCGAGAAAAAATTTTCGAAATAAAAAAAAATATTTGTTTTGTTTTTATCAAATTTTATCATCGAAATAAATGAGAACAAATTTTACACTTCAAAAAATATTTTTAGATGTTCAGGAAAAATTTATATAAGATTGGAAAGACGTTTCAATGAATGCAAATCCAAAACACACGGCTCATGTGCAAATGTGTTCCTATTTCCAGAAATCCACTTCCAATAGCTTCCAGGGGACACAACGGCCTACAATAAAACCCCGCTTTTCTCTTTTTCTTAACAGATTACCCCGAAACCATTCTATAAGCAATAACTCTTCATGAAAGGAGGAAACAAAGCCCGGCACGAACACAACACCATTCGCAACATGACAAAAATGAAATTTGACAAAAAACCTTTTGGTGCGGTCTTGGGGGACGAGGAGGTTCCAACTTCTACAAGAAGTTATGTAACGTTTTGTGCCACCCCTGGGAAAGATATAATAAAGACGTGACGCGAAATAGTTGCCTGGCCCGTTTATGGGAAAGAATGGCCACGGAACAGTCTACAGGTTTGCGGCTCGAGCATCTCTGGGGGTCGCATAATGTTTTTCGTACATACTTTTGAATCGGGGATGTATGTTATCGTCGGGGAAGTTTAGCACTGCTCGATTGTTTTCTCTGTGTTTTCAGTTCGCAAGTTTTTGGTCTTTTTCTCGAAGGCAAGTGTTACTACTTGTTTTATATATAAAAAATATATAAACACGTATAAAGAGTGCCGCACAAGTGTACTGCATTTTGTCAAAATATAAAAATTATATTAATGTAAATGAAATTAAAATAAATTCTGATGAATTTTTATATAATTAGGTATAGGACATAAATCAATAAACTTTTTTATTAAGTGTTTTTCTAAAGCTATTTTCCTGTGGCATCTTAATGCAATTACTAGTTTTACTCGGAATAATCCACAATTTAAGTTTAAAATAAGATTATTTTTGACATTTTGATTGATATTCCGTGATTGACTTTTATGGAGAAAGGTTGTATTATAAAGTTCTGTACAAAAGTGAATTAAAATTCAAAATGCATGTGGAAAAAAAAAGACAAAACTTATTAGAGGTAACTAACTTCCTATCCTTAATTTAACTTTAACCTAATTTAACTTTAATTTAGTTTTTAGTTGTATATAAGTAATTTTTTATTATACACAATGAATTAAAAAAAAACAAAGTTTAAAGAGGCTTAATAATGGGGGATAGCACAGAGGGGCTTGGCCCCCCTAGTGTTGAGATGGCAATAAGTAACATAGATGATTCAGATTTAGAATGCAATATAAAATTAGACAAAATATTGGTTGAAAATAATGATAATTCGGAGACCACTAATCAACGTGACAGTATAAAAGACAAAAAACAGTATTTTTATCAGTATACCAGCACTGGCCCATTTGAGGTCTATATGGAATCAAAAAACAATAACGTCGGAAATTATAGTTTTTTAAAGATATCTAAATGTATACATGATAAAAAAACTGAGAAAGTACAAAAAAAAATAATAAAAAAGGTAAAAGCCGAATTAGCGTTGTTTTTAAGAGATAGGAATGTTTATAGGAATAAATTCGTTTCAAATATAGACATTAAAAATGATGGATAAGAACTCTTTATTCATGCTTATAAAGTAACTTGTAGGGGTGTAGTACACCATCTTGATACATTTATCCCTGATATTAAATAAATTGGTTTTTTGGGCACATCCTCAGTAAATATTAAAATTTTGTAGGTAAAAGGTTTTAAAAGAAAATCTAAATACGATTCAGGCAAATATATAAATACAGAGGCAGTTGCGTTTACCTTTCAGGAAAACAAATTCCAAAAGAGGTTTCTATATATGGGATTCCCTTTAGGGTAAAACCATATTTGATTTTGGTGGTTCAATGCTATCATTGTTTTCGTTTTGGTTATACAAAAAATCACTGCAGAGAAAATAAAAAAAAAAATTTTATTTTCTTTAATAAAAAGAAAAAATTTTGCTGATAAAGCACATGAAGGTGAATGTGTGATGAAATGTTTTCGTCGTAATAGTAATTTTCATGTAAATACTTTTAAAGAGTGTCCTGAATATGTTAGACAACAGAATATTACAGCTGTTCTGTCTTGAGATAACCTCTCTTATTTTGAGGCAAGTGAAAGGTACCCATATGTCTTCAATAAAAAGTTATCAAAAGGAAATACATTTAGAATAAGCTAGGAGGAATTGCCACTTCTATCAAATCAGGTTAATATACTAGACAGCATTCCAATTAGTGAGCGTTGGATAGAAAATATTCCAAGTAACCCAGAACAGTGGGTAAGCAACAAAACAGAAAATAGCGGGAACAAAAACAAAAGAAAAATAAACAAGTCAAATAAAACTTATAACAGATAGCTCCATAATTAGAACTTATTATCTCCAAATGAAAGATTTGAGGGACCCTTCTATGCTAGTTCTAAAATTTCTATCCCTAGATGTTCACGTACAGAACAACTAAAGAGGGAAACTGAAAAACTATTGAATGAAATATCAAAAAAGCTAAACTGGAGATATAAGGAAGACTTAATCACCTACTTCAACAAGCTAATTATACATGAAACATCAACAAATTGAACAGTATTAGATCTAGATGGATCCCAAGAATCCATACATTCTACAATGGAACATAAAAAATTTCAACAGTAATTATAATAGTTTAAATATTTTTATACACGATTTTAACCCTAAAGTAATATTATTAAATGAAACACGGTTAAATATAAATTATCATTTTTATTTAAGAGGGTATAAAATTCATCGATTGGATATATTAGATGGTTATGGTGGTATTGCTACTACTGCTGTCAATAATAGTAAGGATTATAAAATAGTATATACTTATAACAATAATAAAAGGAACATTAAAATTTTAGCAGTTAAAATATATGATTGGGATATTACAATCATTAATAATTAAATTCATCCTGGGGCAAAAATAGATTTAAATGGATGGGCTGGGTGAAAAGATAAAATCAGAGGCAATAAAATTATAATGGGTGATCTGAATGCACATAATGCACTTTGAGGAAATCAGGTGGTAACTATTAATGCTATTGGAAGAATAATTGCTGACTCTTCAGATGATTTAGATCTAGTTTGTTGCAATGATGGAAGATCCACACGGATTACACTCCCAGGTCGGAATGCTTCCGCAGTAGATCTAACACTAATCTCCTCAGAAATAGCTAACAGGTGTCAATGGGATGCATTAGAGGACTCGGGTGGTAGTGATCATTTTTTAATGATATGTAAAATCCAGACACAAATTCAACATACATCTTTTTAAAAAAGGTACAAAAGAAAGAATAAAAATGCCAATTGGGAAAAATACCGTTAAAAAATATAAGAACTAATGAAAAGTGGGTGTAAAGAATTTAGCACCTTTACAAAAATTATGGAGAAGGTGAGTGATGAAGAAATACATTTTTTTGAAACAAAAAAACTCACAGTAAAAAAGAAAAGTCTTCCGTGGTGGGACAAGGAATGCTCAAATTTAATTAAAATGAGGAAAGAGAAAAAATCAATTAAAAAATATAAAGAAGATGCAAGTACAGATAATTTTATCGAAATCAAAAAAAATTTTGCCTATAGTAAAAAAATATTTAAACATAAAAAAAGGAATAAATTTATATGCTTTTGTAATGGACTAAACAGGGACACTCCTCTAGCAGAAATATGGCGAACTGTTAAACAGTTCTCCACATATCAAAATGCAATCATTCCTGCCAAACTTCCCAGCAAATACATAGCTTTGGATATATTAGTTAAATTGAGAATTGATATAACATATTGAAAATTTACTGTTATCCAATATATATATGAATTGATATAACAGATCCAACGAAATAAGTACAATGATTTGAAAATTTGCAAGAGGAATATAAGAAGTCTTTATCAACCTGGATCTACACCGCTACTCATTCAAGAAATTCATAAAGTCAAAGCAGACGTTGTCTCAGAAATCCTGAAAAAAAAATAAATTAAATATATACTACAGCGTAACAAATTTGACACCGGACACCCTACTCATCAGTAATTTGATACTGGTTTTATTGTGAGTAGTAGGATTAAATACAGCTTAATTACCTTTAAAACTATCGATTAAAGAATAGGTCGAATAAAACTTAAAGAAAAGTATGCTAATGTAGCATTACAACTATTTATTTACCAACCGAAGGGAAAGAGGATGATAAAAATGCATGTTTTGAGGTACTGGTCCAAAGGTATAATACCTCCCCAAAAAATAATGTTAAAATATTGGCAGGAGGTTTTAATGCCAAAGTCGAAAGAGAGATCAATATGAAAGAGTACATACAGGCAGACTCAAATAACAACCGACTAAAAGTCATAATAAAAAAGTCATAAGAAAACTTGTGAATCTTGTGATAATAAAGCAATAAACCAAATAGATCATATTATATTATATGTATGCATAGATTCAAGACACTGTTTTAATATTTTAGATGTAAGGTCTTTTAGAGGAGCAAATATAGATAGGGGTTACTACTTGGATAAAAAAAATATTGGGATCTAAAGGAACGCAAATTTTCAGTACACAGTAATGGAGAACTTTCTAGTATCAAGTCTCAAGACAATGGAACACCACAAGGATCTGTAATTAGCCCTACACTTTTTTAATAGCAATTAATGATGTTATAAAAATTCTCAAAAAATCTGCACAGGCTAGATTATATGCTGATGATATAATAATGTTTTCAAAGGAAAAAATTTTAACTCGATGGTCAAACTTTTACAAGAAGAACTAAATAAAATCAAAAGTTGGTCTAATAGGAGTGGTTTCTATTTTTCAGCTGACAAGACACAATATATTTTTTTCCGAAAAGCCTATTCACACTAACATACCTGCCTTAAAATTCGGCACAAAGTTTTTGAAACGAAGTACAGAGATAAAATATTTAGGCATAACATCCAACGAAAGTTTTGGAAACCACATATTAAAAAATTGGCGATATCATGTCAAAATGTTATGAATCTTCTTAAATGCCAACAAACAATGGGGTGCTGACGGTGATACATTATTACTGTTGTATAGACGCCTAATCCGATTAAAATTGGACTACGAATGCATTGAATATTCTTCGGCGTAGAAGTCAAATTACAAAATATTTGACATTATATACAAAAATGCATTATGCATAATCTCTGGGGCTTATAGAACCACTCCTATTGTAAGCCTCGAGTGGGAACTTGGAGCGCCATCATTACATGAACGACGAAAATTACTTAGTCAATCTTATGCTTTAAAACAATCATCACTACAACCTGACAACTCTTTTTTTACTCAGTCATCGTTATCAAATATCAATATAAGAACACATTTAACGTTTTAATGAAAAATCAAAATAATTTTAAACTCTATTGAAATTTTTAACTTCCCTCAACAAATTCAGCAAACGTAAACACGGCACCTCCCTGGTTAATACCTTTGCCTACTTTAAATTTGGAACTATCATCATATCATAAATCTTAAACTAATCCAAAAATAGTCATAAGCAACTTAAATAGAATACTTTCTTCTTTCCCTGAATATATTCAAGTTAACACAGATGCATCTTAAACAACTTCTGGTGTAGGATCGTCATTTTTTATAAGAGACAAATTTCCCACAGAATCCACTGTGAAAACTAAAAAAATGTATTCAATATACAGAGCTCTAAGTTATATACAAACAGTCAAATCAGATAAATTCCTTATTATTACTGACTCAATCACTTCTCTCTATATACTGTCAAATATGTACACCTGCAACCCGATCGCTAAATTAATTAAAAAACAAGATGCAGCAGCTGGAAAACAAAACATTAGTCTTCGTGTGGGTACCATCACATATAGGCATTAAAGGAAACGAACTAGCTGACAAAAATGCTCGAGAAATAGCAAATTCCCCAAATATCAGACCGATAATAAAACCATTAGCAGAAGATCTTAATCCGTATTTTAAACAAAAGCTGATATGTAAGTGGAGCAAATTTTGGGAAGAAAAATCCTCAAAGTTAAAAGAAATTAAACCCAATTTTGGACGATGAAGTTATACCGTCCCTAGCTGGTTCCTTCAGGTTTTATTAACCAGACTCCGATTAGGACACAGCAAACTCAATCATGAATATCTCATGAAGAAGGAACATCGTATGAAGGAAAATGTACGAGATTTGACGTGCCGTTAACAGTGAAACACGTATTAAGGGAGTGTCCCAAATATAGTACTGAAAGACTAACTAATAAAATTCCATCAGTTATAAATAAGAGATATTTTTAGTGAGTGTACCAGTGAAAATATTGTGAAATTTTGAAGAGACTGTTATATATCGAACCACATTTATAAGTATGTTATTTATTTGTTACTTATAATCATTATTGTCTACATTAAATCCATCCGCTAATAACCAATATGGTTATATTCTAAAACTAAATATACTATAGATTTATTATATAAAACAACTGTAGGATATAACATTAGTTGTACTCATTATGAAGCCGTGTATGTTGGTGAGACCGGGAGAAATCAATCAAATCGTATCATTTCCCACAAGCGTGATTGTAAATTAAAAAAACCAACTTGTACTCTGGCAGAACATAAAATCGACAACGACCATAATATTATAGATTTTGATTACATTAAAATTTTGTGTAATGAAGGTAATAAATTTAAAAGGACCTTTTTAGAAATGGTTTGTATTAGCAAGAGGGATAACATCCAACGAAAGTTTTGGAAACCACATATTAAAAAATTGGCGATATCATGTCAAAATGTTATGAATCTTCTTAAATGCCAACAAACAATGGGGTGCTGACGGTGATACATTATTACTGTTGTATAGACGCCTAATCCGATTAAAATTGGACTACGAATGCATTGAATATTCTTCGGCGTAGAAGTCAAATTACAAAATATTTGACATTATATACAAAAATGCATTATGCATAATCTCTGGGGCTTATAGAACCACTCCTATTGTAAGCCTCGAGTGGGAACTTGGAGCGCCATCATTACATGAACGACGAAAATTACTTAGTCAATCTTATGCTTTAAAACAATCATCACTACAACCTGACAACTCTTTTTTTACTCAGTCATCGTTATCAAATATCAATATAAGAACACATTTAACGTTTTAATGAAAAATCAAAATAATTTTAAACTCTATTGAAATTTTTGAACAAAAAATCAGAAATTTAAAATATAAGCCATTTATAAAACCAGTAAAATATCACATTTTTAATTTGATTTTCCATATTCTCTTCTTAGAGTGCCGTCTCCCTACGGAGGTTGGCAATCATAATGGCTATTTTTATTTTAGAACTTGCTGCTCTAAACAAATCAATCGATCTGCATTGGTACCGATCACGTAGATTCTTTAACCATGAGTTCTGCCTTCGGCCAACAGATCTTCTTCCTTGAATCTTTCCCTGTATTATCAGTCTCAAAATTTCATATTTTGGTCCCCTCATCACGTGGCCTAGGTATTCCAGTTTTCTGGTTTGTATAGTGGTGATTAGTTCTGTTTCTTTACCAACTCTCTCCAGTACTTCTTTATTTGTAATTATATCAGTCCATGATATTTTCAATACTCTGCGGTATAACCAGAGTTCGAAGGCCTCGATTCTTTTTAAATTACATTTTTTTAATGTCCAAGTCTCAGCTCCATATAATAGTATTGAAAATATATAACAGCGAATGGTACGTAGTCTGATCTCCAAATTTAGATTTTTGCACGTTAGGAGTGGCTTCATTCGTATAAATGCTGATCTGGCAATCTCTATTCGTCTGTTTATTTCTACAGTATGATCATTGGTTTCATTGATCAAAGTTCCCAAATACTGATATTTTTCTACTTGTTCTATTACGTTACCATTTATTGTTAATAGGTGATGTATATTTTGTGGCCTTTTTGTAATCAGCATGTACTTCGTTTTTTTAGCGTTTATAGTAATTCCCATCTCAGCACTATTGATACTCAAGCTTTCGATAAGATGTTGTAGATCCTCTATACTCGTTGCTATGATCACAGTGTCGTCTGCATATCTTAAATTATTAATTAATTTTCCGTTAACGGTGACTCCCGCTTCGATATTATTGAGCGTGTTTTGGAAAATTTCTTCAGAATATAAGTTAAACAAAAGTGGAGATAACACACATCCCTGTCTAACTCCTCTACAGATCCTCATTTCTTCTGAGTGTTGCCCACCAATTTGAACTACGGCACTTTGGTTCCAATATAATGTTTGCACTATATTTATGATTTTACTGTCAATGCGCTTGTTCATAAGTATTGATATTAGTTTTTCATGTCTTACTTTATCGAAAGCTTTTTCGTGGTCAACGAAGCACAAGTGTAGATCAACATTTACATCCCGACATCACTGAATTAATATGTTGATGGCAAATAGTCCTTCTCGAGTAACCATTCCATTTCGGAACCCGAACTGCGTCTCGCTAATATCCTCCTCTAGCCTTTCGTATATTCTCTTATGTATTATTTTGAGCAGAACTTTTAAAGTATGACTCATGAGGCTCAGTGTTCGATAATCAGAGCACTCTTTTGCTGCTTGTTTTTTAGGGATGGTTATAAATGCTGACTTTAGCCACTCCTGTGGTTTTATTCCCGTATCGTACACCGTGTTGAATAAATCTGGCCAATACTTCCAAGTTGTCCTCTTCCACTAGTTTTAAGAGTTCTACTGGTATTTCATCTAATCCAGCTGCCTTATTGTCTTTAGAGTTTTTGATAGCATATTTGATTTCATCTATCGTGATCTTGTGTATCTCTAAAGGATTTAATTCTTGTATTTTCTGCATTTCACCTCTTTTATCTTGGAAAAGTTCTCTAACGTACTCCTCCCATCGCCTTAACTTCTCTGGTAAATCTACTAGTAGTACTCCTTTTTTGTCTCTTATGTGTCCTTGCTGTCTATTTTGACCCATTCCAGTCACTTCTCTAATTTTTTTGTGCATATTTCTCATATCATATTTTGTTTCTAGTTCTTCTATCTCTTTACATTGCTTCATCAAATAGATTTCCTTAGCTGTTTTGATTTTTTCCTTAATTATTCGTTGTATTTCTTTATACTTCTGTAGATCTTTTCCTTTATATTTCCTTCTTTCTTCCATCAGTAATAGTATTTCTTCTGTCATCCAGTGTTTTTTAGCCTCTGATTTATGTTCTATTAAACTTTCTTGAGCTGGTTTCAGTAATGTGTTTTTTAGATTACACCACTTTTTATTTACATCCATAATTTGTTTGTTGTCAGTTAGTGTTTTTTGCATATTAACATTCACATTATTTTTTATTTCGTTTTTTATTTCTTCGTTTTGTAGCATTCTTACGTTAATTTTTGGTTGTTGTTTTCTGAGTTCAATTCTTTTTAATTTTATTTTCACGTCAGCCACTAGCGGATTGTGGTCTGAGTTAACATCTGCTCCAGAATAAGTTTTAACTGAGGTTATAGAGTTTTTATATCTGCTATTTACGAGTATAAAGTCTATCTGGTTTCTGACAATGTGGTTTTCTGTATGTGAAGGAGACGTCCATGTATATAGTCTTCTTTTAGGAAGCTGAAACCAGGTATTGGCAATTACCATATTCTTGTCTTGGCAGAATTCTATGAGCCTTTCTCCTCTCTCGTTTCTAGTTCCTAGTCCGAACTGTCCAACTATATTTTCAACTGTACCTACTCCAATTTTTGCATTAAAATCTCCTAAAATGTAAGTAATATCTCTAGATTTTTTTAACTTGATTGTATTGTGCAATTCTAAATAAAAGTTTTCGATCTCATCTTCGGTCTTATCAGCAGTGGGAGCGTAAACTTGGATCATATTAATATTACAGTTCCGTGCTTGAATTTTTAGCATTATTATTCTTTCTGAGACTTGAATCACACCTAACACTGATTTTTTAATAGTGTTGCTTATGATAAAAGCTACTCCGTATCGATGATCAGTTTTGTCTCCTCCAGCGTAATAAATATTGTGGTTATTTATTGATATCTCTCCATTTCCTGACCACTGTACATCGCTAACCCCAAGTATATCTATATTTAGCCTCTCCTTCTCTTTAATAACATTGTGTAGTTTTCCAGGCTGATACATACTTCTTACATTCCAGGTAGCTATTTTTATTTGAGAGGGTTGAGTATTTTTTTTGTGGTATTTTGTGCAAGGGTTTCGCATGTTGACGACCGAGGAGGCCTTGCGTTCTGATGGTTGTCCTCCCCTGTCGGATTTTGGTCTCCGATTACCATAATCAATAATGTTTCTTGCGCAAATAGTGCTAGCCATTATAATTTATACTAGAGATGTCATCAGGAACCTTTAATGCAGTGGTTTCTCGTTGCCTTCTGCATTCTGATGCCGTTGACCACTTTCTTGGTTCTTCCGCCTTCGAGACCAATTTCTCAGTCTCAGGACAACAGAGTGTCCTTCCACTTACTAGCTCATCCGCCCTAAGCCGTTGGCCAGTAAATGGTTGATTGCTTATCCCGGCAAACACTCGGACGTCAGAGCCTCGTTAGTTATCTAGCAGGATGTACCAGAAGACCATGATCTAGATCATCATACGAGCAGGTGAGGTTGACATTTGAATAGGAGTGGCTATTTGTTGCGCTTTACTATCCCATTACATCCCATATTTTCCATATACTTCACATTTTTTCTTGTATATGTAAATAATCTTCTTCTCTTCTTGTAGTGCCTATCCGTTTTGGATGTTGGCGACCATCATGGCAATCTGCACTTTGCACACTGCTCCTCTAAAAAAATTTGTGGTTGTTGTGTTGAACCACGTTTGTAGATTTTTCAGCCAGGAAATCCTTCGCCTTCCTGGTTCCCGTTTTCCTTCTACTTTTCCCTGCAAGATTAGTTGCAGCAGTCCATATCTTTCGCTGTTCCTCATGATGTGACCGAGGTATTCGATTTTGGCTGATTTTATTGTGGTTAACAGCTCTTTTTCTTTTTTTATTCTCAAGAGAACACCCTCATTAGTAACGTGGTTATTATACGATATCTTCAGGATGCGACGAGAAAGCCACATTTCAAAAGCCTCAATTTTCTTGCAGGTGGCGTCTGTGAGAGTCCATGACTCAACTCCGTACAACACTATAGGAAAGATGTAACATCGTAGTAACCTGATTTTTATGGGCACTGATAAATCATGACATTTGAATAACTTAGCCATTTTTTGAAATGCAGATCTTGCTTTCCCTATTCTACATTTGATTTCTATGGAATGGTCCCAATTTTCATTGCCGTTCGTACCAAGGTAGGTGTATGTTTTTACTCTTTCTATTTGTTGACCGTTTACACTGATTTGTCCAAATTGCTGTTCCTTCTTAGAGATCATCATGCATTTTGTTTTCTTAGTGTTTAGTGAAAATCCGTATCTCTGACTGACCTCTGTGATTCTGTTCATTAACTCCTGGGGGGTTTCAGAACTGTCAGCGAATACTACTGTGTCGTCTGTAAATAATAAATGTATTTGGTCAGATAGGCTTGCACAATTTCACGCCTAAACTCTAACTGTGTCAACTTGTTGCCGGATTTTTTATGTAGCAACCACGCATTTTTTATAGTCGCATCTAGCATCCAGGTAATCAAGCTCCAGTACCATTTTTTTGCCCTCATTCCTATTCTAAAGCGGTTTATATTTTCATTCATTAGGTCGGTGCCCCCCATTGCATTATTATATTTACCAATCAGGCATGGACTTTGAACCTGGATAATTTTCTTTTCAGCTTGTGAATATCTTTTTACGAGCGATTGTGGTTCCACCCCATAACATGTTGACGCTACACTTACGACGCTGTTATCCAACCATCTTACAACTATAATACCAGTTTCTCTCTCGAGAATCGACTCTACATCACCCCTTTTGCGTTTCTGCATATTAGCTTTCGATTCTATAGGGCAGTTTTTGGGAATGCGATTTTCCCGTATTGTTCCGGTAAGCAAGCAAGCAAGCAATTTGATTGAACCCAGCCTATGAGAACTGTTTACCCAGGTAGTACGATCGGGTGTAACAATTCATTGGAGCAAGGTGTTTTAATTCGTGTTTAAAAACAGGAATCACCCCACCGTGCTCCAATGCTCTAGACCATCCCTTTCCCCCCTATAGCAATCTGATTCGCTATAGAGGCACAACAATCAGCCAAGTGCTCTTCATGTGGAGGTCCTGGCTAATTGAACCCCAACATGGTTTCCTAACCATATGTGAAAACTCAGGACAGCGCATCTCCGCTTTATTCCTGTTTATCTTAATGTAGCTTATCCGCGAACTAAAATTGCTTACTTGGGCCTCAAGTCTCCGCTCTGAGTCCCGGCTCAGTTCGGCGACTTGGTGCTCAAGGGGGTTGGGCCCTACGTGCCCGGGTTTTGGGGTTTTTGTTAATTTTTTTGGTGGCCGAAGCCGGTTTTTGTTAGTGTTTTTTGATTTTTTTGGTGGCCGAAGCCGTTTTTTGTGTTTTTTGTGATTTTTTTTTGTAGGTCACCTGTGAACAGAAAAGTCATAATTAGTACATAGTCTACACTATAATAAAGAAAATATTTAAATATTATACATTACCACAATGTAGACTGTATCCTAGTGTGAGCAACAGGGCCCACTGTGAATGAGGCGATTTGCGATATTCTGGGTGATTTGAGCTACGAACTGTCTTCTTTATGTGTGTGTGTTTTGATTGGATTTTCTTCTCACTCTGGGCTTTTTGTAATATTTTGTCCCTATTGGGGGGTTTTTTATTTTTCCCTCTGGTTTTGCGTTAATCTAATATTTGTTGTTTTGGTCTTTTGTGCTTCCATCTGTGGAAAGCGTCATACCTCATTATCTCTCGTAAGATGTTATTGTTCCGGTAAGGCTATAGCCACGATCCTTTATATGTTTCAAAAGGTGGAGGCTCGTAAATAAATTGTCGCAGAAAAATTTGTAGGGTAATCTTGAGTTATCATTGGGCAGTTCATCGAGCATTGTGACGAATGGAGCCGCACATGCTCCAAAAACTTTATAATAATAATTATTTGCTTTAAGTTCGGTTCCTTGGTACATGTTGAAGCTTACAAGTTGCCCCCTTTTAGTGTTGAGGCACCAAACTTTGTATCCGAAACGAATCGGCTTTCCTTTTATGAACTGTTTACATGAGTGGGGTCCAAAGTATTTCACCATAGATTCGTCGTAATTTAGTTCGCCTTCAGGGACGTAATATTCTTTATATTTGTTCTGTAAATAGTAAACTAAGGGTCTGATCTTGTAATATTTGTCCCTTTCATCGATGGCTTCATTATTTGCAAGGTGGAAAAAACGCCAAATTGTAAGGAACCGCTCTCTTCGCATAGCGTTTATGACAATTGCATTACCCATATCGCCTTTCGTATCCCAGTAAAATTTTTTCCCGGGAGCCAATTATACCCCGATAGAATCAAAATGGCAAAGAAACACCTCATTTCTCCTGTGGAAATTTTGGGGTCGGGAAAGTTGTTCTGTAGTGCATAACTCGTGCATTGGTTGAGAATGTAACTAATTATATCCCCGTCGAAAAATAATTCGAAGATCTCGACAGGTGTCAACGTATTGAATGGTTCGTAGCTATATTCTGGGAAACTAGCGGCATTGTCGACCAAATCACCTGTTATCCAATTTAGGGACTCGTATTCAATTTTCTTCACTTGGGAGGTAGTTTGTGGGATGAAACTTCCACTGCTTTCCTGGGAAATATCCATCGCTTGAACTGCATCTTCTTCGATGTCGTCATCCTCCTTTTCTGCTTCTTCGTCATACATTTGCACCTCAACATTTGCTTCCAGCTGTTTTCTAGACAGATTGTCGATGAATCCTCCCCCATCCTCCTCGCCAGAATCTTCATCAGTGAGGTCTCCAATATTTGGGGGCTCAACATAAATATTTCCAACGTTGACGTCATCTTCGTAAACCATTTTCAAAGCTTCTTGTACAGAGAAACCCCGCCTGAAAAAACAAGATGCCTGTAGATACTAGCGTTGACATATATTATGGCAACGCGATGAATAAAAACAAAATATTGTAAAATATCGCTTTTTTCAAGGGTTGTCAAATATTCACAGAGGGAAAATGACCTTTCTATTAGAGCATAATTGTTACTTTAGCCACTTAGATGTAATAGTTATTTAGAAGTAATTGACAAATTGAGCTACTTACACAAATCTTATATCCATTTTTACAACTATCAAAAACGGTGACTATAAAATCTCACAAACAACAACGAATTAAGTTTTTGTTAGGTGTATATCTTCAAATCACTAATTTTCTGCAGACCGGCCCGTTCTTGGAAACAAAACAAACTAACATAACCTCAAAATAATAAGATTCGTACGTCAATATCAGTGTTGCCATATGGCAACTCCAGTCCTTCATGGGTTAAAATACAAACTGTAAGTTGGCATTTATGACGTTGAGGGTTATTTATAATTGTTATCTAATTTATTTATATTGTATCAAAATTGAATTAGTTTTGTTTAAATAATTTTTTTTTATCGAGTTTAATGCGTCGACAACTAATGGTCATTGGCATGGTACAGTGAAGTTTTAGTCAGGTACCTAGTGGTAGTATGTGTGTAGGTGTATAGTAATTGTCTTGATACTTAGCAAAGTCATAATTATTTAATTTGGTAAGTTACTATTTTTTGCAATTATTAGTATTTGTAATGATAAGAGACAAAATTTTAGATTTTAATTCAGTAACTGTAAGTTGCAGACTATATAATTGATTAACTATCAGTGTAGATAACAAAATTACATGCAACGCAACAATTTTTTGCATGCCTTGATTTTTTAAATGATTCTATAAATGTGTCAATTAAATGATAGAATAATAAAATACAAGCATCTATTATTTGTAGAAAGAGCTACATCCCATAACTCAAAATATGCATATTGTCTGTAATATTTTGCCTATCCTATTAGATATACAATATACTAATATTTGTTTTCATATCCTTACATTATCAAATAAACATAAAAAGAATTTTCTAACCTATTAAACCTTTAGAAAAATAGTATTAGATTGAACTCTCCTAATCATTTTTAAATCGAACAGAAAATGTTACGGTCTAACCTGACATGCAAAAACATCAAAACAACTTTTATATAAAAAACATCGACGGGCTCGTGCTAGTGCCCCGGTTAAGTCACGGAATGGGAGCTTCCTTTGACGTCCGAAGGGCGTCTAATTTACGACTTCTATGGAACTGGGGGGTGCGTGTGCCCTACTATGATTAGATATCGTCATGGGAAACACTGGAACAGTCACAGTCCTCCTAGGAGATGTGCAAATTAGCTGTTTGCTGCATAAATAGCGGCACACAATACGGATACAGCTACACGAAATATAATTTCGGAAATACTGCATCATTAGACGATATTGGTTGGATGATAACATCTTTCTATGTATCGGAATGCTCGAAGCAATCGGTTTTTTTGTTATTTAACGATTTGATTTGTGCTATTATCACAAATATAATTACTACATTTATTAATTGTTAAAGGAAAATAAAGATAAGTATTTGTAATTAACATGAATTGATACTTTATATAAATTTAAAAAAAATCATAATAGTGTTATTTATTATTTTTTTTGTTTATGTTGTTTTATAAAAAAAATAAAGTGAAGTATAAGTAAAGGTAAGAATCCCAGTAGTTGGCTATATACTACCATAGTTATGTACCATTGTACCATTGTACCATAGTTATCACAATATTTATATAATAAAAAGTATATTATCTTGTGCTAAATTTTGAAAAACTTGCGAAACTATACCGACAGCAACCCTCCAATCTTTACCATAGGATTGTTAGTCCTGCTGTCAAGTTTCCCTTACAAATCATACTATAGCATTTTTCATATAAAAAAGCTTGCACGTCACACGTCATTCAAGATTTACGTCGTCAGAACCCCACATCAGCGTTACCAACATCAAAATCGTTAGTAAGAGAGGAGTTTTTAAAATGTCAACTATTTGTCAAACTATTATATTAACAGTAAATACATTTAGTTTTAAGACTACTGCAATATATTAACCTAAGAGCGCCCCTGGGATCCACATAGGTATGGTATATTATTTTCAAGCCTCACACATCTTATCGTTTTTAAATGGAGGGGATATCAGTGTATTGGCTTGTTTCTAGGAAGTGTAAATTCTTGTTCATATTAAAACTATTTCAGTAGAGTGAACGTTTACGTTTAATTTCAATTGTTAAAATGGATGACCAAAGGATATTTTGGGGTAGGCTCTGAGTTACTTTAATTTTGTTTTATTACGTTACTAATAGCTGAGAGTTTATAAAAATATACAGTTTAATAAATTTATGTTTGTGCATTTTTTGTTGAACCTTTACCAAGTAATGTACTTACTGATGAAGAATCTGGAGACAAGGATGAAGGCGGAACTTTTCTACACTTATCTGACAAGCAACTTTTAGTACCAGCAGAGCTTGTTTTTACTACGGTCGCATTGGTGATAATTCAAATGAAGCTATTCAAAAACTTTCAACCATTTCTTTATGTATTTCTCATCAGTTTATACCTGGCCCCAGTAGCTCTTTTGTTACAAACGACAATACTTATAAATATTCAGAAAACTTTGACCAACGAAATGTAAATGAAATTCCAGAATTTATTGGCTCTTGTTTGGACTATCAAAGAGATAATGTACAAAACGTAGAATATATTGAAGGTGATATATTGAAATATGCACAAGGAGTTTTTGCTACATCGAGTTATCAACTTTTCAAAAATAAAACCCCCATCAAAGTACTTGAAATGTTTTTTACAAATGAAATTATTGAACAGTTTGCTCAGGAAACTACTAAATATACAACTTTTAAAAATCAAGAGAATCTAAATATTACACATGATGAAATAAATGCTTTATAGAAATTCTTATTTTGACTGGTTACAATTCAGTCTCCTCTAAACGTCACTATTGAGAGAAGTCCGAAGATATTAGAAATGAGTTGATATCGAGAGCTATGAGAAGAAATAGATTCCTGTCCGTCATAAAGTTCATTCACTGTTTCGACAACACTTAACTGGATACGACGGACAAGTTTGCGAAAATATGACCTCTAATGAATATGATAAAAAAAAAGATTCTTGGAACTTTTTGTGTCGGAAGAAAATTTAAACTTTGACGAAAGTATGATAAAGTATTTTGGAAAACATAGCGCTAAACAATTCATTAAAGGAAAACCGATCCGGTTTGACTATAAGGATTGGTGTATTAACACGAAAGAAGGGTATTTTGTGACATTTGATATGTAACAAGGGAAAAATGCTACAATTCCTGATGTTTATAGCACAAGTTTTGGAAAGGCTGCTTCTGCCTTTGTTAAACTTTTAAGCGAATTTCCTGCACAAAAAAGGAAGTGTCACCCTATCATTCTTACTTTGACAATCTCTTTACTTCAGTAAATCTATTCAACTTCCTTAGATTTAGAGGCTACCACGCTACTGGAACAATGAGAAGTAACAGAATTCCTAAACTAGAAGTAAGAAAATCGAATGTTAAATAATCGAAGCAGCTGGTTAAAGAAAGAGGAAACAAACAAAAACCAAATCAAAAGTTAAAAAATCTTTCCACAGGTAGGTACTTGATCCACACACATCTAATCAGAGTTAGCGTACCCGTATTAGCTAAGGACATATGTCAAACTCAAAACACCAAAAATCATGTCGGCCTGTGTAATTATAGGAGATATGTGACTGGTATCAATTTTTTTGGCTCTCTCCCAGTATTCATTTATGATATCTTCTGCATGTCTTACATATTCCGTACATTTTTCTGGTGTAACCTTAAATTTAACCACAATTATTATCTACGAATTTCAATACGCTTGAATTACCTGTTCTAATACTTCTTTCCAAATACTTAATACAGTACTTTTATTTCCAGTACCTGCAGAACTTACTTTTGCATCATAATACCTTTTAGAATCTGACCAAAAATTCTCAATTGGGTTAAACTGTTCAATCTGGGAAATAATTCAAGTTTTATCATGGTTGTTGAAACACATATATGTCTCTCTTTTAACCATTCTACTTAAAACAACTTTAATTTGGTATTTTTTTCGCTAAACTGGAGTGATAAATGAAAGGAGAAACGTGGACATTGAAGGCGGAAACTTTATTAAAACTTCAGGCTTTTGAGCTATGGTCATACAGACGGATTCTGAAGATACCATGGACAGACAAAGTCCCCAATGAAGAAGTACTGCGAAGAATGAACACAACTGCGGATTTGGTCAACATCGCGAAATGCCGTAAGCTGCAGTACCTGGGACATATAATGAGAAATCATGATAAATACGAGCTACTTTAATGCATTTGGAAGGTAAAATTGAAAGAAAAAGGGCCCGAGGACGAAGAGGAATATTCTGGCTTGCTAACCTGAGAGCATGGTATAGAAAGATTTTTAACCACAACTACTTTCAACACAGCTATTTCGTATCAAAGTCATCATATCCAAAATGATCGCCAACGTTCGGAACGGACAGGAACCCTAAGAAGATGTTCAAACCTTTTTTCAAAATTTTCTGCATTTATCGAATCATGACAATCTCATAATATATTCATTTTTACAACCCGCACGGAGTACAATATATGGTACACATTCTTCGGTCCTCTTTCTAATAGCATTAATGCTGCCTTCTTGCCAACTTCCTTCGCAATCCTCCCTTGCCATATATCCAGGTCTCGTCCAAGAAAAATGGTCGTAACGGGTGTAAATTATGTTGATGGATGTATCTCGGTATATTCAAAATATTTTTATGACAATAATAACAAAATTAAAATTTCACCGTAAGATGTCCAAAAATAATAACCTAGAATGACAATTATCATTTTATCAGTTGACATTGTGAAAGTACTGTCACGATTAAGACCATCTGCGTCAAATTATATTTATGCGCATCAGTGATTGGGTATCTATTTATCTTATTCTAAACTCCAACCAATTATACATCCGTAAGTAGAATTCGCTTTAATATGCAAATACCCGCGAACGATACATAATTTCCCAAGTTCTATGTATAATAATCACAGACTCACGTTTTTTCTGTCACTTTTAGCTTAATGTGTTAGAGATAATTCGATCAACTATGACGCACTGAAAGAAGGGTTTGGAACGGACTATACCACAGCCACCTTTACTTCCAAGCCATGAAGTAAAAAAGGCAACACCGCATTCTATGACGTCGATAGTCCGATAGTCAGCTGTACGGTCTACCACAAAATTAAACTAATTTGAATTTTAGAAAACTGATATTTTGAAAACTTCAATTCATTACAGAAATATTTTTAGGGAAATTAAATTAATAAAACCTTATATATACCTAATAAATATATATAAAGTTTTATTATTATTAATAAGGTTATATTATCAATAAAATAATCACTAGAGTAAAATTTATTGCACTTAAAATACAGTGTCAAACAGTTAATCTTACAATCAAATGCAGTCAAGAATCTTTAGAAATTTTAAATATTAAGTACTTAAGCATATAAATAACACAAAACATTAACAGGACATTTAAAAAGATTATTAAAAATACAAAAGATATAAAATTTGTTAAGTAAAAACTTAGTTTATATTATGATTATAAAATTCATCCTAAGAAATCAGACACAATATAAATATGGTTCTAAATTAATCTAATTGAAAATTAAATATTTTACTAATCACTTATCTAAAAAGCAAATCTATATAGAGAAAGTAAGTTCTCTAATTGTGACCAACTTGTTCATTTACTATATTGTAAAATCCATTTCAAATCATTACTACTTAAATCTTACCTACATTGACGATTACACTAAAATTACTGCTAACTATTACACTACTTATTACACAAATATTATCACACTTCTGTCCCAACTGATTAATGTTTAATACATAGAAATATACACAGTCACTGGTAATTTTAGTTTTTCAATGGGATATTATTATTATCTCTTGTTCCCTCTTCTTATGCAAAAAGTTTCTTCTGTCTTCGGGATTTCTTCTTTCTTTAGTACAAAAAACAGTTGTTACATATGATGGTACTTTAGGAAATATATTAGGAACTGCATTGTCTTTTAATTTGGGAAATATTAACTTTTCAATGCCTACATTTCCATCTTTATCTTCTCATTGTTCAGTCCGCTGAATATCATCTTCATGAAAATGTTTGGCACATACTACTGATGATTTGGTAATTGTATAGCCTTATCTATGAATAGAGCATAGCCCAGTATACCTTCTTTGGGGATCTTTGGGAAACGAAAACGTACTTTCTGCCTGTTTCGTTTTTAAAGTACTGGCATAATTGGTTTTGCAACCAGGTACACAACAATGCCCGGGGCATCTGTAACAAAAAACAAAAGTATTATTATTGTTGTTTTTAGTTTACATATTTGGTAACAAGAAGCAAAAGTATTATTATTTTCAGTTTGTTTTGTAGGTTATATTTATACTTGCCTTTTAAATTGTCGTTAAGAATCTTCTAAAAGTTCTAAACTGAATGAAATTTCACTTATAATAATATTTTCTAATTTTTTATACACAATTTACAAATAAAACATTTGAATCAAGTTAAAAAACACTAAATTCAAGAAACTTTACAAGCCTACCTATGTGAAATGTTAAACAAAACAAACCACGATCGGACTACCACGCGTTGTTGCCAATTTTCTACTTCATGGCTTGGAAGTAAAGGTGGCTGTGACTATACCCAAATATTTTGTAAATTTGCCTATAAAGATATGTGAAACACAGTATAGTAAATAAAAATTTTACTTGAGAGACTGTCCTCATACTAATATCACAGATAATTACTGTCATTTATTTTCGACCTGTATTTTGTAATTTATTTGTCACATAATATTTACAACTTACGTGTTCAAAATGGAAATCATAACCATTTGTGTAGAAAAATTATAGAGTCCTCTAATATTATATGTATCCGAATTATTTGGATAGGATTAAATCACTGCGTGGGAGAATGTATCGACCCAAATTTAATATTCGTGGAAATTATGTTTATTTGATGTAAATGTTGTGACTAAATGGAAGATATTTTTTTTAAATTTATTTAATGTAATATCTGAACATACCAGTAATAAATTTAACAACTGTAGCAATTTTAAGATAAGTAACTATTCAGATTACATTGCAATTTACACGATGAGTCAAAATTGGTAACATGTACAACCATTGCTTACTTTGTGCAAACATAAAACTAAAAAAAACATTTACTTTAAAAAAAACGGGTGTGGCAGTCCAGTGGGACTTCCGGTAGAAGTTATACTTCTATATACGCGTTGTCTGTTACAAATTTGTTACATAGTGGTCAATTTGCATAATCATTACATATGTAATGCTATCGGTAAGCTAACGCATATGTTTAATTTACCATGATAATAGTATTCTTCCAATGGCGCTACAGCCCAAATTGAGCCTTGGCCTCCTGTAACTTCTGCCTCCAACAAAGGCGATCCCGCGCCACTCGTCTCCAAGCCCTGACGTTCAGTAAGTTGTGCGCATCTGCTGTGACTTCGTTCTCCCATCTATTACGTGGTCTTCCCTTTGGTCTTCTGCCCTGCATTTTACCATCCAAGGCCTTTCTCGGCAATCTGTCGGCATCCATCCGTACCACATGACCAGCCCATCGAAGCCTTTGTACTCTAGCGAACTCTGCAATAGGTGCTTCTTTGAACAGTTGGTAGAGTTCATGGTTATATCTAGATCTCCACATCCCATTTTGAGTGATGGGTCCAAAGATCTTCCTTAGGATTTTTCTCTCGAAAACCTCTAATCTTTGTTTAGTGCTTTCTGTCAAAACCCATGTCTCGCATCCATAGCATACTATCGGTCTGATGATAGTTTTATAGACCTTAAGTTTCGATTTTCGATGTACCGTCTTGGAGCGGAATATGTTAATCAGGGAAAAAAAGGCTTTATTTCCCTTCATTATTCTCTTCTGAATTTCGGCCTCTTCTGTTCCCTCCGTATTCATTTCAACTCCCAGATAAGTAAAACTCTTCACTGTTTCAATGTCATCCTCTACTTTGATTTGATTTCTTGTTCGCTTTGTCCGCGTCTGTGTTAGTATTTTTGTCTTCTGTGTATTTATTTCAAGTCCAATCTCCTTGGCCGTTTTTTTCAGCTGCGAATATGTTTCTGCTGCATCATCCACTCTGCGGGACATGAGGTTAATGTCATCCGCATATGCGGCGAGCTGGACAGATTTGTTTGTTAGGAGATTGGCCCTTCCGACATTCAGCTTTGTGATGACATATTCAAGGGCCAGATTGAACAGTGTTGGAGCTAGTCCATTACCTTGTTTCAGCCCTTGAACTATTTCGAAGCTGTCAGTTAATTCGTACTGTATGCGTACAGTTGCTATTGTGGAGTCCATCGTTGCTTTTACTAGTCGGATATATTTCGAGGGAATATTGAAGCTTTCCATGATGTTATATAACCGGCTTCTATTTATGGAGTCATAAGCCTGTTTGAAGTCGACAAATATATTGTGAACATCAATATCGTGTTCCCAAGCTTTATTAAGGATTTGCTTTACTGTAAAAAGCTGATCTATTGTCGACCTGCCTTGTCGAAAACCGGTCTGGTATTCGCCGATAATATTTTCACATAATGGTTGAAGTCGCCTATTCAGGATGGATGTAAAAATTTAGTAGGCCGAACATAGGAGGGTTATGCCGCGGTAATTTTCGCATTTAAGTTTGTCCCCTTTTTTGTAGATTGGGCAGATAATCCCATTTTTCCAATCGCTAGGAATTTTTTCTTCCCTCCATACCTTAGATATGAACGCGTGCACCTGCGTTGTTAGATGTTCGCCACCTAATTTATACAGTTCGGAAGGGACATCGTCAAATCCCGGCGCTTTGTTGTTTCTTTGCGCCTGTATTGCTTGTTTGACTTCTTTAAGAGTCGGGCTGCTTATTTCTTCGTCTCCTTCCTCGATGTGCCGCGTATTCGAAGATCGTGAGCTTCCTTGTGCTCCTAGCAGAGCTTGGAAATGGCTTTTCCAAACTGATTTTATTTGCGTTGGTTCACTAATTATCTTATCTGTTTGGTTTCTGCACAGACTTGTTCGGGGTTTGTATCCTTCTCTTAGTTGTCGAAGATATTTATATGCCTCCCTTAGATCGTTGCTTTGGAGGTTTTGTTCCATTTTCTGTATCTTATTATTTTCCCATTTTCTTTTTTCTCCTCGACATATTTTATCCGCCCTGCGTCGTAGCTCCTCGAAAAATGTTCTTCTTTCTCTGGTTCGCCTTTCCATATATTTCTTGTGAGCTTCATTTCGTTCGTGTATGGCCCGTCTACACTCTTCGTTGAACCATTCTGCCCTTTGCTTCTTTACCTTTTTACCGATGGTCTTTGTTGCTGCATTTAATACTTTTGTCTTCATTTGTTTCCAATGTTCTTCAATGTCTAGGTTATCTGTGTTTGTAAGTGTCTGGGTTATTTCTGTCTCGTAGCTCAGTTTAACGTTTTGTTGGCTTAGTTTATCAATGTCCAACTGCTCTTTTATCTGTTCTTTCTTATCTCTGTTTCTTGAGATCTTGCATCTATATTTTGCTTGTACCAGCAAGTGATCAGATCCACAGCATGCTCCTCTTCGACTTTTTACATCTAGGATGTTGGTGGCAGCTCTTTTGTCTATTAAGACATGGTCAATTTGGTTAGTAACCGCTCCACCTGGCATGATCCACGTTGTTTTGTGTACATCCCGATGAGCAAAGAACGTAGAGCTCACGATCATGTTTTCCTGCTGGCAAAATTAATTACAAATTCCCCGTTCTCGTTGGTGTTTTGATGGAGTGATTATTTGCCGATTATTCCTGCGAACTGTTCTTCTTTGCCTATTTGGGCGTTCATGTCACCCAATATTATCTTGATGTCATTTTTTGAAGCATTGTCGTATATTTCTTCTAATTGATCGTAGAACTCCTCTTTTATTGTTATGTCGTGTTCTTCTGTTGGACTATGGGCATTAATGATTGTGAGGTTAAAAAATTTTGTTTTTAGCCTCAATCTACATAATCTCTCATTTATTGCTTCGAAATCTAAGATATTGTTTTTGATGTTCTTATCTACTACGAAAGCCACTCCGAATTCTTTCTTTCCATTTTCTTTGCCGCTATAGTGTATTGTGTGCGTTTTTGTGTCTTTTATTCCATTGCCTAGCCATTTTGTTTCTTGTATTGCGGCTAATTGTATCTTATATTTTTTAAGTTCGTTAAGCAGCGATGTTTGGGCTCCTGGTTTATTTAGGGTTAAGACGTTCCATGTTCCAAATGAGTAGTCCATATTTCTTTGCTTGAGTCGTCGTCGATAAGACCGTCCTATCCGAGGCTTTTGTATAGGTTTCGTAGTCGGGGTTTGTTCTACAGTAATGGGTGACTAGCCCATTGCCCAACCTTCCTCCTTTATCCGGGCTTAGGACCGGCTGTGACACTGTGATTTCCCACGGTATCCCAGGCGGAGTTGATAATAATATTATTAAAATAAAAATATTGTTTCGTGATTTAACAGTCAATTAACAGATACAACATTTAATGTTTGTTTGTTGTGTATATAAGTATACATTTGAACTTTCTTGGGATATTTAGAAGTTTTAATTTTTAATTTAACATGCCTAACAAGGCTCAAGACAAATCTGAATAGAATAGAAAAATAAGAATAATAATAATAAATATTAAATATGTTTACAAAAGGAACATTTTTATTCTCGAGAGAGGAAGAGAGAAAATATATCTTCTGTCTCTCTCTTACATATGTAATGATTTTGCCGATTCACTCCCGTACCAATTTCCAACGTCGAACTAGCGTATAGCAGTATAACTTTAATAATTATTCCAGCATCTTTTCTGCTGAAGCATTTGCTATATATAAAGCCCTTGAATGGTGTTGTGAAAACCAGTGGAACAAAATTGTCCTGTGTATTAATTCATTATCAATACTAAATGCATTACAAAACTGTAAAGTCACAATTAAAAACAATAAATTCATATAGATATTTTTTCAGCAGTTACTAAACTTATCAGCTTTATCATATGATGTTAAATTAGTATGGGTTAAGGGATATTAGTACATAATAGCCGAACATCAATTTGGTTTCCGTCAAAAATATTCAACAATCTAAATTCAGTGTCATGGAATAATAAGGCCGTCCGCACATGAAGCTACTAAAAAGAAACTATTTGGTAACTTTAGTTACCAACCAGTTGCTTATTAGTTACTGCCCATGTATTTTTATCAGTATCCGCACACAACGCTACTAGTTAGTAACCGGTCACTAATGCATCAGTGATCAGTCGACAGCAGACTGGACGTGCAGGTCGCTTGGCGACTAATTTCTAGTGAGTTTCTAGTTTGTTGTGATATTTTTAACACGCGAAATGGCAAAATTGGTAGAACAGTCGTTTAATATAAAATTAGTGCAAGAAGAGGAAAAATATCCCTGCCTATACAACTATACGTTAAATGAATATTTGCGTAAAGACATTACCGAAAAGGCTTGGAATGATATAGGAAGAGAATTAAATTTAACAGGAGTGTTTGTCTTTTGAATAGCAGGTACAAGCAATTGTACTAAATGTAAATAAGATTCTTTTGACATTCTATAAAATGCAAGAAATTTAGCATCACTTTCTTGTAATTCTTTTGCAGCAACAAAGGCTCTGCAATTTATATTGTTTGCAATGTAGGGATGAACCCAATACCTCCTTTTTTTCTGCATTTTACGTCTTCTATTATAATAACAAAGAATAATATATTCATCACTTGAGTCACTAGACCCTTTTAACGCGATAATAACACTCAATAATATAATATAAAGGTTAAAATTTAAACACCCTATAACAAAGCTATTCGTACAGGCAAGAAGTGACTAGTTTCTATTAATTTTCGGTAGCGTAGTGTGCGAGTCACAGTCACTAAACAGTTGGTAATTCTAGTTACCAACTAGTTTTAGATTCTTTTAGTAGCTTCATGTGCGGACGGCCTAAATAAAACCAAGAAAAGTTTGGAAGAAAAGATTACGTGCCTCAGTATTTCTCGATACTCAGCAGGCTTTTGATAAAGTCGGTACAACGGTTTGCTGTTGTAAATTAAAATCTTTACTGCGTAGCGATATAAGCCTTATCCTGAATTAATGGGAAAAACCCCGTAATTGGCTGTATACCATCGTTTAAAAAAACACAGAAGTTAAAACACTTCACAAATGTGTATTTAGGTATAAAACAAACAAGTTAAAACTTTTTAAAAAAGTGTCGTCACATTTAAAGTTCTGGCAGAACGTTTTCGATCACTACGGATCATCTTCAGTGCCTAGTATTTGTTGCTAACTATATAAATATGGTTTCTATAAGACTTCCATGTTTCTGTTGGTAAAGTGTCACATTTTACATTAGATAATGTTGATACTGTAGGTCGATGACAATGGATGTATTTAAAATTAAAAATTTTACTTTAGGGACTACATATCTCCTAAGCTCGAGAACTTGCACGTTGTCAGTTGAAGCGACGACACAGACCGATTTGGTCTGATCGATCTTATAAAATAAAAAAGACAAATAACTCTGAATGCGTAATGTTTAAGGTGGATAATAACGCAGAACATTTCGTTTGCGCATGCAGGCCAATTAAACAAGGAGACGGAAAAGCTGCTACAAAGAATAGAAAAGATCATACCGGATCTTTAAAACAACATAATAAAGGAAGACATAGCAAGTAAAGAATACTTTAACATAACGGTATATACTATCACTGAAATTGTAAAAAAGGGAAGTAAGACAAGAGGGGTGCCACAAAATAGTTTCAATAACACATTAAACTAAAAGTGTTTAGTGTGATAGGTCAGGTTCACACTGGTTGGGACAATTCGCGTGAAGTACCTGGAGTCACCCTCTATGCTAGAAAGAATGAAGAAGGGCAAGGATTTATCTAATTTTTATCTTTTGATAAAAAAAGATTCCTCAAAAAATCAATGTAGATCTGACCATTTAAACACATCCAAATAAAAAAAAATGTTTAAAACAGATTTAAACTTGACAGTTTCTGACAAATCTGATTTGTCGAAAACTTATTTCTGGTCTAAAAACCGAAACATTAACGAAGTTTGTAATTTTTGTAACTACCGCGATTTCTTCCTATAGAATATGGTAAAATTAATGCGCTTACCGTAAAGCTTTCGAACAGCATATTTGAAAAGTTTTTAGTTCTTAAAAATAAGTTAAAAGTTAGTAAACCCCAAAGAATTGACCCTAATTTATTTAAAATCTTGAAAACTCGTTGAAAAGTATTGAAAGCTTGGCTTGCACTATCACAAAATGCACTCTCAAATCCACATTATAATCAATCAGGTCCGCTAATGAAATTTTTTGACTAGCTTGGTTTTTATAAGCTAATTAAAAATATAGAACGGGTAAGAAGGCGTAGTTTAAATAGTCAAAAGGTAAATAGAAATATTTGAATCGTATTTAAAAAATTACCCTTTTAAACACCAACGTTACCATTTTGAAAACACGAGACAAAATATATTGGGTACAGAAGGTACCGAAATATTTACAAATATTGTAATTAATATGCTTTTTGTAAATTAATATATAATAATAATATATAATATATAATATTGTAATTAATTTGCTTTTAGAAGATTGCCAGAAAAAACGAAAACAAGCAACGAAACTGGATATTGCGACTTATAATGTCAGATCACTGATGAGAGACGAAAAGCTAGCAGAACTGGAAGAAGAAGTAAAAAAGATGAAATGTCACAAACAGTGAACAAATACAGAAGCACCTACACAATCATTATAGGCGACTTCAATGCCAAATTAGGGAGAAAACTAGAAGAATCAGAAAATAAAATCGGCAACTTTGGATATGGAACACGCAACGAAAGAGGAGAAACATTAATGAATTATATGGAAACGAACGGTCTATATGCGATGAATACCTTTTTCAATAAAAAACCACAGAGAAAATGGACGTGGGTCGCGCCCAATGGTTTAACAAAAAATGAGATTGATTACATCCTATCCAAAGAAAAGAGCATAGTACAAGACGTTACGGTCATAAACATGATTTCCGTAGTAAGTGATCACAGAATTGTTCGAGCCAAAATCAAAATTAACTCCACAACAGACAGACAAAAATTTAAACTATCTAAAAAAGAGATAGATACAGAACTTCTTAAAGAACGCAAAGAACAATACATGAACCAGCTAAAAAGAAGTGACTAAAGAGTCTGCAACTAGACGAATTAAACGATAAAATAATAACAGAACTACTAGAAGCAGGCCTGAAGATTGCTAATAAACAAAAGCGAAAACAACAAAAAATTAGCGCTAAATCACAAGATATGCTAAAAAAACGACGACAACTACTGAACGATAACAAAAGAAATACAGTAAAGTATACCGAACTGAATAACACTATAAGAAAACAGATAAAGGAAGATTTAAAGAAATAACAAGAAGACCGCATTAAGAAAATAATAGAGAAGAACACAAGTTTAAAAACAATAAAGACAAATATAGGAAAAAGAAAACTAATCATGCTTAAAGCTGAGAATAATGAAGAAAGAGATCTAGGAGAAATAGTAAAAATCTCAGAAAGATATTACACAGACTTATACAGTTCTAAAAACGACCCACCACTATCATCTAAACAGAATCTCACGAGAAAAATACAAAATGTTTTCTCAGAGGTATTACCAGAAATAACTGAAGATGAAATCAAAAAATCCATAAACGACATGAAAAGAAATAAATCGGCCGGTGAGGACAAAATTCTGGCGGAACTGCTAAAAGAAGGAGGAGACACGATAAAAAAAAATGCTAAAAATACTGTTCAACAAATGTCTGTTTGAAGGTAAAATACCCAAACAATAGAGAAATGCCAACACAATCTTAGTACATAAGAAAGGAGACCGAACAAACCTAAACAACTACCGTCCTATTTCCCTTTTGTCACAACTATATCAAACCTTCACAAGAATAATAAACAACCGACTAACGTATAAACTTGATAACTACCAACCAGTGGAACAGGCCGGATTCAGAAAAGGATACAGCACAATCGACCATCTACATACGCTTAAAATCTTAATTGAGAAAACCAATGAATACATCCTTCCGCTGTACTTAGCATTCGTACATTATGAAAAGGCTTTCGACAGCATTGAACACTGGGCGGTTGAAGAAGCTCTGGTCAATAGTAGAATAGAATCAACCATGACCGTAATTCTGGACGACAAATTAATAACGGATAATATAAAAGTTAAACGAGGAGTCCGACAAGGCGATATAATTTCACCTAAACTGTTTACCTTGACCCTCGAAGACATAATAAAATCAACAGATTGGGAAAACAGAGGAATATATATTAACGGAAAATACCTAAATCACCTTAGATATGCGGATGACATACTCCTGATCTCCTCGGGACCACAAGAACTGGAATTAATGCTGAATTAACTTCATGAAAAATCACTGCAAAAAGGCCTAAAAATTAACTTCAACAAAACAAAAGTAATGACAAACACGGAAGACCAAGAGGCAATAAAAATAAAAACAGAAAAAATAGAACAGGTAAATGAGTATATATATCTAGGACAAGCAGTCAGAGCTAATAGAGAAAATCAAACAGCCGAAATATCGAGACGAGTAAGAATGGGATAGACAGCGTTCGGCAAACTTTCTTACGTTCTAAAAAATCAAACAATCCCTCTATACTTGCGAAGCAAGTTATATAACTCCTGTATCATACCGGTGCTCACCTACGGAGCAAAGACATGGACATTTACACAGTTCAATTTGGATAGGATAAGGAAGGCACAAAGAGCGATGGAGAGACAAATGTTGGGTGTACCACTTAGAGATAGAAAACGTAACCAGTGGATCAGAACCAGAACAAAGACAGTAGACGCGATAGAATAAGCAGCAAAACTAAAATGGAAATGGACTGGACACAATGAACGTCTCCAAGACGGACGATGGAACAATGCCATCGGAAAGTGGCGTCCATACAATGCAAAGAGATCAAGAGGCAGACCACAGATGAGGTGGAAAGATCATCAGGAAACAAGGAGGTCGCACATGGCAGAGAACAGCTCAAGATAGGGAAAGATGGAGAGAACTGGGGGAGACCTATATCCAACAATGGAAGGATAGAGAATAGGTTAAAAAAAATGCTTTTTGTATATCTTATTCTTTCCCTCAGTTAACCGAGATGATTTTTTGCTTACTGGATTCACCTATAAACGGTGTAAAATAACATACAAGTGCACTTGATTTTTTGTGCTAAAATTGTTGCTGGGGGTCAATAGGCATAGTAATACTTTCTAAAACGCTGCAAATAGCTCAGAGGAAAATGGACCTAGTGAAAAATGAAGACTTAAAACGAAGAACAGGAGTTAACAATGTAATTTCCCGAATTGCCAAACTGAAATGAAACTGGGCCGGACACGTCGCCCAAATCAGTGATGTAAGGTGGACGAAGAGATTGCTTAAGTGGAGGCCGAGGTTAGATAAAAAAAGTAGAATAAAAATGGGGGAGACCTATGTCCAGCAGTGGACTCAAAGGGCTGGATAATGATGATATTGCTTTGAAGTAGGGGCAACTTTCAGGTTATAAATTAATTAAGCTACGGCGCTCCCTATACGTTACACATATCTTTAGCTTATTTTGTTTAAAATATTACAGCTTCTTTGTTTATAAAAATTAAGAATATAAATTGTCAAATTAATCAATAGTTAAAGGCTTAAATATTTATGAGGATATATTTTTTACTTCACTATTATGAAAAATAGTCAAATAACGAACACAAACCACTATTTATAGTCAAAAAGCATAAGTACAGTGACTGTTTTTTGAGTAGTCGAATTGGCTTGGCGGTAAGCGAACTGTCGCCTTGGCAAGAAAATAACTTAATTTGGAATTTTGAAACAAATCTCCAGCACTCGAAAAAATGTATCATATCTCCGTTAAAAAATATGGACCAATTTCGCTCTTTTTATCTGGGGTAGCGAAAAACTTTGTAAATATTGGCGATATCTTTTTTGGCTGCTATTAAAACTTGAATGATTTTTAACATTTATTTATTATAAATTTATAACATTGTAATATTGTGGATTAGTTATAATTAGACTTCGGCAAATATGCAAATAAAAATGTAGAAAATATGCGCATCAATATGCACGTGTTTACCCGAAAACATGCAAATTTTACAAAATATGCATACAAATAAATAAAAAAATCGTAAAATAGTAACAATTTTATTTAAAAAAAAAAACAGTGTACATAACTAAATATTTCCTACTATTCATTAAGATTTACATTTATTTTAAGTAACTACATCATTTTTAAGTATGAATAAACTTATTTAGAATTATGGTAACAATAAATGACCAAGTGGTGTTCAAAATTTTCTAACAAAAACTTGTGGCTTCTGTCTGAGTACATATATTTATATATGGAAAAACTTCGTTCAACATCAACTGATGTAACGGGAGCATTTTTCAAACTAACCAAAACATTTGGTTCTAAATTAATTATTTCCGAAATATTTCCAGCTAGAACACTGACTACTTCAGAAAGAATATGGTAACCTTTATTTTTTTCCATAGTAGCTTCAAATTTTTTTAAAATATCTTTTCCAATATTACCTCTAACGTTCCGACAACATGACGCAGATTCTTTTATTAATGCTGTACTTTCGAACAATGACAGTTTTGGTGATTCTAACTGAGTAATTGTTTTTTTGAACAAAACTAAAATTTGATTTTATAAATGAAAGTTCTTGTTGAAACAAGTTACTCTGAAAAGTTTGTTTAGAATCCAAAAGAGATTGGGAACTTTCATCTGTTAACGTATCACGTTACACAAGTAACATGTATTAAATCTGGGAAAAATATTTTTAAATTTTGTCCTGCTTTCACCATATAAGGAGCAGCATCCGATAAAATAAGCAGTAATTTATTAGAAGGAATAGTTGTCGGAAGAAAAAAAGTTGCTAATGTTTCTTGTATAAAACGCGAAATTGTTAAAGCATTTATTTTCTTAAGTTGCTGGCATGAAATAAGATGAGATTTTGGTAAGGTATCTTCTTTAAGAACACCAATCAATAAATGAGCAATATACTTTCCTGAGGAATCAGTGGTTTCGTCTACAGATATGTAAAAATAATTATCTGCAAATTTCTTCCTTAATATTAATTAACACCGACGAGTATAGCCCGTTCACATTATTTCTTCTTAGAGACCGATCACTTGGAACATTAAGTTTGCAATAATTTTTTAGAAACGAACTAAAATTTACATTTGCTAATTTTGAAAGCGGTATGTTTGCAGACACTAATGCGCGACACAAGTCTTCATTAAAAGTTTCTTGCTCATCTAATTTTTTTGAAGTAGATTGGAAACATTTAGCCATTGAAGTTTGATGTTTTCCTCCTATTTTTCCTTTTTTTGCAATGTATGAAGCAGTTCTCACATGTTGGTCTATCTGAAATTTCTTCTCACATGCTATCTATAAATAACAATAAAAACCTTTATTTTAACCCAGCCTTTAAAATATAAAAATATACAAGGTGTTTTTGGTTAATCAAATAACTGGTTGGAAAAAAAAACACTCGCTAAGTGTTTTAAATGCAGTATTATTCCACAAATTAGTTTTTGTTACTAACCATTAGTACATCATATAACTTATTTTAAAATTCAACAAAAGTTCTTTTTTTGTTAATTCAATTACAATAAAAATAATTGTGTTTTAGAATAGCTGACTTCATAAAAAAAAGTAAAGGTGAAAAATTTTTCTAAATACACACCATTGTATTGTACCATGGACAATTTTTTCTCATTAAAGGAAGCTATTTTTCATTTAAAAACAACCTACGAGTACTAAATTTCAAGTAAATACGTTTATTGGTTTTAAAGTTATTGTTGTTATTAACTAAAAGAATTTAATTTTTTTAATTTTAACACCCTGTATCTCGAAAAGTAAATAAGTTTGACCCCTCATTAAATCGTTTTGTTCAATTTTTCGAGAAGTATCTACAGTCAAACGTTGTAAGTGTCATTTGGAAATACCCTGTATGTATGAAATATTAGATATTTAATAGAAAATATTAGATACTTACAATTTTGCCACAGACTGAACAGTAGATTTTTCCCATATCCATAGACAGCTCTTTATAAGGTTTAATCCAAGTTGAAGCACTGGTTGTTTTAGGCATTATAAAATCACAATCTTCCTTTTTGTTACGCACAACGAGTGTTTACGCTTTGAATATCAAAACAAAAATGATTTACAAATCTAAGCATCAAATTAGAAATGTTTAGGTACCTAATTCAATAAACTGGGAGATTTTGGAAAATCCCTAAATTAGGAACAAAACTATAAGCCGTTTACCTGCTGTTAAGATACAATAAATTGTAGATAGATTTGGGGATTAGACCATAAAATGCAAATGAGCGAACCCTTAGCGAATATCCAATAACTGAATGCCTCAGTGACCGAGACTTTCTAAGAATGTTGAGGGATACTTAAATTGATCTTCTTTGAAATTGTAAATGTTTTGTACCTGTAGAGATTACGTACTTAGATCACTTCTTGATTAAAATGACTACAAAATTTTATACAAGAATTGAAATAAATTAGTATGTTTAAAAATTTTCAAATACAGTATAAAAATCTGATCTTTTATGCACTTTATGCAAACTTTTATACAAATATGCCAAAAATTATGAAATATTTGCATAAAATATGCACAATATGCAAAATATGCAATATGCATATTTGCCGAAGTCTAGTTATAATCAACTTTATTTTTAGGAGAGGAGTTGGGCAGGGTGTATTATGTCCCTATATTTAATGTATATAGTGAAGCCATTTTTGAAGAATCATTACTATCTCAAAGTGAAGGAATAATAATTACAAGAAGATTTATAGAAGAACAACATAAGATAGAAGATGACATCGTGACTAAAAATTAATATAAAAAATACCAAATACATGATAATAACAAAGAAAACAAAAAATATACCAACAAAAAATATTTGGGAATTGTACTGATAGAAAGGATTGATACATACAAATATGTATCAACCCTTTATCAACAAATAAATAGTACAAAAATAAAAACAGTTCTCTGCAACAAACATCTTAGATTAGAACTGAGAGTAAGAGCACCGAGATGCTACGTGTTTTTAAAACTGCAATATAGAGTTAAAAGCTGGACATTGAAGCAAGAACACATAAATGAGTTACAGTCCTTTGAAATGTGGTGTTACAAGAGAATGCTTAAAAAAGCATGAACACAGAAGAAAACTAACATGTAATTATTGCGTGAACGGGACAAATAATGCGAAAAAATAAACACAATAAAAATAAGAAATTTACAACACCTGGGACACGTTATGAGTGAAGAGCGATATGAACTGTTAAGGCTGATAATACAGGGAAAGATAAGAGGACGAAGAAGTATAGGAAGAAGGAAAGTGTTATGGTTAAAAAATTTAAGGGACTGGTTTAAATGCAGTTCTATAGAACTCTACAGAGCAGCAGTAAATAGAGTAAAGATAGTGATGATGATATCCAACCTCAGATTGGGAGATGGTACTTAAAAAAGAAGAAGAACTTTATTTTACGTACGGTATGTGTTTTTATACTTACAAAATGATTTTTTTTTATTCTACGAATTGACTACTATTTGTAAAAAAAATTAAAAGAGCTTCTCAGCACAGCACAGACCCACATTTCGGATTACAATATGCTGTGAATTATCATATTTTTGGATTTTTCTTTTTTTTTAGTCTTTCTTCTGCAACAGAACATTTCAGTGGCGTTTATATTGCCCCTTTCTGCTTATCGTAGGGTCCAAGATTTACATATCTGTAAATTTTAGGAATATTAATCAGTTGATTAACCTTATTTTTAGATTTCTTGACATTTGAGGGTCCTTCCATATTTTGGTCATTTTTTAAATAAAGTTTAATTTAGTTAAGTCAGTTTAATTTCTTTCTTCAGTGATCCTGTGTTTGGCATAAATAATCCCATTAATGCTTTCCTATTACTTATATGTATTATAATTATATAAGCTTTCACCGCTCTATCGTGGTTATGTGTGAATAAATGATATTTATTATATATATAATATCATGGTCTTTGTCTTTAATATGTTAAACTGCAAATCAAATATTTGATTTTCTCTATCAATCAGTCGTATAAAACCAAGTAACTCTTCTTGATTATTAGCAAGAGTAGCTGTGTCTTCTGCAAAACGTAGTTTGTTTATTTTTTATTAAGATGACTTTTTCCGATTTTTCAAGGCGCTTTTTAAAATATGCTCCCCATTAAATAATTGCGAAGACAGTATACGTCCTTGTCTGACCACTTGTTCTGTTTGTACAATATAGTTAGTCATTAATTAGTTAATTAATAGAGGGCCTGCAAATTAAGATTTCAAATATAAAGTTCAAAGCTAAACCTAGGATACACCACCAATTATTGGCACTTTAAGGAAAAAAAGTTGTCTAAACATTAAATTTGCTAATAAAGGTTACATCCAAGGAGGATATTTTGATTTTATTTTATAATTTACTATTATTACTGAACACAAATTAAATATCATTTTATTATAAATATTGAGGAAAATAATGCAAAAATGGGTTATTTTAGACATTATAAACATTTCCTAATTATTGGCAGTTATATTCTAGTTAATGCCATGTAGTAATTGGCAGTATATTGAACCATTGGCACCCAGTAATTGGCATAATTTTTATATCAAAATATTGATTGAGCATTGAAAACAAACCTAAAACATAACTATTTACGTACAAACAAAGTGTCGTTTATTTATGTATTTTTTTAAAACAAATTTTACAAAAAGATTATTCTTTATACAAGTTGTTTAAGACAAGTTTCACAAACAAAATATTCTTTATATCAATCATATTTTTGAAGACATCCCTTGTCAAATGTTCTGGAACATTTGGCATTTAACTCCAAACCTAATCAGGAAAAAATTTCCAGCACATGTAAAGGATATACCATTATTCATAAAAATATTATTTTTAGGTGGTCAGCAGAGTTCTGGATCTTCTGGATCCAGTCCTTATACTGACAGATTTCTAACGTACTTTTGGAATTTACCTATTTCTATATTTTTTTCATGAGCTGTCGATTATCTTTTTTATTTAAAAACTTGTTTATTTTAAAGTCCTTTAAAGTACTATGTTTCTGCTGAAACAAATATGTTTCTTTGAATACCTTAATCTTAGTATTTCGTTTAATACTTTTTTCTTTTAAGGAATTTGCTTTACTTTTCAGAAATCGTTTTGTTTTATTTTTTAACTTTGTTCGCTCGTTTTAATTTTTTCGCATGTGTTTTCTTTTAGTTCTCCTTTATAAACTGAAAAAGAAATTACAAAACTAGACCCTTGGGTATTACGTATTACCTTACGTTCGGAAGTTTTGTCCCAAGACCATTATCATATTATGAGATAGAGCAAGGCCCATCGAAAAACAAATTTTGTTGTCCAAAAAAAAGGATAAAATAAGTTTTATCTCCGCTGTAAACTCTGCTAGGATTAGAAAGAATGTCAAGATAGTTTTTTTCCATTAAATATTCTTGTATATTATTAAAACACTTTCTGATATCATTTTCTGATACGTTTTCACTGGCACTGTTTACAGCTTCAGGAATTATATTTGTAAAATTTGGGTGGCTTCTTAAAAACAATTGATACCAATGATCTCCAGGTAGAACAGAAGCTTGGATGTCGTCTTTTCCTTTCGGAAACCCTTTTCTGTGACACTCCACTACCCATTTTTCTAATATAGTTTCTTCTAAAATATAAAAGGTTTTCTTGACGCAAATCCACATGCCAATTTTTTTACTGACAATCGGCCCGGAAGAGATTGGTATAGATCCTTTTTAAAGCGACACCCAGATTTAAGTGAGAAAACTCCAAAAGCAGTAATGGCAGCAAGTTCAGCTGTGTCTGAAAAAGATGTAGAAAAATGGTTCACCGGTGTTCAAGAATACTTGCATCGTTAAAGTTTACAGTGATATTTTTCAAGACTTTTTACGTATTTTAAATTGCGATGAAACCTGCTTTCTCTTGTGTCCCAAAAATAAACGAGTGTTGGCTGTAAAGGGAAGCAAAAATGTATATCAAACAGAGCATCACTCTAACATTAATTTGACGGTTATGTTTACCTTTGAAGCATCTGGAGAAATAACAGCACCGATGATTATTTACTCCTATAAACGAATTCCTAGTAATATTTTAAATTCCATTACACGAGAATGGGGCATGGGATGTAGCGATACTGGATGGATGAAGAATGAAAACTTCTATGAATAGATAGGAAACGTCTTATATAAATACGTTGTTGCCAAAAACACTAATTTTCCAGTCATTTTGTTCGTTGATGGACACAAAACTCACTTTACCATTCAAACCAGTTAGTTATGTTCAAAGTTACAAATTACTTTAGTGGCCTTATATCCCAATGCAACCAGAATTATACAAGCTGCAGATATTGTTGCATTTAAACCATTAAAGGCAAATTGAAACCGTGCAGTATTAAAATTTAGACACGAAAGCCCGAACTCAGTAGTTTCCAAATAATACCAAAAAGACCCGAATAAAGGTATAAATCACAGTAATTTTATGAAAAAGTCAATAACACGAAGATTTTGTAGACAAAGTTGGAGCCGCAAAAATATAAGAATTTCAAAGTTTGGATAAGTGCAAAGAACTAAGTGGAGATTTAAAATTGCTCTTTAACATATTTAATTTATTTTAAGATACCATATATCTACCAACGATTTAGACTACAGAGACAGGTGGAATCACAAATGATATACAAGATACCTCTATCATCACAGAAACCCATATATCTTCAGATGTTACACTTAACTCTGTAGGTGGCACTGAAATCATATGCAAAGTACAAGATATTCCTGTTATTACAGAAAAAAAATTACTTTCGCATTTTCGAGTTCAACTTCGACACCTTAATAGACAATTACTTTTTTGGTCAAAAACCCCAAAAAGAAAGGGCAAAAATCAAACAGAAAGGTTGAATTTCGTGCTCACTTCTTCAGATCGTCAAAATGCAGTGAGGCGTAATATTGAAGAAAAAGCAAAACAAGAAAAAACAAAATTACAACGAAACCAAAAGCGAACTGACGTAAAAGCAAACAATAAAGGTAAAAAAACAGGGAAATCAGGATGAAAGTAATAAAAAAATTGCCTCAAGCGTTAATTCCGGGAGCAGTTGATATTGCAGATACAAATATTTTGAAAGCAGACACATTTATTGATCATACAATTAAAAGCACTACTTTGAAAAGTGGAGTTAGAGTGCATATAGTAGATGTTATTGCTGTCAAAGAAAAAGAAGAACTGTCACGAAACCAATTTCCTGATTCTGTATAGTAAAACGCTAATTGGCCCACAATTGATAACATATTTTTTGATGCCTCCAACAATATGAAATTATCAAATTTGAACAATATATCCGAAAGCAAATATACAAATTTAAGAACCAGCAAAGAAAAACGTGCTGGTGTGTCGACTAAATGAAAGTTATTTTTTAAAACTGGGGATATCCAGAACATGAAAAAAATACAAATTCTTCCAGATATAATGGTGTAACAGTTAGACGACTCCAACCCAGCTGCAAATAACCTTTTGTATACAGGATTGTGTTCTTGTTCCTATAATACGTCAAAAGTTGGAATAAAATGTCTATTTTGTGTTAGAAGCTACCATATTGCTACTTGTGCAAAGAAACAACAAGAAATTGAAAACTTAAATAGTTTTGTGTACCTTACCTCTACGAACAAAAAAAGGAAATTTGGAATTTTATGAATGGCCAATGACTGTGATTCTACATGTCAATAACTATGTTTGTATGGGCAATAACTGTGTAGTTCTGTAAGTTTTCACATTTGTGTTTATTTTTAATATACATTATTATTTTTGATTAAAAGAGTTTTTAAAAAATCTAAAGTTTTATTACTATTAAAAAACAAAATATTTTACTTTAAAAGATACCAATTGACAATTTTAATTCAATTGGCAATTCCTTAAGTGGCCAATCCCTCTACCGGTTACCCTACTACATAAAATTCTTTCTTTTACGTTTTTCAACTTAGGCAGAATTTGTTGTTTGTTTCTATGCAAAGTATCCATCGTTGTCAAACAACGATTGTTCAATAAAGAGTTGGAAAAGGGTACAGAAGAAAAGTCATTATCCGTAGTTACATTTCGACCGGTCCCACTTATATCTTAGTCTTTTTATGACACTAGATGCATCGTTGGGTAGTTAATATGGTCCTTCAGATTATTTGCGGGGGTAAATGTCGAGATTTTGTGTGAAAATTGTTCTAGCGTCCACAAAGGCATAAATCTTGATTCCGTATTTCACTGGCTTATTGAGTATATAAATTTGCATCGACCACGGAACGCTTCCAACATTTCATCTATGGTCACATAGAATTTAGGAGTGTATGCAGAGAAACATATAGCGATAAATATTTAATATATTTCTCAAGTGGGTGCAAGATTCATCATCATCATCACACAGCCAAATTTGTCCACTGTCGAACATAGGCCTCCTCAAGATGTCTCCACTCTTCTCTGTCCTGTGCAGCTGCGATCCAGTTTGTTACTATTCTTTTAATGTCGTCCGTCCATCTAGTAGGTGGTCTTCCACGATTTCGCTTGTCTGCCCTTGGCCGCCATTCTAAAATCTTCTTTGTCTATCTGTTGTCTCTCTGTCTTGCGACGTGTCCTGACAATTTCCACTTCAACTTCGTAATCCGTTTTATGACGTCTTCCACTCCAGTTCTTCGCCGTATCTCATCATTTCGTATTCGGTCTCTCAAAGTTACGCCAAATAGATCTTTCCATTTTTCGTTGTGCTACTTGTAACTTTTTTATTGATGCTTTAGTCAATGTCAGTGTTTCAGCTCCATAAGTGAGCACCGGAAGTACGCACTGGTTAAATGCTTTTCTCTTTAGCTTTATTGGGATGTTTTCTTTAAACACGTCTTTTAGCTTGCCATAGGCTGCCCATCCTAAAGCTATTCTAGATAATTCGCATGTTTGGTTGTCTCTACTTATTTGTATTTCTTGGCCCAGATATATGTATTTGTCAACCGTTTCAATGCCAGTTTTCTAGTTTCAATGGTCCACTAGGTACTAAGTTGGTCATCATTTTAGTTTTCGCAAAGTTTATTTCCAGCCCTACTTTTTGGGAGACTCGTTGTAAATCTTGTAGCATTTCGTTGGCCTCCTTTGGGTGCAAGATTATGAACTGCTAAATTTTCTTGCCTCTTAGTGGCGTTGTCAAATCTTACAGCTTGAATTATTTGGTAAAATCTTTTTTTGGACATAGTAGCTGAAAAATATCTGGAGCTGTGCTATCTAATTTCCAGAGTTCATCAGTATTTAAATGTTGCGCTCTCTTTACCCCAGCAAGGAACAAAAGTCCGATAAATGCCTTGCATTTCCTCGTAGTCAACAGCAGGAAAATCCCTAGGGCGAGTATAAAACACTCTTATTCTTTTATTGTATGCAGTGTTTGATTTGTATATTTTACAATATTATTGATCGTAGCATCCGAGAAAAACAATTTCAAGCATTCTAGTATGGTTTTTACGCCTTTTGATTTTGCTTTTACCCTAGGTAAGTTCGTAACAATATTACAAGTTTTGACCTTACCATTGGGAATGTGTTTCTTATGTTTTAACAATGGTTGCTTATCTTTGCCATAAAATCTTGGATAAATATCATCTTGGCCGCTTTCTTTTATGGCATCTTCAGGATCACTGGGTAGATCTTGTGTGGACTGCTCAGAATCTGTATTGTGGATACTATGTTCAGCACGAATATCACTTAAGTCCTTATCAAAATCTAGTGCCTCCACATCGGTGTCTATCTCTTCGTACTTTCATAAGTTAATATTATAACTTTTCTTACGTGATCTCTCTAAAAATCAACACACGCCAATACTCACGTAGTTAGATTTTTTCTAACGCTCCGACGACCACGATCGCTCGCGTGTTAGATTTGAACTAACAACTGCTGACGGCTATAAGATAATAGGTACTGCCATCAATATTTAATATATTCTTTTACGAGTCTCCATAGGAGAATTCCTGGTTGCAGAACCCAAAAGAAGCAATATTTCGAAAATTATGGCGAAATACTTAAAAATGTTCCTCTTTTATCAAGCTCCAAGAATATTCAATGTCTTACCTGATAAATATAAAATATCTCTAACTGCTCTCAACTTACTAATAATAAAAAAATCAATATTTATTCAATATTTATACAAAACATATTCTCAATTTGGATCGCTTCTGTATACAAAATGTAATGAATTAAACAACTAATAGTTCAGTCATAATAGTAATAGTTTAGTAATAGCTTTGCTTACCTGAAAGTTATAAAATCAAAATAAGTATAATGTTCACCATTAAAATATAAAAATACTTTATATAAACTGAAATATAAAATTATTGTATAATGAGAGTTATTAAATTATTTATAATTTTTCTATGTAGTTTAATTATTGGATTGTCAATGTACCAAATACACAATGCACAGACGAAGCCCGTGCTCGACCATTTTGGTTTTAACGGATAGTACCAGATGTTTATTTTTCGATGTGTAAATAACATACTTAACTTATTGTTTAATAAACATTATTATTATTATCCAGATTAAGCCATACGGCTCACACTCCCTCTAAGGGGAAAATTCACTCATCCCAGATACCTACGGTTTCAAAAGAATTGAGCTCTGGTGGGACTCTTTCCATGTTATCGAGTCCTAGGTGACTTGGTACGTCGCGTCGGTGTATCTCCCAAAAATTTTCCCACGCATCTGGACGTCGAAAGTAGCACAGCTTTCTGCATGATCGTATATATATATATATATATATATATATATATATATATATATATATATATATATATATATATATATATATATATATATATATTGTTGTACTTTTGAATGTCCATTAGCAATAAAAAACCGATATACAAATTTTATTACTTAAATAAAAATTAAAATTATTGATATTTCATAAAGACACGGGCATATAAATTTTCAAACATCCTGTATAAGACAAAATATGTATTTTAAGTTGTTCGAAGAATTGTTCATTAGGCCTTAGAGACAAGACTTTCAAATATTATCGATAAGAAATTTAAATAAGTCGGTTATTGTGGCATGGATTTACCCGGAAATAAAGTGTATATAGACAGTGTTTAAACAATAGACCGGGATTTGCGGTGGTTTTTCTCCCCGAAAGATTATATCGGTAAAAGTTTATTAACAAAAGACATTGAATTGAGAAACAGGTATCGTTTGTAGCTATTAGTAAGAAATATTTGTAAAGCAGATATATTTAGTTAGAATAAAGAATGTTGTTTTCTGGAATTACCCGAATGACGTTTTATAAAGAGAGTTGGTTGGTAACGATATACGTCACAGAGGTGGATGATTTTGGTTGGTCAATTTTTGAATGCAAGGAGGTAGTGGTTGTGGCTATGAGATGGGAGAGAGAAAAAAAGTTAGTTAGTCAGTTTTCGTCGCCCAAGAAGGAAGGAGCTTTGTGGTTTGTGTTTGTTTGAAGTCCCGAAGACGTAATTTACCGGGTGTGTTTATTTGCTGTGTAAAAGCTGATCAGTGTGAGGAACGGGGTACAGAGAGATAGAAAAACCAAAGGGTATAAGAATATTAATATAAGACGAAGCCGGAAACATTTGAAGTTATAAACAGGCGCGGAGATTGGTTCAAAAGGAGGCTGCATAGAATTACACGAGTTGTTGGGTTGCAGATACAAGGACAGATAGGAGAAAGGTGTACGTCTTCTGGACCACAATAGGAGCAGAAGCAGAGAAAGGTTTTTTTTTTCTTTTCTTTCCATGGCGTGGCCATAGAATTGCAACGGCAGATAATCGGCAACGGCAGATTTGAATCCACGATCAAAGGTAAATAGTACAAGTTAAATAGCCTGAGATTGTAATTAATTAATGCTGATTTATTGTGATTAATTGGAGATTAGATCATTTAATAAATATAGACAGGATCTTTTCTAAATAAGCAATAGAATACAATTTAAATAGCACAACAATATATATATATATATATATATATATATATATATATATATATATATATATATATATATATATATATATATAATAATAGGTATCGTCTGGGTACTGTCCATTCTCCATGGTCTTCTTATTTGTATTTCCAGATCTCTGTACTTGACGATCTTTTCGTTGTACTTAACACCCAGATTATTCTTGTTAGGTATCGCCACATCGATTAGAGTTGTTTGTCTGGTTAATTTATTAACTAGCACGAGATCTGGTCTACTAATGTGCTACAGTTTGGTCTTTGAGCACAGTGCGATCCCAGTATAGCTTGTAGTTGTCATTCTTATGCATACTCTCAGGAACGTATTGATAATATGGGAGATGGTTTGTTTGTAGAAGTCCCAGTTTAAAAGCTATCTCTTTATGGAGGATTTCCGTACTGAGTCATGCTGTTCCTTATATTCAGTTGCAGCAAATGCCTGGCAGCCTCCAACAAGATGTTGGATAGTTTCTTGGGCTTGACATCCATATCGGCATTTGTCATTTTGGATCTGAGGGTCTTTGATGATATATATCAGGTAATTTTTAGTTGGTACAACCTGATCCTGAATGGCGAGTAATGAACCTTCTGTTTTAGGGAACATCTTTCCTGATGTCAGCCAATAGTTCGATGCTATATTGTCGACATTTATTTATTTATTATTATTATAATTATTATTTAACTAACCTGTTAATAACTTAACTAACATACTAGTATTTTATTTCTATATTTTTCTTGATGAAGTAAAATTTTTTGAATGTTTTAAAATATGCAAACTAAGACTACCGTCAAAAAATTGTGTGTTAAATTCTAAAAATCCTGCTTTTAAAGTACTATCATTTTAACAAAGTCTTATATTCTCCTTCTTTTCATGTTTCATACTAAAATATTGCAGAACTTTAAACATATTAAAAACGTTTTTATAAAATATTGTGGCATTTCCTCGTCAAAGAACGATAGCCGCATTGAAATTAGATTTCACCAACCGATATCGAGAGACGCGTATTAAAGTTAGGTGCACAAAGGCATCACAGAAAATTTCTGCAATATGCAGAAATTTGCATATCACTTGAATTGGCGAAAGAGTGAATTGGACGTGTCTGGACTCCTTAAAGAACCTGTGAAATTTGTTTTTATATCTCTAAAACCGACAAACTTTTAGTTGGTCTTTTATTAGAGAAGAAAATGAAACTGTGCAATATTTATAGTATATAGAGTTATATTTTTTATAGTATATTTATAACTGCGTATATTTGAAGTGAAGCAATATTCAGAAGGTAATAATAAGAGGTTGCAGAAGAAAATTAAGAGCCTGAAAAGACAAGTAAAAAACAGAAATGGGTGACTTCAGAAATTCTAGTATTAATGGAAAAGTCAAAGGGGAAATGAGCCAAAATATCAAAAAATACAAGGTAAAATTAAAGCATAGAAAAAAAAGCCAAGGAAAAGTGGTTAACAGATCAATGCATAAAAATAAAAGAATATGATAGAAAATACGACAGCTTAAATATGCATAAAAAAATAAATGATCTAACAAATACCAGAAAGCGAGCACACTATGATATACTCAAAGATTATAATGGTAAACTCATTGCAAACATAAAAGATAAACTAAGATTTTGGCAAGAATACATAACAAAACTATTCCACGATGGTGGAATGATACAAGGAGAACCACAGGAATAGACAGGATCGAAAATATTAATGTGCGAATTAGAACAGGCAATTGTAAATACAAAGGCTGCAAAATCAGTAAGCCTAGATCAGATATTTACTTCGCTAATTAAATGTATTGACGATACACTACATGTACTTTTAGATCTGTTTAACAAAGTATATACAATAGGGGTAATATCAAAAGATTGGTTGCTGTCCTCGTTTGTAACACTACCAAAGTCAGAATCAAATTCAGAACCAAAGTCACATGCGACAGAATGCTCCCAGTATAAAACAATTGCCTTAATAAGCCACACACTTAAGATATTTCTTAAAATAATACATGAAAGACTATAAAAAAAATAGAAGAAGATATAGGTGACACCCAGTTTGGATTCAGAGGAGGGATAGTAACGAGAGAGGCTTTGTTCACTTTTAACGTTCTCTCGCAAAGACGACTAGATCTAAACCAGTATCAATAGGCTTTCGATATATTAGAAACTCGTAAAACTGTTAAAAGAAAACAATGTGCACAGTCGAGATATACGGGTTATTGTCAGTTTCTACTGGAATCAAAAAGCAAAGATTAGAATCGAAAATGTCAATATAAAAACTATAGAAATCAACAGAGGTGTTAAACAGGGTTTTGTGCTGTCCCCAGTGTTATTATAGCCTTATGTTCCCAATCTGTACAGCAAAGCTAATTTTAAGGAAGCAATATCAGAGGATCAGGGTATACCAATAAACAGAAAAATATTCAAATACATACGATTCGCAGACGCCACCGCTATTTTTGCAGACAGTGTAGAAGCACTGCAACGCCTAGTAAATAGACTACATCAAGTCAGTATAAAATATGGACTACAAAGGAACGTTAAAAACACTAAGTGCATAAAAATAAAATGTTTGAATCGACACCTTCCTGTGGAGCTGAGGATAAGAGTCTTAAGATGCTACGTGTTCTTGACTTTGTAGTATGGAATGTAAAGCTAGACACTAAAAGTGGATAATATAAAGAAGTTGGAATCATTTAAGATGTGACGCGAGTTTCAAATGAAGAAGTGTTAAGAAGGCTACAAAAAGATTGTGAGCACATCCAAACAAGAAAACTTGAATATTAAGGCTATATTATCAGACGTGCGAAATATGAGATATTAAGGTTTATCATATTATTTGCTTTGAATTACGCTTCTCTGAACCAGAGAAGTGTGATTTGCTTTTAAACACATTAAAATCTTTGAGTGAAGATGCATGGCTATGAATGTTGATGTGCATGTTTATTAAGTTGATTTTAAAAAAGCATTTGACAAAGTAAGACATGAAACATTAGTCCAAATTCTAAAGACAAAAAACATAGACCATAGGGCCTTATGGATAATAACAAGCCTCTACTGCAATTAAAAAGCACAAATCGTAATAGATAGTCAACCCATACCAGAAATTGAAATCAGGAGAGGAATTGGGCAGGGATGTATTATGTCTCCATTACTATTTAATGTATATAGTAAAGCTATTTTTGAAGAAGCATTACTATCTCAAAGTGAAGGAATAATTATTAACGAAAGATCTATTAACAACATAAGATATGTAGATGACACCGTGATTATGGCAAGCTCTGCTGAATAACTCCAATTACTGCTAAACAAGACAAACAGTTTCTGTAGGAAATATAGACTAAAAATGAATATAAAAAATTGATATAAGGTTGAATGCTCGAATAAATCAACTTTGATGAAATTAAAGACAGATGTCCAGCATAGTTTTATTAATTAAATCTTAACCAAGTACTTTCGCTTTTTTAAAGCATCATCAGGGGTATGGTTGGAATAAGTTAAGAAACGTTTTTTTAAATGAATAAATTGATTAACTTCAATAAAAATTCGAAGTTCTATCTATCTAATCTAATTAGCTTTCTTCGGTCCATCTTTGGACATATGCCTCCCCAATCCTTTTACATTCTTCTCTGTGTGTCGCTACAGTCATCCATCTAGAGCCCACGTGCTTCTTGATATCATCTGCCCATCTCATTTGGGGCCTTTCTCTGCTTCGTTTATATTCCCACGGTCTCCAACTTATAAGAATTTTGTTCCATCGGTCTTCTTTTTGTCTTATATTGTGTCCGGCAAATCTCCATTTCAATTTTGCAACTTCTTGTCTAACATCCCTCACTTTTGTTTTTTCTCTTATCCACTCGTTTCTCTTCTTATCCATTAGTCTTACGTGCAACATTTGTCTTTCTATTGCTTTTTAGGTTTTTATGATTTTGTCCATGTTTGCTTTTGTAGATGTCCACGTTTGGGAACCATAAGTAAGAACAGGGAGTACGCATTGATTATATACTTTGGTCTTAAGATGCTGTGGATATCTTTTGTTTTTAAGAATGTAGCTTAGTTTGCCAAGTGCTGCCCATGCCAGTCTAACTCGTCTCTTGATCTCTGCTGTTTGGTTCTCTTTGTTAAGTTTTATAGTTTGACCAAGATATATATATATATATATATATATATATATATATATATATATATATATATATATATATATATATATATATATATATATATATATATATATATATATATATATAATCCTTAACTTGTTCTATTTCATCTTGTCCGATTCTCATTGTGATGTCTTCATCTGTATTTGTTATAGTTTTGGTCTTGCTATAATTCATATTAAGGCTTCTCTTTCCAGCTTCTACGTTCAGTTCTTTCATCGTTTCAATTAATTCTTCTTTTTTATCGGTTATTAATACGATTTCATCAGCGTACCTTAGATGGCTCAAGCGTTGTCCACAAAAAAAATTGGAAGTTAATGGATGATAAAAGTTTTTTTTGTGATTAACGTTTTAAACTTACTTCGTCTGTTTTGGGCTATCCAACAAGTGCAGAATGTAATAAACATTGTTTAGTGTAGTGTTTAAATAATTTTATGTTTAACCCGGCAACTGTGTTGTGGGGTGAAAATCACCCACATCCTTCATTAGAGCTTGTTAAAATATTGGTAACATTGTCAGATTCATCTGTCGCCACGAGTACTTTCTCATAATATAACAGACCTTGTATTGCATAATAAATTTTAGTATATAAATAAGATTTGAATGATTGGTGTTGCGTTTTTTTGACTTGTGTGTGATTTTAACCCCACCACACAGTTGAAGTGCAATATTATTTAGTTTTTGGGTAATTTTTAACTCCACAAATTAATTATTTTAACAGAAACATAAATTAACTGGTAGGAATATAGAAAACTGATTAGATATTCTTAATTTTATACGTATAGAAATATGTGTACTTGGGAGAAAAAACAAGAAGCTCTCTGGAAGCTTTGACAGGATGAATTAATGTTTTAAAAATAAAATATTGTTAGTAGCTTCTTCACTTCATTATGATACAGAATTTGACCACAAATCAAATAAACCTGAGATTAAAGACTTGTATAATCACACAAAATGTGGATATGGTTGACGAAATGTCTGCGTTCAACATAACATAACAATGCGTTCAGTTGGCTTGTTATGTATCAACATAACTAGCCAACTGAAAAACTAAAATGCAAATTTTTTTAAATGAACTTGGTTTTGCACTAATTAAACCATATATTGAAAAAAGAGGTAACAATCAAAGAATTTCATCAGACATAAGAGCGAAAATAAAAAGAAATCGCAGCGAAGAGGATATTCAAGGACCTTCAAACAAGAAACAACGAACAACAGAACAACATTCAGATGTGAAGTGTGTCCCCGTAGAAAGGACAGAAAGTGCCAAAAGAAATCTGTAAAATGTAATCTTTTTCTATGGCTTGAATATTGTGTATATTTTTGTCTAAATGTGCAAATGATTGTTAATTATGGTATTTAAACATAATTTCATAGTTACCTTTTATAAAATTTGTTTCTTTTTTATTATGTATCTCTAATAAAAATTTTGCTAACAAAAATTGTGGTAGTGGTTTAAATACAAACTGAATTTTAGTATATTTTTTAAATCGGTAAATTTCTAACGGAAATTTTTAAAACGATTTAACTTTGAAAAAGAATATAGATACCAATATAGTCATGATTTAAAATCTTAAAGTTGCATGTAAAAATAAAATATTTTCTCAATTTTATAAATAAAAAAAATCGGGTGATAATTACAACACACAGCTCTTGTCGAAAAATTTCACCACACAGTCGCCGGGTTAATGTTATGTTTATTGAATTCTACACTTCTTGGATAGCCCAAAACTGACGAAGTAAGTGTAAAACGTTAATCACAAAAATCTTTTATCATCCATTAACTTCTAATTTTTATCAAAGTTAAACAATTTCTTCATAAAAAAAACGTTTCATGGCTTATTTCAGATGCCCTTGATGATGCTTTAGAAAAGCGAAAGTACTTGGGCAAGATTTAATTAATAAAATTGTGCTCGATATTTGCCTTTAATTTTATCAAAGAATATAAAAAAGACCAAACATGATAATAACAAAGAAAACAAATATACCAACAAACATAATATTTGGGAAATGTACCAATAGAAAGGGTTAATAAATACAAAAACCTAGGAACCTGGATTTCAGCAAATAATAAAAACTTAAAAGCTGGACATTGAAGCAAGAACACATAAAAAAAGTTACAATCCTTTGAAATGTGGTGTTACAGGAGGATGCTTAGAATAGCATGGACACAGAAGAAAACTAACACGGATTATTGCGAGAAATGGACAAAGAATGCGAAATAATAAACACAATAAAAATAAGAAAGTTACTATAGCTGGGACACGTAATGAGGGGATAGCGATATGAACGGCTAAGGTTGATAATACAGGGAAAGATAAAAGGAGGAATGAGTATAGGAAAAAAGAGAGTGTCATGGTTAAAGAATTTAAGAGACTGATTTAAATGTAGTTTTATAGGACTCTTTAGAGCAGTAGTAGATAAAGTAAAGATAGTGATGATGATATCCAACCTCCGATTGGAAGATGGCACTTAAAGATGAAAAACGTTCATACGTTCATACGTTGCAACATTAAATCGAGAGTAAAAGATCCATAGAAAGACGAAGAATTTCCTGGCTAAGAAACCTAAAAGAGTAGTATAGATGCAGCTCACTAGATATTTTCAGAGCAGTCTCCAATAAGGTACGGACACCTGTGGTGATAGCCAACCTACGATAGGAGAAGGAAATAAAACAAGAAGAATATTTATATACAAAACTAAATCATATTCATGGGTTACTGGTTGTAAAAACTTCTTTTTAGTGTTTTATAAAAAGAAATAATTGTGTTGTAACCGAAATAACGATGGACAATGTTTGAAGTGCACAAAGTAACCGAGGCCGCGTTGGAAAATGTAAAATATGAATTTGTAAAATGCACACGATTGATTTTAAATTTTAAATGAATCAATCACCAGAAAATAAAACATTTTTACATTGTGTACACTTTTAAGTAATAATTAATAAAGAAAAAAAACAAGTTGCTGACTTACAAAAAATAAACATATTACTTTTTTTAACATTGAAAAATAAAATGATTTATGAAAATTATAACAAATTTAGGGAATATTATATCAAAAATATTCGAAACATCGAAGAATTCAAAAGTAAATTAAACAGTTTAAATATATTATAATAAAGTTCAGAACGTTTTTGGATTAGTCAATCCATATTAAGTGAACTGTTTCAGTACTTGCGTAACTAACCGCAAAACCAAACAGGGATTGGGTTTAGTTACATTGAAGAAAACATACCTGAAAGTATTTATTGCCGATTTAATTGAATATCTAACCGGAAAGCATAAGTCTCTACTTTAAATAAAATATTTTTTATCCGAACTTGCTCATATGAAATTGCTCTTTCACCTTGTCTCAGGTGTGTATCTATTATAGGATTTCTTATGTATAATTTTCATCTTGTAGCAGGTTCTTTTCTCCGTCTTCTTAACGGTGGGTCTCAGTCCAATATTCTTTTTGGCAACCTGTGCTTTGGCCTTCTTTTTATATGCCCGTATTACTGCACGGATCTGACTTCTTACTTTTTTGTAATTAAGTCTTCTACTTTCATTCTGTTCCATATTTCCTCTGTTCTTGTTCAACTAGCTCTGGTGATTTGTAGACATCTTCTTATAAATCCAGGTCAACTCTTCATATTTTATTTCAGACTGATATCATCATTGGCCATACTTCCTCTCCAAATAGAGAAATACTTATTACTATGCTCTTAAAGTTTTATTTTTTGTTTTCTTTGGTTACACTGTTGCTTAATGTCAGTCTATGGAGTACTTTTTTGGCTTGTTTTTCCCGTGCTATTTTTTTTATATATATTTTATACAAGCACCATCTTGGCTTATCGTTAACCCTAAATACTAAACTTAAACGTCATATAATATGTTTTATTATTTTTCTCTTTGTTCTTTTTTATTACCTGTCTCATAATGAATATATTATCTAGATTCCAGACACGTTCTAGCTTTTCGAAATAAGCCTTGTTCTTCTTTATAATGGTCCATCTGTTGTCCTATTTTTTTGTTATTTTTGTGAAAAGGAGTCTTGTTATTAAAGGCATTATACCATCCCTCTATAGATATTGGAGAACTTTTTGCCACCTTTATTAAAACGCAGGACGTCTATAATAGATTTCACTCTTCCTTAAATAATAAATTTATAAACACTACAATTATGGTGCCTTCATATTTCAGCAGTTTAATTTTTATGTTTCCTGGTACTGGTGCTTTATTGTTTCTGGCTTTTTTGGTACTTTAATTAAATCTTTCTCTGTTTCAGCTCCCTGTGTTATTAATGTCATAGATAAGATATACTTAGGTCTGTCTATCTTATTCTTCTGATATTATTTTGTGTAATGTACACCAAGTGCAAAACACTGTGATTAACTCCGCTTAATAAGCTTGATAAATCACATTACCAACGTTTTCACCAAAATCATACACAATAGAATATATAACAAATGCGAAGCAAATATATCGGAGTCGCAGTTCGGATTCCGAAGCGCATTAGGCACAAGAGAGGCGATCTTCAGTCTGCAAGTTTTAATTCAAAGATGCAGAGACGTGCACAAAGACGTCCACTTGTGCTTCATCGACTTCTCCAAGGCGTTCGACAAGGTCAAACATGATAAACTCATGGAAATGCTCAGGAAGATGCATATTGATGGCAAGGATCTGCGCATAATAACCATTCTCTATTGGAACCAAAGTGCTAAGATAAAGATGGACAAATTACACAGTGGGAAGATAGATATTAAAAAGGGTGTACGACAGGAATGCGTCCTCTCGCCGCTCCTGTTCAATATATACTCTGAACAAATTTTCAATGAAGCACTGGAAGAAGTTTCGGAGGGTATTAAAGTAAACGAAGAGGTAATCAATAATATTAGATATGCTGACGACACAGTTATTATCGCAAATAACTGCAACGAGATTGAAAGACCCATGCAAAGCATACAAACAGCAAGTCAAAAATATGGTTTGGAACTTAATTCAACCAAAACTAAATGCATGCTTATCAGCAGAACACAACAACCTCCGATGCAATTGACATTAAACAACCGAAAAATAGAATAAGTGGAGACATACACATACCTTGGAATCACAGTAAACACAAAATGGGACCAGTCAACAGAAATAAGATCACGAATTGAAAAAGCGCGAAACGCGTTCAACAATATGAAAAAGTAATTCACAGGCAAAATCTCAATGGAACTAAAATTAAGACTGGTCAAGTGTTATGTCTTCCCGGTCTTGTTTTATGGAGCAGAGGCATGGATCACAACAGAAGCCACCCTGAAGAAACTAGAATCCTTTGAGCTGTGGATATATCGTCGTATTCTTCGGATATCCTGGACAGACCACATCACTAACGTGGAAATAATGCAGAGAATAGGCAAAAGCAAAGAAATAATCTTCACCGTAAAATAACTGAAGCTTGAGTACTTCGGACATGTCATGAGGCATACTAAGTACCGGCTGCTACAGTTAATAGTCCAAGGAAGAATCGACAGTGGGAGGGGACCGGGAAGAAGACGACACTCATGGATGCATAACCTGCGACAATGGTTCGGACTAACATCGAGCGAACTGTTCAGAGGTGCCGTAAACAAAGTCAAAATAGCCTTTTTAATAGCCAACGTCCGAAACGGATAGGGCAAAGAAAGAATAAGAAGAATTCTTATTATTTTTACATCGTTTATTACTTTGATGTTTTTTTATGCTTACGTTAATCTGTTCTATTATATATACAGTAAAATATCCTGTCGTGTTTTTTGTGTCTCTAATTAATGAGATACATAAAGTGCTTGCGCTTTAAAGTAAATCAAACTACTGGGACCAGAAGTCGCCCAACCTGGTACTGGTCGTTTTATAATTCACAGCTTAAATAAAGAGTGTTTTTAACGAGTACTTACTAGGGTGGGCCGATTTTTCAAAATTACTAAAATGGTTAAATGCAATTGAAAAAAAGTAGAAGTGTATATAAACAAAATTTTTGATATTAAATTTTAATAAAAAAAATAATTTTTTGAACTGCCACATAAATGTCAAAAATCTAAATATTTATATTAAAAATAATAAATTTTGCATTGTACCACATTGTTAAATAATTAAAAGTTTTTTTGCAATCAAATTTTTGTATATTTTTAATCTTTCAACTGCCACAAGAACATTATGTTAAAACTAAATTAGGCGATCATTACGTGAAGCGAAGCCACTAACTTGGCTGTCCGATGTTTTCGGACCGATCGTAATGTTTAATCGATTTGAGACAAAGATGTATTCTTTCATTTGGGAATGAATCAGTTTTCGACTAACAACTACGGAATACAGTCGTATTAGTCGTGGTATCTCTTGAACTTTTATGTCGTAATATAAGGTTGTTTATATGTTATTTATTTATTTATCGTATGGCAATTACAAGACATTTAGAACAAAATTACAAACACTAGTAATATAGGTATATGACAAACTTTAAATAATTACAAACAAACATCAAGTGTATTAACATAATCAATTGACTCTGAAGTTGCAAACAGGAAGTCTTCAGGGCTACCGTTATAAGATCTTGAGGGACACTCTTCAATAATGTGGTCGATCGTTTGGTCCTTCCCACAGTCACATTGAGGAGACGGATTCTTTCCCCATTTATGTAGCATGTATGCACATCGGCCATGTCTGGTTCGGATCCTGTTTAGAGTGGACCATGTTTTACGTGGAAGATCAAAACCTGGTGGCTTGTGGGTAATACAGGGCATGTTATTTTGCCATGCATTCCATTCTTGGGACCATGCATTCGTGATGTTGAACTCCTCATGTATCATTCTTGCCGTTTTCATTGGTGGTTTTCTAGAACGTAGACGGGTATTTCGTGCATCCTCGGTATCTTGGTGGATCGGCAGGTTTATATTGTTCATGATCTTTTTGTATTCACGTGTAAGTGCGTCAACTCGTCGTAAATGTGGAGGTGGAATGTGACTTAATACTGGAAGCCATTGGGTGGGAGTTGATTTATTGAGTTGGTTTATATGTTTATGTTTACCGATAAAATGACGTGTAACACCAGAAGTGAGTTAAAGTGTCCTATATTTGGAGCGTCCAATAATATAAACGAAACAGTTTTACCAACATATGAAGATATGATCACTTACTTCAACTATGTTGAACATAAATTAAAACCGATTGCAACAAATCCACAACAAACCGCAAATGAGACAAGTCAAATTGTAGCAAAGAAAATTTAGGAAATTTGGAGTCGTGCTTCAATTCCAACCGTTCAGCAGTGCAGTATTATAAAGCGAATAACAAGTTATAAAAAAAAGTTAAATGATTTCAGAACACAATCCAAAGTACCATTTGGTGTGGTTGCTTGTAAATGTCTAGATTTAAATAATTGTTCCTGTGATAAAGTATTTAAAGTGCCAGCAACCGAACGACTATTTTTAGAAGACCAAAGAACTCAAAGACGAATGGCAATTGGTGCCATAGATATAACAATGTCCAAAAAGTTACAGAACCGAGAGAAGAGAAATTTATTTCAAATTCAAAATCAATTAAATGAGAATGTTGTTCGCTAACCGAAAAATCGATCTCGGCAGAAAAGAATAGCGACGGCAACACTTACACATTAATCGATCAGTTCTGCAGGGTCTTCTACTGTGCAGCAAAAATCATTAAATTCCTATAATGTGTTACAATTACCTGTACTTGCAAGAACACTCGATCGTTTTGGTATTTCTGATCGAGCTGATGCTGCAGTCGCTTCAGCAGTACTACAAGAAATCGGTATTATACATATGGAAGATAATAGCAACAGTATAGATAAGAACAAAATTCGTTATGCTAGAACAAAAAAAAAAAACGTGCCCTTCTGGAAATGGACGATTCTTTATAGTTACGTGGCTTTTTTTGATGGTCGCAAGGCTAATACGTTAAAAATGGAAGATAATCGTCGAAAGTTAATTCGAGAAGAACATATTACAATCTTAAAAATGCCTGAGTCGACTTATCTGGTACTCCTGATTCTGGTACTGCTGTAAATACTTTAAAAAGCATTTTAAAATATTTTGATGACTCTGACGTATCCACAGATGTCTTAAGAGTAATAGGGTGGGATGGGACGAATGTTAATGTTGGAAAGTTTAATGGTGTTATTGTGCAATTGGAAAAACATTTAAATCGCCCGTTGCAGTAGCCTATTTGCCAGCTGCACTGTAATGAATTACCTTTGCGACACTTTATGAATTTTCTTGATAGTAGTGCAACTAGCCTCGTCACTTCAATGGACCTATAGGACAAGCACTCATTGGATGTGAAAATCTACCTGTTGTTAAGTTCAGTGTAATTGAAACATATGTACAGGAGAATGTGGATAAGTCTGATTTAAGTACAGATCAACAATATCTTCTTGACATGTGTGTTCCAATCTCAGAGGGAAGTATTGATAACAAACTGGTTAACATTGGTGGTTCCATCAGATAATTTGATTACCTTAGCCACCTTTATTTTAAAAATGTATGCTCCAGTATGGTTCCTTATAAAAATCAGACCGTCGTGCCTACATAGAGCCTTTAATTTTTGTAAAATAATTCAGTTATCTAGGTATTTACCACAACCCCTAAATGATGTAATGGATCCAGTTCTACTTCGAAATAGTTTTTTTGCACATCCAGAAAATATGTTACTTGGAATGTTAGGACATCCAATAAAACATATTAGAGAGCTTACTGTGCGCCGTATTTTTTAAGCTCGAACAAGCAACATAAACTAGCGACTACGAACATTTGAGGTACCACCTGTGCTTAATATGAACGCTATGGATTATATCGATATCATAAATTGGAGTACAATACCCTTAACTGAACCACCATTAACAATTGGAAGTTCGAATGAAACTTTACAGGAAATTGTGGTTAATACGGAGACATCAGCACTGTTATCGGAGCTTAAGTTATATCCGTCTCACATGCAAGCCATTGAACGTATGATTAAACTTGTGACAGAAACTTCAGCAAAAGTTTGTGGTGCTGATAGCAGAGACAGTTTGATCAGAACCAAACTGGAATCAACTGAATTATGCCTTTTGTTAGGTCAAAAAAAAAGATTATGAGTTGTAAAAACAGCTCTTTGTTTGTTTAATTTAAGCATAAAATTTATTTTTAATGATTTAATGATTTTTTTTAATATTAAAGTAAATTACGTTGTGGCAGTTAAAATATTAAAAATCATGAATAATTAACAACATTTGTTTCATTCTATGTATTATAACATTTTCGGATATGCAAATTGTAGCACTAGTAAAATTTTAAATTCAACATTTTAGTGACCTTGTGGCAGTTCAAAACAGCAAAATATGAAAAAAATTATTTTTACAAAAAAAATTGTTTTCCTACTCCACATGTTTATTTGGATTGCAAAATCTGAAATTAAAATATTTTTGAATTTCGTATATAAATCGGCCTACCCTAGTACTTACCGTTGTAAACGTTAAGCATGATTTGATTTGCGTCATGTGTGGGATGAATATAACCAGAACGTTTGTCAGGTTCAGACTCGTCTTCACTTCCTGAACTTGTAGCAGGAATGTACAAGACGTTGTCACTAATCATTTCTATATTACTCATAACTATATCAATCAATCAATCAATCAATAATGCCTTTTATTTCTCAATATAAAAAAAATACAATACAATACTTTTAGTGACATTTGTTCTCCTTGGCACATGCCATCAGGAGGGTTGGCAAACAAATATTATTCTCTGATATACAAAAAATTACACTAAGGCTCGTTATATCTAACAAGGTCATTAAAATTAATAAAAAATAAATAAAGTAAATATTCATATAAATTTTATAGTAATAAACTAAATGTGTATATCCTACTAAGTAACACTTCGCACTAGACTCAACAATAATAACAATGTATAACAGTGAGGTATAGATTACAATTAAAAAGATTGAATATCCCTTTGAGGGAGTGAAAGCTGCAGATACAACAATAATAATAGTAACAATAATAATAACAATATTAGTCAAGATAGACCAGATAGATAAAAAGATAATAGATATAAGTAAACAAATTATTAATCCTAATTTTAATATAACACCACGCTAATAGATTTAGTAGTTAAATAGGCTCACTAACTCATACCTATACACCTATGCCTCCCTACAATAACCTGCTAACTCAGCCTTGCCCTGTCTCATCATAGTAACTACTTCCATTCTACTAAGTTCATGTCTACCCAACCACTTTAACATTTTCCCAAAAAATGTATCACATCTTCCCTTTCTTCGTGTTATACATTGAGCAAAATCTTCTTTCATTATTTCTGCCAGGTCGATCATTTAAATATAGAATCCCACATCTTAATTTAAAGAGCCATCGAATATCCCCAAAATTTTCCATTTCCAGTAGGTAATCCTGTATCTCCTTCTTCTTCTTTTCTATCATATTCTCAATCATACTAGGCCAGCTATCTCTCCATTCCCATTTACACCTAACCTCAATACCAAATTTTTCTCCCATGCTCATCCAATCTTTTCACCAGCCACACCTTGCTCTCATCACTTCCTTCAAAAGCAATTTCGGCAACCTATCATTCGTATATCCTAGTATTTTTTTAACATAGTTTTTATGTAAGTTCATCGCATATAGACTGACTCTAGCAATACCTGTCTCCAAATCTAACATAAAGTTAGGACAATACCTTGGACAAGAAAACATTTTTTTTATATAAATTTATTATAAATATATAAAATATAAATAAATTTGTTATAAAACTTATTTTAAAATTCAACAAAAGTTTTTTTTTGTTAATTCAATTACAATAAAAATATTTGTGTTTTAGAATAGCTGACTTCATAAAAAAAGTAAAGGTGAAAATTTTTTCTAAATACACACCATTGTATTGTACCATGGACAATTTTTTCTCACTAAAGGAAGCTATTTTTCATTTATAAACAACCTACGAGTACTAAATTTCAAGTAAATACGTTTATTGGTTTTAAAGTTATTGTTGTTATTAACTAAAAGAATTTAATTTTTTTTAATTTTAACACCCTGTATCTCGAAAAGTAAATAAGTGTGACCCCTCATTAACTATATCGTTTTGTTCAATTTTTCGAGAAGTATCTACAGTCAAACGTTGTAAGTGTCATTTGGAAACACCTTGTATGTATGAAATATTAGATATTTAATAGAAAATATTAGATACTTACAATTTTGCCACAGACTGAACAGTAGATTTTTCCCATATCCATAGACAGCTCTTTATAAGGTTTAATCCAAGTTGAAGCACTGGTTGTTTTAGGCATTATAAAATCACAATCTTCCTTTTTGTTACGCACAACGGGTGTTTACGCTTTGAATATCAAAACAAAAATGATTTACAAATCTGAGCATCAAATTAGAAATGTTTAGGTACCTAATTCAATAAACTGGGAGATTTTGGAAAATCCCTAAATTAGGAACAAAACTATTAGCCGTTTACCTGCTGTTAAGATACAATAAATTGTAGATAGATTTGGGGATTAGATCATTAAATGCAAATGAGCGAACCCTTAGCGATTATCCAATAACTGAATGCCTCAGTGACCGAGACTTTCTAAGAATGTTGAGGGCTACTTAAATTGATCTTCTTTGAAATTGTAAATGTTTTGTACCTGTAGAGATTACGTACTTAGATTATTTCTTGATTAAAATGACTACAAAATTTCATACAAGAATTGAAATAAATTGGTATGTTTAAAAATTTTCAAATACAGTATAAAAATCTGAACTTTTATGCACTTTATGCAAACTTTTATACAAATATGCCAAAATATGAAATATTTGCATAAAATATGCACAATATGCAAAATATGCAATATGCATATTTGCCGAAGTCTATTTATAACCAATGAAATTGTTTTGGCTAATACGATAACCTTGAGCACCGACGAATGCCTTTATCATCGGTTATGAGAGGGTATGACAAAGTTTTAGAATATTTCATGCGGTCAGTGCGCTGTGATACTAGAAAGAAGTGACATCCCTCTTTAGGTGAGCGTATTCTTCAGTGCGCGTGTAATCACGGTGAAATCACGTTTCTGTTAGCTCAAAGAAACTTTTAGGTTTTTGTTTAATAATTGGGTAAATTTAATTAAAATATTATTGTTTAGGTTAATTTGAAATATTTGAATTTTTAGTAAAATGGATTCGCGTAAAGAACGTCAATTACTTCAGTGGCTTGCTGAAATTGAAAATAAAGAAAACAGCCAAAGTTTGGAAAACCTCGATGATAGTAAAGGAAGTGAAATTGATGAGGTAGAGATACAAAATTATAACATGGATAGTGAAATGTCGGCGAGTTCTGAATATGACGGGGACAATATTCCTTACCTCCCCGTTAGTGTATCACGTAGTCCTATGTATTTATGTATGAAGTTTATTCAAATACTTGATTATGGACTTGTTACGATAACATTGTTTAATTTTAGGTAAAGATAATCAAACCGTTTGGAAGGTCCATCACGAAAATCGTTATTCTAAAACTCTAGTTACGAATATCCTTACCAAAAAACGTGGAGTAAAAGGTTCTGCAAAAAAAAAGAAAATTCCATCAGAGTGTTGGAGTTTACATTATCCAGATGACATTTTTGAAAAAATTGTTATATATACAAACAAATATATTTTCAAAATTCGACAAAATATATCCCGTCCAAGAGATGCAACGGACATAAATTTAGACGAAATTAAAGCACTTTTTGGACTATTTTACTTCGCTGAGACCTGGAAAAAAGCTCATGTAAGTGTGGATGACTTAGGGCTGCGGATGGGCCAGTAATATTCAGAATAACAATGGGGTAAAATCGGTTTTGTCTTTTACTAAGGGCACTCTGATTTGATGATTTTAGCAACAGAGGAGAGCGTAGTAACACGGACAAACTAGCGCTGGTACGAGAAGTATTTGACTGTTTTGTGGAAAAATGTAAGGCTAATTATGAAATAGGACGGTATGCTACACTTGATGAAATGCTGGAAGCCTTTCGTGGGAAATGTGCATTTAGGCAATATATTCCTAGTAAGCCAGCGAAGTATAGCATTCAAATTTATTCACTGGCTGATGCGGAAAACTGGCACACTAGTATGTAGGTAGGTAGCCAAATGGCCCATTTCAGCAAGATAATAGTTCGGCAGCACTTGTGAAACGTTTGATAAAACCTATTGCTAATACAGATCGTAATATTACATGCGACAATTTCTTCACTTCAGTCCCACTGGCAATGGACCTACTAAATAATATGCGGACTGCATTAGTGGGAACTCTAAGAAAAAACAAGCGTGAGATACCAACAATTTTTCTCGCTACAAAAGAAAGGAACGAAAACACGTCTATGTTGGTTTTTGGCAAAGAATGCTTACTTACCTCCTACGTACCAAAGACAAAAAAATGTTTTAGTTTTATCGACTTTGCACGATCAAGATATTATCGACCATAAAACAGGTAATGCTAAAAAGCCTGAAGTGTTAACATTTTACAACCAAACCAAATCTGTTGTAGATGTGGTCGACAAACTTAATTCTTTATATTCAGTTTCTAGAATAAGTTGTAGATGGCCGCTTACAATTTTCTTCAGCCTTTTAAATATTGGTGGCAATAACTGTCATATTATTTACTATGAAAATACTAGTGTTGAATTACCACTACGTGAATTTGAATAAATTGAAAACAGTAAATTTAGTGTTTGTATTTTGAGAACGATTCCCGAAGTGGAAATTGAAACGTCAATAAAAGTATTTTTATCTTTAATTGTGGCTTATTCCCAGTTTAATAGTAATTAATTTACAATGCCACAAGAAAAGAGCTTCAGAACAATATTAAGGGATAGTACATTACAATGTACAGTTTCCATTGACAGCATACACATTTTGTAAAAAAAAATGCAAGTTTATTTATGAACTAACTAAAATCTTTATACTTTATCTTTACATCAATGGTGTGGTATATTACAATCGACAACTCTGGATGTACAATGTCGATATAAAAAAGAAGAATTTAAAATATTCATTAACAGTTTGTTGATGATCTATCATATAATTTTAAATATCTTTTGTAAAAGTTATATAAAAATCATTATTAAATGACATTTTTATCAATGGTTCGAGTCGTAAATTGTAAGCAATTATGATTTATTTATTTACAAAAACTTAACTAGCAATATCCTTATACTTTAAAATTATCAATTACCTCTATCTAAAACTTCATTGTCCTAACCACATTGCCACATTGCTTGTCATCTGGCTAAATGATTGTTTTAATTAAATATGTGGCCGAAAGCAAATGGTTTCTTTCGTTGTTCGCGCATTGTAAATGTAATTACGTCTGGTAGAACAATGTGCCGCAGATGGAAGTAAAAGATCACGTTCCCCGTTGAACCCAGATAACAATAAGGCGAACACATTCGAAATGATAATAGAATATCGGAGCGGAAATTGTTGAACGGAGATATCTAATAAAGTTAAGCATAATTGGGAGACTAACAAGAAAAATTGTTGAAAATATGTATTTATTTATATAAAGAGTCGTTTCTAAATAAGCAAAAGTTTGTTCTAATGAGGGGTTGGTATTATGTACTATGTATTTAGTATACTATATATTATATACTTATGAATATAAAAACTGTTTAACTACCATTACCGTAATCCAACCGATAGTCTAAAATGCCACTGCATGATCACTGCGTTCATAACGTAGTTAATCAAACTTATATTTTGTATACATTTAAGATTAGCATAGAATAGAATAGAAATATGCTTTATTGTCACTGAAAACTGTACAATTTTATGGACAAAGCTTACAAAAAGTCGTCAATATATAACAAAACTAAAGATAATAAAATATACAATCCATTGAAAAATGTAAATAAATTGCAAATGATATAATAAAACCTTATGAACTAATAAGTTGTTCAATCGATGTGACATATTAAACATCTCCACCTCTATATTCATTTTGTGACATTGACATTAAAAATTTCAAACGAAGTTTTGAGAGAATAAACAAATAATTAATAAAATGCCTATTAAGTTGTATACCGTCCAAGAAAAAGTGCAACTTGTAACATGGTACTTTTAGAGTCATTCGATACGAGAAGTAATTGTTTTTGCCTTTAAAAATAGCCATCTGCCAAGTGTTAGAACAGTTAAAAATACCATTAAATTTTTTAAACTACAGGATGTGTAAACAGTTGTAAAAAGTATCATGAAGGTAATGAACCACGTATTAAGCCTGTCGATGAGGGGCGTCAAAACAGGGATATTGATATTTGTGCTTTTGTAAAAGCTAGTGAACCCTACAATAGTGTACAAATTGCTAGGGAAGTTAACGTGGATGCTCGAACTGTCCAGCGAGTTCTCAAAAGGAATAAGTATCACTGTTATAAGTTACAACCAACACAAGAACTGTTTCCAGAAGATAACTTTAGGCGAATGGAGTTTTGTGAGTTTATGTTAGATAATCATTAAAAATGTACACTTTCTAAAAAATATTTTATTTTCTAACGAATCTTTATTTTCATTATATAAAAAACACAATCCATCCGTTGCATATTCCATCCGGTATTATTCTTGGAAAAATAAGCACCTCAGGGTTGCAGGGCGAACCCAGCATCCACAAAAGTTAAACGTTTGGACTGGGATGTTAGGCGACCATAATGTCGGTCCATATTTTATCGATGGAAATCTAAAGCGGACCAAATATTTATAACGTTAACAGAATGAGATCATTTCAGCCGTTTTATGCCTTTCCGTTAATTTTCAGAAGGTTTATTTCCAACAGGATATGTTCGACTCACAACTCTAGAGCAACTATTGACTTCCTCAATGAAACGTTTCCTGGTTTAGGCCAAAACTGGCCCCCTAAATCCTGTGATTTAGAGCCTAACGATTTCTTTTTTTTTTTTGGGTTAGGCATCAGTTTGAAAGGGCCACAAACCTAGTCGAATTAAGGGCAAAAATACTTCATTTTTCAGCAAGCATTACACCAGCCCTACTCCAAAATATCAGGAGAAATCTGTATGACAGATTTGGTTATTGTTTAGCACAAGGAGGTGAAATATTTGTACCCTTAATTCATTATTCTGCTTTCCTTATTTTTATTTTTGTTAGGTACATTTTACGAAGTTTGTTTATTTAAATGTACAAACGATTCTTATTCTTATTTTTTTTCGTCTTGTCTTATTCTTGTCTTGTCTTGTCTTATTGTTGTAAGCTTTGTCCATAAAATGTCAACAATTTTTAGTGACAATGAAATATATTACTTATTTACTTACGTATTTATTTGTATTGCCATTAAGGCTAAAAAATAATCAAAAAATTAGATCTAGAGTATTATAATAAATATCATCTTGGGATGGGATTGCAATAAATCTTAATTCCGATGGCTGTATTATTTTTGTGCTACATATAATATAGATTTTTCACCAACTCAATTGACGGGATCGGTAAATACACATGAACGGTATGAATTTCTGAAGAAATAGTAATGATTAGGTCTTGCTGAAAAAACCTATAGGATTGTACAAATTAAGCAAACAGTTTCTAAAATATATAAAGAAGGAAGAGTTAAAATCTTGTGTGATTTTTGAAGTAGCTTCTGCAATGTGTTATTCTACTGAGACCAAAAATAAGTACTAGAACTACTGTACTAGAACCCGAAAAAGAAAGGCCATATCGAAGATAGAACTTAAACAAGGAAAAACATTGAAGGTGCTTTTGAAAGATACTAAATTGATCTTCATCGAACATATATTATTGCATATCAGGTTGAGAAGAATATTGAATATGAGAACTTGGAAGAAATAAGTATCTAACAAAAGATAAAGAAAACAAACTGGTCGAATTGATGTTAGATAACCATAAAAAAGGTTTCCCACCAAGAAAGGTTGATACTCAGACCTCTAAAAAAGGCCCGAAGAAGAACATTTCAGGTGAACACTGGTATAACCCATTTTTAACGAGGCATCTAATACTCACAGAACGGACACCTGAACGAGTAACTTCGGCTTCAGCACATGTGTCTGAGAAAAATATACTAGGTTTGTTTTTCCGAAGTAGAAAGCTATCTTAATGAAAACAATTTCTGTTCCGTTTTAAATGTCCCAAGCAGAAAATACAACGGCGATAAAACGTGTTATTAGTTTTGTACCAAAATGGGTAAAGTTATTGCACCAAAAGGTTCCCACAATGTATACGCGGTTGACTAAAGAGAAGCGAAATAAAATCTGACAGTAATGTTAACGTTTGCGGCCGAAGGCGATACCACTCCACCTTTAATATTATAAGTGTTCCAGACACATGGGGAATCCGATTAAGCTATAACGGCTAGATGAAAACAGAAATTTTTATTAATGATATACAAAATGTATTTTATCCATATCTAAAAAAGAAAAATGTTGAATTTCCTGTCATTCTCTTTGTGGACGGCCATGCAACTCATATTATCTATCATCTTAGTACTCTTTGTACAAAGCTTGGTATTGTTCTCATAGCTCTTTACCCTAACCCTACCAGGATATTACGCCCTATAGATGTCTCGAACTTTAGACCACTTAAGGCAATGTGGAAAAAATCGCTGTTAGATTGGCGTCGTAAAAATCCAGTTTGTAAATTTTCCAAACAACATTTTGCACAAATTCTTAAAAAGGCTATATTTTTGTATATTCTTTAAAACCTAAAGTTGCCTCTAACGGCAATAGTCTATTGAATCCAAATTCAATAGACTATTACAAACTAAAATAACCGTTTCACATTTTGGAAACACTGAGAAGCGCAAGACTGATAATAATAGGGTTTCAACTTATCAAAAATTTATTACATTAGCTGGAATAAATAAGTCATTATAACTTAATGATTTTGGCGCCTTATTTACTGAAGTGATAAAAGCTGTGGAAATTTTCTATTATTACAAAAATTGAAAACCAATTTTAAATCTAAAACGGAATCTGGCAGAAATAACCATATAGTAGAGATACAAATAGAAGATCTAAATAATAGCGTAGTAAATTACAAGAATGAAATACAAACGAAGATAATATAAAAGATATACCTATTGTTTTTTGTGATAAATAACCCGCTGATGAGAGAAATATTTGTACAAAAAAAATTTGTCGTACTGCGAAATACAATTGTGATAGAGGCTTCTCCTTTATCAGATATATGCAAGGCTAATTAATTTAATTACCTGATACATCGCTAAATATTCAGCAACAATTGGAATTTTAAGAAAAAGAATCGAAGATGACAGCGTAGCTTCTATTGGAACAATGTGCCAACAGTATGTAAAACAAAACAATTTAATAAGGACACAAGAAGGGACCGATAAATTAATCTTCTTCTTCTTCGCGTACCATATCAGAACTATCCGACGTTGGCGATCACCATTGCGAACGATTCTCGATCTTCTGCAATATGGAATAATTGTCCTGCATTTGGTATCTGAGTCCATTCACGAATATTTTTTAACCAAGAAACCTTTTTTTCTTCCTACACCTCTACGGCCCTCTATTTTGCCTTCTCCATAGTACGCTCCTTAGTACTTCTTCATTAGCTTTTCTTGCTGTCCAAGTTATCTTCAGCATTCGTTTATGAACCCACATTTCCAATGCTTAAATTTTGTTCATGATCGATACTTTTGGCGTCTACACTTCTGCACTATACAAAAGTACAGTCCAAACATAACACTTAATTATTCTTTGCCTTAGTTCTAAACAGATGTTTATTGCAAAAAATGACTTAATTTTCATAAAAGTAGTTTTAGTGATTGTTATTATATGTTTTATTTTTATGTCTGGATCTATACCTTATTCCATTAAGCGATGCAGGGCATATAAACAACGATAAATTTAACAGATAAGTTAAAGGTGTTCCAAATAAGTCTACTCGTTCCGATAAGTAACAGTATAATTATGAAACTTTATTATTTTTTTTCCTTTTCTCAAATATTCGTGTTTATTGCATAGTAAATAAATTAATGTTTTCACTGAATACATAGTAAGTGAAAAAATAATCCGATTTATAAAATTAATGAATATTTTATGCATAAATGCAAGTAACAGTTCTTCAAAAATATTTAAAAACTAACCGAAATGTCCATTTTTATTTCGTCTGGCGACGTTATCGGCGGGTCATACCGGTTCGGACACGATTTAATGTTTACATTTTCCTGCATCGCTTATTGAATTTTACTATAGTTGGTCCGTTATTACAGTTCCCAAATATGTCATTTTGTGAACTTTCTCAACTTAGACTCCGTTCAATTTAAGCTTTGCTTCGGGATGTGGGTCACAACACTAAAAATTTGGTTTTGTTTGAGTTTATTTTAATGCCCATTTCCTCTCCTACCTCGTTAATACGATCCAGCAGAATTTGAAGACCTTTAATATTATCTGATAGAATTACTGTATCATCTGCATATCTAATCACATTAAGTAGTTCCCCGTTGATTTTTATTCCCTATGGTTGTCTCTCAAGTGCCTTTTTTAAATAGCTGGTCCGAGTAAACACTGAACAATGTTAGCGACAAAATGCAAACTTGTCTGACTCCTCGTTGTATGGAGATTTTATCGGTGTAGTTATCTCCAATTTTTTACGATAGCAGTTTGATTCCAGTACAAATTTTTAATGACACGAATATCCTTGTCATCTATTCCGATATTTTTCAGTATTTGCATTAATTTTACATGCTGTACTTTATCGAATGCCTTTTTGAAGTCAACGAAATATGCAAATACATCTTTTCTTTGGTCACGGCATTTTTGTGATAGGATTTTTAGCGCAAAAAATGCCTCCAGGGTTCCCATAGCATTTCTAGAACCAAACTGTATATCTTCAAGATCTTCTTCGCATTTGCGTCTAATTCTGTTGTGAAGTATTCTGAGGAAAATTTTAAGAGTGTGGCTCATTAGGCTAATTAATCAATATTCTGAGCATTTTCTGGCATTGTGTTTTTTAGGTATTGCGATAAAGATGGATTTGAGCCAATCTGCGGGAATCACTCAGATGTTATAAAATATATTGAATTAATAAAAATTTTTACTACTACTTTTATGTCATCATTCTCAATTAGTTTCAGCAACTCAGTTGGTGTATCATCTGGACCACAAGCCTTTCTAATTTTAGGATTATTTATAGCATGTTCTACTTCGCATTTCTTAATTTCTGTGCCGTCAATACACTTTTGGTAGAATTCAACAATATTTTTCCTGTCATCTTCAAACAACTCTAATATGCTGCAGCTGCAGCTGCCATTCTTTTCTTATTTCTTGCTCATATAAAATAATTTTGTTATTAGTGTCCATAAGTACAGAGGGAACTCGTTTTTTAAATATATTACTCATTTCTTTAAATTTTTTGTGCACATTAAATAAGTCGTGTTTAGATATTACATCCTCCATTTCGTCGCACCTTTCTCTCATCCATTTTTCTTTTGCTTATTTGATATCCTTTTTTATTCTTTTCTGCAGATGTCTATATTTTGTTACATAATATTTGATCAGTCGACGTTGTTCCATTAATTTCAAGATGTCGTCTGTCATCCAGTTATTTTTCTTTATTAAGTTTTTTCTATAATCATGGTTTGTGGAGATTTCGTTAATTTGGTTTTTAAATTCACTCCATAGTTCTTCTGGATCTTCTAGTTGTTTCCCGATGTTTTTTATTCTATTGTTAAATTCTTTTTTAATGTTATGGTTTATGTTTATATCGTCAAAGTTAAGTACATTGGTTTTTGGTTTTGGTCGCTAAATTCATTTTAACCTTAGTTTAATATCTGCTACGAGTGGTTGATGATCAGATCTCATATCTGCTCCAGGATATGTAGTGTCTTTTTTGAAGGCATTTCGGAAACGCTCATTTACAAGTATAAAGTCTATTTGATTGTTTGAAGACTTAGGGTTTTTCCATCATCAAATGGGGCTGTCCAAGTGTATAGTCGTCGCTTGGGTAGTTTATACCAGGTGTTTGCAATGATCATATCGTTTTTTTTTACAGAATTCATACAATATCTGTCCTCGATCGTTAGGTTGTCCTAAACCATAGGAACCTACAGTCTGACCTCGTCGACCTCTCCCAAGTTTTGCATTGAAGTTGTCTATAATATATAAAATTTCGTGTTTATTAAGTTTCTGTAAGATGTCTTGGATCTGATCATACAACTTCGCGACTTCATCGTCATATTTTCTATCTGCAGTAGGGGCATAGATTTGAAGTATGTTAGTTTTAAATGGTTGAGTATTTATTTGGAGTAATATTATTCTATCCGAGACTGGTATGAAATTGGTCACATATTTACTCAGTTCTGATGTTACTAATATATCTACACCATTTTTGTGATGCGCGTCTTCTGTGCTGTTACCGGAATAATATAATACACTTTACTCCTTTTTAAATGATCCTGTCTCTGACCATCTCATTTCGCTAATTCTCTGTAGGTCTATTTTCATTCGTTTGATTTCTTGAATTAAGTTGTTAAGTTTCCAGCCGCAAATAGACTTCTAACATTCCATGTGCACATTCTAAAATTAGATTTCTTTATTTTTAGGACTTCTTTAACGAGGTTTACGCATGTTTACGATCTAAGAGGCTTTGTGGTATAAATATGTTTCTCCTCTCCTACCGAATCTTGGCATCCGCTTTCCATGATTAGTAACGTTTTGATATTGCAGCGTCAATTCTATGGTGATTTCCTTGGGGGTGCTCTATGAGTCGTTAATACAGTGGTTCCCCTTTGCCTTCTGCATTCTTATACCGTTGACCATTATTTGTTGATTCATCCGCTTTTGGGGCCGATTTCTCAACTCCAGGACGAAAGAATGCTCTACCACTCACCAAGTCATCCGCCCTAAGCCGTTGGTCAGTAAGTGGGAGATTGCTTATACCGGCAATCACTTGGACGTCAGAGCCTCATTTGTTATCTAGCAGGATACACCGGATGACCATAATCAAGATCATCACGCGGGCAGGCAAGGTTGACATTTGGATAGAAGAGGTTATACGTTGCGCATCACTATCCCTTGTATTCCGGGATAAATTAATATAATAATAAAAACGAAAATAACAATCAAATATCTTCATTAGTTAATTAATTTTTGATCTATCTGAAAATCTCAAAAAGAATAAGTAAACGGCAAACTGAGAAAACTTTATTCGTGCTTACGTCAACGATTTATAAAAGAAAATTGGAATAAAAGAAAAGAATTAGAAAAAAAAAGAAAAAGGAAAGCAGAGAATAAACAAAGAAGATTAGAGAAGCAACAGATAAAGAAGCATAAAGAGACATTTCAAAAGAAGAAACTCTTAAAAACCTTTAACAACAAGGCAAATACTAACGATGTTTACAACCACTCTTTAAATAAATATGTCACACCTCATAAAACGTTCGGTCTTAATGCCAAATTTGGTTGCAGTCCTTCTAGAAGCTGTTGTACTAGCAACAATAACCACGTCTTACAAAATTCAACATACCTAAATTTTTTCAAGTTGACATGTATCAGACGCTGTAACTCCAAATTTAATAACTAAATTCTCCCATATAAAAAATCTTTTCCGAGAAAGCCCAGAACGGCCATCACCACAATCTTAAATAAAAACAATACGTATGTTCTGCGACTAGGTATGTTTTATTTGTAGGCACAATATTTACAGGACAAACATAGGAATAAAATGTCAGAACTGCACTAGGACTTATCATGTTAGCTGCTTAACTAAATATAAATTATATAAAGAAAAATTTATTTGTAGCACTTGCTTTGCTAAGAAAAATTCTAACAATACCTGAATGTAAACACAATATAAGATTTCTTTTACTTGAGTTGTTTACTAAAAATGATTTTTTAGTTGGTTTTTACCAAAACTTAAATTGTGTTTTAAAGAATACAGCATTTTGATTTTTAGTTTGGCAATTTAAAAATTTTTTATATTTTTTAACTAACTGAATATATATTTTTACAATATATTTTTTTTATTTTGATGTTTTGTTTTAATTGTGTAGGTGATCATTTAAAATTACCTAGCTAGGTACCTAGGTATCTATGTATGTAACTACAGCAATCAAAATATGATTACAAAATATTCAAACAAGTGGTCTGTAAGTAATAAATATTCATAAAAAAATATATCTCGATCATATGGAAAGCAATTGATTATTTTAGGGTTAATAAATAATAAGTTTACCCTATACATTATAAAATACAATGTGAAAAACATGGGGATTACAAACAAGGAAATACAGTCAAAACTGTCTAGAAAAACTAGAATATAGTCAATATAAACTAGAATCAATTCTGCATAAACTAAGCTACCAAATATGAAAAAAAGTTTAAAAAAATATAATTAGGTGATCAAAAAAAGTGTATGAACTATGCAAACAAAATATCTTAATTCATTTTAAAGCACATCCTTAAATACATTTTTTCCTTGAATTGTACACCCTAAATAACTGCAAATATACTGCGGTAATAATAATCAAAAAGAAGACTAAGTAACTCTCATCAATACTTTCCCACCCTTAACACCACCGTTTCTCATTTCTAATCCAGATTATCCAGATATCTCGCGAATGTCTCTCTTTTTTTTTCGTCTATCTCAGCCCTTATTTGTCGTTCATTTAAGCCCGCCGCGCTTCGGTGGATTGCTGGTGACAAATTAATTTTTTTCCTAAGTACGCTCATCTTGCTCCTTGGGCTTGATGAGTAGCGGAGTCGTTTGTTTTTGGTTTTTCTAGTCGGAGATATCGGTCAGAAATTTGTCAGGATAAGTTTAAATGAAGACGTTTTCCATGTCGAAGTAACCGATATTTTAGCATAAGAAATGTTGAAGGGTAGATTACGAGAACGTTCACAGCTCTTATATCTATCTTAATATATCACTTGGTAATTTTGGCTTATTGTACTATCGGTTTTAAAAATTATAGGACGTATATCTTCATTTTTAGATATATAAGTATTTTACAGAAATTTAATATTATGAGAGATTCTAATAAATCAGATATGACATAAAAAACAATAATTTCTGTGTGCTAGTCTGAACCTGTTAGTCTGAGTTTGCCTCCATTAAACGCAGGATTGGGTTCCCGTTTCTTACATGGCACATCTCAATGTTAACTGAAAAAATTCATACTGCTATATAGGATCATAAAATAAGTGAAAATAGGATAGAACCAAATAGACGCAATGAAAAATCCTTTATTAACCCTACGGCTGGCGCGCTACCGCTCAAGATATCGGTTTAAGATTCAGTAAAGTATTATTAGTTACATCCACTTGTCCGTCCCGATATTCTCAAATGACTATATTACGCTACTTACGACGCACATACCGCATCGGTATATGATTTATTTTATTGTCAGTGACACACTAAAGTAGAGGTAATCGATTTTAACAAGAGCTATGAGTCATGCCGATTTAGTACATAAGTTTATCTGTTATTTACAAGGTCATAGCTCTTGTCAGAATCCATTACCTTTAATAGGTGTTGAATTTACGGCATTTTGTCCGCAGGTCACCCGATGATGTAAGTAAAATTAGCTTTGGAGTATACCTGGTTTTATTACTTTTTATTTAATCAAACTGTTTTTTTTTTGTGATAGAATATAGTCTAAGATCTTAAAGGTAAATGTGGTAAAGTATAGATTGCAGGAAAAAAAAATCTTTTTCTTCTTCTTCCTCCTCTTCTTTTACTGTGGACATATGGACTCTCCGTTTGTCAATATGTCTCTAGCAAGTTGTTGTTCCGCCATTTTTGTGGTCTTTCTATTGATTATCTTTCTTTGGAAAACCGTTTAGTGCCGTCTTAACTACTATATTTGTTGGTATTCGACTTACATGATCGTTTTATTCAACTTTTTTATTTCTTACCATCTTGCATCTACGTCGTATGTCTGTACTTTTAGGTCTGTCCCATAGTATTTGCCCATGAATTTTTTAAGAATTTTCATCTCTGCTATTTCTAACATAATTTCTGTTTTATCTGTGTGAGGTAGTGTTTCTATTGCGTATGTCATTATTCATATGACTGTTTTGTCAATTCTGTCTTTCATTTCTTTCCCAAAATTTTTATTTCTCCATATTTCATTCATTCAAACTGCGGCTCTGTTTGTTATATTCACTAGATCTTCCACTTCAGTTTCGAGCTTTTCATCCATTTTGTCTTTTTTTGGAGAAATTATCATTAGATAGTTAAACATTAGAAGACTCAGGAAATCTACCTGTCTTATCTGATTGTCAGCTTTAATGAGGTCAGTAAGTTATTCTTCTACTTTTACTTTTATTTGTTGTTTTGGTAGATATTTAAGATTTTTTTGAGTATTTCCAGAGGTTTCCCTTTTGTGTACAATAAGTGGATAACGTTATTTAATTGGACTTAATCAAATGCATCCTTGAGGTTTACGAAACATAGATATGCCGGTTTGTTGTATTTTTATAATTCCTGTTATACTTCTTTTAGTTCGATCTTCCATTTTAAAATAATATTTTAAGAAACATTTTAAAGTGAAAGAGGCATAATATTAAGATGACCACCTACCGCAATTACTTACCCAAATGGAGTATGTACAGTAGAGTGGAGTGAAAACTGGCTCGAAAAAAAATTTCCCTAAATGAATTGACCTATATGTGGAAAAGTTGCCTAATATAATGGTCTATTTTAGAAAAAAAAGTGACCTACAATATTGCCATTTTCTTCTGCTCATTTAACTGTAAAATTTAAAAAAATAAAGATAAATATTTTTTAATGCCGTCATGCAGATCTCTGCTTATTTCCATAAAAAAATCGTAATTTTTGATGGAAATAACCCAGAACTCACCGCGTGGAGGTAGCTGCATATCGAGTTCCACCGCCCTTCCACCCTTATTTGCACTTTTGTGAATAATTTTCTTTAAAAACTTGAAGATATTGACTTTTTGTCTCGAATACTGGCAAACTAGCGCTAGAAGCAATTCGTGCATAAATTCATCCCTTGCTGTATTTCCACATACAGTAACTGACGCTTCTGTTACTAACTTGATGCACCTTTCCACTGCTTGCGTGTGGCATGGATATTTTAGAATTTCAATTTCAGCTGGAATATCTAAAATCATTTCTTCTAGTTCTTCATTGGAAATACATTTTGTCAGGAGAGGTTCTGTTATTGTTGTCGACTGCCGGTCAATCATATCGATGTAGTCTTCAGCATAAAAATTTAAAGATGGCAATTTGAATTCCCGAATTTCTTGTTGATTAGCTGTTTTCCTACACTTCAATAATCTTCTAAGGCCTAATTCTATCACTTTTTTGCGACTATCAGCTAACATAGCCAATAATACATTTTCGGGATGACCGAAATTAATTTCTTTGAATTACTGGGTCTATGATTTTTCTCTAATCTTCTGGTAAAAATCTTCATTTTTCAATCATACCAAATAGATGCTTGCTCACGTGTCGACATGATAGTTGCATTTTGATTGCAAACCATGTGGTGGCATATACTTTCATGACATATTCTGTTCGAACAGTTAGATTTTGTGATGGTTTCGCTGTGATGGAGACATATAATCGTAAAATCCGGTTTGCGGTCGTAAGCCATCTGGAATGAGCCATTTTCCCGGGGTTCCTTTTCGACAAGTTCAAAGAGATGTTACCTTTTGAAATGGCAAAGTTGATCAGCACTAATTTCAGGCAAAGTAATTTCTATCCTTTTAAAATTTGTAGGTTGTAAGGTTTCACATTTTTCTAATTGCTTTCCTATGTCGCCACGAAATCCTTTTGGGACAGTTGTTTTTCCGTTTAAATGTTGCAGCAAATTTCTTAAAGGTAGTTTGTTTACGTGCAATAGGCAAACAAACCATTGTAGGGATCGATTCAGCGAAAGCTCAAGCTGTTTAATAATTCCATTCTTATTACCAGTATTTATCGCTGTACCATCACAACCTATAGATTGCAAATTTGAAACGTCAAAATTATGATCCAAAAATTCTAGAATGCTCTTCTTTATACTTTGCGAATTGTCAGATGCAGAAGTCAAATGACCAATATATTTGGATCGTGGTTCTGAACATTGTACTGTACATTGTAAAGTGTGTGTATGATGCTCACTCTTGTAGTCAAATATTATATGTATATACAATGTTATCACTGAATGATTGATCTCATCATCACTTTTTGAATCAATGTAATCAATCGTCTTCGTGAAACGTAGACAGTATCAACACATTTTTGTTAGGTTTTGATATAAACGAAGTAAGAAGACATTTATTGGGAACGACGCTCCAAGCAGACATGCTGCTATTTCTTTTTCTTAATTAGACATCTAAAAATGTAATGCGCCGACTAACGTAATACGGTTGTTAAATATCAAGTCATTGGTCAAAAGTACAGATTTAGATTAGTTGTCCGTAGTCACATTTCGTCCAGTACCACTGGAGGTCTCAAAAGTCTTATTAAAATATAATGGGCATCATAGATTTTTATGCCATATCTGGCCAGTTTATTTGAAATACACTTGCGGAACTTACACCTTCCTCTGAAACCCTCAAGCATCTTATCTTCTGTTATGTAGCTACCTACCCAGTAATGTTGTAAACACTGTTTTACAAAATTATCCAAAAGGTATCGCACAGCACCAAACGATATTCTTAAGCCCTTTGTACTCTACATTCATATCATCAAACTTCGTTCTTATCAATAACTTGTACCAGGGCTTGTAACGCCGTTCTGGCATAGTATCAGCAAAACATTATGGGGCTGTTTCGTCCATACTCCAAAGTTCTGAAGTATTTTCTTATTTCTGTACCAGAAAAATACAAAAGCCTTCAGCCCTTCACTTAGTCTAGTTCACAAACAATAATTTAAATAAAATAAATTATTCAAAATTCGTAAGTACGTGATTTATGTGTATTTTGTACACGTCCAATAGAAAAAGTCGTCTAAAAATAGAAGTGTCGTCAATCTGGCGATATCGTCGGTCGCGTCTATTCATCCAGTAGCGATCTGTCGTTCGAATAGTTGAGTAATATTTTTTGTTGCAGCTGAGATTTCTTGAGAATTCTTAGAAATACGAGAGTGTGCGATTTTATGTACATAATACACGGCGCGCCTTCTAGTGTAAGTATTTTATCCATTAACTAGTTTACTTTATAAAAAGTTGTAATTCGAAATTAAAGTCAAATTAACTTTAGTTTTACTTTATTTTAGGTTAAACAGGATATTGTAACATAATTGAGAAGGAATATAACGGCTATGCTGAGAGAATATCATATAAGAATTTAGTTGCATTGTTATATTATTTGTGTGTTACTTTTTTTATTTTTGCAGGGCTAGAAAGAAGTTTTTAACTGAGGCTGAGTTATATAAAATTATTAATGAAGATTCAGAAACAGAAACTAGTGAAATAGAATATTGCGATGTATCTGAGACAGATGAAGAAATAATACACCATGATGACCACAATTCTGAATCTGAACAAGAACAGAATGACCACGACAGAGCCAGTAACTTTGAGGATAATACTGCAGTAAGTACGACTGCTTTCGAGTATTTTCAAGGTAAAGATAAAAAAAAACTGCATAGCGTAAAACTCCGCTGTCGTCGCAATCAAAAATTAAAAAGAAAAATATTATCAAAATACTTGCAGGACCAAAGGCAGTGGCTTCAAAAGTAACCTCAGAACTTTCAGCTTTTGAAAAAATTATAGATTCTGATATATTAGACAACATCGTACAATTTACTTATTTGAACATTGATAGTAAAAAAGAATCTGTTCAATATAAAAAAACGAGATATGAAACATACTTCAAAAAGTGAAATAATGGCATTACTGGGAGTGCTTTACCTCCTAGCCACTAAAAAGGCTAACCTTACTAACGTACTTGAAATTTGGACATGGGACACAGGATCTGATGGAACAGGTACAGAAATTCTTAGAACTGTAATGAGTTACAAAAGATTTTTATTTTTGTTACGTTCAATGCGCTTTGATGACAAACCACAAGACATGAACGGAAAATATATGACAAACTAGCATCAATTAGAAAAATATTGGACGCATTTGTTAGTAACCGTAAAAATTCCTATAATCTTGGTGAATTTGTTACAATAGACGAAAAACTAGAGGGATTCAAAGGACATTGTACTTTTATCCAGTATTTACCAAATAAACCAGCAAAATACGGTATCAAGCTGTTCATTTTGGTCGATGCACAAACTTACTTTGTTGGAAATTTAGAGGTTTATTGTGGACGGCAACCTGAGGGGCCTTATGCTGTATCAAACTCAATGAAATTGTAGATAGGCTTATTGATTATATAAAAGGTTCAAATCGCAATTTGACAACCGATAATTATTATACCAGTTATCCTTTAGCTATTTGCCTTTTGGAAAATAAAATAACTACAATTGGCACTTTGAGAAAAAATAAAAGGGAAATACCTATTGAAGTTTTACCCCAAAAATAAAAAGAAGTGGTAACGTCACTCTTATTCACGATGCATGACACTGCCACCGTAGACGTCGAAACTAAAAAACCAGAAATTATTCTAGATTTCTCTAATGGATATGGCGGGTATCAACGCGCAGGTGTTGTTTTGTGCCAATAAAACAAATCCCAAAATATGTCGCCGAATTTTTCTAAAGAATTTAAGCTTGAGTTTAATGAAAGTACATCTTTCAGAAAGAGCGACAATGCGATATCTTGTTGAGGATATTCAGGGTTTTCTAATAAAATATATATCATGTGAAGAACCTACTAGAACAGAAGTGCAAAGCTCTAGAAAACGTGGACGTTGTGCAATATATCCAGGTTCAAAAAATTCCAGCATAACAGTTAGATGTGGGCTATGTAGAATATTTGTATGTAAAATGCATTCCGAAACCACAATTACCTGCGTAAAATGTAAGAACAATGAACGGCAGCAATCAGAAGAAATCGAGTGAAGAAACCCGTAGGTACATGTTTTATGTTTATTATTTTATGTAACAATAAACTATTTTTGTAAATCGTGGTTGTCATTTTGTTAAAACGCACGAAATTTGGTAAAATCAACTAAAATGTGTTTTGTGTACAAAATACACAGCGCGCCCGGTTATGACACGGTAGTCGGCGCGCCTGCTGTAGGGTTAAGTAACAACATATTAAATCAATGGCGTAAACACTAACTAATCGCCTGCCAGACGGTTAACATTTTAGTGTATATATTTTTTTTGTTAAATATTTTATTGCAAAAAAATATTACGATGACTTACTGAAAGTATTAGTTATCTGAAAAACACAGTTATTAATATAGTTCACATTTTTCGTCCACTGAATGGACACCACCCTTTGTTGAATTATAATCCACTATTAGGTGTGGTTTTTAGTGTCTGTCTCCTCAGTGGTTGCGTGATGAAATGATGATAGCAAAGTTACGGCTTTAATTTTATGTGTTGTGTGTGAAAGTAAAGTAATGTGTTTTGTAAAACCGTAAATTGCCATTCCCACTTCTCATCGTCTGGTAGGTAAGAAGATAGGAGGAATTTCTTTACGATTCTTACGGAGAGTTCCAATGCAAGTTAGACCTTTACTTCTCAATACCTCTACCAGCCTGTGTTGGCTTACTGTGTATTATCTGTTCCTCTGTAAGTCCAGTACCTACAGAATTTTTTTTTGTATATATAAGCATTGAATAAAAAGCTAGTTTCAGCTACAGTACAATACATAATTTTTATACTATACATTACGGGCTTACTCGGTATAAACATTTTGAAGCGACATCGAACTCTGAATCCCACTAGCATTTTATCACAGGCTGAAGTTTCTATAGTATGGCATGCCTGACAGTTGTTAATAAATTCACTAAAAATTTTTGAAATCGGTGCTACTAAATCCAACACTGTTCTCTGATTTCTGTCTTCGGGATTGCCAAATCGCAAACATGACAAAAGGAACGCACATCCATCCCTCTTTTAACATAAAGCATCTGATTACCAGTTCCATTAGTAACCAAATAGTATCTAAGTTTTCATTGTTTAAATGCCAAAAATTCTAAAAATATGTGAAGTTCTGTCATGTTAAGGTCTTTGTTTTTGTTGGTATTAAATACATGTGTAACACCCTTATCTGTTCCCAGGATATGCACAAATATGAACCCCTTTTTTCAAATATCATGGCTTGGTAGATGTACTTTCATTTTATTTTACATTGATTTTGCTCCAAATGTTTATTACTTGTGAATAAATAATTTTTTCGACAATATTTTTCTTGCATATCATTATTTTGTGCACCATGTAGATCGCACCCTCGAGGTAGACTGCATACTACAGTAACACCGAATTCTAGTACACTATATACATAATAATTCCAGGAGATGTGACTTACCCTCTCTTTCCGATTCCGTTTCGTGATCGCTGTCAGTAGCAACATTTCCATCACAAATTGATTCAACATCTCTTATGTCATGAAAACCTTATTAAGCGATTTCAAAAGAGTTTCCTCATAGTTTTTATCCCCATATTTCACATTTTTTGACGTACTGGCCCCTCATCCATTTTTAGATAAATAGTGAATAAATACGAACACTAACAACTCGTCTATTAGACGGACTTTCACACTTTTAATCTAAGTATCTTTGAAATAACAACCTGTACCAAACTGCCAATCTCAATATTAATAAATAACAACTTAAAAAGTCATAAACGGGCGACCTTCAAAATTTTTTAACTAGGGAAATATCTCACTTTGCCTTAAGTACTAATGCCATCTGAGAGACGGGGCATTAGTCTTCTTCTTCTTTAAGTTCCACTCCTATCGGAAATTGGAAATCATTCTGGCAATTATAATTTTATTGGTTACTCGCCTGAATAGTTCAATTGAACTGCATCCAAACCACTCACGGAGATTGCGTAGCCACGAGATTTTACGTCTTCCTACGCTTCTCCTACTTTTGATTATACCCTGCATTATATTCCTTAGTAGTTCGTACTTTTCACCTCTCATGATGGGCCCCAAGTATTCCAATTTCCTAATTTTTATGGAATTTAAAACTTCGCATTGTTTTCCTAGTTGTTCGAGAACTTGTTCGTTTGTTTTGCAATCCATCTATGATATTTTCAAAATGCGTCGGTAACACCACATTTCGAATGCTTCTAGGTTTTTAATGTTGGATTTTTTAAATGTCCAAGCTCTAACTCTATACAAAAGGGTAAAGAAAATATAACATCGAAGCATTCTTATCCGGAGCGATATATTCATGTCGCGATTACAAAAAAGTTTTCTCATTCTATTAAAAGTTGACCGCGCAATTTCAATGCGGCATCTTATTTCTTTTGTCTGATCAGTATCTTCTGTGATCCATGCTCCAAGGTATTTGTACGAAGATATTTGTTCAATTTCTGTATTATCTAGTACTAGCTTAACTTTGATGTTTTGTGCTTTTGTAAATACCATAAACTTTGTTATCTTTAAATTGATTTTTAGTCCACAATCGTTGCAATATATATTTAGTTGTTCAGCAAGGTGTTGCAGTTCTTCTAGTGTTCCTGCCAGAAGGACGGTGTCGTCAGCACATCTTATGTTATTAAGTGGCTCACCGTTTATTATAAGGCCCTTACTGATCTCGGCAAGCGCTAATTCTAAGATGGATTCACTGTATAAATTGAATAACAAGGGTGATAAAATACACCCTTGGCGGACATACGGCGAATCTGGATATCCTTGGTCAGTTTGTTTTTAACTTTCACTTTTGCTGTTTGATTCCAATAGAGGTTACAGATGATTCTAATGTCTTTACTGTCTATGTTTTTATTTAATAAAATTTCTTTAAGTCGATTATGCTGCACTCTGTCAAATGCCTTCTCAAAATCAATGAAACAGGCATATACTTCCTGATTAATATTTAAGCATCTCTGCGAAAGAACACTTACTGCAAACAGTGCTTCTCGTGTTCCCAGTCCTTTCGTAAATCCCATTTGTGTATTATTTATGCCTTCATCTAATTTCTTATGTATTCTATTGTGAATTACTTTTAAAAATAATTTCAAGACATGACTCATTAAGGCTATGGTGCGATGTTCATTGCACTCCTTTGCATTGGCTTGCATTTGGGAAGCAGTATGAATGTTGATTGGAGCCATTCTTTAGGTATTATACCTGTTCTATATATGGTATTGAATAGATCCAAAAGAAGATCAATAAATTCAGTATTCACAATTTTAAGTAATTCCTTTAGCTTGTTTCATTGCATATTCAATTTCTTTTCGTATAATGTCAGGCCCAGTATCATCCTTAAATTCTTTTGGTGCTTCTGTTCTCTCTTTGTCTTCAAATAGTTGTGCTATATATTGTGTCCATCTCTGCATTTTAGTATTTTAGGGGCATTAGTATCTAAGGATTATTAGTGGGGGTGACTAAACAAACCGTTAAACGTTGCATAGCTGACCGGAGATGAGTATACGACTCGCAAAAGAAAAGTAATATAAACAACAAATGTTAGATAGTTTATAACGGCGATACTGATCGCAGGTTAAAACAAAAAAATACAGATATATTTCCCATGCAAAAACAATTTTTTAGACATAATACTTCATAAAATTCCGTAAAAAGATTTTTTTACCATACGCCAAACCTATTCTACACAATGCCAGATTATGTTACACAAAGCTTATTATTGTGAAATCAAAAAAAGTGCAGCGAATGCATGTTGCACAAATAAAAAATCTTAGATGCCTATACGATTGAATTACCAAAGAAGCATAGAATCAAAAATAAATATATTAGGGTTTGTTTTTTATTGCACACATTAGAGACTATATTTGTGTAAAATTCATTTTTTATTAGTCTGTGGATAATGTGGCAGTCTATGGGTATTAGGAATGTACTATTTGGCTAAGAGTTACCGTGAAAATACTGTAATGGCAAAAGTTTTTATGGAAAAGTTTTTATAACTGTTATTATTTTTTATACTACATGCAACACACAAAATGCAGATAATAATATAAAATTTGTACTGTTAAAACCTCTTTAGTCACAGATTTAGACTCGTTTGTTCTAATTCTCCCCGGGGTATAATTTTCGTATTACTCGATGCTTCGCACGCTACTGATTTTAAGTTGTTAGATTCTCGTCCTCTTTTCCAAGTTGAATTGGCCGTTGCTAATTGCATTGCTCCTGATATTTCTGCCTTATAATGAAAGTGACCGGTAAAACGAAGTCCTGTACTACCTGACCGGAATAATCAAGGACACTCTCATTCCTGCTTCGCTGCCTGCTCTATCCAATATGAACAGAATTGGACTGAACGAGAAATTTTTAGAACATGACAGTCGAATCGACGTAGCTGAAAATTTGAAATATTTTACCGATCGTGTATTCAAACTACGTGCATAAAATACGTCGTGATGTTTTATAATAAACACAACAATAAAAATTATTAACATAGGAATAAAACAAGTTATTCAAAACAATATAGTGTGAAAAATACGTTTTAATTTTAAAATTTCGTTTATTGTGGATGATTTCTTTCTTTGCTTTACTACATATTTTGCAATTATTATAAAATAGCGTGATTTTCGTCTCGTTGTATTTGTAAGTTAAAGACTCAAAATAAGACTCAAAAAGAAAAAAGTAAAATGTAGAGAAATTAGAGTTAGATATTATTTAGAAAGATTATTCAAAAGATTAGGAAACGAATTTAAATGTCTCAAACCCTGGCAATATAGATAAAACGTGGAAATGATTAAAAGGTCACATTTCAATAGCAGCAGAAAAATTAATCTTCTTCTTCTTCAAGTGCCATCTTCGTTCCGAAGGTTGGCGATCATCAGGGCTATACGTATTTTCGAAACTGCTGACCGAAACAATTCGTTGTTGCTACAACTATACCATTCCCGTAGATTCTTTAGCCAGGAGTTTCGTCTTCTTCCTATGGACCTTTTTCCTGCTATTTTCCCTTGCATAATTATTCGAAGCAGTTCATATCTTTCGCCTCTTGTAATGTGGCCCAAGTATTGCAGTTTTCGTTTTTTGATTGTAAATATGACTTCCTTTTCTTTGTTCATTCTTCTCAAGACCTCGACATTTGTGACTCTCTCGGTCCATGATATTCTCAGGATTCTGCGATACATCCACAGTTCAAATGCCTCTAATTTTTTGGTATCAATCTTTTTTAACGTCCATGACTCCATTCCGTAAAACAGCACAGAAAGTACGTAACATCTCATCAGGCGAAGTTTCATTTCAAGGCTCAAATCTCTTCCGCAGAACACTCTCTTCATTTTAGTGAATATGGATCTGGCTTTTTCTATTCTTATTTTGATTTCCGCTGAGCTATCGTTGTCTTCATTTATAAAAGTGCCTAAATATTTGTATTTGCTAACTCGATCGATAATTTCATTGTGTAAATATAAATTTTGGACATTTTGTGTTGATTTCGATATTACCATAAATTTCGTTTTCTTTATGTTCAAAGATAGTCCATATTCTTCGCTGCAGTCTGCTATCTTATTCACCAATGTCTGTAGCTCTTCAAGTGTTTCTGCGATCAGAACGGTGTCGTCGGCAAATCTCAGATTGTTTAATCTAACACCATTTATTTTAATACCTACGGATTGCTCAGAGAGTGTTCTATTCATTACGTCTTCGGAATAGAGATTAAACAGGGTTGGTGACAGTATACACCCTTGTCTCACACCTCGCTTTATTTCAATTTCTTCAGTGGTATTATTCTCTACTCTCACTACTGCTTTCTGATTGTAGTACATATTTGCTATTAGTCGGATGTCTCGTTTATCTAAATTCTTTTCTGTCAGGAGTCTGATTAGGTGATCATGCCGCACTTTATCAAAGGCCTTGTTGTAATCTATGAAACACATGAATACATCTTGATTTATGTCAAGACATCTTTGAGACATAACGTTCAGTGCAAACAACGCCTCTCTTGTTCCGAGTCCATTTCGGAATCCAAACTGGGTATTATTGATGTCCAGTTCCAGTTTTGTGTGTACTCTAGAGTGTATAATTTTCAGGAATATTTTCAGTACATGGCTCATCAGACTGATTGTACGGTAATCACTACATTGTTTGGCATTTATCTTTTTTGGTATAATAACAAAGGTGGATAAAAGCCATTCTTGTGGTATTTTTCCTGATGTATAAATGCTATTGAAAAGTTCAACTAAAATGCGAATCGAGTCTTTTTCTATTAGTTTAAGGATTTCCGTTGGTATTTCATCTGGACCTGGGGCTTTACCATTTTTCATTCTTTTTAGTGCGTACATTACTTCCTCTTCCGTTATTTCTGGACCTTCGTCTCCTTGTATGTTACTTAGCTCAGATTGCTGTCTATCATCTGCAAAGAGTTCTTCAATATAGTTTTTCCATGTCTTCAACTGTTCTTCTAGTTCTGTTATTATGTTTCCGTTGACATTATACAGGGTATTTGGCTGCTTACGTTTTTGTGTACCTGCAAGTTCTTTCACTTTTTTATGTACATTAAAAATATCATGTTTTGCCTGCAATTGCTCTATTTCTTCACATTTTCTTTTATAAAAATCTTCTTTTGCTATTCTGATTTCTATTTTAATTTCTTTCTGTAGTTGTTTATACCTTTGTTCGTTTTTTCCTTTCATTATTCTCCGGTTGTCCATGAGAAGAAGGATCTTATCAGTCATCCAACTTTGCTTTATTTTTGGTTTTTCTTTAGTCAAAATTTTCTTCGCAGGGCCTGTTATTGCCATTTTTACGTTTTGCCATTTTTTATCTATGTTGTTCGTTGGCTGGGATGTTTCCTTTTCATGAGGATAATTAAGAAAAATTAATAGGATAATATAAAACATAAGAAGAAAGAAAGAATGGTACGATGAAGACTTCGAAACAGTAACCAGGGAAAAAACCTAGCACGAAAAAAATTGCTGAAGACAGGTAGAGTAGAAGACTTGAAAGAGTATAGGAGAAAAAAAGAAAGACTCAGACAAATGCTGTACAAAAACTTACAGAGTTAAAAGTAAAAAGCAAGAATAATATAAAGGTATATAAATATATAAAATACCAAAAGAAGGAAAAACCAGCAGTTAATTTTGATTTCGAAATACAAAATAAATTTTATGAATGAAGAGTTATTTAAAGCTAGAGAAAGCACTTACGAATGCGCCAAAGAAACACACCAACGATAAAAACGAACTCTAAAATCCGTCATATAAGGATTTTTTAAGTATGATAAGAAATATAAATCAAAAGAAAACAGCAGACCCAGACAAAATCCCAAACGAGCTAATATAACAAGACGGAATAGAACTGTAAACAAAAATAAACGACCTTACAATAAGGATTCGGGAAGAAGACAGAATTCTCGAAGAATGGAAGACAGGGTGTATATTTCCTATTGCAAAGAAGGGGGTTACCACAGAATGTAACAACTATTGATGAATAACATTGTTATTCAACTGCTATAACATTCAACTGTTATAACAGCTGCTACAAAATATTGAGATTATTCATGTTGACATAATTTTCAACAATAGACGTAATACACACAATCACACAGTCAATTAAGAAGAGTTACGAACATTATGTCAACTTACATATTTTTTTCATAAATATTAGGCATGCATTTAATAGTCAAATAAGACCCGACCTAATAGAGGATATGAAAACCCTAGATATAAAAATAAAACTCATACAGCTTACAAAAATGACAATGGAGGGATCGACTGCAGCAGTAATAGCAGATGACGACATCTCCAAAAACTAGAAATACCAACTGGAGTACGACAGGGCGACTCTCTAGCAACGTCACTATTTAACGTCGCTATAGAAGGAATTGTAAGGGATACTGAAATGAAAGGTACAGTTCTTATATAGACGTGTCAACTTGCAACGTCGTAAGTTGTTTAAGAAATCATCCAAGAGGGTATTGGCAATAAATCAAAATAAAACGAAATACCTAACAAGCTCAAGAAAAAGTACAATTAATGTGAGAGGGTTATATATTGGGGAATATGAGTTTAAAAAGGTAGTCAAAAACACTTAAAATATCTCATAGTCCCCGCTAATAGAAATAATGAAAAAATCATATTAATAAATAACAGAATTCTGACAGGAGACAGAACTTGCTATCAATACAACAATTTACTTAAAGATAAGAAGCTTACTCAAAATATTAAACTGAAAATTTACAGAACACAATTATACTAGCAATCACATATGGTGCTGAAGTAATGTGTCCGAAATAAAAAGATAAAGAAATCTTAAGGATTTTAGAGAGAAAAATCATTCAGATAATTAGCAGGCCCAGTAAATTGAAGTAATAATGGATTTTAAAAACTAATAATTTATAAAGTAAGAAAACTTTTTAATGAAGAAAACATCGTCAGATTTATCCAGCACAGAGACTTAGACAGATAGGACATCTAAACAGAAGAAATCCAAAAGCAGTTACCAAAAAATCTCTAAATGGGAGTACCAGTACCAGGCAAGCCACGAGGACGACCGAAAACAAGATTTGAGAAGCAGACAGTTGCGGACCTTAATAAGATGGGAGTTAAAGATTGAAAAACCATAAGCAAAAACAGAAAAGAATAAAGAAATAGTGTAGATTATAGACTAATATCCCACGACCAATGAATCTTAAGAGCCCTAAGAGGGTAGCAATAACTCCGCTAAGACTATAGATACCATGATGTAGTTTAAAATTTTCACAACACAATAACAGAAAAAAAACTTTAAACAGTTTTTTAAAACTAGGTCATATTATTGCAAGTTGAGGTTATAACTCCAAAAATACACACTGCGTCGCCAGCACAACAACAATCAAAGGGATGTGTCACCAAAGTATTAACAACTAAGAAGATACACCTACTACAAGCCGTGACACACTTAAATCTTCAGTACCTATCAACAAGATGATCCACGTATTGTTTTGCTGGAAGTCGCAAAATTCTGGACCTACTTGAGGTCTTGACATGAAAAGTCGAAAAGTTGAGTCCAACTGACATCTGTCGCCCGACAATTCTCCCGTAATTATAACCATGTTATGATATAGTGCAGAAACTACGGTAGCATTGACTGCTTACAAAAAAACATACTAGGAGTCCTTGAAAGGAAAATTAAGTAAAAGTGTTAACTTAAAAATTCTGCTAAAAATAATAGAAGATCTATACACAGCAGTAGTGTTACTTACCTCTTAGGAGTGTTAAGATGACAGACTTACAACTTGTGTTAAACTTGACTTACGACTTAAACTGTTGATAACAAAAATGGATTTTCTAATAAAATAAATAAACAATAAAAAAACCCCTTGTTGTGATCTATTACCCACTAAAGCTGTACAAGAACTACCTGTTATAGCCATAAAAGCTCTTCAGCACATAATTAACGCAGCATTAAGATTAATTGTAAACCTAAAAAATTTATTAAATATTTATATTGATATTGAAACCTGAAAAAAAAAACAGAAGAAACAAACTTGTATAGGCCATTAAGTCTCTCAGCAATTCTGTCAAAACTTCTAGAAATATAATAATCAAGCAACTAATGAAGAAAATCTATAAAAGAAAATTTATGCCGTCCTAATTTGGTTTCCGAAACAAACATGGCATCGTGGAACAGATTTATTGTGTGACTAAAAACATCAGCAATGTCCTAAAAGGTAAAAGTAACCATAGTGCAGTCTTTCTAGACATAAGTAATGCATTTGATAAAGTATAGTATGAAGTCTTTCATTACAAAATAAAACAAAACTTACCCTTTTTTGAAAAGATCAAATCTTATCTGGGTATATGGAATTTCCAAGTGAAAAGTAAATGCAACCCTCTGAAATTTTTTCTATATCTGCAGGGTACTATAAGAAAGTGTACTGGGACCAAACATATACATCCTTTTTACTGCCATCTACCTGCAACCATATCAACGCTAGTTGCAAGCTATGCTGATGAAACCGTAAGGATTTTAAAATATATACCTTTCGAAATTCTTCTTGTTCAATACTAAATACCTGTCGAAAATGTGGGCTTTAAAAAAAAGTTTTCTTGAAGATTTGTAAGATTGTCACGATCGTCTAGTTTTTTTAATCGATAAAAAGTACGGAGTAAATTATTACATAAACTTCGGCAGCTTTTTTTAGTGGCAGGTCTTTTCTTATTACCCATTTGATATTACTTTTAACATGTGTTTCTCATTGTACTCTGGTTTGGTTTATTTTTTTAAGTAATTTATAACCATTTTAAAAGTCTAAAATAATTTATTAATCATAAATAAGATATTTTCTGGAATTGGGGCACCATTAACCGCATTGTCCGTTCAATTGTGTCCCAAGTATAAAAAAATAACATATTTAAAAGATATTTAGATAACTCACGTTGCAAAAAATGCCTTAGATACACGACTTTAATACAACGTTACACTGTTAAAGTTCTGTTACACAAATCTATGTATTTAAGTTGTGGATCGACAAAATCATCCAAAAGTTTAGATGGGTTGAATAATTGCTAGAGAATATTGCCAAGTCATATTATCACGATATTCTGTATATAGCCATAACAACTCGAAGTGTTCAAATGTACCTCCGTTCGAAGGTATCCCCGTTCGAAGGTACCCCCTTCTCCCCTACTCTCTGGAATATTCCCTACAGATTACAGACACATCATCTATAATTAACTTTATAAGCAAAAAAAATCAGCATTCGATATTAATCCTAAGGTAAAACAACGCCCTTAAGAATTAAAAAAAAAATGGCTAATTCCTGTAAGATCGTGGCCAATTAGGTCAACTGTTAAACTGGTGTCAGCACCCAACGTCCATTTGTTGAAAATATTTTTTGAAAACAACTTCCGAAATGGAAATCCAAACGTCAAAAGAAATGCAAAATATAATTATCATTACAATCACTTGTTGTTTCATCATCATCCAGCCTTCATTTATTGCGTCCACTGCTGGATATATGCCTCTCTTAAACTCCTCCATTCATAGCAATTTTGTGCTCTTTGTTGCCAATTTCAGGTGATACGTTTGATGTTGTCAGCCCAACGTGTGAGCCCAAAGGTGGTCTTCCTCTACTACGTTTATCTGCTCTTGGCCTCCAATTTGTGATTTTACTTGTCCATCGTGAGTCATGCATTTTCGCTACATGGCCTGCCCAGTTCCATTTTAGTTCTGCTATCCGTTCAAGATTAAGACATCAGCAATAATCGTCATTCTAATACTTGTTGTTTAATACCGTATAAAAAAATGTCCCATGGATTGTTAAATTATAATACAAATAATACGTAACTTTTAAAAAATAGATGACCTGAAGTATTTTTTAATACCAGATAGTATAAAGCCTAAAATATCAATTAAAGGAATTGAATAAAAGCCTCCTTTTTTAACATAAGTTGATGAAAATGAATAAATTGTATGTTAAGACGTTCATTGCCAAGTATATATTTTAAACCGTTGTGAAGTGAAAATCACTTCCTGACGGTTTGTTTGCCGTTTTTATGAGTATTACATTAAAAAATAGTTTGTTGATCAATTTTTGTTTTTTTACTTAAACAGATAATAAGACAACATTTGGTCCTGTTTATCTATACCCGATATTAAATTATTATATTTTACTATTGACTGAGGTTTCATTTTAGTTCGGCTCCTTTAATCTGCCACTTCTAACATTTCATTGTCATATTGTGATGAAATATAACACATATCTCTCTTACCTCTCCATTTCATTATAATTATTCCATTTGCACATTTTGCGATAGTATCTCCCACTTTGAGCTTGCAGTCTGTTACGTCTTTGGGAGAATTCTTTCTGCCAACACACAGAGTACCGGTACAATAAGTTCCGTTACCAAGTACTGTTAAAGCAAGTTGAGAACTACTGTAAAAGTCGTCCATGTATACAGAATGTCCCACATTAGTGTTTCACTCAATAACTTCATCACAAGCTTATGAGTGTGTCCTTTTCCATCCGTTTCATCCATCATGACAGTATATACAAGAAATCGTAAAATACGTCAATTGGAAGTTGTAATAATATAACTTTATCTCAAATTTGCGCCTTTTATTTTTGATAAATTGGTGGAATACTAACCTTCCTCGCCATAGTATCATCGACTCATCCAGACTTAGTTCACGACCAGGATAATAAATTGCGTCCATCCTTTTATTGAAAAACGTAACTAGGGAATCAACTTTGTAAAGCATATTAACATACTTATTTTTATTTACCTTTGGGTTTCTTGCGAAGTGAAGACCTCATTGAATCAGTAAAAATCTATTTATACTTATATTTTTCAAAATGCCAAAAAGTTGAACAACTAGTCTTATTTCTAGTAAGTAATCCACCACTTGGTTGAGTCTAATTGTTTTTATATGTCCAACGAAAACTAAAAGTTCTTTATTTGTCAGCTCTTTCGACTCTATTCTTCTCGATTTTTTTTTATTTTAGGCCCAGAAAAATTTCTCTGGCATATTCATTTATTTTAGTCACTTTTTGGTCAATGAATTTGTCTGTCAACAAATGTCTGAAATAATAAATTGGCTGGTTACCAGGAACAGAAATGAGCATTTTTTCTTGTTTGATGAACGGAGAGTTTCATCGAATCAAAGGTATTCTGTCAATTAACTGCGGCCTGTCCAAATGTACTGTATAGTCAAACTAGCTGTTTCTGTAGTTGTAAAACCTCGCAATCTCAGTTGCTCATCAATTTCGAATTCATCACTTTCACTATCCCTAACAAAATCACTATTATCATCGGAATCGTCTATGTAATCATCAGAAGAACACTAGTTTTCTAAGTAATGAAGTAATTTGGTCAGAAGCTTTCTTGACAATTTTCCCCTTTTATGCTTAGACGGACCAGCAATCATCCATATTTAGATCACACGTTACAGAACCGTGGCAAAAAATTGTGAAACCATCAAAATTATAGGCAAAACCAAAGCTACGGAATAAATCACAATCAGAATGCCCACTCTCAAATGTTGCTTTGAAGTTTGTCAGAATGCGATCGACATATTTTAAACGGAAACGGACGAATTGAGAAATTTGTGACAAGCTACGACAAAACTGTAATTTAAATTTTTAGAGATAATTAATTTAGTAAATTTGAAATAATTTAATATATTCTTCAACTAAGAGTACGAATAAAATAGTGCATATTATGTGTATGTAAAATAGTGCAATTTTTCTACACACAACAGATAAAATGTCACTGAACAGCACTGGTTCCATTTAAAACATGGTTGATTCTGTCTGCGCGAACGAAATGCGCGTACTTATCTTAACAAGCAGAGTGGGCATTCTGATTGTTTATTATTCTGTGGCAAAGCCTTAAGTATGTACCGACACAATATCAACAGTTCAAGTAGGTACACTGCTAAAATAATTATTTACTGAAAAGATAGAGTTCCTGGTTACGGCCAGTGGCGTGATCGGCACGTGATACACGGTTGTCAATCACACCTAGGGGCGTGATCGGCTATAAAAGTGTTAAGCGACTATCATAACAACCTTACAAAAATATAAACAGTATATTAACTTATCACGAAGTTGCCCAACCTTAGTTATTACTTGCTAGTCCCTAAATTATAATAATAATTACAAAAGATAGTATTGGTTTCTTAGTTGATTTATGTTATGGTTAAGATTTGTTTTAAATAAAAATGTCAAGTAATAAATGTTGTTCTGTGAGGGTACTTAATTTGCCCACTGGAATCATTTTAATTTAATAGCCTATTTATTGACGATATATCTTTTTTATCTTTTAAATATTTTTTTTTTATTATTATTGAGTTAATGCCTCGACAACTATAATCATTGGCATGGTACAGTCAGGTACCTAGTGTAGTGTGTGTGTATGTGTAGAGTAATTGTCTTGATACTTAGCAAAGTCGACGTCGTTGTCTTTGCTAAGAGACGCTAATTGTATCCGAACATCTGCGGTCCCTCTGATGAGTACCGATCGCACATGGATAGAAATTTTTTCATTCATTAATTTTTAATAAACAAAAATTCCTCTACCCAGATGGGATTCGAACTCACGACCTTTAGGTTTAAAGGTAGGCGTTCTTACCACTGAGCCACAGAGGGGGTCTATTAAATAAAGTAAAAGCATAATTTTTACTTATTCTAAAATAATTTTATTTTATGTTTTGTTATCATGCGAGTTTAAATCAACTTAAACTTTTAAACAGTCCGATCCTGATATATAACGACATCATAGAATGTCATCACTGCACAACTACATTGCTTTTCATTCGTTTCAATATAGATTTTCTTTCTCTTGTCGATTGGTGAAAGACTTTTATATCATAAGTATATAAAAGACAATTTTGTTATCAAAATATTATAAATACTTTTAATATTTTATAACTTTAGGTTACATTCAACAGCACAAGAAATATATGAAATATAGCACGAGAAAGTTATAAAATATAGTAAGAGTCCCCGTAAATACAGTGAAAGAAAACATTTTAACTTTAATTGAGGGCACATCTATTGTTATAACAGAAGCAAAATAATATATAGGTAGGTATTTATATATGAAACCCATTTGGTCATTAAACAATATTAAATTTTGCAGCAATGCATTTAATCATATAATTGAAAAAATGGTAATCATAATTAAAATTACGATTTACTACTGAAATGGTAAAAAGAATGACGTTATGATTATTTCATCATCAGTGCTGCTACTAGGTATAGGTTATCAACTTTGTGTTTCATTATAATATTTTTATATTTAATGGTGTATTTTATAAAAAACATTGGTAGCTTTATGGGCTCTAGTCACTGACCCATTCTAAGTACCTATCTATATATTAAATAATGTCATTAAAGGTTGTATCAACAATTACACTTTTATGTGGATGATTTTGTTTTGGCACTTCCTAAAGACAGAATTCATGAAACTGTTAACATTTTCAACAGCCATAATCAACATATACAATTCACAGTTGACGAAGAGGTGAAAATATTCTCTACAATACATTGACATGAAAATTAAAAGAACTACAAAAATAATGTATTGAAAACCAGATGTTTCAGAAAACCCATGTGTAGCAATAGATTTATAAGCTGTTATTGACATTGTCCACACAGGATGAAAATGGACCTTATAACAAAATTAATTAGTGAAACTGAAATCACATATTTATTTCCCACAAAATTAATTGTAGAATTAAGAAGTCATCTTGCGCTTTGGCAGAGCATGTGATTGACACATTGTGACATTGTGACATTGTATCAACAATTACACTTTTATGTGGATGATTTTGTTTTGGCACTTCCTAAAGACAGAATTCATGAAACTGTTAACATTTTCAACAGCCATAAGCAACATATACAATTCACAGTTGACGAAGAGGTGAAAATATTCTCTACAATACATTGACATGAAAATTAAAAGAACTACAAAAATAATGTATTGAAAACCAGATGGTTCAGAAAACCCATGTGTAGCAATAGATTTATAAGCTGTTATTGACATTATCCACACAGGATGAAAATGGACCTTATAACAAAATTAATTAGTGAAACTGAAATCACATATTTATTTTCCACAAAATTAATTGTAGAATTAAGAAGTCATCTTGCGCTTTGGCAGAGCATGTGATTGACACATATCATATTATGGACTTTGATAACATTAAAATCTTGTGTAATCAAGATCATGAATTTAAAAGTACCTTTTTAGAAGTAGAGTTTGTCGGTCTGTTATAAACACAACACTTAATTATTGCTTAAAACTTTCGGCAATGTGCCGTTTTCAGTAAGAATTAATTATATAACCATTACGTAAATTACTCTATATATAGTCACTTTTTATTAGGTTGAGATGGAATCCATTTTTTCCTAACATTTGTATTGATAGACGTGAATACATTGTTTGGCTAGAGAGTGCACCAGAGCTAAACCTCATGGATTTACCTCAACAACTAGAATAGGAATGTAAGTATTATGTAAATTGTTTTTTGTAAATTAAATGTGATGTTATATTACTATAATATAATACTACCTACGTTCCTGGTATAGTTGTTAATATATTTTTCCCTCAAGAACTATCCCTTTATTCGTTAAATAGTTGCAGAAAAACCGATGATCACCTGTCAACACATTTAAATAACGGATTTATAAACTTTTTTTAATAGGTGAAAGCCGTGGCGAAAGATAGGGGAGAATTGAGGCTAATTTTTGAACAGACCAAGACCCAGCCAGGGTTGTAGAGCCAATGATGATGATGTTTTCACAAACATTTACTAATAATCCTTATATCGGCTAGTAAGTAATATTCATTTAATTTCAATTTCCCTAAATCTTTTTTTACCAAATTTTTTAATTTTTAATAATTTTTTATTTAAATTCATATTTAATAATGTTCATTCACAAATTAATGCCTTAATGAATTAATTCGTCAATGAATTGTATTATGAGCTTTTAGTTCTAAGGTTCTTAGTACCTATGATAGAAGCATTAACCTCTAGTCTGAGGTATACATTATTTGTAAAATTATAAATTAAAGATTTGAGCTCATTTAAGCGCAGTCTATTATAGATAGTTACCTAACCAACAACTACAGTGTAGTTTTTAGTAGATGTCCATAAAACTATACTTTTACTCCACGACTTCAACATATTAGTGTATTACCATCGTCGATCGAGAAGAATCAGACCAAGGGGCATTACAAAACAATTTGAACTTAGTAACTACATTCGAACCTGTTCAATAATCACACACATTGTATATTAGCATAATTGCTATTTTTATGTTGATACTTAGTTTAGAAAGATAATGTGTGTATTTAGATAAGTTTAAATAAAGTAAATAAAATTGACGTGCTCCAGCGTTTTTCATAATTTTCTGAAATAAGGACGAAAACATTTTTATTCCGTCCAGTGTGTACACTTTAAAATTGTCACCCTGTATTATTTATAATAGACCCTACATAATATAGTTCGTGGACGTTAATTTGTTAAGCAGCTTTTAGAAATATAAAAATCTACAGTGTGTTCTATTAAAAATAAAGCTTAAAGACTATTCTAAGGTTGCCTGAATCACACTGTATATTTAAAATTATATATAAAAGTCAACATCTCTTTAACAGTATCACAGTAACATCTGGAGTTTTTCAAGGAGGCAGTTCTCCACTTATTTTTAATATATTCGTTAACGACTTAACTTCCTGTTTCCTAAATAGCAAATGTCTAATGTTGGCAGAAAATTTTAGACAATTTAAAAGATCAAGCCTTGCTAAAAGAAAACTTAGACAGAACTCAAAATTGGTACAATCAGAACAAACTCCACTTAAATGTAAAGAAATGTTTTTCTCGTAAAGTCAATAAAATTGGAACAAGCTATACTATTAGTAATCAACCACTGAATTATGTTTCTTCTATTTTGGATTTATGTGTTATTTTCAATAAGAAGCTTACTGTCTGTGACCACATAAATTCTATTTTAATAAATTTTAATAAAATCTAAACTTCTTGGTTTCGTTACTAGGAACTGCAAGTATTTCTTCATTAATTCAACAAGATTAGTGTATTGTTGCTTAGTTAGAACTATTGGAATACTGTTTAGTTATTTGGTCGCCCTATTTTCAGAACAATATTAATAGCATAGAAAGAGTCCAGCATAAATTACACCTCTGTATAATATGTTGCATACCATTAAGACAGGTTAAAATAGGATAGACACCTAAGGAGGGCTCTAATGTAGTATTTCTTGTAAAGAAAGATAACATCAATTTACACCTAATTACATATTAATTACACTGTTTTTTCTTGCCATTCTCTGTATGAGTTAATATACACCAGTAAAACATGCCATCAATCAAGTTTTACTATTTTTACAACAAATTTTAAAAATTTTATGATGTATAGGTATGTCCATAATTGTATATTTTAATGTGTGGTATAAATGTTGAGTGTTCAATGCTTACAAAAATAATCTCAACGACTAGTAAGTTACACTGAAGAATTGTGATATTTTTTAAATATTTACATAATTGTCTTTTACAGTGTCTTGAAAAAGGAATAAAATCATTCCGAAAGCTCGACAAAAAGTCAAAAGAGTGTTTTTTATTTAACATCCCGGCCAATATTCTGACTGCAACCCTAATAAACTGTGTTGTTTGTTTATATCGACAGTCAATAATATCCAGTATTTCTTATATATATATATATATATATATATATATATATATATATATATATATATATATATATATATATATATATATATATATATATATATATATATTATATATATATATATATATAAATATATTCTATATATTCTTAGAAAGGGCTTTAGTGATTATGTGAGTAATATATACGGATATCTTGGGTTTAGTAGTCAATATATTGGCCTTTAAGTAAAACTCTTTTAGGTTTTATTTATTTATTTAGAGTATGGACTTTCACAGTACGATAAATATACAAATACAATTACAATAATATACACATATATATTATATATATTATTCAAACACTAAAAATAGTAAAAATAGAATGAATAGAATGAATGACACTAAATATTAATGTCCAATTTACATAGCCATTCAATTGCTTCTGGGGAACATTCCGCAAAGTCCTGGAGGTTTCCACTGTAGGCACGATTCAAGCAGTCTGAAACACAATGGCTTATGGTCTGTCTAGATTCTCTGCAATCGCACTGTGGACTTTCTGCACGACCCCACCTGTACAGCGAATCAGCACATTTACCATGTCCGGTACGTATACGAATAAGCCTTACCCAAATGGACCGGGACAGATTTGATCCGATGAAACCCTGAGTTGGGGTGGATATCTTAATATAGTCCGATTCTACTGTTGGCATCCATCTTTTTGTCCATTGCCTATGTATATCATAGGAATTACCAATTTTTCGGGTAGATCGTATTGGAGGATTTCTAGATCTCAATCGTTAGTGCTCTTTTGAGATGTCTGGGATATCTTGATGTATTGGTAATTGTACGTTGGCTACAATTTTCTGGTACTCTCTCACTAATGCTGCTGTACGGCGTAGATCTGGTGGAGCAATATTGCTCAGAGTAGGCAGCCATCTCACTGGCGTTGATTTTATTGTTCCAGTGATTATTCTCATGGTTTGGTTAAGTTGGACATCGATTTTGCTTGTATTTGCACTATTTAGCCATACTGGTGCACAATATTCTGCCACTGAAAAAACCAAAGCTAGAGCAGAGGTCCGAAGAGTATCTGCAGAAGCACCCCAAGTTGTTCCAGCAAGTTTTGATATTAAGTTATTTCGTGTTCTTAGTTTACCGGCTGCGTTTGTAAGATGACTTTTGAAGGTGAGTGTTCTATCAAGTGTAACGCCTAGATATTTGGGGTTGTTGTTATGCTTGATAGCTGTGTCATTTAGAGTTATATTGAGAGTATCGCCCGCAAGTTGATTCGACAGGTGAAAGAGACAGGTTTTAGTTTTGCTTGTGTTAGGACGTAAGCGCCAGTTCTTAACATAGTTACTTAGTGTAGATAAGTCCTCGTTTAGAGCACGTTCTCCTGCTTTTTTACTATTATCTTGGAAGCCAATGGCCGGGTCGTCAGCATAAGCAAATTTTCTCGATTTTGTTTCAGGTATATCTGCTGTATAAAGGTTAAATAATAAAGGAGCTAGCACTGAGCCTTGAGGTAAGCCGTTTATTTTAGGTTTGTTAAGCTTTCGAGTTTATTTTACTCTTTTTCAAAACGTACTAAAAATTAACATAAAAAATTACATTAGAAAAATGAACTTATTATATCTTTAATAGGCTTACCATTGTGAGGATTGTGTTTTAAAATTAGCAAAATTAATTAACATAGTGACATTAAATTTGATTTATTTTTTCGTTCTGTCAAAACTTATTACTAAGGTTTCCATGTCTATTCTATTTTTTATACTTATTTTAGGTGAGTTTGACAGCAGAAGTGTCTATGTTTATGCCAACCTTCATTACAAATTTTGATATAATATTACAGTTATTATAAATTAATAAATTTGTCCGGAAGATTAACATCTCACAAGAGTGATATTAATCTGAATAAAATACAAGCCTGTGCATTAAGTGAACATTGTATTACAATGGGCCATACGCCTAACTATGATCAAACAGAAATATTGTGAAGGGAAAGAAATTACAACAAAAGACTGTTTCTAGAAATGAGTTTAATTAAAACTACACAAAACACCTTAATTAAAAGAGAAGACCTTAAAAATCTTAGTGCTATATACAGTAATCTTCTTTTAAAAAAAAGAATAACAATATATAAGTTCTTAAAAGTTACGCATATTAAAGGGATTATTCCAAGTTCAAATGAGATAAAATTTATTATTTGTGTTTTTTCTTTCTTAATTACTTAGTAACATAAACTCTGTTGCCTGTTTAATAACTGTAATATTATATCAAAATTTGCAATGAAGGTTGGCATAAACATATACACTTCTTCTGTCAAAAGAAGAGACTTTCCATGGAAACCTTAGTAATAAGTTTTGACAGAACGAAAAAGTAAATCAAATTTAATTTAATTAATCAAATTAATCAAATTTAATTTAATGTCATTATGTTAATTAATTTTGCTAATTTTAAAACATAATCCTCACAAGGGTAAGCCTATTGAAGATATAATAACTTCATTTTTCTAATGTAATTTTTTATGTTAATTTTTAGTACGTTTTGAAAAAGAGTAAAATAAACTCGAAAGCTTAACAAACCTAAAAGAGTTTTACTTAAAGGCCAATATATTGACTACTAAACCCAAGATATCCATATATATATATATATATATATATATATATATATATATATATATATATATATATATATATATATATATGTATATATATAAATAAATATATATATATTAGCGGCTATTATGTCTATCTCCGATAAGTAAATAAGTAATAGTGTCTGCGTTGTAGACCTCTTGGGACTAACAGAGGATTGCCAAATGCCCGCGTTACAAATTAGGCAGTTCACAAACGTTGAATCCCAAGGATTTGCGAAGCTCCAGAAAAATTAACCCATCTATTATTAACACAGACGAAAAGGAGAAAGTTTCCGCAACAGGGAATTGTTTTAGTGAATCTGCTTTTTATTTTTCGTTGATTGAAAATGTTTTATATATTTTAAAAATAGTTTTATTTGGTTTATTTATTTGTTAACTGTTTCTTGATTACGTATATTATCCAAAAACTTGATAATGTCATCATTCAGACAGTTTCAATAAATTCCTGGATCACACAAATACACAGTTCTATCCTTAATACGATTAAGATGAATAACTAATAGACAAAACTACAAAAAGGACTATACAAGGTCACTCAATTTTCGTCTAATAGCCAATTAAGGCATTTTAATAGACATATATTTTGGAAGGCTAAATTAATAAATAAAGGAGGCCGAAAATCTTTACCTCCACAAAAATAATTTTTTGTCTTAATTTTTAATTTTCAAGCAAAGTTTTGGATCGAAATAAAACGAAAGTGAAAAACCAAAAGTGAAATTGTATTTGTCAAGTATCGCCGTACTTTCGAAATACACTAGTGGTGGGAATCCGCTATAATTGAAACTCGGTACTTAAAATTAAGTTCAAAATTTGGTGTATTGGGAAAGTACGTAAATATTGGTGTACTTGCGAGTACTTGGTGTACTTACTACACGAATAGTGGAAATCCGCCACACTACACTTTTGCAAAAAGTTTTATACTTGTCCTATTTTTAGCCCAGGGTTATCGAAAAGTTAGATTGCCTCTGATATGTCTGTAAAGACGTTGACACTAACTTTTTACCATCTTGTGAACCATTGTAACAACCGTTTGTTTATTATTCTCGGTCTAACTTTTGAATAATCAACATCAAAACCCTAAAACAGCACATTTTGTTTATCTAACGTATATTACTAGTGGGGTCTCGAAAACCCAAGTTTTGTTTTAAATAAATGTTTTTTGTTTCTCCGGTATGTAATACAAAACAAAAAACAACAATGTATTGTTTAAAAAAATGTTTATTTAAAAAACATTTTTTATTAAAAGGAAAGAGTTAAGATTATATTTCACGTATAGTGTCTCTGTATATTTGCTTATACGTATTTTATCCTGCCCTTATTCATCAGAGCGACATATAGAAACTCTAAACGTGAAACCAAATCTTTCTCACCAGAAGGATCAATATTAAAATGGCTTTAATATTGGAGCTATAGCATTATCTGAGAATAAAACAACAAAGTAGAAATGCGCAGATTTTTGGTTAAAGAGTATTTAGAATTATGTACAAGCAAACAGTACAGTTTCAGGTATGGTACAGACCTACTATACGTGAAATCAAATCTTCACTCTCTTTTTCTTTTATTTTAGTTTACTCTCAGTTCACCAAAGATTTTTATGTGTCGAATGCAATTTTCAGATTTCTCATGTCTTTTGTATATCTTTTTAAACGTCTCTTCAGCCATGTAATTTGTAAAAGGCACAGATTAATGCAAAAATCGGAAGTTTAATTTCGTCAACCAAGAAATTTTCGCATTTTTACTTTGATGCTTTATTTCTCATTAGGCTTGATAAACGTGAAAAAAAAACATAAACTAGTGCTTGTTATAACACTCTTTTTAAAATATTTTGTTAAGCCTGGCACTTTTACTTTGTTTCTGGCATACATAACATAATTAAGCTCGACTTTCTAAATAGTACAAACCTTTTTAGGAAAAATAACGTCAAGAAGATTTGTTGAGATACATTTACTCCTAATATTTTGCTTATTTTTAGAGATAGGGTTATTAGCAAATTGATAACTTGTAGTTTTTCCCTACAGATTCTACTACTTGTAGACTACTATATTCCAACAGACTGGAACAACGCTACTATGATTCTATTACACAAAGCAGGAGACAAAGCAAATTTAGAGAATTACAGACCGATTAGCCTCCTCAGCCATATATATATATATATATATATATATATATATATATATATAAAGTTGTTTACGCGAATACTAGTTAAGAGAATGGAAAGAAAATTAGAGACTTATCAACCAAGGGAACAGGCAGGATTCCGAAAAAGTTACGGAACAAATGACCATCTACAAAGTATAAAAACCCTAATTGAGAAAGCAGTGGAATACAATAAACCTCTAGTTCCAATATTTATCGATTTTCACAAAGCCTTTGACACAGTTGAACTAAGCAAAATATTACAGGCTCTTAAAGAATGCAGGCTAGATTATAGATATACTAAATTATTATACAAAATATACCTGCAGGCAACAACCACTGTCAAATTACATACTAACAGTAGTCTCATAAAAATAGAACGGGGGGTTAGACTAAGAAGGAGAATGTTACCTAAACTTTTTAATACGGTGCTAGAACATGCTTTTAAGAATTTGGATTGGATGACAAAGGGAATAAAAATAGATGGAGAATATCTAAACAACTTACGTTTCGCCGATGATATACTTATAATAGCTGAAGATCTAGGTATGGCAAGAGGGATGGTACAGGAACTCGTTGTGGCTACAGAAAATGTAGGTTTAAATATAAATATCTCGAAAACAAAAATCATGACCAATTTGGTGCCCAACCAGAACATCAGTATTGGTGGGAAAGAAATAGAACTCGTAGATAGATATAAATACCTGGGACATGAAATTATGATTGGCAGAGATAACCAGACTCATTAACTGAAGAGAAGAGTCGGCCTTGGGTGGACAGCATTTGGAAAACTGAGAGAAACTTTTAAAAGTAAGCTGTCCACATGCCTAAAGAGAAAGGTATTTGATCAGTGCGTCCTCCCAGTCTTGACGTACGGAGCAGAAACACTTACCTTAACAAAAGCAGCAGCTACCAAACTGAGAGTCACGTAGAGAAAAATGGAGCGGTCCATGTTAGGAATAACTCTCCGAGACAGAATAACAAACGAAGACATCAGAAGAAGAACCGGAGTGATTGGCATCATCGAGAAGATAGCCAGACTAAAATGGAGATGGGCAGGACACATAGCCAGAATGACAGATGGGCGATGGACAAAGAGGTTATTGGAATGGAGGCCAAGGGAAGACAAGAGAAGCGTCGGTCGACCACCTACAAAATGGACTGACGATTTAAGAAGACTCAATAAAAACTGGATAAGAGCGGCGCAAGATAGACGGGGTTGGAAACATGAGGAAGAGGCATATGTTTAGCAGTGGACTCTTGAGGCTGGATGATGATGATGAGTCTTTCCCTTACTTGCGGTTCAATTAATACAGTTAAAAGTACTTTGAGTAATGTTTTTCTATTGCGTTTTTGCTTAGCTTTTTATTGGGAATTTGTAAGTGCAAATAAAATCGATATTCGAAATGGATAGGCATAACAAGAATAAAAAATCAAATCTTTGTTTCTGCTTAACAATCTGAGCAAACTGTTGATCTCTGTACCTGTACTTGAAAATAGATGTACCAGGCGACAACAAATTCTTTGCTTTTAATCTTAAGCCAAGCAATTCTGATTTTTTCTTTGTCCAACCCAAATCTCTTACTAAGTTATCTAACTAGTTTGTGTAAATAACTGTGGTTGTAATTTTTCTGAGGAACCTAAAATTCAACATCACTTTCTGGACCACTGTTATTAGATTCTGATTCACTAGTATTTAAATATCATCAATACGTAGAGGAGGCTAAGGGACTGGCAGTTCAGTTCAGGTTCATGCTATACCGGTCGGATAGCAGACCGAAGGTTAGGATAAACAAGCATTTTCTTATTTTTTGAGTTATATCCAGAAACGTAGATCCAAAAAAAATAGACTAGAGATATAGGCAAATAATACATAAAATATATGAAAATGCAACTATGATAGTACAACTAGACGAAAATACAAATCACATCCCCATTAAGAGAGGAGTGAGACAAGGAGACGTAATATCGCCAAAGCTTTTCAACCTAGCCCTAGAAGACGTTTTCAAAACTACAAATTGGTCAACCTATGGCATTAACGTTAATGGCAACAAGTTAAATCACCTCAGATTCGCTGACGACATACTGATTACAGCGAGCACATTCAAGGAACTGCAAATTATGTTGAGGGAACTAGCAGCCAGCTCCCAATACGTCGGCCTAAAAATGAATATGAAAAAAACAAAAATAATGACACATTACAGATAAATACACAGGAGACCCCAGACATATAACTATAAACGGCAGTGAGATAGAACAAATCCAGGAATATATCTACCTAGGCCAAATCCTGAGACCTGACAAAGAGAACCAAAGTGCGGAAATTACTAGAAGAGCAAGACTAGCATGGGCAGGATTTGGAAAACTTAGTTGGATACTTAAGAACCGCAAAATACCCCAATACTTGAGGAGCAAAGTGTTCAACCAATGTATCCTTCCTATCATGACATATGGATGTCAAATCTGGACCCTAACCAAGGCAAACATGAATAAACTAGCCACAACAGAAAGAACAATGGAAAGAGCAATGTTAGGTATACGACTGTCAGATAAAAAGAGGAACGACTGGGTAAGATCTAAAACAAAAGAAGAGGACATATCAATAAAAATGGCAAAACTTAAAGGAAGCTTCACGGGCCACACTGCTAGACAAAAGGACCAACGTTGGAATACTACAATACAACATTGGAGACCTTACGAAAGTAAACGACCAAGAGGAAGACCACAGATGAGATGGGTTGATGACGTTAAAAGAATAGCCGGAACAAATTGGAAATATGTTGCTCAGTATAGAGACCGATGAAAGGAGTTGGGAGAGGCCTATGTCCAAACATAGACGACAGAAGGCTAAGAAGAAGAATAAGATCCAGAAACTTCGACAGTACCACAATAACAATTATTTAAATGATTTTTTTGCTCCCTCCATACCAGTTAATAAAGAGTAAGAAGGAGAGAGTGTTGTACATTTCATTAACAGTGCTACCAATGAAGTAATATTAGATTTCTCTGCTCGTTAAATAAAATAAAATATAATTATACAATTATAAATAATAAATTGTCAAATGAGGTAGGTGATATAGCATTTTGAATATGATTTTCGGACATAGATGATTATGTTCTTCGAATAGATTTTAAGATCTAGATAATGATTTAGAGAACATAAAATACTAGTAATTCACGGAGATATGTTAGTGAAAACTTATGGTTTATTATTTAATTTAAATGTACATTTACCACTAAAAAAATGTTTTTTCAAAAACTGTCTGTCTGCATTAGATCTATCTGATCTCATAACAAAACTTTGCTCGTTTTTCAGCATCACCTTCTCTTAGTTCTTGATGACATTCAAATTTATACAAAGACTTGATTGGTTTCTCTATGTTAAAATATTTATATGAGGTAATTCTAACTCAGCTAATCAATTTTAAATTTTCTTTCTGATTAAAATTTTTAATGTTGTGTTAGTTTTAATTTAGACTGCAATATTTCGAGAACTTATTGAAATATTTTGAACAACTGCTAGTAATACATTAAATTCATTTTGATTTTCAAAATTTGTTGCTACGTAAGCAATATTATTTTTTATTGTTGCAATGATAAATATGTTTTATTTAGGCGCTGCTATTTCCTGGATAAAACATCTTTATTGTTGCTACTTTCATCTTCACTGAGAAGATTTCAAACATCTTATAATTTTATTGTTTTTTAAACAGTAAATCGTATAATATTAAAATATTTAAAATTCAAATATTGTTAATATCTAGATTCGTTGTGGCAAAATGCATCCTATTAAACATATTACGCACTACGTGTGGCCTAACTTTTACAACAATTTTTTGACAAAGGTGTTTTTGACTTATAACTATTTTTGCAATATTTTGGAATATGCTAAACACGAAGAATAATTTTAACAATTGTTTTCCATACAGATTTTAGTCCTTGACTTATAGGTTATCATAACTGTTATATAAATAATTAGGTTAACAGGAATTCAACAATTTCTCCTTCAAGTCTTTTATAAGCCGGTATACCTGGTGTTCTCCGCCCGGTATACCGTAAAAATTATATTATTTCTTTCTGTAAAGTTATATTCCAGAATGAAGCATCACAATAAAACTCCCGAAGTTCCAATGCAAAAGAAAGGTAATTTTACGGTTGTATTGTTGGAGGGACTATATACTAGGCTGATATCCTCTATTCGGTATCTGAACAATACTCTTCATGTATTGTCAACAATAATAAAATGTACTTTCGTAAATGAACAAAGAATCGAATGCAATTAAAGTAATCGAATCAGGTAACATAAGAAAAGAATAAGAGACATTCGAGAGATACGATCGCTTCCTCTCTCTAAACAGCAGATTTATGTTTAAAAAGTTTTTCGATTTAATTCCAATAGTTAATGAAAGTAGAAGACTTGTTTTCCCCATTCCTCTTTTCCTCGCTGCTTTACTTCCTTTAAAGCATTCGATTGTGAATAATCGGCGATTTGCTGTAAAATAGCATTTTCGTATACATAGGCGTCCGTAACTGGAATCAAGTATGGCAGTGATTAAATGATTACTTTGCAGACGTTTACGCCAACCTACTATAGAAGTTTATACCAGTTTGAATTTGAGTTTTAGACTTTAACATTTTAACACATTAAATATACTAATTTTTTGTATAGTTAGATTTACCATTGGGGATTTGAACGTCTCTTATATTTCTAACTATGCTTTTACTTTTTGGCATCACTTGGTGTCACGCCTAAAATTGTTTATTTTTAATTAGGCAAACACACTGGCAAAGTTTTTTTAAACAAACTTTAAAAGAACACTAGCGGAGTTTCTCAAAACAAATGGAACACGATTTCTACGGAACATAAAAATAAATATAGAGAGTGGTCAGAGGACAAAGAAAAGAGATATAAACAAACTAATAAAAACGAAATACATTCAGAAGGAAACATGGGTATACTACTTTCGATCCCTGTTTGCTAAAGGTGACGATGATGAACAACCAACACCAAAGGTGACGACAAACGAAGACATTAATATTGAGGAGGAAGAGGCAAAGGAAGCATTAAGGAAATTAAAAAATAGAAAATAACCAGGAGAGGACAGAATAGCGAAGGGACTACTAAAGTACAGAGTACCAGATCTGACCAAACAATTATTAAAACTAATCCAAGAAATAATAAAACAAAACAGAATTTCTGAAAAATAAAGATCAAGCATTCTTATACCTCTCTTCAAAAAAGGAGACAAATCGGACCCGTAAAACTACAGAGAAATTAATTAACACAACATTTAAATTAAAAATAAAAGTAAAAACAAAGAAATTGAATGAAATTATAACACTAGCAGAAGAACAACAAGGTTTTAGGTCGGGAATATCATGTACCAACACGATATTTATAATGAGGCAAGTACAAATCATTAGAATACAACAAACCGAATAAAGGCATGGACCTTACAAAGGCATTTGACCGGGTCAAATTAAAAGCCGTTATCCATTTACTGTACTCGAGAGAGATACCTATAGGAATAATTGAAACGATCGAAAATATTTACCAAAACAACATAATAAAAGTAAAAGTAGAAGAAGAACTAACCGACCCTATTAAAGGTAGCAATGGGATAAGAGAGGGAGATTCTCGAAGTCCTCTATTGTTCAACCTAATTATGAATAAAATAATAAGAAAAGTAATAACTAAAAAAGGAAGTCAAATGGGAGAAAAACAACGTAAAATAATCTCCTATGCAGACGACGCAATACTACTCTCTCACAATGAAGATGATTTACAACGTATAATGCACCAATTAATATAATCGCCAAAAAATTTAATATGTTAATTTCCCGAAAAAAGACAAAACGCATGGTTACAACAACAAATTTACTAAGATGAAAATTGGAGCTGGAAGGTCAGATAATAGAACAAATGATGGAGTTTAAATACCTACCCATCACATTCCCTTGCTACGGAAAGCTCGAAACTGAAGTAAAAATGAAACAATATGGAGAAATAAAAATATCGGGAAAGAAACGAAAGGCAGAATTTACAAAACAGTCATCAGACCAATAATGACACAGAGAAGACAAAAAGGATGTTAGAAATAGCAGAGACGAAAACACTTGAAAAAATTGATGGTATGACACTATGAGACAGAGCTAGAAGTACAGAATATACGACATAGATGCAAGGTGAAGAATACCAAAAACGGAGTAAGAAATAGAAGAGTAGAATAAATCTATCATATAAGCCGAATGACAACAAATAGAGTAGTAAAGATAGCAAAAGACGGTTTCCCAATAGGAAGACGATCAGTGGGAAGACCACGAAAACGATGGAATGACAACTTACTGGAGGCACACTAAAAAACAGAGAGTCATGTCTATATAAAAAAAAAGAAAAAGTTTATTTTTAATTTTAATATTTTCATTATTAATATCATAATATTTATTCTTTTTAAACATTATCATTTCGGCAACATTTATATGTTTTGATTTTTCTATTTTAACCGATTAACATTCAGTGCCAATCATTATAGTATATCTCACAGCTGTCTATTGAAGAAATATATCTTTCAATTTTATTGGATGAATTTGAGGTACAACGAAGTAGATCATGGGATATTTTTAAAGGGTTATTTGAATCTATGAGTCAAATATAAATTATTACTACAATATGTAATAAGAACTTTAGAAACTATTCCGTCAATTTTTATCGGTACAGGTAGCCACACACGTAAGGTAAACTTACCACTCAAGGGGGCTGTATATTACTCAAGCATTTTTGAACGGCACTGATAATACAAAAATAATGATCTGCAAGCTAATGCCGTACAAAAATATTAGTACCAGTACTTTTTTTTTGCAGTACTGTACTTATAGGCTGGTACGGGAGTGAGAAATGTAAGGCGTAACCCTTATTTTTAACCCCTATTCGTTAAGGTTAAGAAAAAATTAGAAGATATAATCCAAAATGTATCCGTGGAAGGAGTATATAAAAATATAATAGACAGTATACAAAAAGCTGCGAAAGAAGCGCTTGGTTTAAAATCCGAACGACACTGTAAAAAGCTATGGTGGACCGAAGACATAGAAAACCTAGTAATGGAGAAAAAGAAAGCGTACACACGGTGGCTAAGTACTAAACATCAAGTAGACAAAGACAAGTATTTGGACTTACGAAGAACAACAAGAAGAGCAGTAATAACAGCAAAAAACGAAATGTGGGATAGGACATGCCAAGAGATCAACACTTACATGGGCGGAAGAAAGTGTTCAGAGACATGGAAACTTTTAAACAAAATAAAGAACACAGAAAGAAATACTACTTCTATCCAGTTAATACCAACAGAAAAATGGAAAGAACACTACGAGAGTTTGCTAACAGAAACTAGAGCAGAATATACCGCACAATCACCAACGGAAGTATCAGTTGACGGCGAAGAGATAGTAGTGGGAGTTGATATACTAAAGAAAGCTGTATTTGAACTAAAAAATGGTAGAGCTCCAGGCCCAGAAAATATTCCAGCAGAATTAATAAAATGTGGCACAGATAAACTATTTCTAGCACTTACTTGGTGTATGAACAAATATATAAACGGTGTCACACCACCCAGTTTATGGAAAGTAGCTTATATTTCTTCCATCCATAAAAAAGGAGATAAGTTGGATTGCTCAAATTACAGAGGAATATCGGTAACTAGTACACTAAGCCGGGTGTACGGACGCATTCTTAGAAATCTCATTGAGATGGAGTATAGGGAACAAGAAGAAAAAGAACAGGCTGGTTTCCGAGCTGGAAGAACTTGCACAGATAATGTCTTCTGCCTAAAACAATTAATTGAAAAAAAATTAGCAACCAACCAAGAGACCCATCTCATGTTTGTTGATCTCCGTAAAGCATACGACAGCGTGCCTGTAACTAAATTGTGGAAATCACTACAAGAAACTAACATTAGCTACACTTTAATCAAAGCCTTAAAAAATCTATATGAAAATTCTACATCACAAGTAAAAATTGGCAACACACTATCTAAAAAGTTCATCGTTAACAAGGGTCTGCGCCAGGGCTGCTGTATTTCACCAACGTTGTTCAAGATATATATTGCAAAAGCACTAAACCAGTGGAAACGTAAATGTCACGGTATGGGTATAGACCTCGGAGATGTTTGTTTATATACCTTACAATTTGCTGATGACCAAGTCATCATATCCAATGATAAAGACGATTTAGAGTATATGGCAAGAAAACTAAAGGAGGAATATGAACAGTGGGGATTGGAAATAAATGTAGAAAAAACTAAATACCTACCCATAGGAGCTGAGTTATCCAATATCGAACTAGAGAATAATGAAGAAATCACATCCTGTAGTGAATATACGTACCTGGGAGTAATCTTCGATAGAACGGGAAAAGACGATGAGGAAATAAAGAAAAGGGTTACACAAGCTAGAAGAACAATTGGCTGCCTAAATGGAATACTTTGGAGCTCTGAAATAGGAATAAAGCGAAAATATAACATCTATGAGTCACTAATTAAAAGCAGTCTACTTTATGGAGCAGAAACTTGGAGAATAACCGAGAACAACAGAAAAAAATTAGAAGCTGTAGAAATGGATGTGTTTAGAAGATCGTTAGGTATATCCCGCAGGGAAAGAGTTCGAAATGAGGAAGTAAGACGAAGAATTGGAATAGATGGTTACTTAACAACAGACATTGAGAGGAAACAGTTGATTTGGTATGGTCATGTTCAAAGAATGGAAGACACAAGACTACCCAAGAAGATTATGCAGTGGGTACCACCAAACCGCAAAAAACGAGGAAGACCCAAAAAGACATGGAAAGAAGGGGTAACTAAAGCAATGAGTACAAGAGATCTTAGAGACGGCCAATGGGATGATAGAAGGACGTGGAAGTTAGGCATCGGACAACGTCGAAAGACGTTCTAAAACCGATATATATATATATATATATATATATATATATATATATATATATATATATATATATATATATATATATATATATATATTCGTTAAGGTTATTGCAAAATGTACGGCATTAATTATTTCAAATATTAGTTGATGCGTAAAAGATATTTTCTAACTATGCCGTCTAAAAGCTTTGTTTCTTACAAATGTTTATACCAGTTATCTGCATTTGAGAATAGAATTGTTGTTTTTTTAGTTAGATAATTATTTCTTGTATGTTAGTTACTTTTTGACAAAATATAACTAAAAACTATCAAACTGTTTTTTTTAACAATTTCTTTTCTATTTTTTACGTTCTATGTAATTAAAAATATTGCATTGTTTTCCAAAAACCGTATGGTTTTTTTCTTTACTTAAATGTATATTATCAAGAACTATTTTTACGACAGTTTCGCCATCTTCAAAAAACAAAAAAACCATTTTTTAAGGGTTTATGAAGGATTTTAAAAACCTAAAATAGACGAAATTATGTTTTTTTTTTCATAGGTTAGGTATAATTATGATTACTGAGTCTTTTGGGCAAAAATTGAGCAAAACACCTTTAAACCAAAATAAAAACATATTTTTTGGGGTTTTTAAGGATTATTGCGATGTTTGCGGGGTAAATCATATTCTTTGAGATCGATACAACGTAAATCTATGCGTCTCCTATTCATCTTCCAAAAATATATTATAAAAAAGAAAATTTCCAGGCCTCAAAGCAGCAAATACAATTATCATTTATGCGAGAAACATGGATTTTACTGAATTTATCTCAATTTTTCTACATATAATATGAGACCGCATTTTACATTTCACTAAAATCTCCAAAAGCATTTCAAACACCGGAATTCTTTGCATGTTTCAAAAAATTTCTAGATTCTCGAATATGGAAAATATATTTTTTTTGTTATTTTATAATAATTTTAAAAACACGTTTCTTAGTGAATTAGTGATATAGAAAGATCAAAAGGTTAAGCAAGTCTAGTGAAAACTACCCGAATAACTCGTCATATAATTTAAATGTGAATTAAAGACACGTTGAATTAGCTTCTATAGATTTTAAATAGTATGTCCCTAAAACCCTTAAGAAGCTATAAAAATATGGGTTTTAAGAGTTTAAAGAACTAACACCACAAACTTTTTAAATATCTCAAAAAAATACAAGGTAGAAAATCCCCAAAAAAATCCTTAAGAACCTGTTTTCTAGATTTTTGAATATGAGTCACTTTACGAAAAAATTTGAACAAAATCAAAAATATATTTTTAAATAAATACAAAAAAAAAGTAAGTCCTAAAAAAGTCTTTAAAAAAAGTGTACGCTTTTATCGAAAAAGAAAATATATTTTTAGATTATATAAACTCACAGTATAAATCTACAGAAACATATAAATTTAGTAAAAGCCTCAAACACCCAAAAACAAAAAATGAAGTGGATGTCGGAGGAAAATTGCATCGAGTCTTACTTTTTATTAACAAAAATAATAAAATAAAATAACTAATCAAGGTTGTACTGCTCTCAATAATAAGATTAATTTCGCAAAAACTCTTAAAAACCTTTTTAAGAAAGTTTTTTGGGTTGTATTGCCCTTTCGCCGAATTTTTTAATTTCCAACGACCCAATTACTTTAAATTATAATTATGTAACCTATAAAAAACCCTAATTTTATCTATTGTAAAGTCTTGTATGGACAAAATCTCCAGCAAACAACGAAAACACTTTGTTTTTATTTTAAAGGTGGCGCACCTGACTGAAAAAATTTTGAGATTTCCATCTCTTTAGCCTACAATAAATAACAATAGTTATGGTATATTTTTGATTTCGCAATAACCTACAACAGAACGGACTACAATAAAATTTATTTTCAGATATTTCAGACATTTTTATTAGGGCAGAAAATATTGAAGAAATCATAGAAGAATATTTTATTAATTTAAAAATAACACTTGACAACATCGAACCTCAAAACATCCTGAATTATGACGAGACAAATCTGTCAGATGACCCTGGTTCACAAAAATGTGTATTTCGACATGGGAGAAAAAAACCGGAAGGTTCAGGAATGCCACTAAAAGAGCAGTATCACTAATGTTCGCAGGTACCGCAACAGGAGAACGCCTACCACTTTATGTTGTTTATAGAGCTCAAATATTGTTATGATAGATGGATAACGGGTGGCTCCCCTCGTACATTGTATAATAGAACGAAATCTGGATGGTTTGATGCATTAACTTTCCAAGACTGGTTTTTAAAAGTAGCTTTACCATGGTCAAAACAGGATAACAGCACCAAGGTTTTGATTGGGGACAACTTGTCCTCACATCTCAATATTGAGATAATAAGGGCTTGTCAAAGGGCAAATACAAGATTTGTATTTCTGCCACCTAATTCTACAGGGCTTATACAATTAATTGATGTTGGATTTTTTCGGCCTTTAAAAAGAGCCTGGAAAAAGATCCTTACTGATTTAAAAACTAGTCAGCGTAACTTAAACTCAGTTGAAAAACCATCTTTCCTCAATTGTTAACAAAACTAATAGACGCGATTAAACCAAACTTTAACCTTTTGCTACCGAAGGGTAAACTTGTTTTGTAGTTGACGGAGGGGGTACATTATGTACCACATGTATATATGCTATAATTTTAGTTAAAACATAATTAAAACAAATGCAAGTATTTTTTTTTTGAAAATAAGTAACAATAAAAAAATATATGGTGTCTTGAAAAAATTAATTTTTTACATTTTGTAAATATTATTTACATTTTGTACATATTATTGTTTAAATTGTTGTGGTTGTTTGATGTTCAGCACAAACAAAAAATTTACAAGAACGAAAAAGCACGTTTTTCTGCTTTTGCGGTCCTTCTCAGTCCTTTGCGTGGACAAAGTAAACATCGACCTGAGGATTTCAAGATGGTGGTGGACTTTGTAGTCGCCTATCGACATGAGGCTTTATAAGTTCTTGACTCAGGTTTAGTAAAAATTCTCTGCGTCTGTGAGAAGCTTCATACGCACGAATTTAATTCTTTGTCATCCACAGTACGTATGCATTCAGACCTGCAATGTCTAGAAGATTTTGAAACAAAACAAATGGCTCTTAGAGGCTCTTTTATAAGAATATTCATTTTTCATCTTATCCATAGTATCTACGGTACCTTTTGTAGAATAAAAATGCAAGATTATGTCTGGCCTATAGTCCGTCTCTTCTCCGCTAATTTTATCGTCGTTATGTTCTGTACTTAATAAAATTACTGACTTATTCTTTAAAAAAACGTAAGACGACAGTGTTATTTCCTTAGTGAAGGCAAAAACTGAGGACTTTTCTTGTCTAGAAATATTGGGTAGTAGGGCTGGAGGGATATCCTGCTTGTTTTTTCGAAGTGTTCCACATAATGTTATATGTCGATCTAGGAGTTATTTTGCCAAGGGAACATTGGTAAAGAAATTATCAGTAGTGATGCCATAACCAGTTTTTAGAAATAAGACCAAATCAAGTACTACTCTTTTGCCCTGATCTTTTTCTGGTTTGTTACCATCTTTTCCAGTATAAATCTGAAGGTTAGCAGCATAGGTGGTTGTTGCATCAACTAAAGCCCATATTTTGATACCATACTTGGCTGGTTTTGATTTCATGTAGACTCTAAATGGACACTTACCTCTAGAACTTACAAGTTGTTCATCAACAGTTAGATGAGAGTGGCACTTAAAACTTTCTTTACAGTGTTCTACAAACTTTGTAAACACTTCCGTAAAAGCTGCTAGTTTGTCAGAACTTCTACGTTCTTCTCTAGTGTTTAAATCATCGAATCGCATAAGTGAAATTAAATCTAGAAATCGCTCGCGTGACATGGCAGCCGGAAAAATAAATCGACTGTACAAAGGGTTTCGACACCACGAAAAGTGCACTGGTTCCGTATTGGCTTTTAACGCACCCGCCGTAATCAAGAGTCCCAAGACCGCATACATTTGCACTGAATCAGTGGGCAACCAGGTTCTTGTTTTATTAGGATTTTTCCCATTTCAATCCTGAAAGTAATTCTCCGCTTTCTGGTTTGTACATTTGACGATGATCTCTACAATTTTCTTAACTACAAATAATTTGAAGCAATCACTAATTTTAGCGACATTTTTAGATTTTTCGGTAAGCCCTGGTTTTACGAGAAAGTTTTTTGTGCGACATCTAGGTTGTCGTAGAGGACGATTTTTCCAAACTGTACGATTTTTGGAAATAAATTTGGAATCTACTGCCCCCAAAACTGGTTTATGAGGATCATTACTGTCGCTCTCAGATGGCTAAAATATAATAAACTCAAGATAGAAATATCGTACATAAAACAGAAATAAAAATTACGTGCAGAATTTCAGGCTCATATTCCGATACTTCTAAATTATCATCTAATTCTGAATCATCTGATAAACTATCTCTTTCAGAAAGGTAATCATCATCACTTTCCTCTAACCACTGCACTGCAGTTTCACGATCCTGTTCTTTCCAAAGGTCTAACTTTATTTTTTTCGACATATCGGTAAATTGTGTAATCACAAATGGATAAACTAAAACGGTATGTTAGCACTAAGTCATCCACAGAACTGATTTGTGTGTTATTGCAAACAACAGGTTTGGTGCCGTGCGCAAAACGTCTGGTTTAGTCAGTGGCGTCGACCGTAATGAACTGTACCGCGGTTGACGGACCCAAGCACAGTGCTGCACTTTTCATAGGTAAAAATATGTCAAATTGAAAACAAATGGTTGGGTATGCTTTTACACATCCCAATGAAGAAGTAACTAGAACAGTTAAACAAAATTCCAACATTTTAAAAAATTATTCATGAAAAATTGAATTTGGGGTACAATATGTACCCCCCTTCTGTAGCGGAAGTTTAAAAAACATCTTTAAAGTTCATTTCTCGCAACTGGAATTTGTCCCTTTGGCCCACATGAAGTGCTAAAAAAGATGCCAAATGAGAAATTTTCGAAAAGAGTACGCTCTGAAATTGATAACGCATTATTAAATTTTTTACAACAAAACAAGAAATGAGATACCATTAAAAAAGGAAAGAAAAAGTTGCTTAATACTGCACCCGGTCAATCAGTTCAATTTAAAGAATTTTATCAGAATCAGGAGAGAAGTGGGATCGCAGATTCAGCAGAAGAAATAGAGATAGAGACAAATGCCGACGAAAATTTAGCAGAAGGAATAGAGATGGAGATGAATAACAGTGACGATGATAATGTTGAGAATGCAAATGAATTACATGAAGAAGAGCAGAAAGAAATGGTTCAAAATATCAAGTCTGATGAAAATGTCGAAGTAGATGGAAGTAATCTAAAAAATTGGTACTTGTGTGGTAGTCCAATTTCTTACAAAAAAAAACCGTTAAACATTTCATCGGGATCATAGTAGAAATAATAAACGAAGACAATATGTACTACACCGTAAAATTTTTAAGAAAAAATATAAATGGTTTTGTTTATCCAAACATATCAGACATATCGGACATCAATTTTGAAGACATTAGAAAAATATTAAAGAAACCTTTCCAAAGTAGAAGAGGATATTTTTCTTTTTAAAAAAATTTAAGTTGTTTTCATCTATAATTTGTCTTGTGTTTTGTTTTTAATAAAAATATATTAATTTTTCTTGTATTTTTTTAATAAATAGTTCTGAAAAATAAAGTTTTTTTCTAGTTTTATTAAAAAATAAAATTCAAAAGTGTATGGTGGGCAAAGTAGTGAAATCAAAACGTATGCCACGTGCAAAGTCGTCCTATTACGTTCCAATTTTGCCCTACAGTGAATTTAAAATAGGCGGGCAATGTTGAACTTTTCCGGAGCAACTTTGCCCACATTGCCTTTAATTTTTTTTTTCGGCTGTGTTAAAGATTGTGATAAAAAATGATAAGTACATTCTCTGTTAACATCTCGCTAGTTCTCAAAATAATTTTTGTATGTATTTATATGTGCTAAGAAAAGAAATATTTAATCAAAACTGAAATTTGCTGGGCAAAGTAGGCCATATATATGTTATTTGATCCACCACGGAGTCAAAAGCTGGCTGTTGCTATATAACTTTGTTATATTTTTTTAACATGTTCACACCTCCTTTTCCATTCGTTTACTGACAACAAATTAAAAAATTCATCATACAAACTTTCCACTAATTTAAAATCAAAACTGACATTTTTTCAGCGACATATTGCTTCATAAAAGCCCATACTAACTCTATAGGATTCAAATCCGGATGATACGGGGGTAACCGTAAAACTAAATGTCCTTTATCCTCAAGTAATTTTATACGTTTTAAAGCAAGGTTTGTGTAATTTTATAATGTCGTATAGTTCAAATTTCAACATGTCATATGTAGACGAAATATTTCGAGTTGTCAGCCACTGCTGCATTTCTGCTTTTCTGGACGACATAGTTGGACATTTTTTAGTTTCCATCTTGTGATACCGTGCATTATCAATCCCTAAAACGCTGGTCGGGGGCAAATTTGGTATCAGCTTATACTAAAGCCACTTTTTGTAATTGTGGTAGTTCATTGCATTATGATAATCTGCTGTTTTTATAGTAGGTTTGTAGCGCAGATCAGCGTTATAAACAAACCATATTCACCTCCAGCATGCATTATCAGAAGCATCTGTCCTTTAGGTGCTGGTTGTTGTATGCCCTTGTTTGAACTATCAGACCAGTTTTTTGGTAAGTAAAAGATGAATGGACGTATGTTCATCGTATGTCATCCATGTATATAATTGGGTGATTTCCGTTCCTATAACGTTTCATACTACGTAAGAAATTTAGTCTATGTGAAATATTGGGCTTTTCTATTAATAATTTTCTATTAGTTCTGGTTTTTCGCCAATAAAATTCCATCTTTCTAATTACTGTTGGTAGGCTTTCTATGAAACCTGAGTAGTTGTACTTCTCTGCAAATGGTCTGTGTATGTGTTTCACAGTTGGCACTTGTTTTTGTGTTGTACAAAAATCCGTTATATTTCGTCGAAGACACGTCATATTAAAATCGTTCAAGCACGTTTTAAAGCGCTTTTTTTTGTTTTTTTTTTAATTGGAGTTAAAATTAGGAACATTTGCCGTCTTCAACTAACTGCATTTCCCGAGCAATTTTTTGAACGCTGCTTAAACTAACACCTGTTGCTAATACCACACGCTCCTCCACTTTTTTAAAATCTCTACACCGTTTATTGTCTTTGGCTTCCTTTCTCATAAAATAAATCACATTTGCTATCACTTTCTGTGTCTGATGATTTAAAATTTTTCCCTTCAGATTCGATTTAAACTCCATGTTTAATATAGGTACACAACACAGATTTGCAAATTTGGAAACGACTCTCCTTTGCGGCTCTTACTTACAAAAAATGCTTCGCAGACTGTACCGACTTGTTCACGTCACTACCGGTAGATATTTTTGGTGAACTCTAGATAGATATAAGCAAAAATATTGACAAATAAAAATTAGCAGAAATGTCGATATAGTTAATCGCTTTTGAAAGGATTTCTATTTATTCTATTTTTATAAGAATATAATCATATGAAAAATTATGTCAAATGCAATAATGATACGAATATAATTATGTAAAAGAGCACTGATTTGTGCATGAATACAAATCTTAAAATAAACAGAAAACGTATATAAAAGTGGTGTCAAATGATTTTTTGCCTAGATATTTCGTTCATATTTAAAAAAAAAACAAGATTCATGCTTTTATTATTTACAATAAGCATTATTCTTAAAAATCCGGACCCTAATACTAATCTTTCTCTATGTATGTAAAATAACATAAAGACACTTCACTTTCTGTAAGCTTGCTGTTTGTTGCTAAGCTGATCATGCACTTCATAGGCGTCACAATCGTATAGGCTATAGTTTGTTACACTGAAACATCTCACTTTATGAAGTACTAGAAACATGTTTTTTTTTTTGTTTAATCGTTTTTAAAAAAGACCTCGATATTATTAGGAATACTCTACTCTTCTATTTTACAAAATCATTTGTGAATGTTAAAGGTTGCTATTTCAAGAGAAAATCGAAAAAATATAAAAACAAAGTGACTAAAACATGAAATATTTCTTGTATATTCGTAATTTTATACTAGTATTTTCATAGTAAATCAACAAAAGTGATATATCTGTTTATTATACTTAGTGTTATAAGTAGACAAAAAAAGTAAGTGAAAGAATTATAAATAATTAAATTGAATTAATATAATTATTTATAGACAACGAAAACATAACACGGTATTTCGGAAAATATTCCCATGAGATTTATGCATACTCACTTTCATAAAATACTCCAAAATAATATTCAAGAGGTTGCCTAGTTTCTTCAATTGTTTTTAATAATTTTTTTTAAGAAATTGTAAAATAATTTTTTTTTTAATTTTCTGACTTATTTTGAACAAAAGAAACTGAGAAAAACACAAGTAAAAAATGTTATTTTTGAATTCATTACGAACCTATGTCAAGTTTAAAAAGGCTTAAAAACACAAGTAAAAAATGTTATTTTTGAATTCATTACGAACCTATGTCAAGTTTAAATATAGTTCTATCATTTTTTTGTAAGTATTTTGGGTATACTTTTTTTTAAATCATAATTTTTTAATCGTTAATGAAACACTTAGGACAGAACGGGCGCTCGAGATGTAGCATGTATAAGAAAGAGAAACAAGATCTAGGACACCAATTTTTGCCAGTTTAAATTTCCCTTGTACAAATGACCGCCCGCCCTACCATATGCACTTCATTATCAATTAAAAAGAATGGTTTAATAGTTATTTGTGCACCAAGGGTGATATAAATATGACTACGTCTGGAGGGCAACATAATCCAGCCAAAAAGACTTTCTTCATCCCGAGGGATATATGTTGCTCGATTAAATAGCTTTAAACGATTTATGTAAAAGTGACCACATCCTAATCTTAATAAAAAAACAGATAATTTAAATATAAATACAATCTTCCTCTTCTTCTTTTTCTAATGGCGCTACAACCCTTTGTGAGTTTTGGCCTGCTTAACAATGTTCTTCCATTCTGCCCTGTCGGATACTTCTCTTCGCCACTGCCTGATGTTCATGGTTTTAAGATCCCTCTCTACGTCGTCTATCCATCTTTTACGGGGACTTCCTCTTGTTGTATTTCCTTGGGGCTTCCATGTCTGGACTACTTTTATAGCTCGATTATCTGGCATCCTTTCTAGGTGACCAAGCCAGTTTAGTCTTTATGACTTTACAAATCTAACAATATCTGCGCTTTGTATTGTTCATCCAGCTCGTGGTTCATTTTAATTCTCCACGAACCATCGCTGCATTGAGTTGGTCCAACTATCTTCCTTAATATTTTGTGTTCAAATATTCTCAGTTGATTTTCATCAGTTGTTGAGAGGGTCCAATATAAATACAATATCAACTTAAAAATGGAAACTAAAAAAGGCAAATTTAATTGAATTTGAGAACATTATATCAGACAGAATACATCAGATTAAAATTTCAGAGTCGATTGACGACACATTTACGAGCTTTATTAAGTTTGTATTAGTTGCTGCTACTACAATCATAGAAAAATCTCCATAAAAAAAAAGCAGAAACACATAATATATCACAGAAAGTGATGGAGTCGAAGAAAGTTGTGCAAAAATTAAGTCTAATAAGTTAGCCTTGGTCAAAAAAGTTCTTGGTGAAAGAAATATAAATAAAAATAAATTGGTCACAACATGGTCAAAGTAGTCTAATATTGTTTGGTAAAAATTCCTAGTATTAAACAAAATAAAGATACATTACAACCAGAATCATGTCGTTCTATATCATTAACATGTTCTTCATGTAAACTTATGGAAAAAATTGTAAAAAAAGACTAACGTTGCACCTACAACATAATGATCAACTTATTATCGAATAAGCTGGCTTTAGTCCAGTTAGGTCCACAAACGACAACATAGTTTAAACTATCCTGTATTATTGATGATAGAGGATCTTCGGTTTTACGATTGTTTTGATAATTAGCGGGAAAGTTTCTTTAGCAGATAGATGTTAGCAACCAGGCAACCAAAATAGATTTTTGAAGACGTTCAGCTGGAAAATCTAAACTAGAAAGATTAAAGAACAACAGAATAAGAAACATTATAAAAGTAAAACATACAATAGTAGACGATATTGGTACCCAACAACTCAGATGGTACAATCAAGTACAAATAATGTCTGAAGAACGTCTTCCAAAACAAGTCTTAATGTGTGTAATAAAAACAAGGAGAAAGACCACGTCTTAGTTGAAGAGAAGGTATCAATAGATAAATTAAAGACAGAGACATAGAAGGCGACTTATGGATGAATCGAGAGGAATGGCACTGGGTATCGAAAGATGTAGGAGAATGTTTTAAACCGATCTATGAGAACCGTATGTAGGAGAACCGTAGACGGAAGATGGACAAAGAGATTATAGGAGTGGAGACCAAGAGCTGACAAGCGAAGTCGAGGCAAATAGAGACAAACTGGATTGCAGCAGCTAGAAATAGAGAGAACTGGAGACGTTTGGAGGACGCCTGTATCCAACAACGCCTATATATATATATATATATATATATATATATATATATATATATATATATATATATATATATATATATATATATCGTACATTTATTTCAATACTGCCACAACTCCAAAAATTCCAATTCCAATTCCAAATGATACCCCATCTAATGCAATACAAGCTTAACTGAAATATTGTCTTGGATGGGTATAAAGTAAGATATTTCGGTATTACACTGTAGGGTTTTGAAATGCAATATGGCCATAACTAGGAGATGTGGCGATAATACACTCCGCCACAATACAACCGATGTAATTCAATACGGCCACAACTGCAAAAATCGTTAGATTAGTGGTACGATTTTATTAGTTATTAATTATTTATGCACGAGATATCCACGTTTTTAGTATACAACTATTTGATTTAAAGTCTGAAAACAGTGTATAGTGATATTATTATTAACTTTATTATCAAACACGATGTCAAGGGCAAGAAAAATGCTTGGACTAGCTTTGCAAAGCTATCTTAAAGATGATGAGAGTCTGAGAGACAGTTTAGAGGTTTCTGAGGTTATGACTGACATCTCCTTTGTGTTGACGGAGGTTTGTATTTCAACAAAAATCACAGTGAGGTTTTACTTAATGTATGTAATTTTTTAGCTTACTCCGGTTGCGTTACCCGTGCAATCAAATCATACCGCAAATACATTTGAAGATCAAGAAAATCTACATACAGACCCTCGCCAAGATGATTACATAGAGCAGGTGTATTTTTATGAAACGAGAAACGGTTACTGGACCGGTGAAAAATAAAATAAGAGAACACATAAATTCTTTTCAAAGGGTAGAATCACATTATCTTAGAGCACAAACTACAAAGGAGTACATAGATGGTTCACTTACGTTTGCTCAAATGTATCGCTACTACAAACTACAGGAAGAGAGTGAAGGAAGGCCTGTGGCTAAAAAATGCACTTACGAGCATATTTTCAAAACTGAGTTTAACATAACTTTCTTTCAGCCAAAAAAAGATCAGTGCGCAATTTGTGAATCATATAAAAATTCTTGAACAGCAAGCTACTCTTCATCAAACTTATAATAAACATATCCATTATAAAATTAGAAGCAGAGAAGAAAAAGCACAAGATCTAGCAAGAGCAAAAGATGATTCTCAAGTATTGGTAGCTTGTTTTGATTTGCAGGCGATCCTTCCTACACCTTGTGGAGATGTTTCAAGCTTCTACTATAAATGCCGCCTGAACTGCTTCAACTTTACAATTTTTCAGATATTGCAAAAGACTGGTTACTGTTACTTTTGGCACGAGGCTATTGCTAACCGCGGCTCAAACGAAATAGCTACGTGTCTGTTTGATTATCTTTCAAATCATTGTAATGATAAAGACGTTATATTTTATAGCGACAATTGTGTTGGGCAAAATAAAAATAAATTTATATTTACCATGTATCTCTATGCAATTGGAAAAATTAATGTTAAATCAATCACACATAAATTTATAACAGTGGGACATACCCAAAATGAAAGGGACGCCGTGCACGCAACTATCGAGAGGCAAAAGAAGAAAATACTTAAAACAGCAAATAAAAAGGCAGCAATAAAAATGATACGTGTACTCTTTTAAATTTTTATTCCGAGCTTTCGGACATGGTTATGTCCTTCATCAGGGAGAAACTTAATGAGGTTGGATCATCAATGATTTTCTACCATGTCGATAAAACTTATCACAGTCTGTCATATTATTACATAAAACTTATTCCTATATTTAAAATTTTTAAAAATTGCTATACAATCACAAACACTTAGTTATTATACACACATTTCTGACATTTTTTGAAAAAAATGAATGAAATGAAAAAAATGTCAGAAATGTGTGTATAATAAGTAAGTGTTTGTGATTGTATAGCAATTTTTAAAAATTTTAAATATAGGAATAAGTTTTATGTAATAATATGACAGACTGTGATAAGTTTTATCGACATGGTAGAAAATCATTGATGATCCAACCTCATTAAGTTTCTCCCTGATGAAGGACATAACCATGTCCGAAAGCTCGGAATAAAAATTTAAAAGAGTACACGTATCATTTTTATTGCTGCAAACCCAATATTGAAAATTTACTTATATATATATATATATATATATATATATATATATATATATATATATATATATATATATATATATCCCTGTATATATAAAATAAACAAAGTAACATATGGCAATTAGTAGATACGATAAAAAACAATATGAAACGCCAACGTAAAAGATCGTATCATATACATACGATTGTTATTTATTTTCTGGTGTAAAATATCTTATTTAACACAACACGCACGATATTTTTTTAATAGCACAAACAACGTAAAGTATAGTAAAACACAATAATGCATACCTTCATTTCTTTCACTTTCTTCAATTAAATCTTCGCTCCCCGTATAATATCGGTAGTAGAACATACGATTGTATACTGGGACAAAAGTAAAGATACGACATTTTACATTTTAATTGAAGGCCTTTTATTAGAAATAATAAAATTTTAATTATTGCAGACTTGAGTTTACATGCAGATGTACAAAAATAAAAAAAAAGTGAAAACCCGAAATTTGTTGGTTACGATGCTTTACGTAGGAGGTGTCGGTATTTTAATTTTAATTTTCATATATTGTATATTTTCACCTACATTTTATCTGATTTTTGTCTTGTTACAAATAACGAGTGCAAAAATAAACCAAAAATGAAAGTAAAAGGTAGTAATTGATACTTTTAAAATCTGTTTAATTTAAATTTGTAAATAATGGAAATTTCCATTGCTAACTTCAAATAATAGTTCGTTTTCATTTACCTTAGTACGGTCATGAGTTCAGCCACTTTCTGCCGATTGAGTTTACCAAACTTTGTATAAGTATACACAAAGGAAGATTTAACTAAAGGCGTTCAGTAATAGAAACGAGATGAAATCAAAGGAGAACGGTTCATTTGTTTTTTCTTGCTCTTTTCCAATAGGCCGAGCACAAGGAGACAAGTGCTCTAAAAGTTTGAGCTGTTAATGAAAATTTTAGAATCTTTTGATCGCATTGAATTAAAAACTGTTTTGGGCAAGTGTTTGAGTTTGCATGGATTTTGCTGAGAATTTTAAAAGTAATTTAACATTTTAAATGTATAATAACAAAGAACAATTCCTTCGATTTGTTTATATTATTGGACCAGTCCTTTTTTATGCCTAAATAAAAATACATTTTTAGTTTATTATAGATCAGTGATATAGACTGAGTTTTCGGAAAAAAATGGAATTAAAGCTATGTGTAATCTCTTTAATAGAATTTATGTCACTGGGATATTACCAACTGCTTGGTTAAAGTCGACATTTGTCACAATACCTAAGAAACATCGTCCAAAGACATGCGGTGATTATCGGACAATAAGTCTAATGAGTCACGTTTTGAAGATCTTCCTGTGAGTAATACACAGCAGAATTTACACGCTGTTAGAAGAATTAGCAATATTTAATTTGGGTTTAGGAGTGGCTTGGGTACAAGAGAAGCGTTGTTTAGTATACAGGTGCTAGTACATATATATAGAGATATAAGTCAAAATGTGTACATTTGTGCAATCGATTTTGAAAAGGTTTTTGACAAAGACAAAATGCTGACTTTTTTTCGACATAACAAAATGCTAGAAATATTGGAAATAGCTGGATTGCACGATAAAGATCTACAAATAATTACAAATCTATACTGGCATCAAGTGGCAAGAATAAAGGTTGAACAAGAATTTTCGAATGAAATAAATATAAAAAGAGTGAGACAATGCTGTATATTGTCGCCTTTACTTTTTAACTTTATTCGGAGGAAATATTTAAGTAAGCCTTAATGGAGACAACCAAAGGTAGTATTATGAATAGAGTAACCTTCTACAATATTAGATATACCGACGATGCTTTAGTGCTTGCTAGTTGCGGAGAAGACCTTCAAAATCTATTGAACAAAACAAAATCGACTTGTGATCAGTATGGATTAAAACTCAACGTTAAGAAAACTAAATATATAATAGTTAGCAAACAAAATTATATACAGGATGATGGTATAAAATTCGGAGATGCCACACTGGACAGAGTAGAGAAACTCGTGTATCTCGGCAGTAATATTAATGAGAGCTGGGATCCAAGCGCAGAAATTAAAAGCCGAATAGAAAAAGCCCGAGCTGCCCTTGTAAAAATGAGAAACGTACTTTGCAGTCACGATCTTAGCATTGACCTTGGAGTTCGAATAACATCTTGCTACATCTTTCCTGTCCTGCTGTATAAAGTGGAAGCGTGGACTCTAACTGAGGCTATCCTTAAATGCTTGATAGTTTTTGAGATGTGGGTATAGAGACGACTACTGAAAATAAGCTGGGTCGACAGAGTTAGAAGATATGAAGGACATTAGAGGGCTGAACCAAACAACACAACTGGTAAATATAATAAAGAAACGCAAACTGAAATACTTCGGTCACGTTATGGGAAACCCTGAAAAATATAATCTTTTTCATCTGATTATTCAGGAAAAGATGCAAGGTAATCGTGGTCCTGGTCGAAAAAGAACATCATGGCTGAAAAATCTAAGGCAATGGTATAAAAAATCAACCACATCGTTATTTAGAGCTGATGTCAATAAAGTCACGATAGCGAATATGTTAGCCAACATGATATCCAACGATCGATAACAGTCATGGAACTAGAAGAAGAAGAAGTTCAGTGATACCCTTAGAGAGATTTAATAAATATTAAAACAACTGAAGTTTGTAACCTTTTGGTTTGTACGCAAAAGTAGGTAAAAAGCTTTAATGTCTAGCACGTATTCAATAAAAGTCTTAACATACTATGTACCTTACATTATTACTTATTTAAAAAACATAAGTTTTTAAATGTAGCCAACACGTAACATTAATACATTTTTTTTATTATTTTTTTACACTGTAACCACAAGGGTTATTAGCCATCTAAAAAATAATACAGGTAAGGTTAAAAAAAATGACAATAATTGATACAGTCCTAAGTCTTTAAGATAAACTATTGTGTTTTTAATGTTCATGTTGATTTCTAAGGCTTCCTTTATAATATTTGAGATAGTGTGCTGCTTTCTTGCTACTTCATATGTTTTGCACTGAGTTAGTATATGCTTCGCGGAGAGTGTTACTTGACAATTTTAATACATTGGCGGCACAGTTCAAGTAAAGAGGTGTTTATGTGTTAAATTACTGTGTTCTAGTCGCAAACGTGTTATTCTCACTTGGTGGTGTCTATTCGCTGTGCAGTCCACTTATTTTGCCACGAACTTAACACTTTATATTTTATTTCTGACTAAAGTCATCAGAAGAAATCTAATTAATAAGAATGAAGTCCTGGCTGAAGGATGGTAAGCGGGCTAGTTCATCTGCTTCTTCATTTCCATGTATACCTGAAGTCAACAGTGATCTTATTATTATTTAGAGGAATTATTTACCGATGAGTCGGAATCTTCTTTCGACAATAAATTTTCACTGCAGTGAGTAAACCCATGTAGTTGCCAAGTTTTCGTATTAATTTGGTACTTCTGGTTTTTATTCTTTTGTCTATGTAGTATGAATGTAATCCCGTTAGAAACTTTATAAGTGCATGAAAGTCTTCTGAGTACAATTTTGTTACGCTGATTATGTCTTTTGATCCTTGTATATTTTCGAATAGATCCACTACTTGATCGAAGCTTAACAATTGCTTTTCCCTTTCTCCATATTCTCTAACTGATTCTAGTAATGTTTGGATATTTAGTATCTTATCTCTTTAAGTTTTTGTCATCAATTTTGGATTTTTTCTTTAATTAAACCTTAGGTTTTTTAATGTTTTCTTTGGCGGGTGGCGTGATTGCATCTTCTAGGGTTCTTTTCTCGGTTGTTTTGTTCAAAATTGTCTAAAGTTCGTGATAATTCATATGTGTTTTTTTATTTGGAGGTAAGCGTTGACTTGTGTGGGTGAGATTAATTTATGTTTTTTGGTATTAGAGGATGACTTTTTGATAATACCAGATTCAGGTAACACAAAGTTGTCCGGAAAAGGTGAAAATAAAATTTGTATTCTGAAGCTTAGAATAATACTGAAGGTATGATATGCCTGAGAGGGGATTGAACGTAGTTTTATTAATTCGTCCATTATTAAGTTAAAAGGTATGCTTGGACATGCATTGGACATAATTAAGCGGACTGAGGGAGTTATTAATCTTCTCGCTTCTATTTTATTTCCATTTACTATTATAAATTCATGGAAATTGGATAATACTTATAACGAATTACAGTAATTATTTACGTAAATCCAAATCAAAATAGATGAAAAAAGTATATTTTATCACAATTCCAATGTTCAGTATACTTTCACTTAGTTTTATACTTACTTACTTTTAAACTTATTTCAATAACTGCTATTTAACTAGCACAATAAATGACTTCCCAAAACATGTATTTCTCGCTTGCTGGTCAAACATCGACCTCTAATACAATTTTTAGGCTATCACAACGAACATATTAGCGTTGTTAGATTTTGTCTAACATGTTAATATTTTTCTTTAGCAAACGGCCGATAATGGCAGTGCGGTAACGTTAATTAATTAAAAAAAAAAAAACCGCCCATTTAAGACGACATTCTCGGTAGGACGTCGAAAAATCCACCACCGAAACACAACAGTACCCAGCCAGTCCGACCATAAAATAATTACCTCTTAAAAAGGAGACAAAAGTCACCTTGAATATAACACATACAAAACAGACACACACACACACATTCACAAATATACACACACACTAATCGAAGAATAAACGAGGCCACAACCGAAGCAATGATGAGTAAGTAAGCTGTATTTGATGTTACATTTGTACAAAATGTCATAAGGATAAAATAGTAAGATTTATTGGCACTTTGAGAAGCTTTAGTTACAAATGGAACAGCACCGGAGTTTTTTCCAGAATTTTTATGTCTCAGAGCCGGTTTGACTTGCTAGTACAAGCTACTCCATTGGCTCAAAGGACAACTACCACTCTTTAACATTTTTCATCATACCACTCATTCGTTATTTGTTACCTTTCATGCCTAGTATTTTATAAGTTTTCACACTGTTCATTTAAGTGTTCATGGTTTAGTCTGTTTTCTAGTTTGATTTTGACATTTTCTTTTTAGTCTTTATTTTGTTCGTATCTTTGAGTCCTTTTACAATATATCGTTTATATTTAGAATCTCTTTTTTATGTTTGAAATTCTGGCATTTTAGACATTGCCTCCTTAACATTTCATGGCATACGACTACTTTTGACCAGTTAGTAATCATAAATCTCATTTGCTCCTCTTTTGATACAGGACATTTAAGGAAGGATGTATATTATATTTAATTGGCCCAGTGAGTCTATATTGGCAGTATATGTAGGCTGCCAGAAGAATGCTGCCATCTTTTAGAAGAATAGCATTTTATTATTTGAAAGATGAGTCTAAAAATTTTTAAAACCAAATATCTTCTAAAAAAAAACTTATAGCATATCACCTAAATGTAAGTTTAAAGCAAATTGTAAGTTACGTTAGAAAAAATTAACGACTTATATTATATTGACCATTACACTAAATTAACATATATTATTTGGACCTATATTAGGTAAATAAAAAAACATTAAAGTTATTATAAAACTTAAATAAAAAACACATTAAGTATTTTTGTCACAAATTTCAAAAACATCTCCATCAGATAAAGTATCAGGCATGTCATTTGTCTTGAGATTTCTACAAAAATCATGAAATGTAGGAGCAATTAGTGGTAAGAGATCCAATACATATTTTTTCTTTTTTTTTTATGGGTATGACAATTGGTTGGATTTAGCTGAGCACTTGGATGTCCCCTCCGGATAAGACTTAAACAGTAGAAAGAAACATCGTACCTAAAACTCTGATTAAAATAAATATTTTTAAATTCGCGGATATTTTGAAACCATCTGACTGAGTGCCAATTAAATGCATTGCCTTTATTGTCTTTTTTCCTAAGTTGGAGGTCCGATTTAAGAAGATCATCAAAATTTAAGAAATCTGAATGAGTCATTTTTACCACTGAAAGTTGCAATAGTTAAAAACCGCATAGAAAGCTTTCCTTGTATGGAATCACACCATGATCCACATTAAGTAAATATACATACAGAAAAATATTCTGTGCAAAGTATAATTTCTCATTTTTCAGGCAAAAGAAGGAACAGTGCGCGTTTTGTAACAAATATGCAACGGCAGATGTAGAAAGAAAAAAGATTTGGAAGTAGAATATTCTGAACATATTAATAGCAAAAATGAATGTAATGCTACCAAGGAACAAGATAAAGAACGCTGCAAAATTGATCCTTTGTTCATAACATCAAATTTTGATTTGCAGAGTGTATTGCAATTGCCATTCTCAAATGTATCACAATTTAATTACTCTAAAATATGTTTGTACAATTTATTCATCTACGAGGGTGGAGGTTCAAATGCATATTGCTTTTACTGGAACGAGTTATATATGTAAACCGTGGCAGTTGTGAAATAGGTTTCATTCTTCTCTATTACCTGGAATATCTGCCATTCACAATAAGTGAAATATTATTTTTCTCCGATACATATGGAGGGCAAAGTAGGAACCAACAGGTGGCAGATTTATTGCTTCATACCGTTAAAATGACTAAAAAAAATTAGTAATTTAATGACTAAATTAGTTAAAATTTTCGGAATCGGGTCATACGGATATGGACTGTGGTTCAATGCATGCCGCTATAGAAAATGCTAAAAGAAATAAAACAGTGATTACTATGGCTGATTGAAAATACATTTTTAAAAGCAATAGAGCTGAGTGAAGTAGTTTTAGATTATCAAAAAAAACCGGGAGTTTAAGCCACCATATCAAACAAAGAAATTCAAATGCAACGAGTTTAAAAATCTACATTATCTGTCCTCAAAATCAATAAAAAAACGCAACCGGAATGAGTCAGGGCATCAAGTTTCATTGCTCAAATTAAAATGTTTAAAATTTGAAAAAAACTCCCCCAACGTGATCTTTTAGAGATATGATCATAAATCAGATTACCAAAAAATTATTGTCACTGGTCAAGGTCGTCGCAAACTTGATATTAATGTAGAACTTCTACCAGCATACAAACCCTCCTACCCAATAACAAAGCAAAAGAGAGGTGATTTGGAAAAATTATAAAGGTCAGGAATAATACCTGAAGAAACTCATTTGTGGTACCAAAACTTACCCATTTCAACTACAGATAAAACTGAAAGAATTCCAGAACCGGACGTGGATGAAGATTCTACAGATGAATAAAATTTTATTTCTTCAATTTGAGTAACTTTTTTTGAATACATTTGAAAATAGGTTATATTGTTTTAGTATCCTTATTCACTCTTATTAATGCTTAAAATGCGAACTAGGCAGGACAGTTAGGTTATAATTTCTGACCATCTCGTAAGAGATAAAGGTGTCGAGTTTTGTAAGTGTATCAATAATCATTACTAAAGAAAAAATTATTTAAGTACACGTTCTTTTCACTACGTACATATTTACTTCAATAAGTACTGTCCTAAACATAAATATTTTAAGAGGAAATATCTATGAAGTACTTTTTTTCATTTTCTGAAGAAACTAAAAAATTTAATTTTGAATTTAATTATCATCATCAACGTCTTAACATAAAATACCAACCCAAAAATCACTAAAATCGGATTTAAAATAAATGTTCTGTGTCCAAAAATATTGCACTTTTTCTTAAAACTTCATTTTTTCTAAACTAGGTAACAAATACTTGGTGAGTTTTACCTTTAAAGTGTCGATATGTTCTCTTATTGTAATTTCTAGTTTATTATTAAGTCTTATTTTTAGCTAATCTTTACATTTCATCCTACAGTCATTCGATGAAGTTGACACTCTTTCTTTAACCACTTTGCCTTTAGTAGTGATATAACTTTCTCCCATGTTTCTTTTCAGTTTTCGTTCTGCTCTTTTTTTTTTCTCGCAAATGTTTCTTTTTGTGCAATACTTTTAGTCTTCTGAATATCATATTCTAGTTTTACTTTAGTTGCATCATACAATTTATGTTTCCGTCTCCTTCCTTTTTTTGGATTCTTACATACATAAATACATCTGGAGTTCTTTAATTTCATTACTTGTAGCAACATAATCCTTATCAAGGTCACTATCATCAGATAGACTTAGTAAATCTATTTCACCAGTACGAATATTATTAATATAGTCCTTTGAAGTACCTAAAAAATGAAAAAGAATAAAATGTAATAAAATTCATTTTATAACAAGCAAAACAAAAATGTTTTACCTGGAACAGCAACTAAATTAATGTGCTCATTCCTCAATCCCGTTGTAGAAGAAGGCCATTGTAAATTCGTATGTCAAAAAGTAATATCAGTAGTTTTAACAACAGTGGTCCCTGCTTGGCATGTAATCCAGAACAAGAACAAGAATTTTCATCGATTTGGTTTTTTGCTTTCGTCTAAAAATATTCATCAAATTTACTAATTTTGTTTAACATATTTAAATATTTTAAAAAATCTTAATTATACATATAAAATTATAACACTCTGTGTCCGTATTTTATTATCTAGAAAGAAACAAGTTTATAATTTCTATTCCTACGGTAATGTAAAAAACAAAAACGAACTATGAAGTTACAAATACTTTAAGTCTTTATTAATTCTAATTTATTGTTTTTTATTATTTATCAAAGGTTCTATATTTACAACACTTACAACTTAATTTAAAGTTTATTTATTTGTACAATATAACTAATTTATTTCACATGTTTATTATAATACGAGCGTTACATTTAATAACTCGACGCGATTTATCTTCTGACTGACCCCCCACAACGAAAGTCACATTGTATATATCAATACAGCTGTTAGACTGGAACACTGTCGAAGGTTCGCTGATCTTCTCGGCTAGGAAGGAAAATCCCACAACGGCGAATGATCTCGAACTGGATTAGAATGTAAACATGTTCTTCGAATGATCGGGCCGCCAGCTGGTTCTTGTTTTTTTGATTCGATTCGCTTCTGGAGAGTTCGAATCAGTGGTATATGACCTAGAAAAATACTTGAATGAATAAGAATATTAGTAATAAATATGTTTACGGTTTTGCGTCAGGATTTATTGTAACACTAACGTTGTTCTTCAAAAGTTTTACATTCTGTTGGCTCGTGAACTAGATATTGCTTATAAATATAATTTTTTTAATGGTTTTCAATCGTTTTTTACTTTTTTGCTTTCGAATTGCATGTTAACACTCATAAACGCAATGCTTAAATAAATTTTAGGTTAGGTAGAAAGAGTATAAGTCAGTTTGTTTAGAAATAAAAAGTGAACTTTATAGTACAGGTTGACTATACTAATTGTATCAGACTGATATAGTTATACTGTTTTCACCTAACGGGTAAAATGGAATTGTAAAACAAATAAGACATGTTCTTTTTACCAATCTGTGACAAATGCAATATTAACTCGATTTTTTTATATAACTCATTTTGGCCAATTTGTGACTTATAATCTTTGTCCCGGGCACCCTAGATATTATTTATTATAATTCCGTCTGGGGATTTTCAGGTGCCTTTGTATAGCTAGAGTGTGCGCAGAAATTTATTACTAAATTACCCTAGATATTATTTATTATAATTCCGTCTGGGGATTTTCAGGTGCCTTTGTATAGCTAGAGTGTGCGCAGAAATTTATTACTAAATTACTATACTGTCCGACCTACCCAATACACCTTAATTTCCTAATAGGTTTCGTTAATGCTTTAAAAATTGGGATATGGAGAAATAAAACGACCTCTGTCTTCGTGTGTATATTATCAAAATAGAATCAAGGTTAATGAATCTATGCTACCAAAAAAATCAAACGCTGAATTTATTCACTAGTTATCCAAAATCTGTTATAATTCTCCTAGGCTATAGTCCGATCGAAATTTAAGTAAGGCATCCGTTCTTTTATCAAACTCCAATCTCTGGCATCAACCAGAGGCAGTGCAGACGGAGAAATTTTATAATGCATTTTATTTTTAAAGGAAAACGCAATTAGACTTTCGACTATTGGACTATTCGAGACCTTTTGAGGCTTTCCAAAGTTTATTGAATAATTTTAGTAGTTTTTAAGTACTTTTTCGTTGTTGGAATAATAAAAATAATTAATTACCTAGGTAAGTTTTATTTTATTTTATTTGGTAGTTATATTTTGTTTAATATTAATAAAAAAATATTTACTTTTTATTCAAAGGAATGTCTGAAAATGTCAATGTTTTATAGATATCCAACACACCTTAAATATAATAATTAAAAAAAAATGTACTAGAAAACTGAGCAATTATATAACTAGTGACCATAGATAAACATTTCAGAACAAATATTCTCAGTGATATAGATTAACGAGGGTGATTTGTAACTTATTTAAAATAAACAGGTATTTTTTAAACAGAAATACCTGTTAAACATTTGATAAACCTTTCCAATAACGAAGTGCTCAGTGCAATTGCTGAGTTTACTAATATTTACTTCCAAAATACAAAGAATATTGTATTTTAAAACCGCAAAAAATTAATCTGCCCCTAGTAGGTTAGACAGTAAGGAAATGGATTTAGATGATTTACGTATAAATGGGCTGGAAATGTCTCAAGAGCAAATAAAAGTTACCTTCCCAAAAGAACCCATTTAGCAGTACCAGTAATAAATAGGTGTTGTGGTAATATACCAAGACTGAGAAGAGACGGTATAGACGAGGACGCGAGGATGATCTGCTTTTTGTACTGCCTATCCATTTCAGATGTTGGCGACCATCATGGCGAGAAAGATCGGCGCAGCAAATAGACGACGGTTTTTAATGAAGAGAAATGACTGGAGAAATAGACTAGGAAAGGTCGAGGCTCAAGTAGCACTGTAGGACCAGTGATGATTACAATTAGCTAACGAATATGCTTACAAAACTCTTACTCAACAAAATATCTAACTTTACAAAATTTAAAAAATCAATAAAACATAAGTACTATTAAAATAATATAAAGGGTGAAGGAAAAAAACAGGGAATGTCATATTTTATAAGAAATTGAGATAGTGACGCTATCTAACAGATCTTTTATGTACCTACTATTTACAGTAGACTAGTAGATAATAACTTGGAGTATCCGTTAAATATGCCTATTTAAAATAATGCTGCAAATGAGAAATGTCCACACATGAAAGATAAAAACAAGGAAAGTCCAATTGAATAAAAACAAAAAATTAACTACCTTTTCATTTCGAGTTTAATCGTTTAGTTTAGTTATTTATGTTTGTTAGAACCGGCCGGTCTTGTTTTTATTCGTACACTCGTTGGTAATAATACACGTAACTGTGTCTTCCGATAGTGATGAATGTAAAAATAACAGTGATAGTACAAGAAAGAGGCTGATAAGGGGAAGAATGGTTGATGTTATGAAGAAAATGCGACTACAGTCGCACGAAGAAGGACCGCCATGCAATTCAATTTCTGCAAAAAATACATGCTGTAACTAAGAGACTAATTGAACACCTACAAAAAAATTTAAAAGCTACAGGAACAAACGTGGTAAGCATGGTTCCCAGCATAGAAAGTTGCATCCAGAAACGAGCGAAGCAATATAAAACCACATAAATTCTTTTAAAACTAGATTATCCCATTACAGTTTACAAGAATCTAAGAAAAAGTATTTACCGGAGAGTTTGAACTATATAAAAATGTTCAACTTGTTCAAAAAAAAATATCCGACCATGAAAGTTTCTTACGTTACATATCGGCAAATTTTTAACACGAAATTTAATTTGTTCTTTGGTTACCCAAGATCAGACACATGTTAGGCATGTGATGAATTCCAGGCGAAATTAAAATCATTAAATTATGACAAGAATACTGCATAAATTCGTAAATTATCGATACAAGATTAGTTCCACAAACGTAAGGCACAGACCAATGCAGTAGCCATTGCATTAGACTATCAAAAACATATTGCATTGTCAAACGTGACAATGAATGACGTGTACTATTTAAGACAGTTATCTATGTATAGTTTTAATATCCATGTATTGTCGACTGGCCAATCCATTTTTTATTCATATCCGGAAACATGTGCAAAGAAAGGACGGAATAAAGTGTTGTCATACCTGTTCCAATATATTACTAATTTTATGGATCAAAACGCAAAACATTTGCACATATTTTGTGATTCAGCAGGTGGACAGAAAAAAAACTATGCAATGTTTCGATTTCATTATGTTGTTAACAATATAAAACCTTTGTAATCAATAAGAATAACATTATATGAAAGAGGTCATTCCTACATGGAATGTGATAATAATATGGGGCTCGTGGATTTGAAAACGCACATGGAAATACCCAATGACGGGTTCCAACTTATGAAGGTGTCAAGGAAAAGACCGTCACCATTCCAGGTAGTGGAAGTGGAACAATTTATGGTTAAAAGATGGGATGCGCTTTTAGAAAATGGAAAACACGTCAAAAAACGCCAATTTCCAATGCAAAAATAAACAAATAGAATCTACCCAAAAGCATCCCAGACTTATAAGTTTTAAAACAAATTATCAAGGTCTTTGAATACAAAGCCCAATAACTCCTATAAATTCCAAAATAACTTCAAAAGTCAGAAATGTATTACCAGAAAGGAAGTTTGAACTTCCACCAACTAAATAAACTGGTAAGTTGTTGTGTATTTTTTAAAATGAAAAATAATGCTTCTTCTACATTTTTAGATATATTATTAATTTTTGCTGCAAAATATAAAAATCTACTGACGCTCATGAGTTTTTGTAAAAGGATGCCCAAAACTATTACGCTACCCTACCTTACGATTAGGTTTAATTTTACCAGTAAGGGTAAGTTAATCATTTCTTTATTTCTCTACTTCATAATATTCAGAGTAATTTTGTTTTCAGCCTTTCTATCAGCTGGTGCAACTAATGCTCTACAACGTGATACGTTTGGATAGTCCTTGTTGTTTTCAGTTTTTATTTGTACTTGGTACCTTTTTTAATTTTTTTACCTATGTTCTTTAAAAATTTGGTTAAACCGTGTTTGTATATTTAATAAAATGTACTTTAAGTTTACTACGTAAAAACAAAGACTAGTTCTTTGTTGCTACGGTTTAAAGATATGTAGCCACAAACATTAAGCTTCCTATTTTCTCAAAACAATACAACGTAACATTTCTTCTTATTTACCTTAACCCTTTATATGTAAACATCACGGTAAACATTACGATGTCTGAATACTGTCTAAGTCAAAAATTCTCAGGGACCAGTTTAAAAATCAATCACCGTTCTTTGTATTAAATTATTGTCTGTGATTGATGTATTCTGTTAAATAGGAAAAGTCAACTTAATTTGATAAATTTAGATTCATTGTGATTGTAGATTGCAGATCACAGTGATTGGAAGAGGCGTAGCAAGAATTGAATATGGTTGTGTAAAAGTCGAGAAACCTGGTTTTTAAACAAGGCTATTATTAATATCACCTACACATGAGCCATTAAGTGATACAACACTCAATGTCTTTATCGAAGAAAACAAGACCTTTGTCAAATGTCAGAAAGCAGATTATTTTATACCCAAATATTAATTAATAGACTAATTGAGGAGCAGACTTTCAAATCGCACTTTGTCCATATTTTCACTTTTTGACTTAGAGGTGGCGTTGGATTAGCCAAAACATCATTTATTAATTTACATACTCCTAGATATTCTAAACGTAATATTTCACGTATAGTTTTGACTTTAAAAATCACTTAGACAAACAAAACGCATTTTGTCCAGTAGCGAGAGACAAACAAATAGCGCTGATTGGACTTTGTATGACATAAAACATGCAGCACTTTCACTCAAAAAAGTTATAGGTATCAGTGAAGCCAAAAGAATAATCATAACTCGAGGCAAACAAACTGCTGGGGAAAGTAAAATCTTGTATAAAATAGAGATTTTATACAGAAATGATGACAATTCTAAAAAGTTTTCAAGTTTAATTCAACCAAAGAAAAAACTAAATGACATAGTACTGCCGGAATTGCCAACAAAGCATACTGTTAAGAAGAAAAAACTGGATAGCTTATAAAAATTTTAGTTAGTCTATCAGGCAAAGAATGAGCATTAGATCCAGAATTAACTTGGTTAGATCCAATTTTAAAGGATCAGTATGGTGAAAATGTAATTGAAAAGGACCAGACCTGCGATCAATGTGAAGATGGAGAAGAATGCTGCTGTCTTCTGGAGGACGACATACATGTCATATGATTTTTTTTTACTACAGATATTGCTTTACAAACAGAAATTTTCAGTTCATATTTTCATTTTAATCACTTAGGGAACATAAAACCATATTTTGTCCTTCAAAGACAATCAAATGGCGTTTTGTCCATCATTAATTTTTTTTTTTTTTTGAAAAAACTAATAAAGCTTGTTGTTTCTTATAAATACGGTAAGTTGATAATAAAAAATTACATTTTTTCATATTTTGTATTTTATTTTTAACTTTATTAATAATCGAGTAGCAGTTTTTCTCATTTCCTGAAAAATTTTAAAAATGGACAAAGTGCGATATGACAGTCTGCTCCTCCATTATTTAATTCAGTTTAGAGTCAGTGATAAGAAATAAAGAGAGATTTTTTATTTACTTGTCATATTGTAAGCAAATTTACTTTTATAACAATAAATAAAACCATTATGACGAATAATGTAGGTAAACCATTACATAAGCATGGAATTTTTGCACTCAAAAAGGAAAGTTTTTTATGCTGTCATAAAAATAATTAAATTTTACAACAGTCCTTTAGATATTTCTAATTTTTATACTTTATAATCTTTTTAACTTCCTCGTGCTTTTTAAAAAGCTCATTGAAACAATACTCGCCGGTTTTAGGACTTCCGTATCCGCTTTTTAGGAGACCTTTTTGCTCTTATTTTTTCTTATCCAGAACCCTCCGAGATTTTATGCTTAATAAATTTTATATAAATAGTGTATAACACTGTTGTTGGATAAAATATAGATGAGTTTTACTTTTTTGGTCAAATTGAATTATATAAAGGTATAATTAGTAGAAAATTATAATGTAGCATGTAGCAAGTATAATATATTTAACTAAGAATACAAATAAAGAATTTAGAGATCCTTTTCCGACAAAGAATTTTTTTTTCAAATACTAATATTAACTGATGTAACAGTCTACAGTTTCTTTATCTAGATTATCTAGGTTCTTTAAACAGTTTCATAATTATGAGTTTATTAATGTAGCTTATACAAGGACACTAAAAAATATTAATCTTTTTAGTAAACTTAAAGATAAATCTAATACACTTAGTAATATTGTATATGTATATAAGATCACTTGCTCGTTTTGTCCTAATACACGTTACACATGGGTTAAAAATATCATAATTATAAAAAATTATATCACTGTCCACAAAGGTGTCTTTGATGCTTTGAGCAATGTCCATTATGTAATGAACTTTGACTCCCTAAAATCCTTCAACTTAAAACAAACTCCTTTAAAGAACAACTTATAGCAAGAATTTATATATTTGCAATAAAGCTTCAATATACAATCTGGAAGTGGAAATGATCTTATTGACATTTACTATTATTGATTAAGTTTGCATATTATAAGAATTCAAATTACGTATTTGAATTTTTATTATTTTAATAACTTGACCTGTCAATCACATGATTTCTTCATTTTCTATTTCGATCATATCGTAACAATGAAGAACACTTGTTGCGTTCAGTAACATTAAAATCCTTAATTATCGAATACAATAATGTCAAATTTAGCAATTACTACTAGGTGACTTTTTGATGAACTGTTATCGATTTAATATTTATATAATGTTCGTAAATACGGTTAAAAATTGGTTGGTTGGTCGGTTGGTTATGTATGTTCATGGACAACTGGAATAAGGTATCCCTTAGACACCGTAGTCTTCATTGGGAATTTGGTCTTTTAAGGATCTGACGAGATTAAACAACTTGAAGTAGGTAGTGAAGATGGTTTTGATGTTTAGAGGAATAAGAGTCCTACTGATCTTGTCAGTGACACCTTTAATAAAACTTAAAAAGATTTTGGGTTGATCAGGCAAGGTTTGGTTTTTGGATGAAAATGGGTTTATATATTTTGAATGCTCCTATTGATTTGGATTTTGTGGTAGCCGTTTTGTAATAGTGTTTGTCTTATTGAATTGATTTTGGATAATCTGTGATTGGTATCCCTAACCCTTATGGAACGAGAAACAAGAGTGCTGTTAACTTAATTAAATTGATGACGTAACTGGGCGTTGAGATAACGGTTTGTATGGATGGATTTTCGGTACATAATCATCAACTTGTATGCATCCACTGCTAGACATAGGTCTCCCTTAGCTTTTTCCACCTGTTTCTGTCTTATACGGCTTGCATCCATGTATTGCTAACATGCTTTAGGTCGTCAGTCCATCTAGTTGATGGGCGTTCTCTACTCCGTATTGCTTCTTCCCTTAGTCTCCACTTTAAAATACGTTTTGTTCATCGGTTGTCTGATAATCTGGTGACGTGTCCTGTCCAATTTCAATTCCATTTGAATAACGCGATTTTTTCGATGGCGTCTGTTGTTGTTCTACGACGTATTTCTTCGTTTGGGATTCGGTCTTTCAGAGATACATCCAATATCTGGCGCTCCATAGTTATCTAAGTCAAGCGAATCTAATTAATTACCTTTTTTGTTGGTGTTAATGTTTGCGCTTCATAAGTGAGCACAGGTAACACGCATTGGTCAAAGATTTTCTGTTTAAGGCATGTGGGTAGATCCGGTACAAAAAACTGTGAGGTGGGTGTTTCTAAATAAGAACATCGAGAAATTGTAAAGACGCTTCAGACTTAACTTTCATCGTAAATTGAATACTGGGATATAATCTACTCAGGTGAAAGCGAAAGTGATCTAATGTGTCATTACAATGGGGCCAAGTGTCAACGTATTGTAACCAGCAGGTGGGTTTGAGATTTGATGAGGACAGAGCTGTTGTTTCGAAATGTTTCATGACCGTGAATTTTTAAATAGTAACATTTTTAATTCCTGTATTTGTCGGTCGGTTATAAACACTTTAGTATTGTTAAACGTTTCGGCTATCTTTGCCATTCTCAATAAGAATTTTAATTTTATACTCATGACTTATTACAAATTATATTTATGTCTTTACTGTTTGCGCATTTGTGATGGAGTGATATATTACACTAACTCCATATGGCAGATTTATAAAACTACGACTAGTTCAGTGTCACAATTTAAAATATCTGCCAATGGAGCAATTACGAACAACTCAATTTTTGAAGTTGTGATTAATATTGGAGAAATATTTTATATCGGTCTTATTATTAATATATTCTCGACCTTTTTTTATTTAAGTCATCTGCAATATACTTCTTTGGTTGTATTTTTTTTCTGTTTGTTAAAACTGAAAGTCACTTTAATGGCTACTCTACAGAATGCTGTAGTAATTGATTTGTTGGTTTGTAAACTATGTTTGTGTGCAACCGCTCCTTCCATGTAAATATTGGTGTGTTTGCTCTATATTTGGTACCAGCTGGTATCAACGATGATATTCCTTGTGGGTAAACAAAGTGGAGCACGGCAGAAAATTACTCGAGTTCGATAAGAACTCATGCACGATGAATGAGATGGGGAACCTACGAGAAGAAACTACCAACTTTAATAACTTTAGAGACAACATAATAATATAATTTTATTTCACCATACTGGTGGAATAGAAACATTCACCAAGAGCGGACAGAATGCCTTAGAATCAGGTGCACGGCACAGAGAAATACGACCCAGCAAGTCAGAGTCTAGGAACGCCAAAAAGGAACTCAATAAATTGATCAAATGGGTCAAATGTACATGGTGGCAGAACTTGTGCGAGGCGTTAAAAACTATAGATGGGGCGAAACATACAGGATCGCCAAGATGCTGAGATCAGAGACCTTATGTAACTTGTGCGATAACAAAAAGAAGGAATATAGCAAATAACCTTTTTGCTAACAAGCTTATAAGCGACTTCCTGGTGAGAACTGTCCCAAAGAATTAACAACGATTGAACTTACCAGAGCCGCCAATTCCTTTAAAATAGGTAAATCCCCTGAAACGGACCTTGTGTCAACAGAGGCGATAAAAATTCTAGTGAATGAATGACCAGAAGTCACTAGAAGGCACTTAATGAGCTGCTAACAAAACAAGAATTTCCATTTCAGTAGATACTAGCTTAGAATACTATACAAAACTCTTATTAAAAGTTACCTAGAAGATAAATTAAGTGAAAGAGAGACTATCTACAACAAACAACACGGATTTAAAAAAGCTTAGTCAGCGTAGACGCGGTAAAGAGTTTAACTGATACTGTAAAGAACACAAATAAAATATGGGCCATACTGGTTATGTTTAATGTGAAGCATGCGTTTAAATCTGCAAACTGGGCACATAATATAACAAAACTGAAATCAGCATGAGTGTTAGGATGTCTTATTAATATCACTAAAGGGTATCTTGCTAATAGATACGTTACAGTGGTAAAAAATACACAACAGAAGTTAACAGCCATCGTACAGCAAGGTTCCTTATTAGTTCCAATACTTTTGAATATATTATATAAGGGGTTACTTGAAATTGACTATGGTAGAGGCACTCTAGCTATCGCATAGGCATATGACCTGGCAACTGACATAAACTGGAAAATTGAAAGTAAAATCAACACATCAATACATGCTGCAGAAAAGATAACAGCTGAATGGCTAGAACTGGCAAAAAACAAAACAGAAGTGGTCATACTAACAGAATAACGACGAAAACCCAAGTTGACTTTTTAAATTGGTAGTACTAGTATAATGAAAAACTGTGCAAGATACCTAGGCATATACATCGACACAGGACTAAGGTTTACGAAATACCTGACCAATGTTGTCTAGAGGGCGGAAGAAAAAATAGCGGCCCTACAAACAATCATGAAAAATATTCCAATCAACATCGAAGAACATATCTGCACGTGATACAGTTGACACTCTTATGTGAAACCCCTCTTTGGGCAGATGTACTAAAGTACAAAAAGTACAGGGACATAATAACCAGAGTCCAGCGAAAGCTCCTTTTAAAAGTGACAGGTGTGTAATGACTACTTCAACGACGACCGCTACCTATTGACCTCCTAGCGAAAGAACGGCAGACGCTCTATAACTACCTATCTCAGGTTAGAGCCGTCATTAGAAAAAAATTACTAACATAATGGCAAGCAGAATGAAAGGCACAGATATGCAAGGCACAATAGACCAAATAATTAATACCCAATGTGATAGAGTGGTACAAATATAAGTTTAAGTGTACATTTATATTTTATGCAGTTCCTCACCGGCCATGGAACTTTCAAGCCTTACGTATCGTATTTAAGAAACCAGCGATAAAAGTTGTATCATCTGTAACGTAGAAGACGACGCAGAGCATTGTATCTTCAGGTGCCAGGTGTTTGCGTTGGAACAACATATAATGCGAACAAAGCTAAGAGAGATATCCTCTGGCAACTTGATACGCATTACTATGTCAAGCGGAGAGAACTTTTTTATAAACCAAGTAACAGAAATTATAAAGAAAAAGTCTATGATAGAGAAAAAACTGAGACAGGATGAGAGTGATCTGGCGCAATCCTCCTCCATTCAAATCACTTACTTGTATGTATTAATTAATTATTAATTCAAATTACTTACTTATACTTAATTGAATGTGTGTATGTACGTGTGTATGTATGTACGTTTGGCATATACTGGACTTGTTTACTATACTTACTTATTGTTACCTAGTATTACCTTATATCTAGTAATAATATACCTTACCTAATACACCTATTTCTTTTTCTTAACGTGATCCATCCCTAAGGATATTGGCGATCATTATACCCCATTTGACTCTATCTGCAGCCGTTCTGAAAAGTTCTATTGACGTTTTCTCACTCCATTGTCTCAGATTCTTCAACCAGGACGTGCGTCTCCTCTTTTGCCTTTCACCTTCCCTTGTATGACCAGCCGCATTAATTTAGTATTTGTCATTTCTTAGTAGGTGACCAAAGTAGCTCATTTTTTTTTCTTTATGGTGTTGAGTATTTCTTTATCTTTTTTCATTCATCGTAGCGTTTGCGCATTTATTATGTGTTGTGTCCAAGATATTTTCTACATTCTTTGATCACACCACATTTCAAAGTTAATGGGTCTTTTCTCGGTTGCCTCTGTAATTTTCTAGATCTAAACTTCATACAAGAGGACAGAGAACACGTAGCATCTCAATACTTTAGTTCTAATTTTAATGTTGAGTTTTTCATTCTATAACATTATTTTCATCTTATTAAAAGCACTTTTAGCTATCTCAATACGCAGTTTTATTTCCGTACTTCTATCCCATTCTTCATTTAGTTAGATATCTGTGCACCGTACTTTAAAGTTTTCCTTTAGCACTGTCTTCTTCTTCTTCAGTGCCTTATCCGGTCCCGATGTTGGCGATCATCAAGGCTATCATGGTTTTGCTGACTGCTCTGCGAAAAAGCTCTGCTGAGGTCATCCCAAACATTTGTCGGAGATTTTTCAACCACGAGATACGACGGCGTCCCGATCCTCTTCTCCCAAATACACTGTCTTCCTCAATCTTATTCTTGCTTATCACTATGATTTTTGTTTTATTTGTATTCAGTGCCATTCCACACCTTTCGTAGTATTGGTTAATGCGATCAACCAAGATATGTAGTCCTTCTCTGCTGTCCGTAAGGAGTATTGTATCATCTACGTATCTAAGATTATTTAGAAGTGCTCTGTTAATAAATATGCCTTTAATTACCTTCATACCTATACATTCCATATACTTTTCCCCTGTTTCCTTACCGCTTTTAGAAAATACCATCGGCAAAGCCAAGTCTATATTTTACATACATTTCCTTCTATTTTCTTATCACTCCTAGCTAAGAACTGGCAACAAACCTCCATCATTAATTTTGGTATCGCAAGGCACCCCTAAGTTTCGTTCGCTAACTAAACACCTACGAGGGTATCTTGACGAAGAGTAGGTGGTTTGGTTGATAGGAAGGGCAACAGGAACACATCCGTTTGCAGGACCTCCTTTAGCCAGGACTGGGATGGTCCTGCAAATTGATGTCTTCCTCTGTGCTGAATCCAACACACTGAACAATGGTATGGTGTGATTGGACCGGCCCTGGCAAGGTACGGTTAAGTTGTATTGATATCGTACTCCTAGTTTTTAATAAAAACAAGTGGTTTTATTAAACAGTTTTTTAAAATTAAAGTGTTTATCTACTAGATACTACTACGTAAGTCATCTATACGTAATTATTATTTTATTATTGTGAAAAGAAAAAGTCAAATAATAAACATAAACTACCATACAATCATTTTGTGAGGTTAGCTGCTATAAGTAGCTTATAGTAGCATGCGACTGGTTTTTCACTTACCAGAGTCAGAGTAAGGCCTTCGCCACCGCACCTCAAAATGACTTCACACAATGTAAACACACCTTCCGATCTAACCTGTCCAGTAAATCAACGTTCGAATATCACAAACAGTTATGCTTCAGCCGCTTCACATTCTTTTCCGAGTAAGAACCAAGCAATTGTATTTAGTTGTATCGATAATGCTAAACTGCAGGATTATCTCATTCCTTTGGGCACAATCATCAACCCAAAAAATATTATTTTTTCATCTAGATTATCTCATAATAGAATCTGCATGTATTTGGCAAATAAGACCGTAGTAGATAACTTCATGACACAATATGGCTCTATAGAAGTACTCGGCGAAGTAGTAACATCAAGAAGACTTGTCTCTCCAGCAGAAAGACTAGTCTTGTCTGGAGTCTGCCCGTCAATTCCTCATCAAGTATTAGTTGAAGAATTAGAGAATATCGGTTTAAAGTTTATTTCTTCAATAACATTTCTGAAAATTAGCTCGACTCTTCCCGAATATAGTCACATATTGAGCTTTCGGAGGCAAGTTTATATAAGCCCTATAACATCACCAATTCCAGATTCTATTCTAATAAATTTCGACCAAACACCTTACCGCATATTTTTGTCACAAGGTACACTCACCTGCTTTATTTGCAAAAATACAGGGCACATATCATCCCAATGCAAAAACAGTTCGGTAACGGAATCAACTCATATTGAGTCAAACAATGAAGTACCAAATCAAATAGCTTCAACAAGTATACTACACAAGGTACCAAACACCCAGCAGTCATCAAGTTATTCATCATCAAATCCAAGCATATCGCCTACACCTACAAATCTCCATGACAAAGAAATTACTAATGCTCCTACTCATAACAACACTTTCAATCAACCTCATTCAGTAGCAATACCGTTTTCACAAACTTCGGAAGCAATATCCTCCAATCTATCAGCTCCTTTTTCATTAGATACAACTGCAGAAAATTCTAATAAAACTGATACAACAAGACAATTTTCTGAAACAACCATTTCAACCAATCTTACAAATAAAATTTCAAGCTTGAGTTCTGTCACTACCAAGGAGTTTGCTCCAGTACTTCCAAATGTAATAAAGCCACAGCATCTAAATGAAAACTCTAATAACAATTCCGAAAACACAAGTTCTTCCATAAAACGCAGTATTGGTGAGATCGTCACGCCTCCTTCAGACTCAGTAATTTCATCAGAAAATCTGTTTGCAAAACCCAAACCCTCTAAACCAAAAAAACCGCGCTCATATAAAGTCCCATCTACACGGGAAACTCTTGAAAATTTCATTGATAATCATACCCCACCATTCGTTTTAAATTACCACCAATTGTCCTTACTGATTGATAATGTCCAAGGCTTCTCCGACACTATTAGCGTCGTCAAAGAATTTACAACTGATATCTGTGGTTTACTCCATCTTTTACAAAGCAGCTATCAATATGCAAATGATAGATCTACAAAAAGCAAGTTTACAAAACTTCAAAAGAAACTATACAACCATTTAGAGAAAGAGATATCTGACTTAGATAGTGACTCTTCTGTAGACAATTGTTCTGTATCATCTAACTCCGAATCTGTTAACAACATTCAACTCGATACTTCAATGGAACATTGATGGATTTTTTCATCGTCTCCCTATGCTACAGCTTCTTTTATCTAAATATTCTCCAGAAATGAAGAAGCTGACAGGACTGCACGAGAGGCAATTTTAAGTGATTTGTCACAGCCGATAGACAAGTGTGTTTTTAGTGACTTAGAAGCTTATTTTAAAAATAAAGTGTGGTGTTTGTGGCAAAATGAGTGATCTCAAACTAATTCCAATCTAAATAAAATCCAAAATAATGTGTCTCAGTGGTTTCCATCGTCGCTCAATAGACGAGAACAAATTGCGGTTGAGCGTTTACGCCTAGGACATACCAGATTAACGTACTCCTTACTCCTACCTTTTTACAAAGAAAAATCCACCTATATGTGATCAGTGTAACGTCCGATTAACAGTCGAACATTTTTTAACAATTTGTAGTAAATATGACCAAGAAAGACAGCGCTACAGGATCCCAAACGTTCTACTAAAGGCTCTAGGTCAAAACTGTTCCTGTAACAATATAGTGAATAATCTTAGATCCATAAACATTTTGTACAATCTGTAGGTGTTTAACTTTGTTTTTTATATTTTGTTCCGTCGCTAATAACCTTTTGGTGGATGCGACATCTTTTTCTAATAAAAAAAAAAAAAAAAAAAATGGTATGGTGTTTACAACATTCCCACCGTCATCCAAAAACAAAGTTTTCAAAGTAACGTTTCTTAGTTAATTCGGATATAAATGTATTCTGGAATTTAAACAGAATTTATTTTTTCAATTTTCAAATGGAAATTAGATAGCAAATTGGCAAAACTATCAGAAAAAAAATTGAATTTTTTATTACTATAGATATCTTTTTTAAAATCAAATACTAATTAATATTTTTTTTTTTTTTTTTTTTTTTTTATTTCGACTTTAACGTGCTCGGCTGCTATGGCCACTTACACAGGTACTATAACATGAGTTTTCATTATACAAACAATAAATGTTACATTAAGAATATGTTACAATAATACGGAATGATAATAATATGTTACACAATGTCTAAATTAAAATCTAATTATATTTTTTGATATAAGTGTTCATCTCTAAGGAATTGTAGCACAGCTTTTATTTGGTCAGGGTCGCTTAGGATATCTCGTACTTCACTTTTGAGTTTGTATTGTAATCTTCTGGCCGAATGTTGATGGCATTCAGTGAGAATATGTTTGATTGTCAAATATGATTGGCAGCTTTGACAGGAGGGACGGATGCTAGAGGACATTAGGTAGCCGTGAGTGAGTTTTGAATGTCCTATCCGAAGTCGTCTTATCACAATGAGATCTCGTCTTGACAGGGCTGAATAGTCAAATGTAGGCTGACTGGTTATTGACGGTTGTATTTCGTGTAAGATCGAACGGTTATAGTTCCAATGCTGCTGCCAAAGGAGTCTGGTTCTTCTTTTAGTATATAATTTTAGGTCCTTACAAATTTGAATTTTATCGGTGATTTCAGGTGATGCTGTAGCAAGTTTAGCATAGTGATCTGCAGTTTCATTGCCTTCTATACCAATATGAGATGGCAGCCAAATTATGGTAACTGTTATGTTTTGGGACAAGATAATTTGGTAAGAGTCTAGGATCTTTTGGACGATTGGATGATCGGTAAATATATTTTTGATAGAATGGATTGATGCTAAAGAGTCTGTGCATATGGCAACCTGCTTATTAAGTGGAGATATGTGGTTGAAAGCTTGCAATATACTAAATAATTCGCCAGTATGAACGCTGCTAACGGATGGTATAAGTGATGATTTAATTAATGAATGAGAGGTTGTGACAGAGCAGCCTACTCCTGAGTCATTTTTTGAGGCATCCGTGTATAATATTAGGTCGTAACTATTTGTACATATAATGTCTTTAAATGCATTTATAATGATCTCTTTCGGATGTTTATTTTTATCGAAGTTGGTGAGCGAGGTGTTAAATTTGGGCGTGGAGATGATCCAAGGAGGAGATATAGGGGGATAAAGAGGAAGGGTATGTGTAAGAGAGATATCATTAAGTGTCTGTGCTAAAATTAGTGGAATAGGTTTTATTGGTGGTAAGGAATTGGTATTGTGTAAATTGTATGTGGACATTACAAATAAGGGATGCACTGGATTAGAGGGGTTAGCTGATACCGATGCTGCATAAGAGAGTAGCAGTTGTTTTCGTCTTATATAAAGAGGAGGTTCGTTAGCTTCGCAATAAAGATTATCTATAGGACTAGATCGAAAAGCGCCAATACAAAGACGAAGGGCTGTGTTGTGAATTGAGTTTAGAAGGTTAATATATGTTTTGGAGGCGGATATATATATGTGACAACCATAATCTAGCTTGGAACGTATTAGTGATCTGTATATTTTAAGAAGTGAGTTTTCGTCAGATCCCCAATAATGATGTGATAAAGTTTTTATTATGTTTAGTCTTTTGCACGTTTCTCCTTTTATTGCAAATATATGTTGCTTCCAAGTTAGTCGTGCGTCAAACGTTAATCCGAGAATTTTGCATTGTTTAACAACAGGAATAGGGACATTGTTAATCAAAATAAGTGGAGATGGAGAAGGGGGACGTCTACTAAAGTTTATAATTTTAGATTTTACATAGGATAAAGATAACCCCATGTCACTAGTTTTTTTTAAAAGTGTGTCAACAGCAGCTTGAATAAGCTTCGAGGTGGTAAAAGAGTTTTGTCCATGACAGTAAATTACTAGATCATCAGCATACATGATTTGTTTAATAGGGGAAATGAGATGAGAGCATAAATCACTTATTGCTAGATTAAAAAGTGTAGGACTTAGTACCGATCCCTGAGGTACGCCATCAGTTTGAGTATAAGTAGAAGATAAAATACCGTTGACAGAGACTCTGAACGATCTAGAAGATAGAAAATTTTGTATGAAGTTAAATATATTACCATTAATATTAAGAAGGATAAGTTTGTTTATTAAACATTGCCTACTTATAGTATCAAAAGCACCTTCAATATCAAATATGGCAGCTACGACTTCTTGTTTTTTGTTTAAGGCTTCTGATATATGAGTTTGGAGGATTACAAGGTTGTCTTGGGTTGAACGGTTTCGACGAAATCCTGACTGTTCACTAGCGAATATCTTATGTTTTTCAATGAACCATAGAAGTCTTTTATTAATCATTTTTTCAAATATTTTGCACATCGTACAAGTTAGTGATATAGGCCTATAAGAGTTGGCCAAGGAACGATCTAGGTTAGGCTTTTTAATGGGTATTACGATAGAGGTTTGCCATTGTTTGGGAAATTGGTTAGATGACCAGATTAAATTATACATCTCAAGTATTTTGAGTAGGCTACAATTGGAGAGCTTTTTGATAAATATGTAAGGAATGTCGTCAGGACCAGCGGCATTGTTTTTACAGGTTTGAATAACTGATACTAGTTCTTCAAAAAGAAAGGGAGAATTAAGATGTGTGATGTCCATTATTGTATCGGGTGAGGAACAAGGTGGGGCGTTAGGTAATGGATTTCGTAAGGAGGTATCTATTTTACTTTTAAATTTATTGTCGAAGTGCTTTGCTAAGGTTTCGCCGATTTCTTGATTGTCAGTGATTGTAGTGCTATTTACAGCAATGCTAGAGATTTTGAGGTTGGTGTTGTTTCCTTGGATTTGTCTAATCTTTTTCCAAAGATCCACCGGATTGGTTCTTGAATTAATGGAAGATACATATTCTCTCCAAGATGATTTTTTACTTTGTTTTATAATAAATCGGGCTTTGGCTCTGGTTTTCTTTAGTTCAATGAGATTCTCCAGATTTTTGTTTTTACGGTAATTTTTAAGAGCTAATTTTTGTTGTTCTGTTGCGGTTTGGCAAGATGTATTCCACCAAGGTACTGCCTTTCTTTTATGTGAAATATTATTTTTGCCTATGTGCAAATTTGCAGCTTTAAGTATGGAATCGGTGATTAATAATAGATTATTGTTAATATTGTCGGATAGGGATAGAAAAGGTAAGGTGTTATCTGTTTGTGAAGTATAGTCATTCCAGTCGGCATTTTTTAGTCGCCAGAAGTTTCTGGTTATAGTTTGTTCATGGTTGGAGCTATCAGATGATACAAATATTGGAAAGTGGTTGCTGTCATAAAGATCATCTGAAGTTTTCCAAGATAGTGAAGTATATGTTTTTGGGTCGCTAAAACTAAGATCTATAGCCGAAAATGTGCCAGAGGAAAAGTTCAAATGCGTATTAGAGCCTGTATTTAGTAGACAGGAGCCTGTGCAATTGATAACGTTTTCTATAGTTTTACCTTTGCTATTAGTGTGGTTTGACCCCCACATAAAGTTATGAGCATTGAAGTCACCTACTAGAATATATGGAGCGGGGAGCTGATAGATAAGATTTAGAATTTCGATTTCTTGAAGAGGGTAGTTAGGAGGAATGTATACACTGCATATCGTAAGTTTATTTGGACACCAAGTAGTTACGGCTATAGCCTCGAGTTCCGTGGTGATGAGGAGATGGGATGAATATATTTCACTGGAAATAAAAATAGATGTCCCACCACTGGCTCTGTTACAATTAGTTCTGATATAATGGTATCCTTCGAACTTTTTTAATGTGGGAAGCTTAGATATTTTTGAGTTTGTTTCTTGTAGACATATGATATCAGGTTGTTTTTCTGTCACTAGTTGTTGGATTCTTTCAATACGGGGAAAGAACCCATCGCAATTCCATTGGATTAAATTGAAGGTGAAGCTTGAGTTGAAGGGGAAAGGGTCAACTGAGATGGTTGTTCTGGCTGTTGGGAGAGGAGGGTATTGGTTTCATTATCGGTTAGAAGTTCAGATGAGACGCTGATATTATCAGAGTCATCTGAGTTTAGCTGTCTTTTGATTTTCTTTTGAAGTCTGGTAAGTCGATTTTTAAGGGATCTTTCCTTAGTTTCTGAATGGAGAACTGTTATGTCGTGTAAGAGTCCTTCAATATTTGAAGTGAACACAAAAGCTTCATTAAGTGGACTAGGATTACCATGTGTATTTTCTAGGAAAGCAATAAACTGAGTCTCGGTCAAAGTTAGACCAGATGGATTATTTTCATAAATGGCCGCTACGGATTGTAGTGAACTAGCTGTTAGAATATGTTCCTCTGATTTTGTAGTTTTTGTTTTTTTCTTGTGAGGTTTGGAGACAGTGTTTGTTTTTGTGGATAACGGAGGAAACATTTGGTTAGACGGTGGTTCGGGTGTACTTGCTGAAGATAAAAGAGAAGGAATATCAGAATTGCTGTCTGTTGATATAGCTCTTTTTTGTCTTTTTGTGGGTGGAATTGATGGGAGTATAGTTTCAGTATCTATGTCAGTAGGGGTTTCTGTGCAGTTTGGGGTAGTTAGGTCTAATTGATCAGGAGTGCTTACGTCAGAAATTATATCAGTAGTTTCAGATGAAGAGGGCTCTAGATGGGGTAGTTCAGTTTGAGAAAAAGTAGTTGTATTATTGGTACATGAGTCAGCGGTATGTCCGACCTCTTTACATAAAAAACAATGCAATTTATCCGTAGAAATAAATATTCTATAAGGAGTGTTTTCGTATGTAATAACGAAGTTACTATCTAGTGAAAAGTTCTCCTTATCGGGGATAATATACGTTACTCTTCGGAAGCTCATTATGTGTGCATAACCTTCTCCGAGTGCACCACATTTCACAAATGACACAGGAGAGACCAGCTGTAATCCAATATCTTTAAGGGCTTTCTCAATTATGGAATGTGGAATTGAAGGAGATACGTTAGATATAAGAAGGCGTTTAGCTGGGGTGATAAGTCTTCTGATGGGAACTACTGTAGAGTTGATAGAGATATTTTGATGTGTTTTTAGAAGGTTATCAACAACTGTAGGCGAGGAAAGATAAATACAGATGCGGTTATTTGGGATACGTGATGCAAAGGTAATATTTTTTGGGATTACAATGTCTCCTATAGCTTTAACATAGTCAAATAAAACAGTATTTGGAATAGCGTGTATTAAAATGGCTTGCTCCTTCCGTGGGAAAGTAGGAGGTGGAGGTTTGGATAAAGTAGCAGCGACATATGATTTTGTGGGGTGGACTTGTGGAGTTATGAGTTTTGGATTTGGGTTCATTATTGTGAGTGTTCCTGGATACCAAAAACACTTCACTTAATTTTTAATATTGGAACAGACGTCCTAGTAGGACACTGTGGGTAAAAAATAGTGATATAACAGTTACCTGTATCTGCAGTTTTCGGTCAGTTGAATATAATAATATTATAGTTCAATGATAATTGCTGTTTCCATAACACACAAAATAATTCGAATTTTCACATAATTGTTACTGGTTCGTAAACTGGTAGAAATCGATTATTACCGATAAGGCACGGTAATGTTTACTCGTAGGCTACCTGAGTGGGAATTTCTTCGTATTTTTAACTCGTCGGTGGATTAATTTATCTGTTTAATACTGTTTAAATCTTTAAAATCCGTGAGGAAATTTAAAATGTGTCTTTAAAACTTTGACGTTTATTTGACCACTAATTAATATTAAACAGAATGTTAATTATATATTAACACCTTATTTAAGTTGTGAAGATTTTATTTTATTAACATTGTAAAGTGTCTGTAAACTGTCTGTAGATAAGGCATAAGTAAAAGGAACGCCAGAAATAATAAATATTGTATAATTTTAATACAATGGCTGTGAAAAACCAACGACCCTTACTAATTTTAATAATAACAGGATGTAAAAAAAGAGAAATAGTTTCGTATCCTATTTTAAGGACATATTCATCGTGTTAATATAAAGACATTGGTAATTTTGAATATAATTAGAACAATTATTTCTGTTGGGTAAACAGGAAAAAGTATGAAAAAAATAGCTAACAACAACTACAGTATTTAACGATAAAAATACCGCCTTATACATTTTCTATCTTTCGGATTTTACTCTATTAAATTCTTATAATGAAAATATTTTATACATAAATATTCCAGTTAAAAAGAACCAGCTAAAAGTTAATTTAATTGTATTTTTTGTTTTATTGTTGTCTTGTTTTCACGTTAATTTTCAAAATATCATTAGAGACAGTGTACAAGAAGTAAAGTAATGCGCGCTACCTCTATAATCAAATAGGTCATTATTAAATTAAGAACAGTCAATACCCTTTAAGAAGTCCTGAAAATTTATTTTCTTTTTCAGTGTCGTCTGCCGTGAGTTGGGAAGAATGGTGGACCTACGATGGGATATCAGGTAAGTTAATTTTCCACTCTAACTTGCTTTTGCCATTCCTTTCCGTCGCTGATCATAATTAATCGCATAAGAGCAACGAACCAGAAATGGCACTATGATGGCACGCCGGCGTTAGGCCAACGAAAGCGGAAAATGTTTGCTCAAAGGAAAAATAACAAATCTCGAAGACGAGACGCGTTATAATGGGACACTAGAGAGTGCTTACAAGATTTGTATTCTCTTTTTTTGGAGTTAGCGGAGCAAAGGGCAATTATACTTTTTCGCTCCTCTAGCGCCGGTGTTACATAGGTACAGAACAAAATATTTTATTATATCAACAAAAATAATTGTTAAACAAGATTAAGAATGTAAATTTATTATCGTTAGTCGTTACTAAGGTTTTTTTTTATTTTTGGTAAGATTGTATATATTTTTTAATTATTGTTAGTTTTATACAATTATTTTATTTGTTTATTTATATTTATCTTACTGAATACTTGTTACTGTTCGTCTAGGATAATTAAATTAATTCTATCTATCTATACAGCCCTAAACATCCATCCTTGGATGTAGGCCTCCTCCTCCTTGTTCCATGCCTCTCTATCTTGGGCAATTTGCATCCATTTTGACCCGGCGTGTTTCTTTAGGTCATTTGACCATCGCATTTGTGGCGATTAAATTAATTATCTAATCAAAATGCTGATCTATTTTAATATCAGGTAATAACGTATCAACATCTGTAACATATTATATTTCTAATTCCTCTGTATGATCTATTAGACGTTGGCTATCACTATACCAAGAGAATTTTGTCTTTAACCATATTTAAAACCTAGTCAGTACTTCAAACGTCAGTAGATTTTTGAGAGATGTTCTGATCTGTTCGTTTATATGTAGAAGAATGTGGACATATGTGCATGCAGATGACCACTAAAAATAAGCAGTGTCGACAGACTTAGAAATAAGAAGGTCCTTAGACGGATGAACCGAACAACACAAACAGTCAATATAATAAAGTGATGCAACTTGCAATACTTCGGTTACATTATTCTTTCTAAAAATTATGAACTTTTGCATATTATTCAGGAAAAGATCCATGGTAAACTTGATCTTGGTAGAAGACTAAAAAATCTAATACAAAGATACGAAAAGTCGACTACATCATTATTTAGTAAATTCAGTCACTATAGCGAATATGGTAGCCAACGTGATATACGATCGATGACCGTCATAGAGCTAGAAAAAGAAGAATGAAAAACATTGTTCTGCATGTTCTATCTCTTACTATGTGGCTTGCGGAGATAAGAATACGGTCGATGCAATTTATCCCTGCCTGTCGTAAAAAGCGACTAATGGTAAGGAATAAGAGGTATAGAGCCATCGCTTGAGGTATAGGGTTTATAGAAACGCACGCAGGGCGCTTCGGCGTTACCGTTAAAGGTCTACACTCCGAGTATCCGAGACGAGACACTCGTCGGACCACTCTACTTTCATTCCACAGAACCAAGGTGAGGTTGAACGAGCTGTGTCCCTAACGAGCTCCTTCCCCATTAGGTGTGCGGGGCCGTGGCAGGTACCTACCTTGGATGATACAAGAGTGGAAGAGAAGGCTGCTCGGCGGCTTCCTGTCTACGTGTGTTACATTGGAGGGTACACTAATTTGTCAATGTATGTTGTATCTATATGATAAGAAGTATACTTTAATGTAATAGCATCTCGAAAAGACCATCCGTTATTTATACTTTTAATATTCTCGTTATTTTAATACCATGATTCAATGATACCCACATATGCAGCATTCCTCATCTATTATCTTAGTTTTAATCTGAGTTACATATTGTTAATTTTGCTTGCCATTTCTATTTTAGTCTCACAATTAATGTTTAGGTTTATATTAAAATGATCCCTAAGCTTTAAAATATTTTGACAGTAGTTTGGGTTTTCAAATAAATGAAGAGTAAACTTTGAAGTGGTAGAAAAATTTAAATATCTGTGGACGGTAATCGTAGATTATAATTACGTAGAAATAGAGGTCCCAGGAAGGATAGCTGCATAGAATAGAGCATTATACGCCCTATCATCATTTTTAAGATTTAAGTTGCTAAAAATGAAATTAAAATAAAGGCTGTACAAGTTAATTATTCGCTCAGTTATTATATATGAAAGTGAAACATGGACTCTACATCAGCGGGAAATAAATAAGCTGCTTGTTTTCAGAATAATAGAAAAGAAGTTTCTCGAACTAAGAATTAAACACTAAAGAGATGAATTGATAGGAGAGTGAAGAAGGTGCCGCAATGTTGAATTGGTTACCCTGTATGATACTGAAAAGATCGCCAGACATAAAAAAGCTAAACCAATAAGATGACAGATCATGTGATAAGATCAAGCGAAGACGATTAGATCCAGAATAGAGCAGGCTAGAGCTGCTTTTAGAAGGATGTCCAAGGTGTTATGTAACAGAGACCTAAAATTGGCATTAAGGATCCGCCTACTTCGCTGCTACGTGTTCTCGGTCTTACTTTATGCTGTCAAGTCCTGGACTGTGAATAAAATCGATCTAAATCGCCTTGAGGCTTTCGAAATGTGGTGCTATAGAAGAATTTTAAAAGTTTCCTGGGTGGAGAAGATTCGTAACTCCACAATACTAGAATGTCTCAGCAAGACTACTGAGATCATAAAAAGCATCAAGCAGAGAAAGCTGGAATATTTCGGACATGTAATGAGAGGTCCCACATATAGATTGCTACAAAACATCATGCAAGGAAAAATAGCAGGCAAACGCAGTCCAGGACGAAGAAGAACCTCATGGTTGAAGAACTTGCGAGACTGGTATGGTGTAGATACAAGCATGCTATTTAGGGTGGCAGTGAATAAAATTAAAATAGCTATGATGGTAACCAACGTTCTGAAAGGGCATGGTACATGAAGAAGAAGAAGAAGACGATATGCTAAACACAGTATTCTTAAAATGAAGGACTATAATGGATATGGCGAATACTCACCCTGAGTTGTAAAAATATTCAAGAAAAAGAAGACATTTTCTATTTGCGTCCATTGTAATGTATGGTTATATGTCGTCTGACTTTATATCATAAACTTAATTTTAGCTTAAGTTTTACTTATATTTGAACATTTTAAAGTCGATTGATAATGGTAGACATAATTGAATGTCTTTACATATAGCCAGTGGCGACCTAGACTTTTCCTCTGGAGGGGTTTTGGTTGGGCACCGACATTTTTTATGCTACCTCCACCGTTTTTAAGTCCTTAAAATTTGTAAGTAATAAGCAAACAATCGCTGAAGATAAACATTTCTGATAGTGTTAGGTTCCTAAACTAAAAAAAAAGTACTTCAGTATCACGTCGACACGCTTGGCCGTGAGTCGATCCTTCTTGCCCTCCGTAACTCCAATGAAGTCAGGACCAGTATAATACTACCCCTTATTCCATATAAGGGTATCTAGGTAGAACCTTTCGTTAGAACATAACTTCGCAGCAACCTTCTTTTGGTCGATTCCCAGTCGGTCACTAATACACACATCAGCTTAAGTCTCTTACATTCATGCCACCACCACGTCCCACAGCGGTCCAGACTCGAAGTGGATGAAAGAGCTGCGATAAGCTCTCCTGTGTACTCTTTGTGGTCTTTCGTCATTATCTTAGTTGACACCTTTATTTCACCTCCCTTTCACCTAACACAGCGGGCAAATATCTGCCTCTTCGATACCTGCTAGAACGGTATGTAGTTTCCGCTGTTCCTTTTTTTATCGACAGCACCTTTCTCAGATAAGTGTAGATTGTTTTAAGCCACGTCTCATTTGTCATCATTTTCTTTTTCTCACCGACTTAAATATTTTCTCTAGCTCATTTTTTTTTCTGATCCATCTGTCACACTTAAAAAAGTATCTGACACAGTGTCGGAAGCTCCACAATGCAAGCAATTTTCCGATTCTGTCATTTTAAAACTGTTCAAAAAGCTACGGAATCTCCCATGTCATATGTAATTACCTATTTCAGGTAGTAGTTTAAGCAACTGTTTTCGCAATCTAGCCATATTTGTAGATTAGGTATCAGTGAATTTGTTCACTGTGCCACAGTCCCCCTTGCATTCTACTCGTCCTGCCTTATCAAAATGGATGTGGACCTCTTCTTATTCCTGATGTTCTCCCCTAGTTCTCCCTAGTTCCCTGCCCAAGTACCGTCTTTTTTTCTCTCTTTCACCTACACATGTAAGGGGACACATCACACAAGCGGTAATTACCCACAGAGCAGCAGCTGACTCAATCCTGTAAACAGTTCGACTTTTAAATATTTTGATATAAGGTTAATTTTTTAATGAATTTGTTTTTTTTTTGCACAACTGCATTTTTACGCAACTGCATTTTTCACTGCATAAAATTGCAATTTTTTATCGAGTGTATAATATTCTACTATGAGCTCTAATAAGTAAGTTTTTATGAAATTAAAAACACGTTTTCGTTTTCCAAAAAAGTCTTTGATAATATTCGACATATTCTCCTTTCAGCAACAAGTCTATACATTGTTGTACATCTCCTTTGTTTTTGTAGATAGGTACTAATACACTGCTTCTATATTCGTCTGGTAATTGTTCAACTTTTATAATTGTATTAGATAGACCTGTTAAAATTTGTCCTTGTCTTTCCTAATGCTTTTCACACTTTCCCAGGAATATCATCTGGTCCAACTGCTTTTCTTTTATTTATTTGTCGAATTGCTTCAGCCACTTCTTAATTTCTTATTTTGGTCACCATCGCTGTTACTGTCTCCGTTAACTTAACTGCTTGTCTGTCAAATTATTTATTTGATAACCTGTCCAAGTACTTTTGCTATCTCTTTTTGACATTCTTTTTGTGAATTAGTATTTTATTATTTTCATCTCGAATATATCTAATCTAACTAAAATCTTTTGCTTTCTTTTCTCTATGTTTGGCTATTTTATAAATGTTGGTTTCTCTTTTCCTAAAGTTTAATAATAAATCAGTGACTTCCTTGAGCTTGTTTTGTAGAGCAAAGTTTATCGAAACAAGCGTAATATTATAAACAGACGTTCTCAGTTCTTTTTCAATATTTAGTTGATATCTATATTTGGTCTTCAAAGCAGCCACCGCAGAAAATCCTGTTTCGCAAAGGTAGGATGTTGAAAGCGGCAATAGTATATGGAACGCTCTGGTTTTCAGTGCAAAAAACTCATCATTTACTCCTGCCCAAAATTCAAAGAGGGATTTATTATTAAACTGTTTCTTGACTTCATCATTTGCCTTGAAGTCCAACAAACTACAAAAAACTGTTGAACTACAACAAAAACATTTACAATAAATTTAGCAGGTGCAGAAGAACTGACTGAACTGACTAAACTGACTCGACTAAGGTCTGGGTCTAAGGAGGAGAAAGGAGAACTCGGAACTCGGAACTTCTCGTGAAGAGAGACGATCGGTTCTGGATTGGTGTTGCCACATGTCAATAAATTTACTTATTCTCGGTAATTTGGTAATTAAGGTATTACTGTAAGTTTAGTGCAAGGGCGGATCCAGAGAAACTGGCTAAAAAATTTGACAAATAAAGATACTTTAATAACGATTAGGTTTGATTGTCTTTATGGCACTCAAGTATGTGATAAGTGCCTTAAAAAAATTACAAAATCGGTCCTGGATTCATATATTTTTATTGTATTTGGTAAAAGGTTGAGAAACGCTGGTATAGATTAATATACGCTTCTTATTTATTTTGGCTGTTTATTTATATTACTGCCACTTTTGCTTCCTTTTTGGCGACCGTATAGCTTTAAAGATCTGTGTCTGACCTATTTTCGTGCCACTGTTTATATAATCTGCTCTTTTCTCTTATTTTTTCTTAAACTTCGTTAGACCAAGGTCTCCCTATTTTCAAATTTTTCTCGTTACGTTTTTTCAAGTATCTCAATAGCAGTATCTCTAATGATACTGGCCATCTTTTTCCAAATTTTATTAGAACTTATGTTTCAGTATGTAAGATTATATTTTTGGTATTCTATTATATTCTTAATCAATAATAATGATCTACGGTATATAGTAAAATTCTTTATTAAGAATTTGTCGTTTGATTTTAAGCAAAGATGAAATGTTTAGTATCTCAAAGCTTTTATTAACCTTCCGCAACTATTTTATAGCCTCCTTTTAGTATCTAGTTAGTAAAATATCGCAGATATCGACTACAACCTTAAACATGCACCAAAAGCTAAAACTAAGGGTGGAAATTTCTTGTACTAGAGTGGATTTTATAGCAGCGTATTCCGATGGAGTCATGCAATATTCTACCGTTATTACTGTAATCAACCTTCTAGCTAATTCGTTAACGAAACTTAATTTTCTAAATTAATTGTTGCCAACCCAATTCGATACATGCAATCTATTTTAAGTCATAATTAATGCTTTTCGGTGAAAAACTTTTAGATTAATTGCTTAAGCTCTTGACTTATTTTAATTACGTAAAAAAAAGGGAAATTGCTTAAGATTTTTACAAAAGTTACTGTACGGTTTTACTGTAACCCAAAATTTGTTTTACTGATTTATATAATATTGGAGAGGGTCATTAGTAGAGACCGAAATATATGCCACAGAAAACAAAGCAAATATGCGAATATAATATATATATATATATATATATATATATATATATATATATATATATATATATATAATGAACTAGAAGTATTTGCTGACAACAAGGAAGTAAATTTTCAATATTGGGTTTGCAGCAATAAAAATGATACGTGTACTCTTTTAAATTTTTATTCCGAGCTTTCGGACATGGTTATGTCCTTCATCAGGGAGCTACAAATGTGATGAATAGTTTGTTACATGTTTGTATAATTAATTAAAGATTCGCTACTTACAAACTTAATGAGGTTGGATCATCAATGATTTTCTACTATGTCGATAAAACTTATCACAGTCTGTCATATTTTTACATAAAACTTATTCCTATATTTAAAATTTTTAAAAATTGCTTTACCATCACAAACACTTACTTATTATACACACATTTCTGACATTTTTATTCTTAATTTTATTATATCGTCATTAGTTTTTTCTCAAGACAATTCAGTGGTTTTTATTATTAGATACTAGTACCAAATTATAGGCCTATCATTAGATGTATTGTGGCTATATAAATTATTTTATATTTATTAATATAATAAAGAAGTGAAACTTTAACTTGTCAATGTTTCAACACAAAATTTATTAAATTAACCTAAAGAAATAAGGTCATAATTCTAAAAATATTACAATTGAATATAATATTGTTTTGTATTACCCCAGTATCTGTGTGTATACAAAAATTACTAAATTTAAAAACAATTAAAAAAAGAAGAAGAGAAAACTTTTATTTAATTTATTAAAAGTCAATTGATAAATTACTGTTTGTGTTATTGTTGCATTTATCTAGTAGTAACAAATAGGAGAACAATTCATTTAGATGACCAATATCCGTTCTATGATTCATTGCATTGTTATTTTGGCAAATGTAGGCCATTTCAAGAAAAAGTCTTTTGGTGATGTTACTTTCCTGTTCTACTACTTTGATGTTATTGTAATCTATTTGATGCCCATTTTTAAATGCATGTTCAGGTTAGGAAACAAACTTTTAAATTCAGAAATTTGTAATAATCACAAATTAATAAAACAATTTGAGTCATTAAACAGTTCATTAAAATTGGAAATTTCAAATTTAACAAATAGTGACATTTTTGATCATTTTTATAGTTTTCAACTTAGAACCTACAACAAAACTTTTCATAAGACAAAAGAAAAAAAAAATATTGAAAAATTTAATAAATTATTAAATGAAGAACTAGATGCTAAACTCAAAACTAATCCTAGATGGATTAAAAATCTTTCTGATGTTATTATACCAGACGATATTATGAAATTTTTGTCTCTTGGTCCTAAGTTTAGTATTCAACCACAAATTGGTAAAGATATCTCTATAAAAAGAATTTTAGCAGACATTGATAACATTCTTATAAATGTATCGGACAAAGACACTAAAACTATCCTTACAGCAAGATCAGTAAATATTTTAACGAATTCAGTTAACAATTTTAAACTTAATAATTCAATATTTAATCTTTTGTTAATAAAAACTAAAAAATTCTTAAAAGAAAATCCCAATTTGATAGTCACAAGATCAGACAAAGGTAACGTCACTGTTATTTTAGAAAAACAAAAATATTTGGATCTTTCTGTGGCTATAATAGAAAATGATACATCATATACCACATTAAAGAATGATCCAACTTCATCTATTCAACAAAAATGCAATAAAGTAGTAAAATCGTTGTTTGACAATCAAAAAATAGATGAAGCAACTAAAAAGAGATTATCTAACTATAAAGGTATATCTGGAAAGTTTTATTGTCTACCAAAGGTACACAAATCCCCATTATCTGTTAGACCAATTTTAGCCTCTATTGGCACACCTACAGAAAATATTGCTAACTACTTAACAGATATTTTAACAAATGCATACAATTGTGAGAATGAATACTATATTAAAGACTCATTTCAAGTTAATAAATTATTTAATAACACACAATTACCGGAAGGTTACGTTATTGCGAGCCTAGATGTAGTATCCTTATTTAGCAATGTTTATCTTAATATATGTATACTTGCCATTAGTAATAAATGGGAGATTATTGCTCAACATTGTAACATTGATAAAGAAACTTTTTTCAAACTGTTAACCTTTCTGTTCGAAAATAATTATTTTTCATTTAACAAAAAATTTTACAAACAAACTTTTGGTACACCTATGGGGAACCCTATATCACCAATAATTTCCTGTTATGTAATGGACCACATACTAGACACCATCATCCTTGTCCTACCTTATAAATTTCATTTTATAAAAAAATATGTGGATGATATAATATTAGCATTACCAAGCACGGGGATAAATGATATACTTTGGTATTTCAATAGTTACAACCCCTACATTCAATTCACATTAGAACGTGAAGATGCTACAGGTTCAGTACCTTTTTTAGATACCAAGTTAATACGAAAAGGTACCCATTTGCTAGTTGATTGGTATAGAAAACCTCTCAGATCAGGAAGATATCTCAATTATTGGTCATACCATAAATATTCAATGAAACTTAATTTAGTTAAAGAAATGAAAAATCGTGTCCTTAAAATCAGTGATACCGCTTTCCATACCAAAAATCTAAAAATCCTGTATAACCTATTCATTGAAAACTCATACCCAAGTATACTACTAAAGAAAATTTTGTTTAACACTCCACAAACTTTAACTAGTCATTTAAGAAACGAGGAAAATATGTCTTTATCACACGATAGAATTGGACCTGTAGATCCTTTACAAAAACAAACGACAATAAAATATGTATCCCTTCCATACATTAAAGACATTGGGCATAAACTTAGTAGAATTTTTTCATCACTTAATAATATCAAAATTGCATATAAAACGGTACTAACAGTTAACAAAGTTTTTTCTAAACTTAAAGACCAATCCCCACTCTTGTCGTTAACGGATGTTGTTTATTGTATACCGTGCGGATCATGTGAACAAGTATACTACGGTCAAACATCAAGATGCCTTAAAGACCGCATTATATCGCACAAGTCTGACAATAGATTACATCCAGAAAGAAGCGCATTGGGTGAACATGCATTTAAAAATGGGCATCAAATAGATTACAATAACATCAAAGTAGTAGAACAGGAAAGTAACATCACCAAAAGACTTTTTCTTGAAATGGCCTACATTTGCCAAAATAACAATGCAATGAATCATAGAACGGATATTGGTCATCTAAATGAATTGTTCTCCTATTTGTTACTACTAGATAAATGCAACAATAACACAAACAGTAATTTATCAATTGACTTTTAATAAATTAAATAAAAGTTTTCTCTTCTTCTTTTTTTAATTGTTTTTAAATTTAGTAATTTTTGTATACACACAGATACTGGGGTAATACAAAACAATATTATATTCAATTGTAATATTTTTAGAATTATGACCTTATTTCTTTAGGTTAATTTAATAAATTTTGTGTTGAAACATTGACAAGTTAAAGTTTCACTTCTTTATGATATTAATAAATATAAAATAATTTATATAGCCACAATACATCTAATGATAGGCCTATAATTTGGTACTAGTATCTAATAATAAAAACCACTGAATTGTCTTGAGAAAAAACTAATGACGATATAATAAAATTAAGAATAAAAATGTCAGAAATGTGTGTATAATAAGTAAGTGTTTGTGATTGTAAAGCAATTTTTAAAAATTTTAAATATAGGAATAAGTTTTATGTAAAAATATGACAGACTGTGATAAGTTTTATCGACATAGTAGAAAATCATTGATGATCCAACCTCATTAAGTTTGTAAGTAGCGAATCTTTAATTAATTATACAAACTTGTAACAAACTATTCATCACATTTGTAGCTCCCTGATGAAGGACATAACCATGTCCGAAAGCTCGGAATAAAAATTTAAAAGAGTACACGTATCATTTTTATTGCTGCAAACCCAATATTGAAAATTTACTTATATATATATATATATATATATATATATATATATATATATATATATATATATATTTTATTTATTGTGTTGGAGTATCGGGTACGCGGTCTGTTATTTAAAAAAAAAACTCTTTTTTTCTTTTAATGCTCTATATTTCGTTGATTTTTTATCAGCTTCATCAGGAGCCAACTAAAATATGGTTAAAAGTTAAATAAAAATTAGGTGAGAATAAAAAATGAATCACTTACAGATTAAGAGTTAAAAATATTTAAAAAAGTTGTTGTACATAATATGTTCTGTCATAATATGTATATAAAAAGTACTGTCAGTATTGGTTAAAAGGTCACCTAGGTCACTAGTAATTAAATATTAAAACAGAGTAAACAAAAACAACCAAGAAACAATTAAAACACAATAAAATTACACATTGGCTGATTGAAAATATAATTGTAAACAGAAAAATTATTTGGACATATTAAGATTATTACAGTAGATATTGCTCAACTGTCCCGTGTCTGCCTTGTAATTTACTGCATAGTTTTCTCTATTTATATAACACATTCCCAAAAAAAAACTTTTTTTTGTAATTATTTTGTTGCTGTAGAAACCTGACATTTGAATAGTCAAATTGATGGCCAGTTTTTAAGTCATGGTCAACTGCCGCACATGTATTCTTCTGTTTTGTGCAGTCACTTTTGTGTTATGTGACCCTTTGTTTTAGCCATTGAGAAGTTTATCCAACATAACAGCTCTGGCAATCCAAATAAGGCAGTTTGTAGATAACATTAGTTTTATTTACAGTTGGTGTCTTGTCTTTTACTTTAGAAAACAGTTGTCGGTTTTCTAATAAATTATATTGGACAATTTTAATGTTAGTAAATTGTTTAAATAAACAAGTCACAGAAGGTGTTAACTGTTTTAATTATGGTAGTTTTTTATATTGTATTGTTTGTATTGCTCCGATATCAGTGGGACCGTCAAAAAATGGGATACATCTAAAGACTTATTAAGAGCAACAGTTACTAATGTCGTTACTAACTAGTTAAATCATTCCAACAAAGAACATTCTAGTGTTTTAAATAAAATATTCAAAGAAACTCAAAAATTCTTAAAATCACATCCAGATCTTTATATTACAATCAGATAAGGGAGGGTGTACAGTAGACCCTCCAAATCATTGCTCCAACTGTCCTGTATACATGCCTCTCAACAGCAAACCGGTTATTTCGTCGCTCTCCATAGCGGCGTTTACCATCCTACGACCATCATGCAGTCCTAAACAGAATGGTGATTCATCGCTAAATGTTACATTACGCGATTCTACAACCCAATGCTGCTGTTCTCTGCACCAATTTAAACGTTGATAACAGTGGTCCGCTGTCAAAGGAAGCACTAATCGTAACTGGAATGAAATCAGTCCATAAGCTCGAATGCGACGGTATAGTGTACGCATACTAACAGGTCTACCTACTACTCCAAACTATTGGTCAGCAATTTGACGCGTAGTAGCAAAACGGTCTGGCAGAGCCAGTAATCTAAAGCGCCTATTTTGACGCTCTGTGGTACGCCTTGGTTGACTAGTTGGTCCTCTTTGTGTTCCTCTACCTTTGTTTGTCCATACACGTTAGACCCGCACAACCGTTATTGCCATACAATTAACACGACGGTCAATTACGCGATAAACCTATATCTCTACACGCAATAATTCTACCCCTGTCAAAATTGCTATCGTGGTTGTTTGTGTCTTTGTACTCGAGTCAGTTTCTTACATTGAATACAATTAGACTAAAGAATAATAACTCAAAATTTCTATATGAACCGGTTTTCACAAATCGGTTTCCTCACAAAAAAATTTAAAGATAAAACTTTATTGTTACAAAAAGTAGAAAAGATAAAACAATCTGGTGCCAAAAAATTAAGTGCAAGAATTTATCATTTCTGGTTGTAACACCTCCAATGTCATTGAGCATACTTATAGCTGTACAAACTAGTATTATTGTTATCACAACATTTGACAATAATTTGTTTATCCTAGTAAAACCATATTTCTCTCGATTATAAAGCAGTCGAATTGATTAACAGTGCATCTATTGTATTACTCGCTAAAACTAATAAAAAAGTTTTTGATTAAAAAGTTTTTTTTAAGCTATGGTTACAGAAAAGAACAAATATGCAAAGTATTTTATAATCCTCCATAATATATATTCACCTATGATCTCTAGGTCGTAAAAAATTATTATTTTCACCTATTTTTTATTTCCTTTCCGGTGAGAATTTATGAAGGGACCTTTTGCGGTTTTTTTAATATTGCCGTGCTATAAATTTTTGGTCACGTATTTGTAATTTGTCATATAAAATTTTAATAAAAAAAATCTGTTACGTTCCATATGTTAAAAGGATCAAAATGTAGGCAATATATAATAACAAAAATGTTTAGCAGCAGACGCCTGTGAAAAACTGTGTTTGCAATATCTTTCTATAAAAGTATTATCAAAAATTATTTCTATCATGAATGAATATTTTATTGTATTTTTTGGTTAAATCTTTTTTTTTTTTTTTTTTTTTTATTTATTTATGCCTCAACCTCATAGGGTCATTGGCGTTGTACAATTTAGAGTTTTACAGTTTATTTAGTACATTTATGGAATGTAAGTATGATGTCAAATTTTTCATATCAGTTCCGTCACTTAATATTGCCTGTAAGGTATCTTGTAATTTATATTGAAGTCTCTCCATGCGATATAAAGGACACTCCAGTAAAATATGGCGAACACTGAGCACAATATCACATATGTTGCACTTTGGTTTTAATTCACTCTCTAGCAGATGTTTATGGGTGATGGCGGTGTGGCCTATTCTCAGACGAGATAGGATGGTTTGATGTTTACGCTTATTTGGAGTTGATTTCCAAGGTAATATGGAATGTTTTACTTCTCGTAGTTTGGATGTTGATTGATTCCACTTGGTCTGCCAATCATTGATTATTAAGTTCTTGATTACAGGTTTTATATCTAGATGTGGAATGCTTCTGATTTCTACAGCTTCCGGACTCGAGATTGCTAGTTTTGCCAAGGAATCTACTTCTTCGTTACCAGCAATTCCAATATGGGAAGGAATCCATACAAAGTTGACATTTATGTTCATAGTTTGCAGTTGGCTTAATGCTGATTTAATAAGTAGTAGACTTGGATGACTAGGATATAAGTTATTTAGGGCAATTACAGAACTTAGGGAATCCGTAATAATGACAGGGTTTTTGATACTATTTTCTACCACAAAATTTATTGCCTTGAGAATAGCAGTTAATTCGGCTGTGTAAATGGATGTTAATTTAGGGAGTTTCATTAATATTTTTGTTTTATTAGACATAAATGCTGCTCCCACTCCATCTGTAGTTTTAGAGGCATCGGTATATATAAGTGTATGGTTACTGTATGTCTTGAATTCTTGGAGGACATATTGATATAATGCTTTGGGATGGTTATCTGCTTTTTTATATATGGAGAGTTTGGTATTGATAGATGGGATGGGAACAGTCCAAGGGGGAACAGTGTTAATATCGGGTATACAATAGATATCTTGAAATTTGAATTCAAGTTCATTGAGGTATCTATTTACCCTTTCATAAAAAGGAAGGTCAAGCCTAGCATGAGTTTTAAAGATATTCCTAAAACGGTCTGAATTTACATAGTGATTAACAGGATTCATAGGATTTGCCTGTATTGATGCCGCATATGTTAGTGAAAGTTGTTTTCTTCGGAATTCCAGGGGGACTTCTCCAGCTTCACAGTGTAAACTTTCAGTAGGGCTAGTATAAAAAGCACCTAGTATAGTTCGCAAAGCACTATTTTGTATTCGATCGAGTTGTTTTATGATATATGGTTTTGCTGAATCATAAATAATACAAGCGTAGTCGAGTTTGGACCTGATCAATGACTTGTACATAAGGGTCAGTGTTTTACTATCTGCTCCCCACGTGTTGTGTGCAACAGTTTTTATAATGTTAAGTGCAGATTGACAAGTACTTTTTAGATCATGAATGTGGTGGTTCCAGGATAATCTGTTGTCAAATGTCATGCCTAGACATTTAATTTTCTCAACATATTTTATTTCTTTATTAAATAGTTTTAATTCTGGAGTGATATAACTTCTTTTTTTTGAAAAGAGCATAGCCTTTGATTTTGTTGTTGATAATTGAAGACCTGTAGAATTTGTCCATAATTCGAGATTCCATAGCACTTTCTGTAGATGGGTCTGAAGGGTTTTATCATTTATCCCCTTAACAAAAATGATTAAGTCATCTGCAAAGAGTCTAGCTTTTACTGGTAAGTCACAAGTGGAGATAATATTATTTATTGCAATAAGAAATAGGGAGACGCTTAAATTAGATCCTTGAGGAATTCCGTTTTTTTGAATTTTTGTATTAGATAAAGTACCGTTAACTCGTACATTAAAAGTTCGATGAGATAGGAAATGTTTTATGAATTGTGCTATATTACCTTTTATTCCCCATCGACTAAGTGTTTGAACAATACCATGTCGCCAAACTGTATCGTATGCTCTTGTTATGTCAAAAAATATTGCGATACATTTTTGTCCACATGCCATTGCTTCATGAATCTCAGACTCTAAACTAATAAGATTATCCAGTGTTGAACGACTTTTTCGGAATCCGCTTTGTTCCGGGGCAAGTAATTTATTATTTTCTAAAAACCACATTAATCTGTTGGATATGATTTTCTCGAGAACTTTACACATTACACAAGTTAGAGAAATAGGTCTATATGAATGTGACAGAGATTTTGGTTGATTTTGTTTATAAATAGGGATGACAATAGATGAACTCCAGATTTTTGGAAACTTGCTATGTCTCCATATATTATTATAGATATTCAGCAAGTGTTTCTTTGCAGATGAAGGAAGTTTTTGAAGAAATATTGCAGGAATGTTATCAGGACCGGGAGAAGAGTTTTTTGTATTATTGAGTGAGTATTCTAATTCATCCATGGTTATGGGATAATTTAAAGGAGAAAGGTCATCAGGCGGTATATCAATACCTTTGGATTCCTCTTTCTCTTTTTTGGTCAAAAAATCTGGAGGAAGAACATTATCACTTGAGAATCTTTCAAAACTATTAGCTAGAATATTAGCTATGTCTAGAGGGGAAGTGTATATTTTTTGTTTTTCTTCTAAGAAGTTAATGTGGTTTGGGGTATTTTTCCCGGATATCTTTCGTACCATTTGCCATACTTTATTAATTGGTGTAGATGAATTTAATTCTGAAACAAACTTTTTCCATGATTCACGTTTACTTCTTTTAATTATAAATCTAGCTCGTGCTTTTAGTCGTTTGAATTCTAATTTATTTTCAAGTGTATTATATTTCCTGAATCGATTTAATGCTGTTTTTGAAAGTTTAATAGCTTCTTGACATTCAGAATTCCACCAAGGGACTGACGAATTTAATTGTTTAGGATTCATTTTACCAACGGCTTTTTCGGCAGCATTCAATAATACATTGGAAAACTCTTGAATTTGACTATCAATATTATTATTTGATTGTAAAATTTCATGTAATGCATTCATTTCATTTAAAACTAGATTATAATACTCTTGCCAATTTGCATTTTTGATATTCCATTTTTCAACATTACAAGAGTATTGTATACTGTCAGGATTTGTTATTACAATCGGAAAATGGTCACTATCATTTAAATCAGAAAGTACATCCCAAGATAAGGTAGCTGATAATGCTGGATCACATATTGAAAGGTCTATGGCAGAGGATTTACCAGTAGAAATGTCAAAATGAGTATTTCTTCCATCGTTTAGTAGGTTTAACTGAAAATTGTCCAACATTATTTCGATTCTACGACCTAATGGAGTAATTATTTTTGATCCCCATATGTAATTATGTGCATTAAAATCTCCAACTATTAGACGAGGTGAAGGTATTTGTTTAATCAAGTCTGAGATTTCATTATTGCTTGGGTTTTGTGTAGGTGGAATGTATATATTACATATGTTCATTTTTACAGGCCCTTTGATAGTAATTGCGACCGCTTCCAGTTGTGTATTGATTTGAAGAATGTCTACATCGATGGATGAATGAGTGTAAATTGCTACGCCACCACTAGCATGGTCTACATTTTCTCTATTTTTATATGTGCATGTGTAGTGTTTTAAATTATGAACTTTAGTATTTTTAAAATGAGTTTCCTGTAAACAGAGTATGGATGGAGTAAGTTTTTTAATCATTTGTTGTAATATCTCAAGGCGAGTGTAATATCCTCGTAGGTTCCACTGGATAATTGAGAAAGCCATTATAATATATCTTTTACAATTTCGTTATCGGATTCGGTGTTAGTTTCTGATTGTATGGATTTAAGTATTTTGTTTCGAAGTCTAGTGCATCTATTTTTTGATTTCCTATTTGATAAATTCTCATGTAGTTGATTTAAAAGTTTCAATAGGTTTTCTAGATCATTTGTATACGTTTTTATTAAGCTTACTGGGTCAGGAGTACCATGAGCATTTTCCAGTATATCTACTAATGTTTCATAAGATATTGAATGGTTTACTGAAGTATCTTCATATATTCGTCTAGCTGAATTTTTTATATCGTCAGTTACTTTAATGGTTCCTATGTTTGTGATTGAAGACTTTGGCTTTTTTAATTTAGGGTCTGGAAAGGGGTTATTTACTGGAGTATCATTTGGTGGAGGGGTTATAATTTCAGAGCGATTTCGTTTGTTTGAGGGAGGATCGTGGGACATTTGTTGAAAATCAGTGCTTTCTTTAACATGAGTAGATGGTAAAATATGGATATCCGGTTTAGTCGATAGTATAGGAGCCGAGGAAGATATGTTTTGCGTTAGGGGAATGTATTCATTGTCTACTGGATCAGTTGAAGTAGTTGGAGCAGCATTTTGTGCTTGAGATGTTTGAGTTTCTTTAGTAGTTGGGCAATTTCCAGCCGAATGTCCCGCTTGCCTACAATTAGTACATAGATCCTTCTCCATTACAAGAAATATACGATATGATGTCATTTCGTAATTCACAATTATTGAGTCGGGTATTGATGAGACTGGGGGAGAAATAAAAGTATGCCTTCTGAAACTGAAAATGTGTTTGTAATTAGGATTTGATGTACCAATTTTTAGAAAATTTATTGGAGTTACCAAAGTTAATCCCAAATTAGAAAGTGCATTTTCAATAATTGAATGTGGGATTGAAGGACAAACATTTGATATCAATAATCTTTCATTTGGTGACATTAATTTACGAGCCTGAATTTTTTGATGGTTTACAGTTATTATCCCTTTGTTAATTTGTAGAAAATTGTTAACTAAAGTTTCGCTTGTTAGATAAATGCAAATTCGACCATTTGACATTCTAGAGGAGAAGAGAATATTTTTTGGATGCATTAAATCACCAACTGCAAATAGATAGTCTTCCAACTTTGTATTTTCCAACGCAGGAAAAACTATTGCTTGTGTTTTGGATGGAAATTTAGGTACATTTTGATTTGTGACAGTTGCAAAGGATTGTTTCATATTTGTATTTGATGAACTTTGCTCCAGTTCTTGTTCAGGGGCCCCAAGAGGCGGAAAATTATCCATTTTTAATTATTATCATCGATAATTCTCAAAGACCTAGTCCGGTCCTGTCCCCTCGATATCAGAACTGATAAACGGTAGCAGTAAAAAGTTGTTGCTTTATAACCAAAATTGATTCTTGTTTACGTGGATTTAACTTAAATGTTAATTATTTAGATTAAATAAATATTTGTACTCACAGATTTTATACTTGTGGTGAGAAAAATCACTTAGATTCACTTTTTAAGTAAAACTGTAATTAGTTTGATGCTTTTTAACACCTAAAAACTGGATTTATGTGGAGCTTGTTTTAAACCTCGTTTGACTTCAGAGGTCGATCGATCAATCCGTTAAATCTTTTAATTTAACTTACTGGTAAAATTAACATTATTCAATATTAAACTCTTTACTAAGAGATAATAATTCCGGTACAAAAATTACATGGGGTACGTCTTAATTACATAATATGGTGCATAATCAACATAAAAACATAATGTCCTTTTAGCCATGTATACTTTTCCTAGCTATGTACAAAAAATTTGATAGATTTTTACTATACTAACTATCTTGCTCATCAAAAGGTTTTTAAAATAACCGTCGACAATTCTTTTTTTGCGGTTATAAAATATTAAGGTAAGACTACCATTATAATTTATAACAATTGGAAAGCCTTATTTTTATGACAGAACTGTTTGAGTGTAAATACAATATCACATCTAAAGACACTTCTCTAGTAAAGAAGGTGTCCCTCAAGGTTCCATATTAGCTTACTTTTTGTATAATGGATACAATAATGAGCATTCAACCATTTCAATCCATTCCCTTAATTTCCAGCCTGATAGAGACAGATGAATTTTTTTGTGGTTTTCCAATATTACAGCACAACAATATCTTTCTGTTTCCGGGGAAATAGCCGCAACAATTTTCTCATCATCCGGCACTACAATATAAGAAACGAAGGAAGATATTACTATTCTATATATTAGCGAAAACGTTTCGTTTTGTACTTACAACACAGCATCATTCCAAATGTACAAGAGTAATACCATTTTAGAATGATTATTGAAGCTCTTTAAATTAAAAGATAAGGCCAAAAAGTGACCTCTTATGTTAATTGGAAAGAGAATGATAATGTAAAGGGTGACTTACATGAGCCGTAATACAATACCAATGGTAATTACAGCTACCAGTGCTACAAAGAATTGGTCAAAAAATCAAAAATTTACATACTGTTATCGTATTGGTAGAATAACAATCACTTACACATATATAACAGGAGTAATACTCCAAGATTGGTTGTTGTCCACGTTTGTAACACTATTAAAGTCAGCACATACGACAGAATGCTCCCAGTACAAAACAATTTCCTTAATAAGCCACATACTTAAAATATTTCTCAAAATAATACATGGAAGACTATACAAAAAAAATAGAAGAAGATATAGATGACACCCAAATTGGATTCAAAGGAGGACTAGGAACGAGAGGGGCTCTGTTCGCTTTTAACGTTCTCGTTCAAAGACGACTAGACATAAACCAGGACCTCTGTCTGCTTTATAGATTATCAAAAGGCTTTTGATACAGTACGACATCAGAAACTCGTAAAACTGTTAGAAGAAAAGAATGTGCATAGTCAAGATATACGGGTTATTGTCAATATGTACTGGAATCAAAAAGCAAAGATTAGAATTTAAAATGTTGATACAGAAACAATAGAAATCAAAAGAGGTGTTAGACAGGGTTGCGTGTTATTCCCATTGTTATTCAATATGTACAACGAAGCTATTTTTAAGAAAGCAATATCAAAGGAACAACAGGTTTTATCAATAAACCTGAAAAATCTTAAACGACATTAAGATTCGCAGACGGCACCGCTGTTTTTGCAGACAGACTAGAAGCATTGCAATGCTTAGTAAATATATTACATTAAGTCAGTATCAAATATGGACTACAAATGAACGTTAAGAAAAACAAATTTATGATTATTTCTAAGCAACATACAGTAGGAAGGCTAGATATCGAAGGAAATCAAGTAGAAAGAGTGAATTACTACAAATATCTCGAAAGGTAGAGAAATAAGGAGCATTGACATTTCAAGACAAGTATTAATAAAAATGAAAACAATGTTTATCAATCGAGACCTCTCATGGATCTAAAGGGGCAATCGGGACCTGTTGATGTAAGTAGATCAACAAAAACATTTCGGTTAACACCCAAAAATTCAAAAATTAAATTCGCTTAAAAATTTATCGCATGTATGAAAAAAGTAAGTTTCTAATATATATATATATATATATATATATATATATATATATATATATATATATATATATATATATATATATATATATAAGTTGCGCCAAATGTAGGCAAACAATTTAAAGTTTCTGGTAGAATTTAGCTTGAGTTTCTTGAGAATACTTTCAATAAACGGAAAAATTTTAATATTATATAATAATATTGTTCAACTAATAACAAACTCTTGAAGTGATAATAATAACACTGAATAAGCAATATTTTAAATGATATATAATAACAAAACATACTCAATATTGTGTTATATAATCAACTTAATAAAAAAAGGTAAAATATATAATAACAAAAAAGGTAAAATCCCGGGTCGTCCAAAACTAGTTTCTGATAAGGATATTAGTATAAGTTTGCAAAAAAGGTCGATGAAATACTCTAATCAAATAAGCTATGAGCACGTGTGCTTGGTTGTATAGTAATTTCCAGCCTCTTCTAGTCTGTCAAAAAGTAACTAACTTCGCAAAAAAATAATTACTAAATTCACTAGACAGTTCGGACTGGAAATAGCGAACCGAGTATATCTACCGTTTGTGTATCTAACATTTTTTGTAAGTACGAACCGCAAAGGAGTGTCAATTCCAAATTTGCAAATCTGTGTTGTGTACCTATATTAAACACGGAGTTTAAATCGAATCTGAAGATAAAAGTTTTAAATAATCGGGAAGTGATAGCAAATGTGATTCATTTTATGAGAAAGGAAGAAAAACACAATAAACTGTGTAGAAATTTAAAAAAAGTGCAGGAGCGTGTGATATTGGCAACACGTGTTAGTTTAAGCAGCGTTCAAAAAATTACTCGGAAAATACAAATAATTGAAGACGGCGAATGGTCCTCATTTGTAACTCGAAACAAAGAGAGGAAAAAAAGTGCTTTAAAAACGTGCTTGGACGATTTTGATAAAGGGCGTCTTCGACGTTATATAATGGATTTTTGCATAACACAAAAACATGTGCCAACTTTGAAATGCATACACAGAACATTTGTAGAGGAGTACAACTACTCAGGTTCCATAGAAAGCCTACGAACAGTAATTAGAAAGATGGGATTTCGTTGGCGAAAAACCAGAACTAATAGAAAATTTTTAATGAAAAATACCAATATTCAACATCTTAGACTGTTTTTGACGTAGTATGAAACGTTACAGAAACGCAAATTGTCAAATTATATACATGGATGAAACATACGTCTATTCATCTCATGCCTACCAAAAGAGCTGGTCTGATAGTTCAAACCAGAGCCTACAAAACTCAGTAACCAAAGGACAGATGCTTGTGATAGTACATGCTGGAGGTGAAAGTGGTTTTGTTAAAAACGCTGATCTCTGCTAGAAACTTACTATAAAAACAGGAGATTATTATAATGCAATGAACTGCGACAATTACAAAAAATAGCTTTAGAATAAGCTGACACCAAATTTGCCCCCGAACAGCGTTTTAGTGATTGATAATGCACCGTATCATAACGTACAAACTTAGAAAAGACCAACTATGTCTTCTAGAAAAGCAGAAGTGCAGCAGTGGCTCACAACTCGAAACATTTCGTTTACAGATAACATGCTACACCTTGAACTATACGACAATACAATTACATAAACCTCACTTTAAAACATATAAGATTGACAAAATACTCGAGGATAAAGTACATTCAGTTTTACCGTTATCCCCGTATCATTCGGATTTGAATCCTATAGAATTAGCATGGGCTTATAATATGAAGCAATATGTCGCTGAAAAAAATGTCAGTTTTGATTTTAAATTAATGGATAGTGTGTAATGAATTTTTTAATTCGTTTTCAGTTGAACAATGGAAACAGAGGTGTAAACATATTAAAAAAATAGAACAAAGTTATATGGCACAACAGCCAGCTTTTGACACCGTGGTGGATCATATAATCATAAATGTAGGTAGGTGTCGATAGTGACAGTGATTCTGAAAATGGCGAGATGGACTCTGATTCTGAGTTAGATGATTCAGAAATATGAACCTGAAACACTCATGTTGCATTTATTCAGAAATTGTTAGGTATTATAAACGTTCAATATTTTTTTAGAAATAATGTTATTTTTATTTAGTTCTTCGAGGGCGATTCTAACAGTGAAAACGAAAGAATTTTTAACTTCCCGCCTTAATCATGTATAGGGCCTCCAGACAAGGTCACTAATAATCACATTACAAAATATTTTATATTCTTATTTTTAATATTTTATATATGATTTAATTATATAATACTAAGTATACTTTAATATTTAAAGATTAACGCCGCTTTTAACAAAAGATGCTGATACAAAAACACCATATTTATTATGCTTCACCGCAACCAAAAATATAATTTCTATTAGTATTGCATTAGACGATTTTATTACTACTTTATTACACTACTGCTTATGCCCTTTTTCTCCAAAACCTTTTGGTCAATATAATGGTAATATAGAGTATAAATGGTTAATACAAAAATATAATTTTTGGTTTTTAATGCCATAATTTATAGCGATACAAGCAATTTTTGTTGGATCTATTTTTTTACATCTCACTTTGTAGTACAAATACCACAAATATACTGAAATAAACTGAAGAACAGTAATGACAGAAATAATAATTGTGTACGGTATCTACTCCAAACTATTCAATCTTTACGTATTTGTATTTGTATCTCCCGTCGGTCAGATAGCTCAGCGGGTTGTGCGGCTGCCTCTCATTCGCTTCACTGTCGAATGGTTCAGTGGATGTGGGATCGAGCCCCAGCTCGGTGTACAGAAAATAAAAAGTCTAACGCAGCAGTTTAAAATTCTAGATGAATCTGCGGCTTAGACTAGAATATGCTGGGATCTGATCGGCCTATGGTGGAGCAGTACGGCAAGAGATAAGGGCTTGCGGCTCGGTGATACTCCTCCATAGATCCCTACCGGACGGGCGTAACGCCTAAAAAACCGGATATATATTTGTATCTCCGATTCTACCTATATTTTAAAGTTCACCTGCGCGTACAGGCTATCTTTTTTCTTCCGAGTGCGTTCTCACTTCATTGTTTACGCAGGCAGTTGGAATTTCAAAGTTTTAGCTATTTTTGGTAAACTGTAACTGGGACGCCTAAAAAATCACTTTAGAGAAGTAAAACCAAATTGACTTAGATTTACCTTTTTTAAGTTTAGTTTTAAGTGTATGTTTCATTACGTTTAATTAAATGTAGTATTTTCAACTAAACAGATTTCAGGTTTCTGAAGCTGTTTATTAAATATTACAATCCGAAATAAAATATATTTTCAATCCACCTCTAAAAATATATGCTTTATAATATTAATAAAACCCAAACAGAAATAACCAGCGAACAACAATATTCCTAAATAAAAGTAATATCTCCGTCGAGGAGTTTTAAGATCTCTGGAAGAAGTAGTTTGTCTTTGTACGTAGGAAATGGCTTTTTTATTGCATTATTTAGGAAAACATTTGCCTTTATAGTAACTTTGCATGTCAGAACAATTTGTTTGAAACCTTGTGTTTGAGTTTAAAACCGGGAGACTTTATGGTAACCGTTACGTTGATTGCTAAAGGTAGAAAAGAAAATAAATTTTCATCATATTTATATTAGACTGAAGTTTGTCAATAAAAGTTTTGTTTGTTTTATTTTTAAATTTTGTCTTAAATAAACTGTAAGGATTATTGTTAAAATATCTAGTTTAAAAGGCTGTAAATTTTTATCAGTTCTTTGACAGAATATGGCAAAAATTACCAAAATAAAGGCTTCTGTTATTTTTCAAAAAATGATTACTTTCCAATATAACTTATAACAATAATAGGCACCGCAAAATGAACGCTTTGATTGAGGTTTAGATTTTATTATTGCAAGTGAGCTGAAGTATTTGCCTCTTTCCATATATTATTAGTGGTAAAATCAGGCCAGTGTTTTCCAAATATCCCAGTTTACCTTATACATCCTGCTTTTAATAGGCGTAGATAACTTTAAACTTTGGTAGCTTCGCTTCTTTGCTTCAGTAGCGTTTGTTAGAAGTCCCATAGTAACTTCTTGTCTTTAGCTGGCTGATTATTTCGAATAATTCACTATATATAATATATTATGAAAAAACAAAGGCAATGTCCAACATGCCTCAGAATAAACGGTGCCACCATTTACCTAGTTTTCTATCTCCATAGTATGAACTAGGTAGTTAATCGGCAAGATCGATGCCATTCATATTTCTGTTGTAGTCTTTTACAACACTAGGGCAAGATAAGCTTTTACTCAAACCATTTTTTATCTTCAGAAACATGTTTTACTTCTTACCCATAACAGTTAGTTGCAATATTAAGTTCTCTGTTATCCATCCACACAAAAAATCCAATTAGGTCATCATTGACGTCGGCCAATGCTTATTCTAAGATGGTTTCACTATATACATTAAATAACATTAATAAGATAAACCCCAAGCGCACGATACGGTGGATCTCAAAATACTGTCAGTTCATTTTTAACTTTCATTTTCATGTTTGATTACAATGGAAGATATAATATATATATATATATATATATATATATATATATATATAATGCTTACTCTACTGCCTATAATTTTATTTGTGGCATGCTACATTTGTCTACTACTGTCCTGCATTTTTATTTAACTGTCTTGGGATTATTAATTTTTATCGATTTTATCGATATCCTTTTTTGTCTATTTATAAAGACCCACTGGTAATTCAGTTGTTGCCGGTACTATTCACTCGCAACCTTATTTTGTCATGTCGAGGGCAACCACCCTTAAGCCGGCCACTCACGATAGAGCGCCGTTGTTCAACTTCGTCGAGTTCAACGAATTGACAAGGATTTTGATCGTTTGTGACTGTGCATCCAATAAAATCGTACAATTTGATCGCAGGCAGACTGACTTGTCTGCTGCAGTACTGCAGAATTGATCTCATCAATTTTTGGTTGATGTGTGACCGTTTACAATTTTTCGATAATGCAAAAATACATTTTTAGCTACACAATTGCTTTGATCATATAGAAAATCGACATGGCTTCATTTAGCAAGATGTTTTTAAGGAAGTTTTTGTGAATTTAAATAAAGAACAAGAATGCTTATGGTTAATTAAAGGTGAAAAGGAAAACGGGCAATGGACATTCTAGTTTGAAAGTTCCAAGAAGTAAACAAAGATGCGAATGAAGGGTATGTAAAAAAAATTAACAATTTTAGAACATCCTATAAACGAGATTTAAAATTAGTATTGCAGTCGAGTAAATCGGCAGAAGAGGCAGACGAGATTAATTAACTTAAATTATGGTATTTTCCGTTGCTTTTATTTTTAAATTAGCAGGATGTACCCCTGTAATTTTTGAGACTTGTGTTGAATTCTTAGCACTAGAACTGATTTCTAAATTGGTTAAATCATCTGAAGTAATTCGCAGTCCTGGTGTAAATATTCCAGATTCTTCGTCTTTATGATCCGAATGGTGTTAAGGAGTATATCCTTTTGGACTTGTTTACGCAAAAAAGGATTAACCTGTATGTCTGTATGACATATTCGAAATCTATCAGCTTAAGTTCCGAATATATTTTCAATTATGCGACGCGCACGTGACAATCTGTAATTAAAAATGGTTTTTTGTTTTCCCACATTCTTATGAGGAAATGGTTTGAGTAAGTTTGGTCCTAACGAAAAAGCATCACCTTCAACGAAAACATAAGGTAGAGTTCGTTCGCTAGGTTCAATTTTTGCTGGTTGAGGTATGTTTAGACTTCCGGATATCAATTTCTCATAAAATTTATTATTTTTGATGTATGATCTATGTATGATGTATGAACACACCCTCATCCGAAATTTTTCCATTGGTACAAATATTGCTGTACATAATTTCATAACTTGCATTCACTATAGCCATAAGAACTATACTGGTTATTTGTTAAAACAATATATATATATATATATATATATATATATATATATATATATATATATATACTATATATTGTTTAAACGGACATCTTTTACAATAAGGAATCAACTGCTCGTCGATTGCTATATTTTGTCCTGGCAAATAATGCTTTTTCAAATTTCTTAGTATACACTTGATCCCATATATCCCGTATAGCAGTCAGTTTATCTTTTTTACGTCTCTTGGATTTTGTCGTTTTGTCGACAAAACGAATAAAGCGCAAAAACTCTTTGAACCGAAACTGAATACCACAAAAGTTTCATAACTTGTATAGTTTGATTTTAGATGGCCAAAGGTGAACAGGAGATCAAATAAAGCATACATTTCAATTATATCACAGGACTTTATTTTGGAATACACCGTAAGCCCCTAGATTGGTGTTACGTACAATGTCATCCACAATATTTTCAGTCAAATATAAGCGAAATGTATGTATTGGTTCATCAATTAGTGTTCCAGGTGGAATTTGAGCTCTGTGTAGTGGTTCTTTTACTAAATTTTGAACTCGTTCGTCCAGTTGAAAAATGTTGTGATTACCACTCAGTTTTATCGTGCAACATACATTTCTGGTTGACTATTTCTGATCTATTCCTCATTAGCTGAAATTTTATCATAAAGTCTACTAGTCTGAATTTACGTTTTATTTTATACTTACATGGATTTTTCTCCGAAATTTGTTATCCTGATCTTTACTAACTTCCGACAAATGATCGTCATCTGATTTAAATTCGTCGTGGATATCCTCTACGCAGTATTCGTCCCATCAAGATCAGACAAGTTCTGAATTAAGCTTCGTTACGGTTAACTTTCTTTTGTAAAGAATAAATCTTTTAGCAAACAGCTGCTATCGCTTTGATGTATTAAATTGGCCAAATCTATGGCCTAGGAGGACAAATTCGTTAAACTTCCCGTGCTCGAATCGGTATCACTAAAGTGTTATAATCATTTCGGCCTATCCCAGCCATCGTCAGACACTTGGGCTGATACAAATTCAAACACGGAAAGTAGAACGAATGTCTCCTAAAGCTTAACCACTGTAGTGGTTTGCGAGCAGAGGCGCCACCTGCTTTGGCGGCCGTGAACGAAAACGATATAATCACATCGTTTTCTACCTCTGGGCTATGCGAAATGTGTAAAAAATAAATCTTTTAGCAAACAGCTGCTATCGCTTTGATGTATTAAATTGGCCAAATATATGGCCTAGGAGGACAAATTCGTTAAACTTCCCGTGCTCGAATCGGTATCACTAAAGTGTTATAATCATTTCGGCCTATCCCAGCCATCGTCAGACACTTGGGCTGATACAAATTCAAACACGGAAAGTAGAACGAATGTCTCCTAAAGCTTCACCACTGTAGTGGTTTGCGAGCGAAGGCGCCACCTGCTTTGGCGGCCGTGAACGAAAACGATATAATCACATCGTTTTCTATCTCTGGGCTATGGGAAATGTGTAAAGAATAAATCTTTTAGCAAACAGCTGCTATCGCTTTGATGTATTTTTGAAGTTTAACGAATTTGTCCTCCTAGGCCATATATTTGGCCAATTTAATACATCAAAGCGATAGCAGCTGTTTGCTAAAAGATTTATTTTTTACACATTTCGCATAGCCCAGAGGTAGAAAACGATGTGATTATATCGTTTTCGTTCACGGCCGCCAAAGCAGGTGGCGCCTCTGCTCGCAAACCACTACAGTGGTGAAGCTTTAGGAGACATTCGTTCTACTTTCCGTGTTTGAATTTGTATCAGCCCAAGTGTCTGACGATGGCTGGGATAGGCCGAAATGATCATAACACTTTAGTGATACCGAATCGAGCACGGGAAGTTTAACGAATTTATCCTCCTAGGCCATATATTTGGCCAATTTAATACATCAAAGCGATAGCAGCTGTTTGCTAAAAGATTTATTCTTTACACATTTCGCATAGCCCAGAGGTAGAAAACGATGTGATTATATCGTTTTCGTTCACGGCCGCCAAAGCAGGTGGCGCCTCTGCTCGCAAACCACTACAGTGGTGAACCTTTGGGAGACATTCGTACTACTTTCCGTGTTTGAATTTGTATCAGCCCAAGTGTCTGACGATGGCTGGGATAGGCCGAATTGATCATAACACTTTAGTGATACCGATTCGAGGACGGGAAGTTTAACGAATTTGTCCTCCTAGGCCATAAATTTGGCCAATTTAACTTTCTTTTGCTCATATATACTACTTTATATTTTAGTAAATATATGAAAACTGAAAAGAGAAGATATTTCTATGTACGGAATAAACATTAGTAAAATAAATTGAAAAACTTACCCGAAACTACAGGATTACGAAAATATGAAAAATATTAAACAAATCAAACGAAGTAAACTGCACTCTCACTCTAGGTTATCAAAAATGCAACTGAATTACTAGTCGACTAGTAAGAGTTTGTTTAGTACTTAACGTGACCGAACGTCGAATCGATAGATATTGATGACCAGTGTCAAGTCGACAAAGGCAAAATTTTTGAGGTAAGTGAATAATATTCTATAATTTTTGAGATATACAGTAACATATCTATAAGTGTGTGCCATACGCACACCTTTTTAGGATAAGGGTTAATAAACATAATATGTATAAGCAATAAGTATGTTTGTTTTCATTTTTTATTATTTTCTAAAGTTTTAGTAGCACACTTAAATAAACAATCCTATGACTTCATGATATATAGAAATACAAAAGAAAATTATTAAAAAAATTAGAAAAATGTCATGTTGTTCAGGTGAATCATCTAAATTCATCCCTACAAATACACAAATTTCTTTTACCTTAGTGTATCCTCTATACACTCGTGAATATTTCGAGAAAATATGTTTCTTTTACCTTAAGTTATAAAGTTAGGCGAATCTGTACATGTAACAATATATTTGTGTGCTTTCACATAGATAAACTTTGCATAATACTATCCTGAATAAAAGAATTGTGCATCTTGAAACATTTTATTGTAAGATAAATATAGTAACATACTTTAGACGCGCAGCTATTTTTCAAAAAGTCTATTTCACATGAATTATTAGATGCGATTTGGAAATGCAACTCGTCTACCATGTAGTGGAGTTTTCTGTACGTAGTTATAAAACTGATTCTAATTAAATATTTTCTGAGAATATACCGCAAGAGCTTTACAATTTTTATATTTTTTAGTTTTTTTACGATAAAAATTGTACTATTAAATAAAACAGTAAAATTGTTTTCCCATAAGATTCTAGAATAACTTGAAAGAATTGTAAAAATTTTCCATGTAAACAGCATGTTAAACATTTAGTATTTTCTATAATGAATGCAACATTACTTTTTCAGTGTGTTCTTGTCCTCCAAAGTCATCGATCAGTTAGTCCAGTGTAAATCAAAAACTTTCAATAAATAACCAAATTCACTAACTCTTGTGGGAACAGTAAAAGAAAAAAATAAGAGATTTATTCCTCGGGAATTTCTAACAAACAAGAAACGTTTAGAGAAATCTTTAATTTTCAGATTCACTCCAAAAGCATCTCTTGTTTCTTACGTTCCGAAAGAACAAAGAAGTGTCCTAGTTATGTCAACAATGCATCACAATGCTTACTGTGCAGATGATGTTGACAAAAAATCAGATATAATACTCTATCATAACGCACGACGCTACGCACAGATTCTGGGTAAATCGATTTTATCCGTTTTTACCACTACGAGGGGAGGAGAGTACAACATTTACATTCTTGGAAAAATTCAGCTTCTTGGTATGATTTTCAAAGGTTCAGTGGCATTTTCGTCAATCGTCAGGCAATCGCCTAACGATTTAAGTATAAATACAGGGACGGTCCGATAAGTACTTAACTTACAAAAGAAAATTTTGAAAAAGTGGCGATTAATTTCTTTATACTTGCTTTTAGTTTAATACAATTGATCAAGCAATGCTTCAACTTTTTTAAGGCGTCTGTCTAAGTATGTTTTTGCTAGCTCTGCAACGTAAATTGTCGAACTTACGATCAGTGTATCCACCCTATACTCACGTATGATTCACAGACCTAGACACTCACCAAGTCTAATATGGATAAAATAGTAAAAGCAAAAAGAGCGATGAAAAGATCAATGCTCGGGGTGAGACTTATAGACATTAAAAAAAGAAATTGATTAAAAGCAAAATTAAAGTAATACAAGCAGGAGAACATGCTGCCAAATTAAAATGGAGCTGCGCAGGACACAATGCCCGACTAAAGGATAAAAGATGGAACTACGAAATACACCAATGGAGACCACGGTTAGGAAAGAAAAGCAGAGGAAGATCACAAATGAGATGCACTGATGACATTAAGAAGATTGGAGGACACAACTGGAAACAAGTGGCGCAAAATAGAAAACACTGGATTGATTTTGGGAAAGTCCTATGTCTAAAGTTGGATCAGTTAAGGCCGATGAAAAAGGTCTGCAACGTAGGCTTTCGTAGAGGCGATGACCTCCTCATTAGACTAAATTTCTACCCGGCGAGTGCCATTTTCAAGTTTGAAAACAAAAAAAAGTCGCACAAGACAAACTCTAAAGAATACAATAAAAACAGCAACAGTCCGTAGCCCAATTCGACCAATTTTGCCATGGTGATGTCGGAGGCATGGAAAAATTGGTCGAATTGCGTGCGTTGTCATAGTGGAAGAACACTTTTTTCTTTGCCAAATAGTGACGTTTTCTCTTCAATTCAGCATAAAATCGGCCAATAATTCGACATAGTAGAACCCAGGGTCCGTCTTGACTGATTCATCACTCATCCATCATGGTGCCCGTCACCTTTCCAGTCGATAGAACACTCTTCGCATTTTTTGGAGAATGTTTGCCACATGAATGTATAATGTCTTAAGTTGTTTACGGGGTTATGATATTTCACAAAATTAAAAAAATTAAACTTTACACCCTTAGCCGTTGTGTGGCAAGGTCATAGCTGTGCTTTGACTGAAAAGGTATGAAGGTAAACTTTGTCATATGGGGCTTTAAATTCTGATTATTCTAAGTGTTTGCATTATTAATCTGTGCTTTAAGCGTTTCTGTGTGAGAGAGCCTTCGTGTATTATGTATGTGTATTGTGTGTTGCATATACAATGTTTATAATTAAAGTGCCTCGGAATTTTTTTATTTTGCTGTTATTGGAATATTCTTGCTGTGGACTTTTTCTTTCAGTATCGGCAACCAAAATCTGCTTTGCTTTTCTGCTGATAGGTAGCAAACACATTAATTTTTATTTAGTAGGATGACAGTTACTGCTTTAATTTTTCCCTTTTTTTACCACGGGTACAGTTTACAAGATTATACATATTTTATAATTTTTTTGACGATATATTAACGGTATTAAAGCTTATAACTATGCACTGTTTATATTAGCTGAATTAAACTTGTTTCTTTTAAAAATTTAAGAACACTGTCAAAACTGTTTGGAACACCTAGAATGTCTTTTAGATTTCCTTATAAGTTGTGCTTGTTTCTGTAAGAGTCCACTATCACGTGTTTGATGGAAAGGAGACTACTACAGTAGTGACATACTGGAGGGTTTTCTGATGTCATAAGGTATCCATGTGTGAGACGTGTATGCCCTATTCGTAGTCGGTGAATAACTGATTTTTCTTTCCTGTTCATAGAGGAGATATTGACGCGAGATAAGGAAGGTTGAACGTCATGCAGCTTAATTTTTATTTTACTTCACAGGTCTGTCCATGAGCTGAGGAATTTTTGTTTTATCAATATTTTAAGATCCGTATGAATTCGGACCTTTTTGAAGGCTAAGTTGGAAGAATACGCTGCTTTAGCGGCTTGGTCTGCTCTTTTGTTTCCCAATATACCACCATGTGATGGAGTCCGGATCATTATGACTTTTATATTAGCAAAATATAGTTGGTTACAGATGGCGTGAATTTCCTGGACTAGTGGGTTTTTCGGGAAAATGCATCTTATGGATTGAATCGAGGAAAGAGAATCAATATAAATGGCGATTTTTATGCTTTCATTTAAAGTTGGATGGATTGAGATCTTTAATGCTTGGAGTATTTTATATAATTCTGCGATGTAGATACTACAACTTTTAATTGTGTTAAGTTAAGGATGTTTTGGAAGATTTTTCTAAGGATTGAGTTTGGGGTTTCTGTTTTGTCGAATCTGCATAAATCCGTATTGAAAATTGAAAGATTGTGCATTCATGGAGCTGTATTGGAGGTATAAACAGAAATAGTATTGGAAAGGTTGATGGAATCTAATAAAGGAGACAATATTTGAGGTAATGAGAGAGACCGATTGGATGTGTTTGCTGGGGAAGGTTCCATGGGGTTGATTAGATTTATTACCGGGTTACTTGGGTTTGCTGATATTCTTACACAGTATGAAAGTAGAAGCTGTTGCCTTCTTAGATGGAGTGGTGGCTCTGAATATTCAACGTAAACACACTCAGCGCAGCTTGATCTGTAAGCACCAAAGTATAGTCGCCTACTATTATAATATGAGAATACTGCCATAATATAGCTTGGAGCCAATTAACGCTCTATATATTTTAAGGAGAGATTCTTCATCAGCTCCCCAAGAGAAACTAGCAATAGATTTGAGAAAACTGATTCTTTGGGTACAGTTTCCTTTAAGTCTCTGAATATGCTGTCTCCAGGTAAGCTTTTTATTAAAGGTGATACCAAGAAATGTCAAATAATGTACTGCTTGTTAACGAAGTCCGTTTAAAGTTATCGAAGGTGGATTAGGTCTATGTTTTTTGGTAAAGTGAATTACTTTGGATTTAGAAGCTGAAAACACAAATCCAGCACGTTTAGACCAAATGTATATTTTGTTTATTGTATTTTGGAGTAAAGTGCTGGTGGTAGCTGTGACTCTGCCTTGGCAATATAATATAATATCATCAGCATATATCGAGTACTTGACTGGTAGTTCTATATATGAGAAAAAGTCATTCATACTAAGTAAAAATAAGGAAGTGCTTAAAACTGAGCTTTGAGGCAAACCGTTGTCCAAAGTAAGTGGTTTTGATATTTTTCCATTTGTTAATACTCTAAAATATCAATGATATCGATGATGAATACATCATCTACAAGGACCCTCAGCCGATTTGCCACAACTGTCAAATACCATTTTCAGTGCAACATATAATGATAGACTGTCCAGTGTACTCAACAGCAAGATCGACAGCAAAAATAAAACACAATTTGAAAGAAATTCTAAAAGAAGACATCAGTAATACAATAAATTTTATCAAAAATTGTAAACTCTATAACAAACTGTAACATAACATAAAATGTTTGTATTTTTTAAAACTTTGTTGTAAATTTTAATAACATACTAAGTGTAACTTTTCTAAAATAAAGATATAGCACCCCGCTAATAACTCTAGGGGTTATATATATATATATATATATATATATATATATATATATATATATATATATATATATAATATATATATATATATATATATATATATATATATATAATGGCTATACACCCCAACGTGGGGTTAAACCGCAAATGCTTTCTAGATCCTATTTCTTAAGTGGATCAGTCTTTTTTTTGTTTATCTTATCTTCTTGACAATATCTCTCCATTTTTTCCTGTCTCTAGTTCTTCCTCTCCATTCACTGACTCCTGCCCTTTGGAGGTCTTCTTCAACTTCTTGCAGCCACTTTGATCTCGGTCTTCCCCTTCTCTTTCTTCCTCCTGGATCCCATTCTATCATTGCGTATGTCACTGCCTCATCGCCTGCTCGCCAGATGTGACCTAACCATCTAACTCTGCATTGCTTTATTTTAGTTACAATGTCTTTCTTAAGTTCTTCCTTAATTTCTGCATTTGTTCTGCTTCTATATTCATTTTGCTCTGTTCTGATTGGTCCTAGTATGGTTCTCATAATTTTTCTCTCTGCAATTCTTAAGTCTTCTTCATCTTTTTTAACCATCGTCATTGTTTCCCCTGCATATAATAATATTGGTCTAATTATGGTGTTATAAATGCTCATCTTGCTTTTTTTAGTCAGTGTTTTGCTTTTAAGTAATCTTTTGTTTGCAAAATAAGCTTTATTCGCTGCTAATATTTTTTATTTTATTTCGGATTTCCTTTCTCCGGATTTACTTATTGTAACTCCTAGGTATTTGAAGTATTCTACTTCTTCAAACTCGGAACTTCCTATTTTGATTTTTTCCTTCATTGGTTTTTTCCCTAATCTTAATATTTTTGTCTTTTCTTGATTTAATCTTAGCCCTATTACCTCCCCTTTCTCTCTTATTTCTTCAGGCATTTCTTTCATTATTTTTCTGTTCTTTGCAATAATAGCAATATCATCTGCATATGCAATTATTTGACCACCTCTTGTTCTGAGATTCCCTTTATTTATATTTCGCAGTACATATTCTAATGCTAGATTAAATAGCGTCGTTGATAAGGCATCTCCTTGTTTCATCCCTTTATTTATACTGAATTCCTCTGTCTCTCCTCTTTGTGTCTTTATGCTTATTTTTGTAGTTCTCAATGTCATTTCTATTAATTTTCTGAGTTTATGTGGAATTTTTAATTTTTTAAGTGCTGTCATTAATACGTTCCTTTTAATTGAATCAAATGCCTGTTTGAAGTCTATGAATAACATTTCCAATTCTAATTTATACTCGTTTGCTTTTTCCATTATTTGTTTTATTGTGTGTATTGCATCTATTGTAGATCTTCCTTCTGTGAATCCACATTGGTACTGTCCTACTGTCTTCTTTGTGATCTTTGATAACCTCTTTTTTATTATTGATGTCAATATTTTATATGTTGTATTTAGTAATGTTATTCCTCTATAATTTTCACAGATTTGTTGGTCTCCCTTTTTATGTACTGTTATGATCTGTCCTACCTCCCAGTCACCTGGCATTTTCTCTTCTTTCCATATATTTTTCAATAGTGCCAGTATTTTTCCTCTTAGTTCCCTTCCCCCGTATTTTATTAGTTCCATATTAATTCCATCTTTACCTGGGGCTTTTCCATTTTTACTTCTCTGTATTACTTCATCCAATTCCTCTAATGTTGGTTCTTTTGAAATTTCGATGTCTACTTCATTTGCTTCTTCTTCGTGTACTGTTTCCTCCTCGTCATGCATTTCTTCTTCTGTTGTTTCCTCCGTCAAGAGCTCTCTGTAGTAATCTCTCCATACTTGCTTGTATTCTTGGTCCTCTATTATCACTATTCCCTCTCTATTTTTTATTCCGTTTGTTTTGCCCTTGTATTTTTTGTTTTGTTCTTTAATCTTTTTGTAAAAACTTTTCGTATTTCTGTTTGTTCTTTCCTGCTCTATTTCCTGCATTTTTTTGTCTACCCATCTTCTTTTATTTTGCCTTATCACTTTCTTAGCATACCTTCTTAATTTTTCATATTCTTCTCTGTCTTCCTCTTTATCTGTTCTTAGCCATTTATTTCTGGCTTGCACTTTTTTTTCTGTTATTTCTCTACATTCTTGGTTATACCATTCGTTTCTTGTTTTAGCCTGACTTTTACCTATCTGCATATTTGCACCTTCTTCTATTGATTTTTTGATCGTCTCCCTTTCTGTGCTTATATCTTCTACTTTATATTTTTCTTTTATTTGAACTGTTACTGCCTCTTCATATTTTTTTCTTACTTCTTCATTACTCAATTTATTGACATTCCACTTTTATGTTGGTTTTTTTGTTTTGTTTCAATTTTAACTTTTTGTCTTAAAATGGCTGTGACCATGTAGTGGTCTGAATCTGCACACGCACCTCTGAACGTTCTTACATCTTTTATTGACGATTGTTTTCGTTTATTAATCATTATGTGATCAATTTGACTATATGTTTTCTGATCCGGTGACCTCCATGTTACCTTATGTATTTTAGGGTGTTCAAATTTTGTCGAGCTTATTAACAAATTTGTTCTTGTTGCTAGGTTACATAGTCTTTGCCCATTGTCATTCGTGTTTTCGTGTATTGTATGCTTTCCTGCAATTTGCTGTAAAAAGTCCTCTTTTCCAATTTGGGCGTTGAGGTCTCCCAGTACAAATATGACATCTTCTTTGGGTATTTTTTCTATCTCCTCTTCGACCTTATCATAAAAGATTTCTTTTTCGTCTGCATTGCTTGTTTCTGTGGGGGCGTATAAATTCAAGACTGATATATTAAATGGTTTGCTGTTGACTCTAACATAGGCCATCCTTTCGCATATTGGCTTGAAACTTATAATTTTCTCTCTTAGGTGACTAAGTATCATGAATCCCACGCCTTTTTGCCCTTGCTTCTTTCCTCCTGAATATAACATTGTAAAGTCTTGTTTGTCAATCTGTCCCTGTCCCTCCCAGCGTAATTCTTGCAGTGCTGCAATATCTATTTTATACTTTTTGAGTTCCTTTCCTATTTCTAGCATTTTTCCTGGAGCTAGCATAGTTCTTATGTTCCATGTGCTTATTTTCAACTCTTTATTTTTTTTGGTCTGTTGTCTTCGTCCTTTATATTTGTTTTCTTGTCCATTTTTCTTTATTTCACTTTTGTTGTGCCCGGGTTTATCTGCAGTTATTTCCTGTTTCTTTGCCTCGTCCGTCAACGAATAATGTATCCTCTCATCCCTCGCTAGTTTTTTGAACCACCTCCATGATGGTCCTCCAGCTGGTTGGTGTTTCTATTCCATCTCCTTTCTAGACCATCTATTATAAGTTTGTTGGCTTTAATTTGGACACGTTTACCTTTCTTTATTTCATCTTTTGCTATTCTTCGTATTTCCCTCTGTATTTGTAATTCGTCTGTCGTTAGATCATTGTTTATATATATTTTTTCTTTTTTCACTTCTTTAAGTTTACTTTTGTTTTCCATAATTTTTGTTTTTTCTTCTTTGTTTGGCAATCTGACTAAACATGTTTTATCTCCTAGTTTCACTGCTTCATCTATATTTACAGTAATATTTAGCTCTTTTGTCATAAAATTTTCTATCACTTCTTTTAGTACTCTTCTATCTCCAGTTTCTATTGTCATTCCCTGTATTATCACATTATTTTCTTTTATTATTCTATCCAGCCTTTCAAGGCGTCCTTTTGTCTCATTCAGATCCTGTTTGATTTGTTCATTTTCTTTCCAGATTTTACTATTCTCTTGTTTTAGTTCTGCTAGTTCAGTTTTGAGTTCCCTCATTTCTTCTCTGTATTGTTTTTGTTCCGTTTTTACCTCTTTTATATCAGTTTTTAATTCTTGTAACTCTATTGTTAAATTTTTTATCATATTTAGTATTTGATCTATTTTGTTTTCATCTTTGTGACTTTTAATTGGGCTTCTTTGTACTTTTTTACTGGGACCAAATAATAGTTCCTCTTCTTCTCTATTTCTTTTCCGATTGTCATCGGATGTATTATCATCTGAATCCATATTTCTGTTGCTACTACTCGCGATAGAGCTAACCTCCCCACTCAACGCGTCAAAGGAAGATAGTTCTCTCAAGTAGTAGCTTGTAGTAATTTATTTTCTCGTTTTCTTCCTGGATAAATTAATTTTCAATTAAAATAATTGTCAGATACTTTGGAACGGTTTGATGTGGCAACGCCCACCTCTAGCTTTTAAAACTGATATATAGTGTTAATTACCTGGGCCGGTTTTGTTTTTAGTTTTTTGTGTTGAGAGTAAATAAAATTTCCTTCGCCTTCCTAAATTTATCGAGGTTATGCACTTACCTCTCTTCCAATGTGTGCTATAATTACCCTTAACACTTTTATTCTTGTATTACACACTGCACGCAAAATCAGCAAAATTATCGACTCACAATAACCAAAAATTGAAATTATTATGGAGCAGAATTTACACACATCTATTCCTTACACTAGAGATGGAAGAACCACTCTAGGGGTTAATGCGGTAAAAAAAAGATGTACCACCCCGCTAATAAAAAAACAGAATCTAAATTGTCGCTCAATGGTGAAAGATATTCTGTATATCTGTATATTTATTTATTTATCTGTATATTTATTTATTTATCTGTATATTTATTTTAAAGACAAGAAGTCCTGTTATTTTTATTAATTGTGTAAGAAATTTATTTGTTTAACACATGCAAAGTTTCAATGCACTGATTGTATATTGCACCCACAAAATTTTTAAAGTGCAATTCATAGGATCAGTTTTCAGAAATACAGAACTTGGCGTCAGTCTTGGCGCTACTACTGGCGTTCCGATAGAGGGCGAGATTAACTACGAAATCTTACTAACAATATCTCGTTAAGTTGGTTTTGTCTTAGACAAAAAACCGTTGTATCTATTAAGTATTTTTTGTTGCTATGGAGAATGTAAGCGTTGATAGATTGTTCTTACCGTAGATGCATCAAAAACGGCAGTCAGTTTTCGATGTTTGCCAAGCCAATCTACAGAGGCCGTCATATGAACTATAGTCAACTAGATACAAGTTTGGGTATTTAAAAGGCTTTATTTTAACCCGGCGCCAGTGTGGTAGACTAAAATGTAAAAACTGTGTGATGGGGTATCAGATACCCAAATTAAAAAAAAAAATTGAAATAAAAATGAAACATTTTTAGAAAATTCATATTATGATTTATAGTTTAATATATAACAAACTTAAATTAAAAGGAACTAGTGTTTAGAAACAATGTGCGAACTAAATTCTTGAATATTCCAAAAAAAGTCTCATTTTGCAGCATAAAAAAACATCACACTAATTTTTTCTCGATTATAAAAAAAAAGATTAGAGAACTAGTAATAATAAATGAATATTTGGAAAAACCAAATCATAAGAGTACATTTTAATTGTTTTTAGCTAAATAACAAGAATCACAATGCATCACTGAATGCTCTAAACATATAGATTGTTTACAAATCACACAACTATAACAGGTCTTTGTGTCATTTTTCTCGGACAAACATTACATCTTTTGGCTACTTTCATTAGTTTACCTAAATACACTTCATTAGTTGTTACAGTTCCTTTAGAATGGATTTGTAAATTTCGCGGAAACCTTAAGTTGGTAAACTGAATTTGTTTGTATTCTGTTAGTAACTGTATTGCTAATAATTTCAAAAATTTTCTTCGTTTTGACTGAAAATCGCCAATATTTTGTTGATAAATTACTTTACTATTTATACCTGCACAGTTGAGTATCGTATAAAAAATTGTAATGGGCCACCTTTTTTATTACAAAAAACATCGTATGAAGCCGACAATTCATCTACCACATATATTCATGGTTTCTTACGAAACAAAATTATTTCTGGTTTCTTACTTTCGCCAGTGTTATCGTCAATATCAAGAATGTGGTGTAAACTTTTTCTTTTTTTTGGTACATATGAAACTAATGTTATACTCTCTCGAAATCCGAATTTTGAGGAATATACTGGCCTATTCCTAGATGTTAAAAAAGTTTCGGGTATTTGCCTTTTGTTTTTTTACAGTTCCAGTAGACTCAGTTGATGATCTTATAAAAGCTTTAGCATCAGCTCATAACTTGTGAACCAATTATCGAATGTTACCAGGTTTGGTTCCAGATATCAGAGTTACAAGTCGGAGAACTACGTCGCTTGGTTTATTGCTTAACGGGAAGGGTCCCTCCGGCTAAAATCCCACGTATAGTTCTAAATTCAAAACATAATATGATTTTGCATCGACGAGAGCGAATGTCTTTAGTCCATACCGTGCAGGCTTTTTGGCATATACTGACGAAAACCACAGCGGCCTCTAAATGTCTCCAGCTTTTCATCAATAGTAAGGTATTCGCTTAGCGTATAGACGTCTTAGCTATTTTGCACAAATTTTTCAAAAATTGCTTTAATTGCAGTCATTTTATTGAGCTTTTTTTCTTTCTTCTCGAGTTTCTATATTGTCAAAACGTATACAAGACTGTATACGTTTGACTGTACAAGACAAAAAATGAATCGTTGTAAAGACATCGTCTCTCTAAATAAGCTTATTCTAGTTCCTGCGGTAGACTAAAGATTAATCTAAATTAAACCGAGCAGACTTGAACACCCCAGCCAATTACAATACTTCAAACAGTGCTCTTGTTTCAGTTGCATTGGTTTCGCGAACTGCATACTGATGGTTGTTATCGTAGCAAGTAGACTTCCTTTTTATTTTTATATTAGTCTAAGTTACATTATCCATCATACTAGGTGTAAAAAGTACATTGAAACATTACACGAGAGTTTTGGCCATTTCTGCATTTCATTTTACACCTGGTAAATGCGTAATTATATTTTTTTACGGAACGTGTTCTTACATTTATAGGAAAGTATGTTAAAGACCATTTAGTGCCGTCCTTACCTACGTAATGTTTTTTTTTGACCCTTCTGTCCTTGCCCCAAAATTTCATTTTCGATTTCTATAACAACCACTGACTGTTCTAAATCAATAGCATCTTCCTCGCTGTCAGAGTTGTAGTTATTGTTGTCTTCATTGTCGGATCCGTTCTCGCTTGCAGATCCAATTACTACTTCATCGTCTTGAGAATCGTCCCATAAAGCTTAAAGTCTCGCCTGCTCCAGTTCGTATCGATAAGCCATATTCTAGAACAAAACCTTAAATAATTTATGTATAAAATTTCACATTTTTATTAAAAATAAATACTTTCAACGGAAATTATATAAAAATATGGATGCCCAACTCAAACAATACTACCATAAATATATTAACTTACCTATGTGGTGGGGTATATGACCTCCTTCAAGGTTCTTTTAAAAGGTACTGAAATGCCTGTCGCAATTATTTACCGATAAAAATATTGGCGCTAATTTTAAACTCACTGGGGTATGTCATACTCCACCACACTGGCGCCGGGTTGAAGCAGTTTCTACAATTTCTCTCTACAATCTCTTTAGATCTGCATATTTTGACAAAAATGGTGTCAGAAATGTCTAAACCGTATTTAACAGAAAAACATGTAAAAAATTATGAGTGACGATTTACTCATATAAGTCAGAAATTAAAGGCCGTTTGTTTATTTACATATGCTTCAGTAACGAAAAAATCCTATAAAAGCTATATGATAGTCAGGACATTATTGTTGAAAGCTAATCATAAACCAGCAATTGTCGACAAGATTCAATAACTGTAACTAATCCCGAATAACAAACTATTCTCGACCGAGTTAATAAACGTTCGTACACAACTTGCAATACAATCTAATTTTTGCGCAACAAACCGTCGTATTTTTAGACTATCTTCTCCACAGTTCCGACCTAAATCTCAACGATTTTTTAACTTTTCCACAAATAAAGGAACAACTACATGTCCATACGTTCCAGGAATACCAAAAAAGAGGAACAAATGTTTCTAGATTTATTTTGTGAAACGCAATACTACGTTAATATTTGTTGAGAATAGTTCCAATTACAATTAATTAATTAAGTATGTAGAAGCACGCTACTGATTTATCCCAGGTCTATGAGCAAAATATAAGAGAGACTCCTCGTATTATTTAGTTCAAGCTCTGCTTCGATGTTTTTCTTTAAAACAGTGGATAGCATTATTTTGTTCTTTATAATAGCACAAGAACTTAGCTTTGGAACCATTTGTTCTTGAGTTAACTACAATTAAACCAAAAACGGGTAAATTGAAAAAATCAGCTAAACATACTGAATCGGGATAGTGATTAATTACTTAATGAGAATCATAGTTGATTAAGACATTTTACAGAATTCAAGTCGATAATATTAAAAAAGTGTTCACGATTTTTTAACGTTTTATTTAAATAAATTTAAAAAATTTATATTACATCAAGTATAACGTCTAATTTGTAGCTCCTTACATAAGTTCATATTATTTTATATTCTGTAACGTTGTATTTTATAGATATACAGGGTGTTTCAAAAAGGTATATCATTAATTACTAATAAACTGGGAATAAGCCACAATTAAAGATAAAAATACGTTTATTGACGTTTCAATTTCCACTTCGGAAATCGTTCTCAAAATACAAACAGTAAATTTACTGTTTGTATTTTGAGAACGATTTCCGAAGTGGAAATTGAAACGTCAATAAACGTATTTTTATCTTTAATTGTGGCTTATTCCCAGTTTATTAGTAATTAATTTACAATGCCACGAGAAAATAGCTTCAGAACAATATTAAGGTATATCATCAATTAAATCACGCATTTCCGGGACAAACATAAATTGATTGAATCCAACTTAACTTAGTACAAACAAAAGTGTACACAAAAAAAGTTTCAGTCCTTTGAAGTTAAAAAATAAAAATTGTTTTTTTGCATTATCTCCTGAACTACTTGATATTTTGTAATAAAAATTAATACGTTACTTTCTGGTTCTAAAAACATTTTTATAAAAAGGAAACAACAAAATCTAAGCCCATGGAAAAATTTTAAGGGGGGTGTGCAGCCCCAAATCCCCCCAAACTTTTGAGTAACATATCATTAGTTTAACACATTATTTTTAAAATTTGCAACGTACAGCCAAATAAATGGCTTAAATGAATTTACAAGTACAAAAATGTCTATAATCTCTATAAATATGGTATTACAATAAATGTTCAAAACGATTACCATTTTCTTCAATACACATTCGGTATCGTTTTAGGAAAACCGAATGCGCTGAAAAATCATATTTTTCTGCCGAAATTCATTTGCAGCTTCATTTATTCTAACCCTCAATTATTGTTAGTCCTCTATTGTTACAGAATATACTTTCTCTTTCCTAAACCTTCAAAAGCAAAAGTCCATGGAGTTAAGACCTGGACTTCTGAGTGGCCAAGAAATAAGTGTGTCACGACCCCTTTCAATTCACCGACCAGGATACTGCCTGCAAAGGTATTCCCAGACTTCATTACTATAATGCGGTGAAGCGCCATCTTGTAGAAACCACATATTTTGCCTTATTGCAATATTCACTTCTTTCAAATATACTTGTAAATCGTTTGCCACGAACTGCAAATAATTATCATGTTTTAAATTGTTGGGAAGAAATACTGGGCCTATTAGATTGTTATCCACAATTCCTGCCCAAACATTAACTTTGAAACTCTTTTGGTGATGAGTAGTTTTTGGGTGTGAGGATTTTTGTCGGCCCAAATGTGCTCATGTTGGGCACCATCAATGATGGTTTGTTATTCCATTTCTACTGAAGGTAGCCTCGTCGGTAAATAAACTAGTTCTAATAGAATTAACATTTCGAGTGTTTTCCATTAACAACTCATGGTAAAATCCAATCCTTTTAGGATAATCTTCAACCACTTACTCTTGAACCATTGTTAAGTGAGAGGGTTTAAGCAGCTGATTGTTTAAACGCCTCCAAACTCTTATATAAGGAATATTTAGTTGAGCAGTTATTACCCTTGTACTTGTTCCAGGGACTTCTTCAATGATTTCTAAAATGTCTTCATCAGTTGCATCCATTATTGGACGACCACTATTGCCAGCAACTTGCGGTTGGAATGTACCTGTTTCCGTAAACGACGATCAATGATTAGAAATAATCGTCTATCAGGTGTATTTCGATTGGGGTATTTTACTGCATAACACCTTGAGGCTGCTGCACTATTTCCTTGACATTCACTTACAATATCCCTGATAGTTTATTGAAATCATAATTTATTCTGATCCAACTTACCCAACGTTAAATGCGTATCTGCCATTTCCTGAAATGTGTAGGCCATTGTAATATCAAAATTTTTAATATTAATCATATTCACACAATAAATGATAGCTTCCAATTATTGACTATTATTGATGAACTATTTGTAGTTATTGTATCCGTAGAAACTAATTGTAATTTGATGGCCAACTAGGAAAAAACTAGTTTATCGAAAAAGTAATAAGAGGCAAAAAGTTTTAAAAATAATGTGTTAAACTAATGATGTCATAAAATTTATTTGATTTACCGTACTTAAAAGTTTGGGGGGATTTAGGGCTGCACACCTCCCTTAAAATTTTTCTGTGCGCTTAGATTTTGTTGTTTCTTTTGTATGAAAAATTTAATGCTTTTAGAACAAGAAAGTAACTTGTCCATTTTCATTACAAAACATCAAGTAGTTTAGGAAATAAAGCAAAAAAAAACAATTTTTATTTTGTAACTTCAAAGGGCTGCAACTTTTTTTGCGTATTCTTTTGTACTAAGGTAATTTGGATTCAATCAATTTATTTTTATCCCCGGAATGCGTGATTTAATTTATGATATACCTTTTTGAAACACCCTGTATCTTGCATTTATGCACTTGTATTAATTCGGTAAAGCCGAAACTAATATAGTATCAAATAAAACACATTTTTAAATAAAATAAAAAATATGAATAAAATGTTGATAGGTATGACCCGAACATATTTTTAAACGTCGGCGTCGTAAAAGCTCTTTCCAAAAATGAATCGAAAGCGCCGTAATGAATCAAAAACGGCCAGTTAGAAAGCCGAAAAATGAAGGGAAAAAGAAAATATAGCGTCAATTTACGTCAAAAGGAAATGAAAGAATATTTTCCCGTCATCGGCAATGAAGTTATTTCATAAATGAAGACGTAATAAATTAAAGAGTTTTCAATAACGTGACATTTTTCGCAAAGTTGTTGATAGCTCATATCGGTTATATTAGGAAGGGTGCGTCAGTCTGTCATTCTACAAACCAAAGGTTGTGAGTTTGGAAACTTTTCGAGAGGGGTAGAGTTAGAAACTGGCGCTTTTATGTTACCATAATCATTTTACATTACTTGTTGGACATTGTTGTTAATTACTCGTTTTAAAGATAATAACTTGGGAGATTAATACTTAAGGGTTACTTATATAGTTTTTTTAGCTACGTAAATGTAAGAGAAAATAACTATTTTGTCGTATTTACCTATGCTGTTATCGTTATTTTTTGTGAAAACTACCCATTAAAAAAATATTTTTTTAAATCAATTGGAGTAGTAGTTTTTGGTTCTTATGTAAAATATTTGATATTTACTTTATATTTGCTTCTTGAAAACTATTACCATGGCCTTGCTTCGAAAGCATAGACACGAGATCGTAATCTTTCTAGTGCAGATCCTCTAAACTTAGTCGTTCAAAGTTGACGTTAAACTGTATGTCCCGTATATCTATACGCTTAAGGCTACATAACACAGTTATATACATTTATCTTTGCTTAAAATTGGATATGACTTTTAAAAAAAAAGCATTATCTTTTATTGGTACTGAACATCATTACTTATATTGCTAATTAACAAAAAAAGCACAATATGTTAGGTGAAAAAATATTTTTAGCACAAAGAACAAGAATATAGATGACTTAAACTTGTCTTTCTTGTCTTATTCTTTTTATCTACACATAACTCTATCTATTTTTTATGTGCCTCCAGTACGTTGTCGTTCCATTCATTTTTGTGGTCTTGCTACTGATCGTGTATCTATTAAGGAACCGTCTCTTGCCTTCTTTACTAATCTAAGTGTTGTCATTCAGCTTATATTATCATTCCATTCTACTATTCTTACTATTTCTTACCTAGTTCTTGATGTTCTCCAGCTTACATGTACGTCCTATACCAGTAATTTTAGCTCTATCCCATAGTGTTTCACTAATAATTTTTCTTGTGCTTTCATCTCTGCTGCTTCTAATATCTAACATACTTCTTGTCATCTCTGTGCCAGGTCGTGTTTCTGTCGTGTATGTCATTTTTGGTCTAATGACTGTTTTGTAAATTCTGCCTTTTATGTCTTTCCTCATATTATTTCTCCATATTTGGAGCCTGCAGCTCTGTTTTCTCTATTCATTTGATCTTCCAATTCAGTTTTGAGATTTTCGTAGCTAGATATTGTAGAAGATATTTAAACTCCATCACTTGTTCTATTATCTGACCTTTCAGCTCCAATTTATATCTTAGTTAATCTACTGTTAAACCATGCATTGTCTTCACTTTTAGAGAGTAGTATTGCGTCGTTTGCATTAAACCGACTTATTATTCCTTCAAGTCTATTGACTGTAAAAACAAAACCAAAAGACTTGTGCTTGGTTTACAACCGCAGAATTACGAACGCAATCAAACTATGTAATGGGATACATTAATTGATGTAAAAACTCATAGGCAACATTATATACGCGACGACACTCAAAGGAAAATTTAAGGATGAGGAAGTTTTTAGTCCGAGAATTTCGATGATACCAAGCGATTTGCCATTCGATTTTAAACAAAATATATGTCCAATTCGTGTTGAATTCGCCAAGACGTTAAAAAAATCACAAGGCCAATTCTTGAATAGTTTTGGAAAAATAGTTGTTTCCCCCAAGGTTAAAATTGTGCTTCGTATGTTGACGCGTAGGCAAACCATCCAGTTTTTTCATTTTGGCGCCTGGCAAAATATGAAACCTATGTTAATCAGAAGATCCTGCAATGAAAATAATCAAAACAAGTTCAGCCCATTAATCATTGTTACTTTGTTGACACGCAAATTAGCTTTTTTTTAATGGTTTTAAACCTAGTTAGTTTGAGTTTATTATCACGCATCCAATAAATATAATACAACATTTATTAATTCTGACGCGGTACAAAGTTCGCCGCGTTAACTACTTTTAAGTTCTTTGAAATCATAGCCGTAACAGCAGGATCTGTGAAAGCCGGTTCAAAAGTAATTTCGTCTATGATAGCCCAGACTGTCTTTAAAGCTCTTGAAATGACTTATTTTGCTTAATATTTTATCAAACACAGATCCAGCTTTATTCATATCCACATTTAACATTTGACAAAAGAACAGGAAGTCGATCCACATTTTCCTTGGAAGTTAAGTCCTCGATTAGCTTACCGTCCCAGTAAAAAATAGCAGGGCAGAAATGAATAAGTTTTTTTTTTTTAATTTTGTTGCAAATCTTGGCCCAATTAATCGCTCTCGCGCTAAATAGGTCCGCGGTTGATGACTAACGAGCTTACATCTTGACCAAGACTAGATGCTATCTCACTAATAATTAATGTGGGTATCCTGGACAACACCTGGGTTTAATCGAGGCAGACGAAAGTTTAGAAAACGTGATTTTGATTCGTGCTGTTTTGGTAAGGTTTAACTTGCCGATGATAAAGTGATAACAGCTAAAATTGGGATGGCATAATATCCAAGTCGTGTTGGTATCGTTTTCGAGGAATGTTATCAATTTTAACACCTTTCTCAGTTTGACGTTTTCGTTACATTTCAACCACTTCCAATCCTGGACAGTATTTCTGCCTCTGCGATAGCAAAAATTTTTGGTCTTTTGTAATCATAATTATATCCATAAGTATTTCCGTGGGCCATATCGAACAGATTCCCAAGACGTTTAAAAAACTTTGCTTCCTTCTTTTTGTGACCCTCAGTTTTTTCGAAAGGAAAATAATTGCTAAGTGCGATAATTGGAGATGGCAATATACAATAAAACTGAATAAGGCGAATTTTGTTTAAATCGTGTAATGGTGACAAAAAGTTGAGAGTAATATTTATTATGCTACAACTAATGTATAACCCATTAGCTTATTATTATACTTTAATTGTAATAAATAAAAATTTAATTAAAAATCCTTTGTAATAGGTATATTTTAGGCCCAAACGGGCTAAGTTAAAGTTAAACTTAGCCCGTTTGGGCCTAAAATATACCTATTACAAAGGATTTTTAATTAAATTTTTAATACATGGTATATAGCCAACTACAGGAACGTAGATTCCTTGTGGATGTAATAAATAAATTTTAATAATTTTTAGACATTATTGGCTGAAATTCTTACTACACGACTAATTGAGGCGCATAGTGCAAGAGTTGCCTAACTCGTAAAAACTGATTTTGAGAAAAAGACGATTAAGCTCTATTCAATTTGACCGCTCTCTGTTTCTCCAAGAATTATTAATCTTAGTAAAGTTTTTAATTTAAACACCTTAAATTAAGTTAGTAAATTTCATTTTATATTAATATCACAAAAAAAATTAAAATTTTCAAAATCTTTTTGGAAAAAAAATTGTAGGCCACACATTATATAAATAAAAAAAATAATGTGCATTTTTGCATAAAATTTATTTTTACCATACTTGTATACAAAGAGTGAACAAAAGCCAGAACAATGCCAAAAGTGAACAAAAAAAATTTTTTTTTATAAACGTTCATTCCATCGTTTCTCGGAGTCTTCTATAGCGTAAAACACCTTATATTCTCCATCATTATTATTTTGTATATATTGGTCTACATTTTTAACATTTAGATTGTTATAAAAGTTATGTAAATAAGGTGGTACATACACTAACAAATCTTGTAAATTTCTAAATTTAGCTACTTCAATGTCTCTGCCTTTTGGGTATAAAAGTGGAAGTTTTACAATAAACGTATATGTATTGCGCTTCGTAATGTCTATATGTTTAAAAATAACCTGCGGATTGTTAGATTCTTTATAATACAATTGTAGTGATTCAGTTAAAGAGTATCGCAACCATTGCATTTTTAACCAGTTTACCGATTCACACTCGACATTTTTTTTTACGGTTAGTAATGGTTTTCTCTAATGGAACACTACTTACAAAATCGTTGCTGATCATTTTTACTACTGTGAATGGTTTTTGTTTTTTGGCTGTCCTAATCACTCTGTCTAATCTCCGAGAACATAAATATCATTTAAAGTTTTCTTGTTCTTCTCTATGATCCCAAAGTCACGGCCAGAGGCTAAACATAAATGCCCCGACACCAAAAATTTATGGTCAATTTGCTGCACTTTTTATATCTTGTTTTGTATAATGTAATTACAAAATAGAGACATTTTAATGTTCCTGTTCTGCCCTCTGTATTGGTCACTATAAATAATTAATTTTGACGTGTTAACATAGTTTTTGACATAATGTTGTATACAAGATCCAATCTCTTGAGGTCCTCTAGATTCTATGACTTCATGCCAAACATACATGTGGGTATGATTACTTTACAAGTTGTGGATACCTGACTGAGCATACCTTTTGTAGTAACATACCCCAGTTGAAAAATGAGGTGTAGGTAATGTAGACATGAGATCAAACGCTATTACAGTGACATCGCTGTCAGCTATTTTACCCAATTCCGAATCCAGTGCCATCCCAGCATGTACAAGTAACTTCAGAAATTTCTGTTTTTATTTTTGTTAAAATTCATCGCATCTTCTACAACTGTCAGATACAGGCGCATGAAAAATTAAATTAAAGTTTTTTCTGATAACATCCTTAAAAACAAATTGTGACGCAGGATCATTTGTTTCTTGCTTGTATAGAAATACATATTTGACAGACTTAAAGTGGGAGCTAAATATTAAAGATTAGGATTTTTTTTAAAATAAAGTGACTGATATTTTGGAAACCTCGAAATAAAATGAAAAATATTGTCAAGTTTCTCCTGACTTGTTTTATTATGAGTGTCCTTTTTTCCTCTTTTATCTTTGGAAGATGTGCCACCTTGCTCTTTATTACGCAAAGTACGTGTAAGTCGACTATCTGAAACTCTCAAGACTTAAAAAAAAAACTCCTTGCAAACTGAAATATCTAGCCCTGATTCTCGTGTCAAATAATATTGTCTTGTGTATTTTCTTGAGTCACTTTGAGCAGTATTCGTTAATTTTGAAGTAAGTTTGATTAAGCTACATAAGTAGGATGTCTGTAAATCATAATTGGCGTGTTTATACAAATCTTGATATATAGTTTCACGCTGTTGAAAAGTAATGAGTTTACGACATTTTTTAAATCAACGACGGTCGGATGCATCAAATTGTTTGGCGGCAACTACATTACTCTTAATGTTTGTATACTCACGTCCACTATTTTTTATTTTTTTTCTATATTTCGTTGTCACGGACTTTTATCTGCAAATTTTCGGCGAGCACCACGTTTCATACTTCTTAGAATTTTTCCAGGATTCGCAATATCGTTAAACTGAAAATTGCTTTGTAAATTCTCATTAGTCACCAATACATTTTCATTTTCAACAAAAACAAAGTGTATTAGTACCAATTTCCAAGATTATTCCTAACCTTAATATATATTAAAAACGTGAGACTATAACAGACCTGATCAAACAATCATTCTTAACAGAAATGAAAACTTATAAAAATCACTATAAGATATACACTGGCGCATCCAATTTTTCAGACGGTGTTGGTGCAGCCATCCTTACACCCAATACATTCTTAAAATTTAAATTCAATCCCATTACTTCGTCGTATACTGCGAAGTTGTTTGCAATATTACAAGCACTTATCCACATTAAAGAGTCGGAACAGTCCCCATCTCTCATAATCACCGATTCACTAAGCTCACTTCACACTATCAACCGTTTATATACCAATAATCCAATTTCCTCACATATCAAATCAAAAATAGAGATTCTAAATAATAATAAGATCACTGTTGACTTCATGTTTGTTCCATCACATTCAGGTATACAAGGAAATGAAGAAGCAGATGAACTAGCCCGCTTATTATCCTCCAGCCAGGACTCCATTCTTATTAATGAGGTTTCTTCAGATGACTTTAAGTCAGAAACAAAACATGTTAAGTGCGTGCCAAAATAAGTGGAGTGCATCACAAAATAAACTCAAGAAAATCAAACAATTAGTGAAACCGTGGCTCCAACCCACAGCGAATAGACACGACCAAGTGAGAATAACACCCATAAGGAATCTACGTTCCTGTAGTTGGCTGTATACCATGTATTAAAAATTTTATTAAAAATCCTTTGTAATAGGTATATTTTAGGCCCAAACGGGCTAAGTTAAAAAGACAAAACGTTTTCGGAAACCATGTTCCATCATCAGTGTCTAGGAGTACATGAATGTAGCCACCAAGATTAAATATGTGGGTAAAAACCCGATTACAGATGTTTAATTACATTTAGTTTTAAAATAATGTTATAATGATTTAAGATTATAGAGTTACCGATGGATTAGGTAACATGGCGACATGTCCGCCAATGTGCCGCCAATGTGTGAAACGTGTCAAGTAACACTCTCCGTGAAGCATATACTAACTCAGTGCAAAAAATATGAAGCAGCAAGAAAGAAGCACACTATATCAAATAATATAAAGGAAGCCCTAGGAAAAAACATATAGATTAAAAACACAATAAGTTATCTTAAAGACTCAGGACTGTATCAATTATTGTAATTTTTTTCTAACTTTACCTGTATTATACATTTAGGTCGCTAATAACCATGGTGGTTACAGCGTAAATAAAAAAAAGTATATTAGTTTCTTGCAAACGATTTTAATAATAATAAAATACCTGTGCTTTTTTCACTTGATGAATCTTCCATATTAGAAAGATTGTAACTGGAACCTGAATCTGCATACGGCTCATCAATCCTAGAGGCCTCACTGTCATTACCAGTGTTATTGCTTTTGTCTGAAAGAGATAAGTTACAATAATTCAGTCGTGTCTTAATATATACTTTTTAACACCTTATTTCAATATATCTACTTTTATTAATTACTTAAGAAAATGATATGAATATTATATTTACCTGATGTGGATGGAATATCCAGAATACAACTTCCAAATGACTAAACACAAACAATGAAAGAAAAAAAACTTTTTAAACAATTAAAACGTTCACGAGCTGTTAAAAATAAAATAATTATTATCTGTTTAAGAGATAGGCCACTAGTGCTACCGGCATTTTAATCAAATCGACGTGGGCCACTATTGCCCACGATAGATTAATACAAATACTAATGCTTGGTGTTATTATCTCAAATATCATTTATTTTAGTTGGGCCACTCTTGTACTATGCGCCTCAATTTTAATTAAAGTATGGGGCAAAGCTAAAATTTTAGTGGCCCGGGGCCACCTACAAATATTTTTGGATTTTAATAAAAATTTACGTTTCTTCATAAATGGAACAGTTTTAGTGAGAGAGGTGAGAGATGAAAATTTTATAATTTATTTAAATATATAAGTTTACAGTATTTCTCTTAGGACTGCAGGAAATAAAAATACCAAATTTACATTATCTTCTTTACATTGCTGATGCCTTACTTAATTTAAATACAACCATTTAAACAAAGTGATTGCGCGTTGATCCAATTGATAATGCATGCATGCAATTATTTCCAAGATTTGTTTTATGACCCGTTCTTTACTATTGTCACTTTAACTTAACATATTCTTAAATTGCCACTTTATGAAATTTGGAGCAGGTCTAGCAGAAATCGGTGAAGCACATTTATTGAGTGAGTTTCTCCATGCGGCAGTATCAGAAGCGAACTTTCCACACATCAATCAACTGTTGAAAGATCGGAAATGAACAAACCTTAACCTGTACTACAGGTTTCCATGTAGACGCTAGAAGGGCTTTTGTTTTATTCGCATCAGTGATTGACTCGCACGAATTGTCTGAAAAGTCGTAAGGAAGTTAGGGATTGCTATTTGCATGGCATTGTAATTTCGTGTTAAGAAGTGTTTCTGAAAGTTTCATGGTACATTAATTTTTATAATCGATAAAATATTTTTCCAAGTAATTTAATGTATTGCAACAATACTTGTTAAAAATTTAAATGTTGTACAGATATAACACATTTTAAAAATTTATGCTTAAAGGATAATGATAACCTTGAAACATAAAATTTTCGAAACAGAAAGGCATATGTGAAAATAGAAAAACTCAAAACATTCGGTCAAATTTTTGCATCCAGCAATCAAAACCGTATACACTAAAACAAGTATTTCTAATGGTAAAAGGACATTCTGCTTAGATTAAAATATTCTTCTTTAGGATGAGAGTTATTCGGGTATTTTTGAATCTTGTTAGCCTTTCTGAATATCCCTGTATCAGATGCTATAGTCAACTCTTTGTATTTCTTTAAATAAAGTGTGGTGGTGGAAATAAGATGAGAGTTTTTCTTATGTTTTAACAAACTAGAATCTACTCTGCGTTTTATTAATGCAATTTACAGTAAAATTTATAAAGTAGACAATAATTGTCTTGAATTTTTGGTCGATCTTATACTTTCTCTTTTCGTTATCGTTGCTTTGAAGATGTACTTGATTTACATTTTTGCTATGATTTTTAAATTTATAATTAAGGTATAATTTCAATGTCTCAAGGAGCATAACGATTATCTTATACAAAAATGTCTTCTCTTCTTCTTCTTTTTTTTGAAAATCTTTCAATCTGTTTAATTTTCAAGCGGCCTCTGGTTAATTTCCTGGGAGGTAGATGGCCAACTATCCCATTATCTTTTAGGTGGTCTTCCGGCAGGTCTTGAACCAAGAGGGTTGTTTTGTAGGGCAATTTTTTTGGAGTCTACTCTCATCCATTCGTCTTTTATGATTGTACCACATCCTCTTACGCTGCCTTCCCCATCTTACAATATCTTGAATTTTACGCTGCTCTCTAACGTTTGTATTTCTCACCCTGTCTCTTCTTGTTTTACCCGCTATCGTTCTTAGGGTTTTCATTTCAGCAACCCTTAGCATCGGTTTCGTTTTGTTAGTATTTTCGTTGATGGAAGTGCTAAAGAAAACAGGGATTGATGGTAGAGACTTTAATCATAATAAAAATTATAGCTAATCTGTATTGGAATCAATCAGCAGTACTCCGAATAGATGAAGAATATACAGATAAGGTCAAAATCTTAAGGGGAGTGAGACAGGGGTGCATAATTTCACCACTGATATTCAATCTGTACTCGGAACACATTTTTGAATAAGCCCTAAAAGATATTGATGAAGACATCTCAATAAATGGAGTCAAGCTCAATAACCTGCGTTATGAAGATGATACAATAGTGTTTTCCAATACCATAGAAGGGCTACAAAACTTAATAAACAGACTAATAGAAACAAGTAAAACATATGGACTGAATATAAACACCAGCAAAACCAAGCTAATAATTATCAGCAAGCAAAACATAACTGAAGCAAATCTGTATGTGAACCAAATGAGAATTGAACGTGTCTCACAATACAATTACTTGAAAACTATAATCAATGAGTTGTGGGACAATACCCAAGAGATTAAATGTCGCATCGGAAAGGCCAAAAGTGCATTCTTGACTATGAGCTCTGTATTCAAAAGCCATGACCCCACCCTGAAAACAAAAATAAGGCTCGTTAAATGTTACGTGTCTCAGTGCTTCTGTATGAAGTAGAAACGTGGAATTTGAAGGCGAAAACCATATCAAAACTTCAGGCTTTTGAATTATGGTTGTACAGAAGAATCCTGAAGATACCATGGACAGAGAAAGTCACCAATGATGAAGTACTGCGGAGGATGAACATAACCGCGGATTTGGTCAACATTGTGAAGAGCCGTAAGCTGGAGTACTTGGGATATATAATGAGAAATCAAGGCAGATACGAGCTACTCCAATGCATTTTGCAGGGTAAAATTGAAGGAAAAAGAGCCCCAGGACGAAGAAGAATATCCTGGCTTGCTAACCTGAGAGCATGGTATAGAAAGACCTCAACACAGCTATTTTGTATAGCAACCAATAAAATCATGATAGCCAGAATGATCGCTAACGTTCGAAACGGACAGGCACACTAAGAAGAAGAAGGTATTTTCGTGCACTTAAATGCCATATGTCATGATCGGTCGTACGCAAGTCTTGTAGATTCTACTTTTACTATCTGTGCGCATATACGGTTTTTGACCAGAATATCTTCCGAAGACATTCCTACACTGCGGATGCTTTATTTATGCCCAGATATCTGAATATATACCCATTAACCTGTTTTATGGGGTTGTTCTCAACCACTAACTTACATCTGAGCGGATCTTTTGCTATTATCATACAAATAGTTTTGTTGATAGAAATGGTCATTTTTAGTTGGCTGCTTATTTGAAAGAACTGAAAGAACTGTCTCTGAAAATCATCTTCTGATTCGGCAATCATTGCTGTATCATCTGCGTAACACACCATACCAATTCTTTTGTTGCCCATTGTATATCCGAGATGTTACTTTGTTTATAATTTTGCACCTGAGTACGTTGACATGAAGGAGCTTAAACTTTCGCCATTACTAATTCCTCCCGGTGGTGTAATATTTTCAGTGAATTGGTCTCCTGCTCTAATTTTTCTTAAATTGTTGTTATTTAGGTTACGGACTATCTTATTTAGTTATGTTATTCGGTGTTTTATTTTTCATTAATATATTTAGAATGTCTTTCAGGCGAACCCTGTCAAACGCATTCGTCAGATCAATGAAGCTAATATACGCTGGCATGCCGAACTCTATAGCTTTTTATTTTATTTGTTTTATTATAAATACTGCATATGTTATAGACCGCCCTCTAGTAAAACCTTAAAACCTGTGATTTGCCTTTCCAATTTGTCCTTAAGAATACCCGTAAAAAGTTTCATCATTGTTTTTAAGAGGATTATTCCTCTGTTGAGTAAGTTTTTTGCCATTTTTTAAATATGGGGATTGTGATGCTCTTCTGCCATTTCTCTGGTGTTTCTGCGTCGTTTAAGATTTTGTTAAATATGTTTGACAGTTTACTTGCCTCCATGTTTTAAGAATTCATTGGGTATACCATCTGTTCTAGGTGATTTTCTGTTTTTTAGCTTCTTGATCTTTGCTTCAACCTCTACCTCTTTGATTTTAGCACTTATATCAGCTTCGTATTTGTTTATATTCAGCGTTTCTTCAGCATCATATAGCTTTTTTAAATGCTGTTGCCATGTCTCTGTAGGTACTTCTTTGGTCTGCACGAACTCGTTAACTGATTTTATTCTGTTCCGTAGCATCTTCCATACTTTCTTTTGGGCACTATGAAGGTCGTAGTGTCGTAGTCCATGTCGCTGATGAATTTAGCCTCATGTTTTTTTTAATTGATTTTATTTTTGCGTTTAATTCGTTTTTTACTTGGAGATATTCTGCGAGAGCTTCTTCCAATTGTTTGCTTATATATCTCATTTACTACTACTAACTAAAATAAGGTTGTGATCGGTCCTCAGGTTAGCAGATGTTAGTGCTCTGACATCAAGTACTTGCGAAGGTATTTTCACTCGATTCGTGATTATAAAATCTATTATTGATCGCTGGCTTCGATTATTGTTAAAAATGTATTTATGCTGGTCTTTATGAGGAAAGTATGTGTTGTTGATTCTCATTTCTAGTGCAAAAGTCTATTACTGCTTCGCCGTTTTTATTAGTTAATACAAAAATATAAAATAAGAAAATAGTATTGGTATAAAATGATACAAAAAAATTTAATAAAAGATGAAAATATCGTAATGGATTTTAATTTCTATCGGAACGTATTCGGTCTTATCAGACCATCATCAGTAAATACCTGAAAGTAAGTACACATTAATATATAGAATAGAAAGAGTTATTTTGATTGTTGATCTATAAAAGCATGTGTCAAGTACTTATTTAGCATTAGAAAATAGCCACTTAAAAGGTGTAATACCTTTGAAGTAATACATAAACTGGTTACAATACTGCGGAAATAATTTTTTAGGAAAGTTAAGTGAGAGAACATGTTAATCAACATCGAAGGTGACAGGTCGTTCAGATGTTAGACAGCCTTAAAGAAGCCAAAGGGGTACGTTAAACTCTGTGTGAACCGAGGTTTATGTAAAACTTAACTATCGAAATAAATAAAACAAATACGTGATCTTTTATAAATATTTAAGCCACGAATTTATAATAGATCAAGATTACTACTTAACCTGTGTAATTAAAAGAATAAAAAAATAAGATTAGTCTGGATGGCTTAAGGTAAACTGATAAATAGATTTTGAAATATAATTTTAAGAGCCAGAATGAGAATAACGGACGTTGTAGACCAAAGAAAACCCACGAACTCAAGCTGGATTGGACACGTGGTTAAAATGAGTGTCACTAGGTAGGCTAAAGGCATAATAAAGTGTCGTCTTAGATTTTAGATATACAAAGGTATGGATTCCCTTTTTTGTTTATCATTAAAGAGTTACATTAAACTGACAGTGTTTGCTGGTTGGCTGTCTGCTAGTTGAGTATCTGGCATTTCAGGTCCTGATGCTTCTAAGTTTGCTGCTAAAAAGTGTCTATAACTTCAACGGCTGGTACTTGAATGCTTGCTGCTGGAGTATTTACTGATTGAGAGTCCGCAAATTCAGTGCCTGCTACCTGGCTTACATTGGTTGAATTTGACAAGGAACGACGACCTTCAAAAATTTGTAGGTCGTCTTTCAGTTCTGGTGAAAGGTCAACGCTTAGTAATGATGTACCAGGCTTATTATCATCGTTATCGGTAGCTATAACATAGTTTGCAGTATCATAACTAACAAATGCAGCATTTTTTTTTCTAAAAGATATCTTTCTAAAAATTCTGAAAAAAGGAAACATTATTATAGCTACAATATGAACTTTATTGTTTAGATACGCTATTTTTTATTATTTAATATCAAATTACCTGAGTTTGGCACTTGATCTGGTGCATTAGGCTCTGATTTTATTTTCTTTGCAAGGACCACAATTCTGCATGTCCTTTTTGCATGTTCGATGAACTCGATGAACTTTTTGTATGTTATGGAACACCTGTTTACGGCAGCAAAAGTAATATTAAATAAAAACTAGGAGGCATAACACACAGTCATAAACAACAAAATAACAGTCAATAAATTTAAAAGAGCGTCACAATTTAAAAAAATGTCAGTCGATTTAAAGATCGTATGTACAAGTTTCGCAAAACAGTCATATTCCAAAAAAAGTCATATTTAAAGAATACACTTACATATTTTAAAAAAACTGGCTCAACTCAATGTGTAAGGTTACTACGCAAAACGCAAAAGTAGTTTCTTCGTTTACATCTTCGAAAAAAGTGTCAGAATATAAAAATAACAGTATTTTACTCATTGCAATAATCAGATAAAACTAATAATTTATACAAAAACTGTCAAAATTCTAAATGTGACTCATTTTAGGATAAAGCACTACGTGTAGACTGTTATAAAGTCAAAAGTTACACTGTAGAGGAATGCGTGCTGAGCTAACCTGTAAAAAACTTGGTAAATAGTTCAGATATAAGAGTAATACTTTTATGGAAAAAAGTACGACTTATTTTAATACCTATAACAATGTTCATCTCAATAATGGCGATTTTAGAGTTGTTCACTATTCACGTACTGTAGTGATCGTGCCGTGAATAGTGAACAGTGTAGTAGTGTCTGGGGGTTCGGGAGACTCAGACCTCGGAAGCCCTGAGGAAGGCATCAGAGAGGATGCTGAAAGCTTGGCAAAATGGATTACGACGCGGTTCAACCCGGAAGACTGGTGAGTTTAATATTAATTTTAGTAATAATATTAATCTTAGCTCTAGGTTTTATATATATATATATATATATATATATATATATATATATATATATATATATATCTTCTTCTTCAAGTGCCGTCTCCATCAATGGAGGTTAGCGGTTATGGCGGCAAACGTATTGAAACCTCAATACTCGGGGAGTATTGGATTTTTGGAAGTGTCGAACTTACAAAGTTCAGAAGAACTGGAAGAGAAGTAATGAAAATACTAAAAATATGGCTAAGCTCAGAGGAACAAATTTAAATGGCCAAAGAGACATTAAATATTAAGTGAGTGTTCGGGCTATATCCAATACTCGGGGAGTATTGGATTTTTGGAAGTGTAGAACTTACAAAGTTCAGAAGAACTGGAAGAGAAGTAATGAAAATACTAAAAATATGGCTAAGCTCAGAGGAACAAATTTAAATGGCCAAAGAGACATTAAATCTCAAGTGAGTGTTCGGGCTAGCTTCAATGCACTGGATTGTGGCTTTAAAGTTATAAACAGATAGCAAGGATACTGAGCTAATGACACAAGAAATGAAATGAGACCTGGTAATATCAAATGTGATACAACTAAAGAAGGTCACTGGGAATAAATTTATAGAAAGAGAACAATAAGAAGAGAAAAAGAAGGGCGCTAACTCAACGATAGTTGAGATTTTGAAGTAACAAATGACCGGAAACAAATGATACTAGAGATAATAACCTGAAATCCAAAAATACTAAATATTAATCTTGTCTTGCTATATTATATACTGGTTAGTAGAACTGAAATAAAACTCAAAATAGTAACAATATATATATATTTATAAAAATGTGTAAATAGATATATATGTATGAACAATTTACATATAAAGCAAAACTAAATAACAGTGGTAGTGGGTGTGTAAAGATACAATAGGACCAAATAGCATCTCAACAAGCGAATAATCACTACCACTGGCCAAATAAAGTATAAAATATTAGTAACACCAAGAATAGTCCATATGGTAGCCAAAGTCTTAACACCAAAGCTTAGTAATTAAACTTGATAAATCTGTTACAATTATATTAGATATATTACATCCAAAAAAGTGAGTCTTCAATACTCTTTATATAATGTTTAAAACCCTGTTCCCTTCCCCAAAATCAAAATTCTATTGTATCAAAATGTATTGTATTAAAAAATATATTATATAAAAAAAAGTGAGTTTGGTCAGAACTCAGCGCAGACACGCCAACCAGTGAAATTTTTTCAATTTTTTTCAAAAAAGATATATATATATATATATATATATATATATATATATATATATATATATATATATATATAAATATATATAACAAAAAAATCTTTTAATAAAATCTGTGGTTATAATGGTACAGGCAATTCCAATTGCCAACTTTAAAAACATATTAATTTTACTGTCAGATTGCGTCGGCTTGGACTTATGGATAATATTTATATCTTGAGATATGTCTGCCAGTTTGTAAAATCATAAATCAAGCAGGGCTTTGAAAACTTGAAGCACAATAGAAACTCTTGTCGATAAAGTTCTTTTTTCGAGGTTGTTATTGAAACATTTTAATAAACTGAACCCAGAAAAAATCCCGGCTTCTTTCTTAATGATCTGATGGAGTTCTTGAAGTCTGCGTTGTATAATTTAAAACGAAAATAAAATAAGTAAAGAATGGTTCAGAAAGGAGCAGTCACTTTTAAACTGTTTTTTACTCTGACTTTACTTTAACTTTACTGAAAAGAGTAATTTTAAATTGATAAATTCTGCTTTCTTTTAAAAACTTAAACATTTGCTAATTAAGGAACTAAACATTTTAAATACATAGAAATCATTAGAAAAAAATTATTTCCAAAATAAATGGATCATAACCTAAACATTTTTTAGATTGCAACAAACGGTAATGCCAATTTTAGTACAATGTTATCAACATATTTACGTCATATATTTTTATTGAGACGGTTACAGTTTAACGTAAAATTACTATGGACACAGTACCTATATCCAAAATAATCAGTACGCTCACTCGAGTGGCGAAACTTTATTGTCTTTATTCCATTTTGGCTCATACCAAATTCGTTTCCCACGCGCTTATAAATGACAGCGTGTGTATTACTACACAACATAAATTTGATAAACTGCTCAAATAGAAAAATTCATTATGACTCGGCGATCTAATATTAAATTAAATTTTAGGAATGACGAAAACTTTTTTACATTTAGCGTTAACGAAGCTCTTGACAATTTATCGTTACTTTCCCAAATACTATTATTATTGGTGTTTCAAAATGTATTTTAGGATTTGTATACTGAATATTGGAATTATAAGTAGATAAAATATATACTTTTATTAATTTGAATTTAGATATTTAAGTAAATCACTGCAATTAGTTATAAGTACTATCCAATTTCCTTTAACTGGTATCACAGCGAAAGTTGAAAACAGCAACAATTTTAGTCGGATTTTAAATCTGTTTAAAAGATGTCATCTTCCAGTCAGCTACCACAAAATGCATTATACTTATATGCAGTTAGTCAACTACGTAGTATATAAATCCCAAACAGAGATTAAGCTATTCTATTTAACACTCTAGAGAGTGTACAATTAATGACTTGAAGGATTGAGTCAGCATATAGAACCAAAAAATATAATTTTCGCATCTCGTCTATCAAATTGTAGAATATGCATATATCTATCATTTAAAACACTAGTAGATATATTTATAGCAGTGACAAAGAAGATAATAGTAAATAGAAATATATTAGAAGCGAGAATATTAAACCCATTAACGCCCGAATTATTTTTTTTTTTTAATTTTTGCGTAATTCTTATATATTTTAATAATGTTAATTAAAACTGCCTAAAAATATTTTTTTATTCAAAATTTATATACAGGGGTTAAAGAAAAATGCTGATAACATATGGTATCCGTGGGCGTTTAGGGCAATTTTATTGCAGAAATTAAAACTTAAATTACATGGTATTAAACAAAAATTACAACATATTTTATAACTCATTTTGTAAAAATGCTGCAAAACAATTAACACATAATCCTACGTTACATTTTTGGCACATTGTTCGACCAAAAGTTACAATCTGTACCTGCACAGCGTCTTCTTGAACAAGAAACTACGAAATGATTTGTACCATCAAACCGTACATCTGGAATTTAAATAAGCCTGTACTATTTCTCGTCTAAAATCTAGATTCGATACTTTATGATTTTTTCTATATAAATACCATGCGTTTTGTATAGCTACATCCAAAAGCCAGGTTAAAATCAACCAGTACCATTTTTTTCCTCGAATGCCAATTCGGTAAGCAGCTACTCCTTGGTCCATAAGATCAGTTCCTCCCCATATTATATTGTACGCTTCAATACATTGAGGACGAGGCACCGATATGTACCTTTTTTCTTTCTGAGAATATCTTCGAACCTGTCCTAATGGTTGGACACCAGCATTTGTAGACCCCATTGTCACTACTGAGTTATCCATCCAACGAACTGTTGGACGGATAATCACTTGTTCATATTCCCCTCGATCCTTTTTTTGAAATATATTTTTGCCAGTCAAAGTACATGATCGGGGTATACGATTTTCTCGTATCGTGCCTACCGTTCCATATCCTAGATTACGAAGGTAGGAAAACAAGTTTAGGCCGGTAAACTAGTTATCTGTATGTAAAACATATGGTAAATTCGGTTCTTTTAGCTCTTGTAACATAAAAATCAACGGTGTTGATGCTTTTCCATACAATTTTTCATACTCAACATCACTATGTGGATTCTTTCCCTGATATAAGTCGAAGTTAATGTGATAGCCATCGTTTGAATATAGACACCACATTTTGTAGCCAAATCTTATAGGTTTTCCACGAATGTATTGTTTGTATCCGTGACGTCCGTAGTATTTTACCATAGACTCGTCATAAGACAAATTCTGTGCTGGTTGAAAAGGATGTAAACATCTTTCTTTGACCATATTCATAAGCGCTCGTAACTTCTAAGCTTTATCATCTCGATTGTTCTGCGAATTGTCGGCAATATGAATATACTTTTAAATTTAAATAAATCGGTTCAATTGCATAGCATCAGCCACCAATTTATTGTGAACATATTCTTTCATGTCCCAGTACATCCTTTTTGACGGTAAATAGTTGTAACCGCTCAAAATCAGAATAGCAACAAAACAACGAATTTCTGATACTGTTATTTCGGGATCTATTTAATTTTTAAATTGAGCATATTTCGAAGTTTCTTTAGTGAGTAGTTCGAACATATCATCGGTAAAGAATAACTCGAATAATTGAATAGCAGACATGTCCTTATATTTGAAATAATCGGCTTCTGTAAATAAGCGAGCCATGGGCTCTAAGTCACCACTAATCCATGTAGTAGAATTCTTTAGTTGAAGTTTGTTATTTATCCACTCTCTGTGCTGGTCTCCAGATTTGTGGGGTTGAGCTATGGTCGATGGAGAAGGTTCTGCTAGTAGCGGTTGTACTTCCAATTGTGAAACATCAAATTCATCCTCATCAACTCCAATTCGTACATTGTTTTTTAGCTTTATTTCAGCTTCTGCCCTTAACTGCCGCCCTAAAAATACGTAGCAAATAAAATATAAAATCGGTTATGGTCAATTGCTTCATACCAGTTAAATTATACATCATTCCCCCTTCGTCTTCGTTAGCTGAATTTTCATCTGATTCTGCATTTACTTCTGGTGGGTTTATAAATATCTCCTCAACTTTCTGAACCATATAGTTATCGTCATATATCATATTTAATGCTTCGGATGGCAAAAAACCTTTACTAAAACAAAAACCGTATATATTGCAACTATTATATAAAAATGTCACTATTTTGTCCTAAACGCCCACGGATACCATATACGTTAGTTCAGGGCTTCATATAAAAAACAAATTCAAACTTATTCAAAATATTTATGCTCAAAACAAATGTTTGATCTATTTACATTAGCGTTTATATAAAAATTTTATTAAAATATACAATTTTACTGCGAAAACATACTTACGCCCATCGAACATTCATAATTTCGACTGAAAATAAAAACTGTCTGAGAAAAAAAATTGCACACCAATATAACACACAAGAGTCGGCTTACAAATGAGATATATTAAAAGTCGGTCTTGTCTGCTAACCTTGAAAGTATATACATTCGAACTTCCACTTAAACATTTCAAGTAGCGCCTTAGTAAAATTGAGAGGGATTTTGATACCATATGGTATCCGTGGGCGCTAATGGGTTAATAACTCGATCAGTCCGCTTAATAATTCTGTCCAATGCATGTCCAACCATACCTTCTAACTTAATAAGGAAAAAATTAATAAAACTAGATTTAAATCCTCTCTCAGACAGATCATACCTACGGATAGGAGCAACCAATTCTGCCTTTAGTAATATTCTAAGCTTCCGAAGACAAATCTTCGTTTCATCTTTTCCAGACAATTTTGTACTACCTGAATATTTTTTCATCGAATTGGAACAAACTTCATACCGCATATTTATAGCCCAAAACGAAACATGTTTCAAATGCAAATTAACTGGACACCAGGCAGCTAATTGACCAAATATTTCACCTTCTTACTATCCTCATAATGATAGTGCAATGCAAACAGAAATGAGACAAAATTCATGAATAAATCGTACTCAATAAGATAATCTACAAAATATTACAACAATCTCAAATAGCACTCCCTCCACACTTACTATTTATCATGCTCACTACAAAATACATCCACACATTTGACCACTTCTTTAGTTTACACTACAATCGCAACACCTACATCGTCTGCGTCATCCTCTTATACTCAAAAACATAAATCAACCTCACCCGAAACAAGTCAATACTTATCTTCAAATAAAAATACACATATGAATTCTCATGAAACTCAGATAACTTAACAAATAAAGCAACCGGAAAAACAACCCTAGAAGATGCAATCACGCCACCCACCAAAGAAAACTTTGAAAAACCTTAGCTTCCATTAAAGAAAAAAACCAAAACTGATGACAAAAACTCAAGAGAAAAGATACCAAATCTCTAAATATTACTAGAACCAGTAAGATAATATAAGATATAATAAAAAACGGAAAAGGAATTGTTAAACTTCGATCAAGTAGTGGATCTATTCGAAAATATACAAGGATTAAGAGACATATTCAGTATAACAAAATTATTTTCAGAAGGCTTTTATGTACTTATAAAGTTACTTATAATGAATGAAAACCAAAAGCACTAATTTAATACGAAAACTTGGCAAATACATAGGTTTACTCTCTGCAGTGAAAACTTCATTGTCGAAAGAAGATTCCGACTCATCGGTAAATATCTGGAATATCCTCATCTGGAATGTTCTTTTAAATGGAGTAGTTCTATTATCTACATTCAAAAAACTTTTTACAGAAGCCTGAATATTAACCTTTCTTCTTGGGAAGCCTTTTTTACGGCTATCTAAAATCCATTGGACTAGTTTGTTTTCTTCATCCCTTGTTAGATACGTATTTCTTTTAAGTTCTGGGTAATTTAGGACCCAAACGAAATTGATATGTTTGCCTTGAATGCCATACTTTGTAGCGACGGTCTTCTTCTGTTCACAATTCCTCACATCAGTTAATAGTTTCTGAAGCAATTCCTGGGTGTATGATTTTGTATATTATTCATGGTTCTTTACTTTTGGTATTTAGAATAAAAAAAAATATATTTTTTAACTATTTAATGATTTATTATTTTTTTCACTCGCAATAATAATTATTATCAATCTCGAATTCAAAAGAGGCGGAAATTAAGGTTTACCGTTGGAGTGCCAATATTAGGAATAACAAAAATAACTCTAATTTTAGATATCGGCACCTATGCCAATAATTACATTATGCAAAATTTTATTTTCCAAATGTTGGCACCCTCTAAATTGACGCGAATCGACATTTTATTAAGATCATCATTATCATCATCATTTAACCCGGATCTATCCACTGCTGGATATGGGTCTCCCTCAGTATTTTCCATATATTTCTGTTTTGTGCTGTTTGCATCCAATTTTTGTCGATCCGTTTTGTGTCATCAGACCATCTTGTTGGTGGACGACTTCTACTTCGATGTGCTTCTTGTCTCGGTCTCCACTGTATTATTGGCTGTGTCCATCTGTTATCCGACATTCTAGCTATGTGCTCTGCCCAGTTCCACTTAAGGGTCATAATTCTTTCTATGGCATCTGTCACTTCTGTTCTCCGTCTTATTTCCTCGTTCGTGATCCGATCCCTACGAGAAATGCCTAACATCGATCGTTCCATGGCTCTTTGGGTAACACAAATTTTATTTCTTACTTTCTTGGTTAGTGTTAATGTCTCTGCAACATATGTAAGTACTGGCAACACTCACTGATTAAAGACTTTTCTTTTAAGACACATAGGCAGTTCTGATTTAAGAACATAGCTTATCTTGCCGAATGCCACCCAAGTGAGTCCTATGCGGCGGCTTAGTTCGCACGTTTGATTATCTCTTTCTATGCGTATCTCCTGTCCTAAGTACTTATAAGAGGTGGCTTCTTCAATATGCATGCCATTTACTGAAATCTTTTCGCTTAACACAAGATTTGTCAAGATTTGTGTTTTTGTGTGGTTGATCTTTAATCCAACTTGTAGGGAGGCTAGGCATAGTTTCTCCAGTTGCGATACTGCATCATCGATTCTGTCAGCAAAAAGGACAATATCGTCAGCAAACCTCAAATGACTAAGCATTTCTCCATTGACATTAATTCCTTTTTCACTCAGATTTGCGTTCATTAACATATGCTCTAATAATGTTGTAAACAATTTTGGCGAAATTGTGTCTCCCTGTTGCACTCCCCGTTTTATTTTAACCCGGCGTCACATACGTGGATTTTTATGTCATTAGTACATATGTGGCGTGTGACAAACCCCAATTTCTAAGAAAATGAGGATTTTTTCTGACAGTTTTTTTACATGTTTTTTAATTTCATGGTCTGAAGTCTGATCATCTAAGGACTATTTAAGCAAAAAAGAAATAGTCAGAACACCTTTATTCAAAAGAAATTAAAAATAAACTAATAATAGGCAATTCTCCATAAGCAAAAACCACAACTTAACTGAACAATCTTACCAAAAAATATAAACACCATATGATCAAAAATACAATAGCAAATGAAAATCTAATAGTAAGATAATACAAGGAAAAACTCTGCACGGTTGTACAGTGAAAGAAAAAAACTTAATCGCTATTTGAATTCATGCAATTTTGACAACTTATGACAGCATGCTCCAGGCACAGTAATGATTCACAGTTTGAACAGAAATATTTAGTTTTCCGATCTCGGCTTCTTGGACATACTGAACATCTTCCCACGAGTTGGAATGAGTGGAATCTTGGCAGGTGGCACTGCAGGGGCATCTTGGCCAAAATGTGCAATGTTTTGACGAATACTCCTTGGTATTCTTGGATTATTTTTTCTTTCAGATATGTGGTCCTGGATCAATTCAAAGCCAAACATTTTGATAAACAATCTTCTGGCAAGTTTGAAATCTTGATTGTTTTCTCTGTATATCACCAAAGCATTTATGGCGGCTGTATTCAAGAGGGAAAACACGATCGTAAGAGGCCATCTCCGTGAATTTCTAGATACGTTATATGATGCAGACAGTTCATCCACTACATCTACTCCACTTTTAGTAAAGTTGTAGAAGCTTATTATTTCTGGTAAATTTTTATCGCCAGTTGCTTCATCAATAGCTCCATCATGGTGCATGGTGGACAACAGTAGGACGTTTTTATTTTTTTTCGGCACATACGATAAAAGTGTAATATCTTTCTGAAAGCCAAATAAAGATGTCATTTGTTCTCTGTTCTGGACTGTCAAAAATTGTGCTGGAATGCATCGTTTGTTCTTTCTCAGCGTGCCTACTGACGTAAGTTTATGCTCGTTCAGCAATTTTATCATTAATTCATAACTAGTGTACCAGTTGTCAAAGGTCACATTTCGGTTGGAACCAGAAATAGGTTGTATTAGCCTCTCTACTATATCTATTGGGGAATTACTAACACTGTAGGGACCTTCTGGCTGTTTTCCTGCATACACTTCCAAATTTAAAACGTAGTACGAACGGGCATCAACTAGAGCTTGCACTTTGATCCCATACTTTGCAGGCTTGTTAGGCATGTACTGTTTGAAAGCACATCTTCCACGAAAAGACTCCAACTTCTCATCTATCGTCACATATTGAGAAGGAGTGTAGGCCTGCTTACAATTTATAATAAATTTGTCCCGAATTTCACGAACTGGAGCTAATTTGTCAATCGCCAATCTGTCTTTACGATTCTCGATGTTATCGAACCGAAGACAGACAATTGAAAACGATTTATCGACATCGTATTGCGGAATATACCGACACCAGTCCCATATGTTTGCCATAAGTCTCTCAAATTCTGACGATTAGAATGAAACATACCTGCTAAATAAAGAAATCCGATAAATGCTTTAATTTCACATTCATTGGTTGGTTTCACCATGCATTTATTTTAATATGCAATTGATTTTTGTTGAATTTTGAGATTGGTCTAGCGAACTTTGTCTTCGATCATTTGTCGGTCAAAAAACAATTGCCAACAATCTAAAGCACATTTAGCATTTTTTGTATAATGCTTCACACCCGGCAAATGAGTAATAATGTTCTCTGATCTTGTTCGAACCCGTTTATTATTTGAAGCAAGTTTGTTCCATTGTGTTCCATCTTTTCCGAGATACATTTCTTCGTTTCTTGGAGGTCCGTCAGTGCTTTTATTTTCCGTCTCATTCTGAAGTTCTGTTTTTGATGTCTCCATGTCTGAATCTCCGTCAGAAACTACATCTTCTATTGCGATATCCTGCTCCGAGTCGGTGTTGTGGTCGCTTTCAGAGATATGGTCAATATCGTCATCGCTTCCCGATTCGATGGCATCGTCATCAATTTCAGCCCATAGAGCTTCAAGCTTTTTCTGTTCCGCTTCGTATGACATGATATTTTAGCTAAAAAATTGAACAATTGAATATTCAGATTCAAATAAGTCAAAAATAAAAACTTACTTATAATGTCAAAATTGCAAACGCGAGTACGTAGGTGGTGTTTGACACACCCCAGAGCGTTTCAGGCGCGTGTAACTTCACTCACTGCCTACAATGTACTTAGGTAACGCCTGAATTCCATGGTGGGGGCATTTTTGGGAAGCTATTGGGGTGGACGTGCGCATAAGTTTGCGTTTGATTTATTTTAAGAGCGATATTTGGGAGCTGGGGTTTGTGAAACCCCACATATGTAGTGCCGGGTTAAATACGTTGGTCTTTTTATCTGCCAGTTTCACGCTTGCTGTCCCATTTTGATAGATGTATTTTATCATGTTTATATAGCGATTATCTACACAGCACTCTGTTAAGGCTTTTAACATCTTTTGATGACTTATTGTGTCGAAAGCTTTTTCGTAGTCAACAAATATCATAATCAAATTACTTGTAAATGACCATTCGTGCCATATCCTGCTCTAAAACCTGCTTGCTCTCTTGGCTGATAGAAATCCAACTTACTTCCTAGCCTGTTGGTAATAACTCTTGTAAATAGCTTATATACTTGTGACAACAAGCTAATGGGGCGGTAGTTTCTAAGGTCGCTGATATCTCCCTTCTTATGAAGTAAGATGATTTCCGCGTTGTTTCACTGCGTCGGTGTTATCGCTTTGCACAGACATTTATTGAACAGTTTAGCAAGTGTCAGTAAGAGCTTATTTCCTACTAGTTTTAAGCTTTCGTTCACTACCCTGTCTTCACCTGAGGATTTATTGTTCTTCATCACCCGAAGCGCATTTTTAATTTCGTCAACAGTTATGTTCGGCATTAATTCTGAGCCTTGATTCTCTATCTTTGGTAAAGGGCGTCTTTCATCGGATTCACTTGTTTTATAGAGTTGTCTGTAGAAGTCTTCCACTGTTTTCACTATTTCTTTCTTATCAGTCACAATGTCGTCTTGTTTATTTCTTAACTTATGTATGTTCTTTTTTCCTGTGGACATGTTATGTCTTAAAACTTTCAAGATCTTTCAAGAACTTTCAATACGCACCGGCCCGAGCGGTAGTAAAAAGGCTAAACCCTCCTCCTCTATTCATGTATGCAGAATTCAGGAAACGAACGGCCCTCAGTGACCGGCGACTCCACTACCTCCGAACAAGGTAGCGGTCGGAAGAAAGACGGAGTAGAGGGTGCTAAGAATCCCCGGGTTAAACGAGGCTACCATAGTCGACAACCTATGCATATTGATTCATATAATGTGAGAACAATGTCATCAGAGTCTAAATTATTAGATATGGAGGAAGAGCTAAAATCAACAAAGTGGGACGTAATGGGTCTCAGCGAAGTCAGAAGTAGAGGAGAAGAACAATATACTCTTACATCTGGCCACTTATTCCATTTCAAGGGAGAAGACAATTCATCAAATGCTGGGGTTGGATTTATCGTACACAGACAATATGTACCAAACATATTAAAAATAGAAAGTGTAAGCTGGAGAGTTATCACTCTAATCTTAAAGTTGAATTCGAGATATAAATTAAAATTGATACAAGTGTATTCACCAACGACAAGCCACGCAGATGAAGATATTGAAATGTTCTTTGAAGATGTTAGAACAGCCCTGAAAAGTATTAAGACGTGTTATACTCTGATAACAGGAGATTTTAATGCTAAGCTGTGAAATATGAAAAAACCAAAGTGCCACCGCACTAGGAAACTACGGCTATGGAGAAAGAAATGAAAGAGGGACCATCATCATCATCACTGTCTCGACAACCCTTTTTGGGTCTTGGCCTGTTCAAGGATTCTTCTCCATTCTGACCTGTTTCGTGCTTTTTTTTTCCAGTTTTTAATTTTTAATGTTGTTATATCATTTTCTATTTGTTCTACGTATCTCAGCTTCGGTCTTCCTCTTGTTCTTTTTCCTACTGGCACTTGTTTGAATATTTTGTTTGGTATTTCGCCTTCTTCCATTCTTTCCACATGTCCAATCCAACGTAGCCTTCCTATTTTAATGAATGTTATGATATCCGGATCCTGGTATATGTTGTATAGTTCAAAGTTATACCTTCTCCGCCAAATCCCGTTTTCTTTTGTGCCCTTATATATGTGTCGCAAGATTTTTCTTTCAAAGGTGACTAATAACGTTTCCTCCCTTTTAGAGAGTGTCCAGGTTTCTGAACCGTATGTGAGTACCGGTCTTATTAAGGTTTTGTATATTTGGCATTTTGTTTTTCTGGAGACGTTATCTGATCTTAGTTGCCTAATTAAGCCATGGTAACATTTATTGGCAATAAATATTCTCCTCTTCACTTCCTCTGCAACGTTGTTATCAGACGTAACTAGGGATCCTAAGTATGTAAAGTTTTTTACCGCCTCAATGTTGTATTCTCCTATTGTTAAATTTGGCAGCTGCCTTATTTGTGCGTTTTTATTTGCAGGCATATATTTTGTTTTTGTCTGATTGATTTTAAGACCACTATTTTTTGCAGCTCGTTCTATTTGAGTGAATGCCTCTATCATTTCTCTTCTTGATCTTGCGATTATATCAACATCATCTGCAAATGCTAGTACTTGCACGCTTTTATTAATTATTGTTCCTCGGGTATTAACTGTTGTGTCTCTTATTATTTTTTCAAGTATGATGTTGAATAATATGCATGATAGAGCGTCTCCTTGGCGTAGTCCCTTCTTCACATCTATTGTTTCCGTTAATTCGTTTTGTATCCGGATTTTACTTTCTACTTTTAGTGTTTCTTTTATCAATTCTATTAGCTGTGTTGGTATATTAAATTCTTTCATTGCTTTTATTAGGAATTCTCGGTTTATATTGTCATATGCGCTTTCGAAGTCTATGAAGAGATGATGTGTGTCGATGTTATATTCACTTGTTTTTTCAAGTATCTGTCGCAGAACAAATATCTGGTCTATTGTTGACTTCTGTCTATAGAAGCCACATTGGTATTTGCCAACTATTTTTTCAGCGTATGGTCTAAGTCTTTCATACATTACGTTGGACATTATTTTGTATGCCGCATTCAACAGCGTGATTCCACGGTAGTTTTCACATTCTAACTGGTTTCCTTTTTTATGTAGTGGTACAATAATGCCGCTATTCCACTCCTTTGGTAGCTGTTTATTCAACCATATCTTTCTTATCAGCTCATGTATGGCTTTAAGTAATGCGTCTCCTCCCTCTTTCAGTAGCTCCGATGATATTTGATCCAATCCCGGTGATTTATTGTTCTTTAATTTGTCCACTGCTGTTCTAATCTCTGCTATTGTTGGTGGACTCTTTTCTCTGTTGTCTGCTTGGTCTAACGGTATATCAGGGTTCATCTCCGTCCTATTCACCCCAAGCTTTTCCTTAAAATGTTCTGTCCATCTTCTAAGTATCTCTTTCTGTTCTGTCAATATATTACCCTCCTTATCTTTACACATCGTTGTTCTCGGTTTGAACTCTTTTCTGCTTTTGTTGAGTTTCTGGTAAAATTTTCTTGTCTCTGTTGGTTTACTTAGTTCTTGTAGTCCTTGAAGTTCTTTGTTGATATATTCTCTCTTCTTTCTTCGGTGAATTTCCTTTTCTTCTTTACGTAGTTGTTTATATTCTTCCTCTGCTTGTCGGGTTCTATGCCTCTGTTGCATCTGTAGATATGCTCTGTTTTTTCTTTCTGTTATAGTTTGACATTCTTCGTCAAACCAGTGGTTCGTTCTTGTTCTTCTTTCTTTACCTTCCATGCCCAACACCTCTTTAGCTGTTTCTTTTATGATTTCTCTGCACTCTTCCACTCCTCATTTAGGTTTTCATGTTTTAGTCTGTTTTCTAGTTTGATGCTTATATTTTCTTTGTACTCTCTATTTTTGTTTGTTTCTTTGAGTCCTTCTATATTGTATCGTTCATGTTTAGAGCCTCTTTCCTTTTTGATGTTTGAAATTCTAGCCCTTATCCTACTTTCGACTAGGTAGTGATCAGAATCCGCATTTGCCCCTCTTCTGGTACGGACGTTTATTATATTCGATTGGTGTCTTGAGTCTACAATAACATGATCTATCATATTCACTGTAAGTCCGTCTGGTGATTTCCAGGTGCCTTTGTGTATATCTTTTCGAGCGAAGTATGTGCTGGCAATCACCATGTTAAGTGATCTTGCTAGGTTTACCACCTATTGCCATTGTCATTTGATTGCTCATGGAGACTGTGCTTACCTATTGTGGGTTGGAATTGCTGCTCTCTTCCAACTTTTGCGTTTAGGTCTCCATAAATTATTTTTATATCACTTTTTGGGCATGACTGGTATGCGGACTCTAATTCATCATAAAACTCTTCTTTGACTTCCTCTTCTTTTTCTTCTGTGGGAGCATGCGCATTAATTAGGCTGTAGTTGAAGAAACGTCCTTTAGTTCTTAAAATACACATTCTGGGACTGATGGCTCTGAAGTCTTTTATTATATGTCTTACTCTATTGTTAACTATGAATCCAGTGCCCAAAATGTGATCTTTAGGAGCGCAGCTGTAGAAAATGGTATGGCTCTTTTTTTCCATAATATTGTTTCCAATCCACCTCATTTCTTGTATGGCAGTTATGTCAATTTTGTATCTACTTAGTTCGTTTAAGAGATTTTGGAGAGCCCCTAATCTGTACAATGTTCGAACATTCCATGTTGCAACCCTCAAATCGTGTTCCTTTTTCTCGCACAGTCGTCGTCGTTTAATCAGTCCGGCTTTTCTTCCTTGAACGTTCATAACTCATGGTTTTTCTAGGAGAAGGTAGTTAACCTTCAGCCCAACCCCCTATTCGTCGGAGGACCAAGACTCCCTTCTTCGTCAGCCCTGACCCCACCTTCCATTGGGGTTGGTTACCCAATCTCCAGTGGGGTTGCTCAGGTTACCGGTGTGTACCAGCTTGGAGGTGAAGATAGGAATTGAGTAGGAGAAGCTAAGTGATGCCAACAGGATACGACATCATGTATTGCGCTTCACTACCCCTTTACACACCGAAAGAGGGACCATGCTTGTAGATTTTTTACACCCAGAAAATCTTTTTTCTATGAACTTATTCTTTCAAAAAAAGCCCCAACGAAAGTGGACGTGAAAAAGTCCAGACTGTTTCACAAAGAACGAAATAGATTTTATCATTGCTATTAAGATAAAATTCTGCTAAAATCAAAACAATTTGGTCAGTAAATTTGTATAAAAATTTGTTTTGTATATTACAGAAATTAACCAGATTTACAAAGAAATTTGACATTAGACTATTCTTACGAAAAACTTACTTTTACCTTGTTTGGTACGGTCACCACAACATTCGGATAAATCACAAGTCAGCAAGCACGAGCAGTCGTTTACTACCAAGGGAAATGTTGCCAAATTAGAAATATGTATAATATTTTAGGTAATTGATTTATTGTCTTGATATATATAGTTTTGTGATGTCCTCTCGTAGGAGTCACTATTCGGGTAGCTTTTGGACAGTCAGAGACAGAGTTCAAAATAAAAATAAACCTTTATTGTCTTCCTTAAATTAAATTGACAAAAATCTTATGTACATATTTACAATTTAGTTTAGTCTTCTAAGTACCTGGCCTATTTATTCAAATTAAGTTTGACCTTGTCGTATGAAATTAATCTTATCGGCGAGCGAGTGTGTTTTTGAAATTTTACGTGAACGTTGTATCGATTTAATAACAGCGGACGATAGGTACAAAGAAAGGAAAGGAACTCAACACGTCCCTTAAGTGATTCGGGTTAATAGGACACTCCTCGACAGTCTCAACACGACTGCTTCGGAGTACGGGTAATGAAGAGCTCAACACGCTCTTCGGGTGACGACGGTATGGAACGGAACAACTTGTGAACTCAACACGTCCACAAGCCGGGTAGGGAAGAAGAGAACCTTCAGTCAACACCTGTTGATTCTGCCTCTATGGGGAAATGTTGCGGTTTATATAGCGGAGCTTGGTAATTAGTTTTGCCCTTTCTACTGTCGATACACTCCTACTTCATGGGTTGGTTCGCTCACACGCTGGTTTAACGGTGATGGCTTGGACTCATCGTTACAGTTTAAAAGTTAGAGTGCCAATCAATGGTCGAATGCCAACGTTTAGGTGTTTTCCCCTAGTTGTAGTTGTTCATATCGCGAAACGATATTTAGCTGTACTTAACAAGTGCTGCGGTACATAATGTAACTATTTGGAATAACAAAAATGTAAATTTATGTTTAGCATTTAATAAACGAGGGTGTTTTTGGAAATAAAGTATATTTTAATCGACCCCTTACTCTAAGAAACCTGCTTCATTTAGGGAAGGATTTAAATTAAGAAGATTAAGTATTAACGAGAGTTTTTCCCTTTTTCAATATCATCATTTATGTCCTAAAGCTGTATTTTTTATAAGACCAATTCTAATGCATCCACAGTACTTTTCAATTCTAAAGAAGATAGCACACTAGTTAGGTTAAATGCATTTGACCTGATTTTTTTAACATACCTTACACAATACCACAGCTCTTCTTAACCTGTTTAATTTACTAAAATTTTTTAAAGCGGAATAGTTTTGGATTTTCTTCAGTAACCATATGTAGATTCTGGTAATTCTATTTTTATCTTACGCTTAATTATGGTATTTCTATTTTTGCCTCACTCTTAGTTCTTTGAATTCCATTTGTGCCTTATGGCTACGATTAGGCCACTCGGTTTTTTTTAATTTTAGCCAGTCAGATCTACTTCACTGCTGGATTGTGCTCTGATTTCACATGTCTAAATTCACTACATTTATTTTAGCGAGGGTGGTAATTTGACTAACCCTGTTTACTACTTACAAGTGTTTGTTTTAGTATATCCTAGTGCTACTATAAAATCGGTCCAATAAAAGATATTATTAGTTTTCATTTTGATAAAATCTTACCTTACAGAAACTAATTTAATCATTACCAATACAGTACAAAGTTCATGTCTTGGAATTATTTTTGCCTTTATTGGGGATGTACTTACTTTAGAAAACAGTAAATGTACTGTAACTACTTTATTTTTATCTATACTTAAGGTAGACACAAGCTCCGTATGTCAATCTGGAAATGTGTGCAAATTCTAGAATGTCCCCTAATATAGCATTTTTGCAGACCGCATACCTCATACTTTAAAAACTATTGGGACTTAAGTACTTATCTTCCAATTTTTTTATTATTTTTCCAAATCGTAAGGCAATGACTAATCCAGTAGAAGTTTTTGCTGCCACATTTTTTGTAACAAATGTTTTGCCAGACTTACCGAGGGTCCAAGCAATTCTAAGGCAATAAAAATCCTTAAAATCTTTGGTAATATGAATTAACGTTTTATATGCTTTATGCTTTCAGATTTAAAATCAACAGCAAACCTTAATTTTATCATTATCAATGGCATTACAGCTCTTTATAAGCCAAAGTCTTCTTCAGAACAATCTTATATTTGCCCCTGTCTCTGGCAACTCTTCTCCATGCTTTAACTCCGATGGATTTTACATCATCCTTTATGTTATGTTGATACCTAAGTTTTGGTCTTTCTCTGGTTCGTCTTTCCACTGGTCCTCTTCAGTCAAAATTTTTTCTGATCTTTGCATCTTTATCTCGCCTAATTACATGTCCTATTTATCGAAGGCGTGCTAATTTCATACAGATTCAGATCATTAATTAATAATCTAGATATCTGATTGCCTCATCTAGTACAATGCATATACTTGGTTTTCTGTGCGTTTATTTTTAATCCCATTCTCAGTGCAGACGCCCTTAATGATCGAAATGCTTTGATCAGGGATTCTGTGTATCTAGCAATAATGTCTGTCATCTGCATATCCGACCACTTGTACAGATTTGATAAAGATGGTGCCATTCGTATTATTATGGCACTCTTAAATTACTTTTTCTAGTTAAATAAGAGACACGGCGGTCTATCTCTCTGTCTCAGTCCATTTTGGATTCTGACTACACTCTCTACGCCTGTCAGTGTAGGTTCCGTTAGTAGAACAAGATGAAGCGGCATTTGAAATCCCACCATAGCCTGTAGAAGTTTTTATCAAACCTTAATTTATCTCCTATATATATGGACATTAACCCTAGGGTCTTGTTTTGCCTTTTTCTCTAATTCGAAAAGAACCGGTACTTCTTTCTGATTCAACCATAGTGAGATAAACCTTTTGACTGTTTGTCACCCATTGTTTCAGCCCTATTTCTCCTTTTTTGTTCAAAATAAAGCAAAGTTATCGTGAATTTTGCTTTATCTGTGAATAAACATCTGTTTACAATTATTCGAGCCACTTATCTCCAGGAATCTTCAGGAAGTACAAAATATCCTTTGTACTTCTTGTATACTGTAAGGATACAGATTTTGGTGACTCTTTAATATTTATTCTTATATATAGTTTAATTATATCCTGAAAAATTCTCTAACAAGAATTTTTTTTTATTATGCAATCTCCTTTAACCATCTCCGAAGTTAAAGTGGAAGCTTATGTTTTCACGTAATAATTTTGTTTTTTCGAAATTTGATCATCAATTTGTCGCCCATGATGGGATTTATTTTATTTATTTTAATAATTTTAAAGTCTAACTGTTATATTCATTTAAATCTTTTTATTTGATAGATTAACATTTTTTAAAATCGCAATGTATATATCAGAGCTGTGAGTTAAAGCTCCAACAATACAAACTCCTTTTCAATGCTAACCGAGCCTATACGTTTCCTCATTCTGCCTTATCTTAATTGTACCGTCTCACACTGCTTCGCAGATATTTATATAATCCAAACAATACCACTTGCGTTGCGTTAGTACAAAATCCCCGACGTCAGGCCTTTCCCAATAAACCTTATTAGTTTCTCCAATAATTTACATTTATTATCGACATAGTGTAACTTGGTTATCTGCGCGAGCACATGCCTAACGAAACATCATGTATATACAAAATATGGCTTGTTAGCCTGGAGAGATGGGGCTAATTTAATTTCAGCGATATTGTCATATATATTTGTGTTAAGTTGATTTATGACGAATTTCAACGGGGTCGCTTGGGTGTAGTCAATGATAAAATGGTAAAATGTGCCGCATGATTTCAATTAATTTTAAAATAATAAGAAAATTAAAAGTAATATTATCTTGTTTTTTTGAGGTTTACATAATTATAAACTAATCTATAAAAAAGCCCAACTGTAACATGAATAATTACATTAACTGAAATAAATTAAAATAAATTATATTGAAAATTAAGAAATTTGATTTACATCGTCAATCATATGCGAAAGAAATATAAACCCTTTTGAAATCAATGAAGGGTAGTAAAGAGGTCCATTATGGTCGTCCATGGTCGCTAATTTTGTAAGGTGTGCACGATCTAATATTTTCTAGTGGGCCATAAATGGACCGAGAACAAAACAAACAAAATAGTGTTAGTAAATCTCCAATGAACAATCCCGTTATCTAAAATCTATTTTAGAAAACTCAAACTTTAGAAGTATTTGGGAATAACACTTGACACTTTGCTTCTTTGGAAAACCCATATTAAAAGCAAACGTGAAAAGTTTGGTTTAAAACATGAAAAGTTATATAGCCGCTAAAAAGAAACTACAAGTCGCACATATAAAATTTCTCTTCTACAGGCCTATATTGAAATCCACTTTGAGGTATCCTACTCAGCGTTAAAACTGTGTCAGTAAATGTAATATTTAATGATTCGATTATTAAAAACATGATCACTGCAACTTGGTACTGCCGCAAACGAGATTTCCACAGAGACCTAGATGTAAAAACTGCTGACAAGATCATATCCAAATCTGCCAGTAGTCGTGAACAGGCTTATTCCAACAAGGATATTTGAGATTATCCAGATGCTTAATAATACTCAACCAGTAAAAGAAACTTTTAAAAAGAAATCTAATCGTTTTGGATTATTTCAGTGGTTGCCAAAGTTTAATGCAGAGTATTAGACGATTTTTGTATAACAAGTTTTTTTTGTTTTGTTTAATACGGTGTGTTACAAGAAATTATATTTTAAGGTATACTAGTGGATAGACTTTAAGATTAGCAGTTATACATAAGTAAGGTTAGAGCAAGATTGCCTTCTAATCAGATTATTCTCAGTATTTTCATCATCATTCAAAAAAATCTATTCAACTGAAAATAGGCATAGCTGACAGTAAGTTTTATAAGTATTGAACTTTTTTTTTGTATTAAATAATGATATAACAGTATTACCTATTATACGGATAAATAAAGCCTTGCCAAATAAACGAGCATGGCATAGGGCAGCAGCTATGTCATTAAAGGTTCGGAGCAGTAGAGAAAAATCTCTTTACCGGTCTGATACTGAATACTCACAGTAATTATGCTTTAACCAGTTGTGATACTACAAGGTAACCGAACGATTACCAGTAAAAGTAATCTTCCATTTGTTGGTCAACAGCTACGGGTGGAAAAACTGACATGTGGTCTTCATTGCCCTACAGCTGAGAAATTAACTCCAAAGGTGGAAGAGCTAAATTAGCCAATGGCATTGGGATGAAGAAAGCCACGGGATGAATAACACATTCAAGATCATTAACAATCACCAGGACACCACAACGAATGAAAATCCAAAACAAACGGCCCTCAGTCCCGGGTACCCCATGAGTGGGGATAGGGTGCTAAGAATCCCCCGGTCAGCCAATATTGTCCCAAAAATTAAAAGGATCAAATACTATTCAAAGCAGCAAATACTATTTAAGAAATGACTCGCCTGAACATAGATATTTTAGGATGCAGTCATTCACTCGCGCGTATACACCAAATTAGAAGAACACCTTAGTGAAGTTTAATTTGGATTCAAAGCAGGACTCGGAACGAGGTAAGCACTTTTTAGTTTGCAAGTTCTAATAAAGAGAGCCAGGGATGTCAACTGCGATGGGTATGCTTGTTTCATTGATTTCGAGAAGGCATTTGATAAAGTCCCACATGGGAAACTAATGAATATTCCAACACATCAGGACTTGATGGTAAGGATGTAAGACTGAACTCAAACTTATATGTCCAACAAAATGCAACAGTACGATTAGAAAATGAACTGAGCGAGATCTTCACAGTCAAAAAAGAAGTTAGACAAGGTTGCATATTGTCACCAGCATTATTTAACCTATACTCTGAAAACATCTTTAGGAAGGATTTGGACGAATCAGAAGATGGGATTGCTGTAAGTGGCCAACTTATAAACAGCATTAGATACGCAGATGATACAGTGTTGCTGTCAGATACTGCGTTGTAACGCAGTATCTGCGTTGCTGATAACGTTGTAAAAGCATGTTACAAATACGGCCTACATCTAATTTGCAAGAAGACACAATTAATGATCATCAGTGGGCACACCGGCATATACGCCCAAATTACACTTAACGATACACCGTTAGAAGTAGTGGAATAAATATGCTATTTGGGCTGCAATATTAAGGATTCTTAGGATCACAGCTGCGAAATAAAAACTCATATTGAAAAAGTCAGAAGATCTTTCAACAGCCTTAAAAGATTATCTGCAACTTATCTTTATTTAAGTGTCAATATACGCATAAGAATTTTTAGATGTTACGTCTTTAGTGTCCTCCTCTATGGAGTAGAAAGCTGGAGAAATTATTACCACCATAAAAAACAGAAAATTGGCTTACTTTGGCCACATGATGCGTAATAATCAAAACCGACTACTACAGTTGATTCTACAGGACAAGATTGAGGGTAATAGAGGCTTTGGACGTAGACGTATATCCTGGCTGGCAAATTTTAGGAAATGGACTGGTCTACCGTCAACTAATCTATTTCGAGCTGCTGTGAAAATAATAAGATGGGTCAATCTGGCCGCCAACTGGCCATTTCTAGATGATAGGTACATTTAGAAGAAGAAATAAATATATCACAAAACAAAAAATATGGTGTTATGCCACTTTTGGCAAATTTGGCAATTTTGAAAAAACCAAAAAAAAGGAAAAAAATAAAAACCGTCACCCTACCTGTTGGCTGACTTGAAAATGTAAAGAAAAATCCGTGTAAATTGCAAGTAAATCTGTCCTATAGATGACTTAACTCAAGTTTAACTTTTAAAATATCTATTAATAATGTATAGGGTGAAATAAATTTTTGAAACCACTTCTTTCAACACGTTTGTTCTGACAAAATATAAAAACAACAAATTTAAATATTCTTAAAAAGTATACATTGTATTAGACTTAAGCCTATGTATGGTATCATATCTTCTGCCATTATATAGACGTATCTAAAGTTCCTTCATGTCTTCACCTGTAGATTGCTGATTTTTGCATTTAATTTAAAAAACATTTCAATAGAATCAATAAATTTCAATAAGTAATAATAATGAACATTTAAGTTTCAGTTTCTCAATAAACAATAGTGCGAGATAGTTAATTCACTTAACCAAGTGCGGTTTGGTTAAATCCTTATGTTTTATATGAGTAAAACGATCTTTCAACATCACAGGATGTAATTGGCGCAAATCTAAAATTTGACACCAGCGAGGGATCCATATTAATAACTTCGTTAAAGCTTCCATTGATTATGTTATTTATTGATAGCAATAAAGAAAAGCCTTCAGTCCGGTTTAAAACTTTACTAAATTTATCTTTAATTTTTTTTTCCAATTGTCCCTGAAAGGTTTACTATTATAGTTTATTCGTCTTCCGGGTTTGGACCGTGTCATTTGTGAGTGACCCAAAAGTGGGTTCATCTCGACGTTTCGCTACAATTGTATGTAGCTTCTTCAGGAGAACAAAAAAAAAAGAAAGAAAAAAGAAAGAAAGAAGAAAACAAAGAACAGGAAGATGGGTAGTTAGCAACGGTAACTCAGTTACTCAACGCAACCAGAGGCGAATACTAACTACCAAGATGGGCATTTGGTCACAGTAACTCAACTACTCAACGCAGCCAGAGGTGAAAACCAAATGACAGGACAGGGATTCACGTCCAACAGCTCAGAACACTAACGCGTGTGAATCCTCCCCGCCTCTCGACGCGTTAGTGTTCTGAGCTGTTGGACGTGAATCCCTGTCCTGTCATTTGGTTTTCACCTCTGGCTGCGTTGAGTAGTTGAGTTACTGTAACCAAATGCCCATCTTGGTAGTTAGTATTCGCCTCTGGTTGCGTTGAGTAACTGAGTTACCGTTGCTAACTACCCATCTTCCTGTTCTTTGTTTTCTTCTTTCTTTCTTTTTTCTTTCTTTTTTTTTGTTCTCCTGAAGAAGCTACATACAGTTGTAGCGAAACGTCGAGATGAACCCACTTTTGGGTCACTCACAAATGACACGGTCCAAACCCGGAAGACGAATAAACTATAATTCTGACTCTGGCCGTGGAAGCCTACGATTTCAGGTTTACTATTCTTTCTTCGACAGAATTAACAATGCAAATACTATAATTTAGAGATAAATTTTGACTCTCTAGTTTTGTAATAGAGTTTAAAATTTTGTCAAAATTTGCTTTTATATAGGATAGTTCATTCTGAACAGAATTCTTACTAAAAATATTTTGACATTTCTGAATAGGATTGCAACAAAAATCATCAAAATTATATATAACATTTTTGATATCAATATAATTATTTGCAAGAAATATGGCACTATTCAACCACGTCCCCCATCTAGTCAACACTGGTTCCGGTGGCAAAGGGATATCGGGATATCGAGATATCGGGAATCAGAATCAGAATCAGAAGATTTTTATCACAAATAGTACAGAAAACACTTTCATTGTCTATAATCTTCATTTCACTATTGCCACCAACCCAACTCCGCAATAGACTTGATTTTTGTTTCGATAATTTCGGCATATCTTAAAAAAATATATTTTTATTTTATAAGCACAATATTCACAATTACAAGTTGCTTTGCCAGCTGGCAAACAACATGACTACCTGCATGTTGGCCCTATTCTTCTGATAAATAATTCCCAGATGGGTTTTCACAAACAATAAAACTTGTAGATTTAGTAGATATTTGTAATAAAATTATTTTGTAGTGACCTTACCTAGTACCTGCTTTTAACAATTCCAAGAAAATATTATCTAAATATGTATAGAAATCATTTTATTTATGTGATAGTTTTAAATATGTGGCAATATGCTCTTAATCAAGTAAATATGAATAGCATATCGTCCCCTTAATACTACAATTAGGTAACTCAAAATTTGCTATTTTTCAGGAGAGCAGTTTTAAATTTGAAAAGAAACAAACCGTGCTGTATTACAGTAAATGAATTTTTTTCTTACTATTTATAACAAGAAGTTGAAATAAATCTAACTTCTGATTAATTGTAAGCGTTCTAAAGCCTTGTTTTAGTTTTTTTTGTTGTTGAAAATCAAGATATCTAGTTGTAGCAATTAAAATTTTTAAAAAAATTAAATATACCTAGTTGTCGACGTAACAATAAGTACAACTTTTTAATACCAAAAAAGAAATTTATTAACATATTTTGATCAAAATATAACAAAAAAAGTAGAAGAACTTAACTAATAATTATAGCCAATATTTTTCTTTCACTCGGTCTCACTTATGTCAGATTCACTTGATACTTCTCTTCCTGTTGCTTTAAAAGGCAGGTTTTCAAAATAATCCTTATTTTCCAGAGGAATTGCGGGAGGTTTGGTATTAAACAATGTCAATAGATCCTTGTATTTTTCCAGACTAATAGGGATTCTGTCCTTATACAAAGGATATGGCATTATTGTAGTTATATTTTGAGTCGATTTTGTCCTTCTCTGGCAATTTAAAGTTCTAAATTATTCGTTAAAGTTTTCTTTAAATTTCATAATGGATGGTTCACATTTAGAAAAGAACGTACAACACATTTTCTGCCATGCTACTTGCTGCCCACTTTCGTCCTTACCTCTGAAAATTAAAATTTTATCCGCATGATTTTTCCAATCCAATATTTGTTCGTGAGTAATGTTATGAATGATGTACGGTTTATCTCCTTTTCTCCGGGCACATCTAGCAATTGTTTTCCAATCTTGTGGTAAATGTGTTTTGCCTACTCTTTTGAACTCTGTTGAAATGGCTGAGTGCATGGAGTCGCACTCCATTTCACTATGGCCGGAAACTAGAAAGTTTAGTTCAATGCTTTCCAAATGTGGAATATGTTGAACAGCTGTTAAGCACATACTAGCGACGTTTTTATTTAAATTTTGTCCACCGCATCTATCACTAAAACACTGAACCTGAGTTACTTGTTCCGGCAAAGATTCAAAGTATTGGTATAAACAAGTGGCAATCTCACAGCTGCCTCGTTTTCCTTCAACCTCGGTCCACATGAAGCAATCACCCTGTTTAGACACTGTATTATAAATGGTGAAGTTAAATACTTTTAGTCTTTGTTTGTAAAATAAAGCGTTATTTGTTGGGTCATTTGGTACCAAAAGAACTTGTTGAAGATCAAAATTGCAACTTATGAGTGTACCGTTAGAATTTTCTGCTAACTGTCTACTTAATCTCTTTTCATCACGGGCTCTGTTCTTGGCTGCTATGTGAGTGAGATATTCGGTTTCCATAGATGCTTTATCGCTTAAGGGGGAGTTGTAGGCCATACAAACCCGGCACTGGTCTTTACGAGGTCGGTAAAAGCCAAGATTATATTCCTCTGAAAATACCTTTCTATAAATGGCAGAGTTAGCTGGTGTTTGATTGTTTTCACCGCATTCTTTCTTGTATAATGAATACATAATGGTGATGTTAAGGTCTGAGGATAAATATTTCCGTTGTGTTTTTGAACGGCAATAATGTGAACTGACTACAGGGAACTTCTCAATATGGTTTTTTACACTTGCTAGGATAGCAGGTGACGTGATCTTTTTTGTATGTTTTCCCCGATTGTCTACCAAAGTCGTGTTTTCTTCAGTTCTCTTTTTCATAGCTATGTCTACAATTCCTTTTCGAATTCCCAGGGTATTGATAAACATGGTTTTACAAACATGGATTCTATTCGAATTTTTAGGTAAATAGAATAAAATGGTTTTTTGACGTCTGGACTGTTCTGCAGTATGCCATTTTTTATCTTTCTTTTCTGTATGGCCATTAATAAAGTCTCGTTTTCTTTCATAGGATTCTAACTGGTAATATCTTCGAAAAATCGACAATCTCTCTTCATAGGAAAATTTTTCTGTGCATTTTCGTTTACAGGTAGCTAAACAAGCATCCTTCATGACTACTCCTGGTACGTATTTACCCCTAGAAGATAAGTATGCTTCGCCGCGTTGTTTTCTTGATTTTGCAATATTTCTTTTCCAGTTTTGTTCATTTCTTTTCCTCTTTCTTGACTTATCTGTCGTAACAGGCAACTCTTCCATGTCATGCAAGTCGTTGTTAATAGTTTGAAAAGTTCCATTTCCGAGAGCAAGTTCATTGTCAGAAGAATCATCAGAGTCCGGATCATATTCCGAGTGATCAGGAGAATAGGGATCAGAGTCTGTTTCCGAATCGTTATAACATTGTTTAGAAGTGGATGGAAGGACCTCAGTATTCTCATCTGAAAATAAAAAATACTTTAGTACTTTTTAAACTAAGTTTAAAGAAATGTTTATATTTTTAAATTTTGCGAATGAAAGATACCTACCTATACGTTTTACAAAAAACAACTATTTAAAAAACTTTAACGAATCTTAAATAGTCTAATAGTTTTTTAGTCTTAAACCGCTAAAAAATGTAAATAATGATAACCTAAAACTTTTTAAACAACAGCGTTTTACAAATTTATTTTCATAGGTTTTACTAAATAAGTTCTAAAAATAAGTTCACCATAATATGCATACTCGGCATATTATGCTTATCACATAAAAATGGTATCCTACGGTATCAATTTTATATTTATGTTCAAAAACTAATGAATCGACAAATACCTAACCTATAAAAATAAGCTCTCCCACGATTTTAACAAATTTATTTTTCCAAATAGTATTTAAACACTCACCTTTTGTTTCTGTTAACTGGTCACGTACTAATCTTAATATATATTTGGCTCTTGTAGACATTTTTACTTTTGTTTCAAAAAATATTACGAAAAATAAAGCAACAATGTCACTCACAACGTATGCTATGATGAACTGCACAAATAGGTATCTTAAAGAATATCCGGAGGAGGCAACGCATAACACGAGTTACCCGGGCGCACAATTAGGTATGTCAAGTTAAACACTTGTTGCAGCAGAAATTTTTGGCGTTGTCAGTTGCACATTTAGATATTTCAATATGACCACTTTTAGCAACAATTTTTTTTTCCAACTTATGACATAGCTATTAGTGTGTAATTGGATTTTCATGTATAGAATGGGCATAGAACTTACCTAGTTGTAGTATTAAAAAGAGCGTCAAAAATTATATTGGTAACGGTAGATAACTCAAAATCGTAAAATTTCGAGTTACCTAGTTGTAGTATTAAGGGGACGATATTATTTATAAAGAAACCCACAAATATGCTGCATATATATGGACATTCATTTTGCATATAATGAAGACTCTAATTATAACACTAAAACTATTTATGAACAAAATTCTTATACCTGTGAGAATTATATAAAATGATAATATGTATTAATATTATTTGATAGACTATTTGAAAAGTTAAGAAAATATTACTGTAACATTCTGTGATAGTAGTGAGCGTAGTACGGATCTATTAGTTTCTTATTAATTAGCCCTTTGAAATCCTTTTTTGCACTAGTTAGCTCAAATGGCTCCAAATACGCTTTTCGGATAGATGTATTTTCTGGCATCTTGTTTCTCTTACTTTAAACAAAAATTTCTTAAAATTCATCCTTGTAAGATGTTTCATAGAAAAAACGAAAAGGGCTGTCCTTTTATAAACTTTATGACTTTGATATTATTTTAAATGACACTGTTTATTCCTTTATCAACTTTAAAATTTTATCTCCAATTATTTTGTAATCTCTTAATGAACCGTATAAATGCAAAACCAGATATTTGACTTTTAAGTTGTTTTGAGTAAATCGCAAAAAACCTACTAAAATCGTAATTTGATACAAATGAACATTCAAACATGAACAATGAACAGGTAAATTCACTGCTGCCTTATATTTTTTTTTAGAAAAGATATTTGGATGATGTCTTATCAAACTTTGTATTTACTTATTAATATAACACTACTTCTATAATATACTTCTTACTTAAATATATTTTTAACGATAATCACCAAAGTGTTATGAGCTCATATTTCCTTGTTCAATATTTAATTGGGTTTTTCCGTATTAGAAGTTGCAATTGATATTTCTTTGAAAAGATTCGTAGGTAATTAGTAGTCTACCTGAAATTTTATGATTAGAAATAGGAGTGGTGCGAATCATAACATAATTACTTTAGTTCCAGTTTGAATGTCGTTATACCTCGTTCATGATGGAGAAATCTGAAGTAAGTAAAATATTAAGTGAAACGGGCAAGTCAATGTTAGGTATTGACAATTACAAGTATAACTTTCATAAAATGTTTGCTAATAATATCCAACGTTGGCAGTGCGTAGAAAGAAGTTGCAAAGCATTTGTTAAAACTTTAAATATTTGCAACAGTGTAGTCGAATGAAGTCATATCCATATTTATCAAAAACAACGTTAAACCGGTTAAGTAATAGTGTTAAGCGGTAGGCAATGGATGATTTGGTGAAAAAACAGTGAAGTTGATATACAGCGAAATTAAATTAGATTGCACTAAATTAAAGGCACTAAAAGTCTTACTGTGGAAGATGTACATTTAATTAGAAAAAATATTTATAATGGCAGAAAACAAGTTACTCCCAAACTTCCGAAGTGCGCGCAGGAAGTACATAACTCGTTAAACTCCGTGGAAGTGACAACCAACCAAAAAGAACAATTTTTATTGAACAGTGATCCAGTAAAAAAATTTGTTGCTTATTCTTGTATACCTAACTTAACATTTTTAAGTAAATTAGAAACAATTTATGTTGTTGGAATATTTAAACACTGCACTAAATTTTTTATTCAACTATTTTTATTCACGGCCTCACAAATAGACACTATGTGCCATTGGCAGTCTTTTTGCTTTCAAATAAATTAACAAACTCATATGTGAACGCCTTAAATAGTTTAAAGACTAACTGTCAAAAATAAACTTAAATTTTAGTCCCAAGGTTGTGTAATTGTGTATGCCGATTTCGAAAAAGCAATACATGCCACTGTAAGTAAGGTGTTTTCATCTGCGAAAATAAAAGGATGTAGATTTTATCTCGGATAATCATGGTGGAGAAAAATTTAAAAAGTTGGTCTGGCTACTGAGTATTTAAACGACGACAAAGTCGGACAATACCTTAGATATAAGTTTGGTCTACATTTTCTAAATACATTAGGAGTAGGTGAGTGTTTTTCTTTAGACTTTAGTGAAATATTACCAACACAACACCAAGCCGTATAACAATTTGCTGACTACTTGGTGGACAACTATATTTCTGAAGAGGCAGACTTCCCTCCTGGGATGTTGGCGAAAATAATTCATCACTTGAGCACACAACCAATGTCTGTGAAAGTTTCGATTCTAAATTTAATTCATTATTTTACAATCCTCAACCTAATATATTTCAATATATTTAATATATTTAGAAGTTTAGAAAGAAAAATATTCAAATTGACACTTCTGTGAAACCAAAAAAAGTGTATTTTACGTATAAATTTATATTTCATTTATTGTTTCCTACCTTTACGCGTAATAGTTTGGAAGCTACCGCTGTAACACTGACAGTTTTAGTTAACATCCTCATCTGATACGTCTAAAGGTAGGAAACAATAAATAGAATGTAAATTTATAAGTTTCTAGCGCTAAATTTCTAATCTGTACTAGTTTTATCTCTTTTATCTTACAACTTTATATGTTTTCCACCGTTTGCCTTATTTTGCCGGTTATTAGCGCGCTTATCACTGTATATAAATATATAAATATGTAACTACCAATATTTTATATAATTTATAATATAAAATACAAAAGCCGCAGTACCTATTTTCCTGGTGTTAATTTTCCTAGAACTTAATAGATAAATACTTAATCCGCTTGACCACGAGAGCGAACTAGGTTATGGTTTTCGAAAGCAAACTAGTATGTAATTAAGAGGGTTTTTACCTTAAAAGCGACCTAGTGTGCTCTGCCAGAAACTGTAAAACCAAACCCGAAATGGGATGATCGCCCACACAAAAAGAATCTTCAAGTGAAAACCGTTTCAGTGAAACCTTAGAAAAATTTTAATTAAAATCAAAACGCATCAATAAACGAGCTGCGCTATTCTTACAGATATGAAATAAACTTCTCTTTTATTTGTGTTTGGCTGGAGGTTCTACACTGTTATTGAATTACAAATTTACCAACTCCTAAGTAAACGACTAATTACTACAAAATATGTACGTTGATGTAAATGTGTAATTTACCTATCTCTCCAGCCCCGCCAAATTTTCATTCTCCTTACTGCTAACAGTTTATCCTCGTAAAGTAAACAGTGCAATTGCCGTTAGCCATGAATATTTTATACAAATATCTAATTTTGAGCTTGTCTCTCATTTAAACGAAATTATTATTCCATTCTCTGGTAATTGTCCTGTTGCTACCGGCTTCGCGTGCATGCGTTTTATTACTTATAATTTTAGTGCTTATGAGAAAAGAATTAAATTTAAAATACAAAGTAAATCTATAACTATTTTCTTATGGCATGTCTTAGTTAAATATAAGGTTTATGTGGGATTAAGTCAAGATTTATTGTAATAAAAATTACACTTTTAAATAACGTTTGATGTTTCGATTTCTACTCCGGACATCTTTTCAAAAAAAGATCTAATCTAAATACCTTCTACGATGTAAAATCGAAATTGATTGGAAAATAATTAAGCAGGAAGCAAGGTGTGAATATATCAGAATAGATATAACTAGTTACGGAGATATTGAAGAAGAAGTACGACAACAAAGCTTAAAGGCAAGTAAAGCGGCTTCTTCTTCTTTAAGTTCCATCTTCAATCGAAGGTTGGAAATCATCATGGCTATGCTTACTCTGTTGACTGCCGCTCTAAAAATTTCTGCACTACTGCATTCAAACCATTCCCTTAAGTTCTTAAGCCAGGATATTCTTCGTCTTCCCACATTTCGCTTTCCTCGGATTTTGCCCTGCATAATAAGTTGTAATAATGCATATTTTTGCCCTCTCATCACATGTCCCAAGTACTCAAGTTTTCGTCTTTTGATAGTTAATATTATTTCCGCCTCATTTCCTATCCTTCTAGTTACTTTCATGTTTGACATTCTTTGAATCCATGATATTCGTAGGATTCTTCTGTAACACCAAAATTCAAAGGCAGCCAGCTTATTCAGATGAACTTGTTTGAGTGTCCAAGCTTCCAGACCATAAAGAAGAGTAGAGAACACGTAACATCGAAGCATTCTCAGGCGTAGTTCTAACCTTATATCCCGACAACAAGGAAACTTTTTAAGTTTAATAAAAAACGATGTACGTGCTATTTCAATACGTGTCTTAATTTCTTTGGTTTGGTATACATCTGATGTTATCCAGTAAAGCGGCGTATTCTGTTAATGATATGGAAGAACAAACATCTAAGACCAGACACAAAAACAAGAATCTCTAAAGCAGAAATTAGACCTATATTAACATACACGGCGAAGACAAGACCTGACACACCCAAAACGAGACGACTCCTAGAAACAACAGAGATGAAAATACTCCGACGAATGTCAGGGAGAAGTCTGTTTGATAGGGAGAGAAGCGAAAACATAAAAAGAGCATGCAATATAGAAGACATAAATGGATTACCGACAAAATGAAAATAGGAGTGAAACGAACACATCAATAGAATCGCAGAGGATAGAATAGTACGAATAGCATGAGATAAGTCACCAAATGGACGAAGAAGTATTGACAGACCAAGAAAAAGATAGTGCGACAATTTAAACAATTTAGGAGGCTTATATTAAAGAAGAAACAGGTTTTAAAACCTACATACTAGAAGGAAGAAGAAGAAGAAGAAGAATACTTCTTATCAAACAATTACAAAACTGATAGCAATACGTTTCTAGCAATACATTTCTTAAAATGTTTTTTGTAAGGGACGAAAAAATCGACATTTTTTGTGCTGGGTGTCCCCCACAGCATCGTAAGTCGTTTGTGGCGTCGGTTTAGAGACATTAATAGTCCAACCGAGCAACATCCAGGAGTGGTCGCTCTACAACCGTCGTTTAAGACCAATACTTAATTTTAGATGCCAGAAGGCAGCCAACAATTACAGCACCCGAGCTGCTTTTTATTACAGCTTGCACATAATGCAACAATTAGCAGCAGTACTGTGAGTAATCGTCTTCATGAAGCCAATCTTCGTAGTCAGCGACCACTGAGATGTCCACCTCTATCTGGAGGTGGACATTAAGATTAACATGGTGTCAAGAGTTTTAGAATTGTGCTGATAATGACTAAGTTGCAGTTTTGTTTAGTAGTGAGTCTAGATATGGATTTCATCCAGATTCTCGTCGAACAATAGTTTGGAGACGACCCGAAAATGGAGAAAGATTACGACGTCTTCAAGAGGTGTATACATATAGAGGTGGTACAATAATGCTATGGGGTAGAATTATGATTGAGGGAAGAACTGGCCTCATTCTCCCACGTGGCTTTCTCATAAGTCAGCAATATTTAGACACTATTCTTGAACCTAAACGCCCGTTTGATGGTGCTGTTGGAGAAAATTTTTTTCTTTATGTATTGCCGTAGTCAGTACAATAACCGGACTTGAATCCCATTGAGCATATATGGGACATGCTCCAGCGAAGAATTACTCCACGTATGGGCAATATTTACAATGAGTTTCAATTAAAAGGGCTTCTGAGAGAACAATGGACACAACTACCTCAAGCAGACATAAACAATGTGATTCGGAGCATAAGCAGTAGCAACATGGTGGCCATACTTTATTTTAAGCTAATATTTTGTATTTTTGACAATTTATATTGGTATGTGAAACAGAAAAAATTTTCTGTTTTTGTTTGCAATTTATGGTTTTTGACATTATTAAAAAACAATTTAAACTACAAATTTTGTATTACTTTTTTTAAGTTGATAACAGATAAACAAAATACGTATATATATATATATATAATTGTAATTAATGATTGTACTGACTACGGCAATACATAAAATAAAAATTTTCTCCAACAGCACCAGCAAACGGGCGTTTAGGTTCAAAAATTCAAAAATAGTGTCTAAATATTGCTGACTTATGAGAAAGCCACGTGTAAGAATGAGGCCAGTTCTTCCCTCAATATAGCAATAATGTATCACCTCTATATGTATACACTTCTTGAAGATATCGTAATCGTTCTCCATTTCCGGGTCGTCTCCAAACTCTTGTCCGACGAGAATCTGGATGAAATCCATATCTAGACCCATTACTAAACAAAACTGCGGCCCAGTCATTATCAGCACAACTCTGAAACTCTTGGACATCTCAGTGGTCGCTGACTACAAAGATTGGCTTCATAAAGACGATTACTCACAGTACTGCTGCTAATTGTTGCATTATGTGCAAGCTGCAGAAGCCTTCTGGCATCTAAAATTAAATTTTGTAATTGTTTGGTAAGAAGTCTTCTTCTTATTCTTCTTCTTCTTCTTCTTCCTTCTAGTATGTAGGTTTTAAGACCTGTTTCTTATTTAATAGTAGCCTCCTAAATTGTTTAAATTGTCGCACTATCTTTTTCTTGGTCTGTCAATACTTCTTCGTCCATTTGGTGACTTATCTCATGCTATTCGTACTATTCTATCCTCTGCGATTCTATTGATGTATTCGTTCCACTCCTGTTTTCATTTTGTTACCCATCCATTTATGTCTTCTATATTGCATGCTCTTTTTATACCTATATTTTATTAATATAGGTATATATATATATATATATATATATATATATATATATATATATATATATATATATATATATATATATATTCCTAGACGTTTATGTTTTGTGTGTGTTGCTTAACGTTTTCATAAAAATTTTTGGACAATAGGAGTTTTTGGTCGAATATAATTCATCTTCAGGTATGTTTACAGTTACGGGATACCTAAAACTAAAAAACGTGAGATTTAGAGCTTTATAGGAAGTACACTAATAACCTTTTAACAAAAACCTTAAAGTGAAGTAAAAACTTTGTAAAATAGTATACAATTTTATTATTAAAATTTTAAATAATTATCCAAAATTGATTTATAAATTTACGTATACGTATATAAAATAATTATAATTAGTCATTACATAATTTGAATAACGAACATTATAATTATTAACTCATTAAAGCCCGTAATTCCATAGCAGGAGTACAGAGATGCAATTTTAATTTTAAGATACAGAAAGGAATTAGAAATTATATACAATATTTTCAGAATCAAATTATATGTGTAAATGTCATTTTTTGACTGGTAACTTTAGTGCCACTGAGATGATACGACATAAAACAAGTTGAAATACATAAATATTTACTTCAGGGTAATTTTGAACATTATGGAATATTTTGAAACACTTCAGGTTGCAAAGGTGTGTGACACTTCCTACAAAAGTAACAAGTAAGATTTCCACATACTCTGGAACGTCGATATTTAAAGCTACCCTTCTCTATTGTATGGTCAGTCCGATCTCTTCACAAGTCTTCAAGAATAGGGAAAATTGTAACGAGGAGCGTACTCAACTCACTGATGGCCTATTTCCAAACGATTTCAAAATATAAGTTGTACACTTTCGTAAGAATTGTAAGGAAGTATCTACTGTCCATAAAAAATAAAGTTACCACTACTTTTTCGACCTTATTCGAGTATTAAAAGTTTAGACGAATTGGTCAAAAAGGTCTACTCCTCCTATATTTCTATTGTAACTGGCAATTGGTCTATGAACATCTAGAGTAATTATCTTTTTCTCTGCTCGATTGTATTGTTTAGATGCCTTCATGGGTCGAAATTCGTCACAATATGGTGAGCATAGTTACTGCATTGTTGTTATTCTAACAAACTTGTTGCCTTTAGCAGTTTTTTCACAATTTGTTTTATTTGGTACATTCATTGTAGAATTAAATCTGTTTTTACGAAGAGTTTCAGTACCACCCACGCCTCTTATTGTTAGCTCCTGCAGCAATGAAACAGATGTAAACAAATTATCAAAATATATTTTTGTAGCTAAAGGTCATTAGTCAATCCGATTAAAACTTTAGCTCCTTGTCCTAGACCAGTATTAGATATTTTGGTAGAAGAGCCACAATATGGTTCAATATGATAAATCCAGACGGATCAGCGGTAACCCATAATTTAAATCCGAGGCGTATTAGTTTTCCTTTTATGAATTTTAATTGTGAGTGCTACAATTTGTAAAAGTCATGGCCAATAAAGTTGCCAGTGGGCTTTAATAGGTTAAGCCAATAGGTCGATAATAATTTGTACTGGTATATACTGTGTTAGTTTTTCATTTATCTTTGCCTATATTCGATTATGGAAGTAGATGTTTTCGATGGTTTGTATAATATTGATTGGTATTTGATAATGTTCCTTTTATACACTAGGTGTAAAACGTCTTCGACTTGGGTGCGATCGACAGCCTTTGTGAGGTCCATAAAACATAGATGTGCTAGTTTATTGTACTCGATGGACTTTTCTGAGATCTTTCTCAGTACAAATACGGCATCTACTCAGAATCTTCCGTATCTGAATCGTTGTTGTTTATCTGGTAAAGTTGTTATTTTATTGGTTTTGTTGACTAGGACCTTTGTGGTAATTTTAAATGCGGTGTTTAGTAGATTTATTCGTCTATGTTTGTTTGGTCCTTCTTTATCTCCTTTCCTGAACATTTCTATCGTTATTATGTTTGTCCATGGGTCTGGTATCATGCAGTGCAATATTAGTTTTTGTATAATTTTAGTCATCTCTAGTATTATACTTTCTTCTCCGTGTTTTAGAATTTCGTTAGTTATTCCTTTGGGTACTGGTGACTTTTTATTTTAAATACTAAAGTATACAATTCTAACCTAAAATAAGTTAGTCTCACATGCCATATACCACTGCTGTAGCCTGTCTGGCCTATTCTATTGACTTGGAGAGAGCTGATACTTAGCTCGATTTTTGCAGCAACACTGCTGTCACTTAACACACATAAAATCATGTGGCATTCTTTAGAACTAGTTCTGAGTAGTTTTGGAGTAACCTCACGTTATACAACATTAAGCTACTGGGTAAACTACTAACTGTTACTCCATAGTACGCAATGGAATTATTGGAATATTATTGAAATAAAAGTATTAAAATACTACGTCTGGTCTGTTTTGCCTTATAGTTGTAAAACCGAGACAATAAAATACACAATCTAAATAGAGAGTTGTTCTAGTTATAGTGTTACCCTAGCATGATGAAAATACCAAGCACAGTACACATATTCAACAAACCTGTGCTGAAATCCACATACAAGCAATGGAAGTTGATTAATAACATTTCAATGACAAAGGTTTCAATTATCTGGTACTATAATCAGAAAGCCGAAATATACCTAACTTCGGTTAATTATTCAGGACAAAATAAAATAAAAGGGGCTAGATAAAAACAACTGTTTAGGCTTCACATTATTAGACATAGGTTAGGTGAAATAGTCGAGGAATTGTTTTATGCAGTTACTAACCCAGAAATAATTCCAGGAGTTTGTAAATATAATAATAACCTACGCTTGAAAACAAGCTTTTTCCTGTCTTAAAATATTCGAGAAGAAAAATATACAAGTCAAAATTTTGCCAGTTGATGTTTTTTACGACATTCTGAATTATGATCATTCTGAATCCCACTAATTCTCCAATTTAAATGTTTTTTTTTTTCGTAGGGTATTGATAGCCTTTTTATTTAAACCTGTATAATTTGCTGGTAAGATAAACATCCGTTATTTATATTTAGTGTTTTTTTATTGTGCTATTTTCATATTCAGTAAAACAAAAACCATAACCATTTTTTCGATTTCTTCTCATATTTCAAAATATGATCATCATTTGTCTTCGACATCTCTCCTGTATTTCGCTATTTCAGATAAAATTAATCCCCGTCAGCTATGATGTAATAAAAAGAGCTTTTATATAAATAAAAGATGGAGTGTATCGCCTGAGATGTATAAGCGATATTGCCAACAGAACGGGTCGTCCAACCGTTCAGAAAATGAGCCTTCACTCAAAAGGACCCCACAGGACAACTTCATATTTTGACAATGGGAAATTAATCTTTGAGAAGCCATTTCAGATACTTGAGGCGGTTGGGAAGACACTGTTGTATATGTTATGAAAAATTTAAGTGTGAGAAGTATTAGGATCTCTGATCCATAAAAACTCGATCAGTGGGTATTTTAGTTTGAAAAGATATGCCAGATACACTGTAAAATTTTAACGGTTTGAAGTATCTTTCACAAAAATAAGAAAAAAAATATCAAAAAAAATTGAAAAAACTAGTTAATAGAAATAATAAGATTAAAAACACTTAATTTTTTTCTTTCATTGTTATTGTGTCTAAACATATTTTTAACCCTTTATAGGGCAGAATTATTTTTTGGTAATATAAACAAATTCTTTGCAGATTATAGATAAGGAATGATCCGTTATTGAACTTTCATTTGTATTTTCATTTTGTTTTAACTCCTTGTTGTTGTTTTTTAAGTGGTTGAAATTTCGACCACAGCCTGATTAGGTATGTTGACTTTGGTAAATGTAGTTGTGGTTCCATAATCGACCACAAAAAAACACATTAATTAAACATTTTTATTATGAAATAATGTAAAACATTGAATACCTAATGCAACCTGGCAATCTGAGCATTTAATACTTGAACGTTTTGGCTTTGCTCTCGTTGAACAGAGTGCACAACGTCTTGATGTTCCTTTTTCTGGCATGTGATTGCCAACATCGCTTAGTCTCACCGTGCTTTCAACGCTAACAGAATTAGTGGTTGCTCCCATTTTCTTCAGTTTATTTCTTCCTATTGTTACCTTAGGTCCTGGTCTCTTTCTGTTATAGAAATCACCTATGAGCTCGTTGGCCAATACACTTCTAAAATACAGGTGACCCATTGGTTTCGATTTAATGGACCTCATTTTCATTGTAGTCTTATAAGTTATATATGAATTTACCACTGCTGCATCAATCAAATAGTAAATAATCTTCATATACCATCTTCGGGATTTCCATGAAATTGGATAAGAAGCATGAAGTTGATCGAATAGATCGACTCCAGCCATATAGCGATTGTAATCACTTATGGCTTTTGGACACTTAACACTTTCCTGTTCAACATTCGGTTTTCTTCGCAAAACTGAAGTAATCTCAAGTGGATTATGCATAGTACTGCCGACTAAAACGCATTTGCGCCCCCGATCTATCCATTTAACAACAGACATATCATTGGACATGAAATAATCGTGTTCTCCCATTTTTATTGTTTTGTTCTTTCTCATTTGTGTTGGAAAACCTTTACGATTTACGTATCAAATGTGGAACAAATCATAGGTTAACATTTTCCTAAGAAGAGGAAAACTCGAGAAAAAATTATCGAAATAAATGCAGTAGCTTGCGCCTCTAAGAAACTCGGTAATGTCTAATACCGTTTTAGCGCCTAAACCATATTCAGCATGTTGTGATTGAGATTTGCCTTCATATATGCTAAATTTGTCCACGTATCCAGTTTCGGAGCATGCAACGACCCAAACTTTAAAGCCTCTTTTTATGGGCTTTTTCGGCATATATTGTTTGAGAGAACTTCGCCCCTTGAAAGCAACCATACTTTAATTTACCTCAACATTTCTACTTGTATAAAAGTTCTCTTGAAAGCGTTGCTGCAGTTCTGTTATCAAAGGCCTTACTTTGAACAGTTTGTTAAAATGGGGGTTATTTTGATTTCTTTCCATGTTTTCGTTATTGTTTAGATGGGGAAAACGAAGAATTTTTAAGAATCGTTTTTGCGTAAAAATTTGCAAAACTCTTGGCACGTGCATGTTAATATCAGTTGACCAATAATGTCTCAAACTAGGTAGTTTATGAAACCCCATGATTATAAGAACCCCTAGAAATGCTTTCAGTTCTTCCTCAGTTAGGTCGAGAATATTATGATTTTGTTGTTGAGCATAGAGATTTGACTGTGTAATTATATTAGCTATAATATCTTTGCTCATGAACAAAGGAAACACGTCGAATGGTGAATTTATATTGACCGGTTTTGCTGGGCCAACTGGTCTGGTAAACGGCGCATTCGAATATTTTTGTGCATCAAAAGCGTTCTTTCTCCATTTATATGTATCATCGCACTTTACTGTGTTCTCTTGGTTTGTTGCGACAAATGCGATTTGTTCTTACCTGAGGGTGGAAAGCTATATCATTTATTGAGTCATCTGAATCAACATCAAGAAATTCAACCTTGTCATCATTAGACAATGAAGTAATAGTCGCGTTGGATGCAACCGACGTTCGGTTGGAAATAGGAAGATTATCTTCTGCATCAGAATCACCCTCAAAATCTGAATTTATGGCTTGTTGATATGGAATACAATCTATGTAATCAAATAAATCATCCTGCGTCATATTTTGTAAATTTTCAAGTATATTGCGGTGTTCCATTTTACTGCAAAAGATACGTACATTGTTGTATACAAATACTTGAAAAATTTAATTACTTGATCTACCGCACAGCAATTTAATTTTTGGAAATATTATTCAAGTAAGTCAGATTTACGTAACAAAAGAATATAATTGTATAGATTTAAAATAAACAAGAGTGAAAATACATTTCAATAGAACAATTGTAAAATCAGCATGTGCTACTTTGAGGTTATGTTTAGTAAATCAAGATATATCATCTTAGCGCCAATTAAATCTGAATAGATAATAAAAGACCATAATACTGTGATGTGTTAGCTTGAGTTTGATGTATAAATCTTTTGTAAATTATTTTTCTAACTTTTACAAACGGCAAAAATCTGTGATCACGTTCAACGGTATCTTACAGAGTATGATGGGTTGTGGTTGGCGAATCGACGACATTGCTGCCACGTTGCTGTATTTTGTTCTGTGGTGTTCATTTTGGGTAAAATTCATTTACAAACACTGAATTTGCACTTCGGTAACTTTTCATGTCAATTACTAGCTCATAAGTATTAATAAGAGCAGTGGTCGAAATATCGACAACAGACCTGGGCTATATATAAAGGGTTAAAACTGTTTAACCCTACTGTCCTGTTCGGGTCTATTTAAGAGAAGATGAAAAACGCTCAATAAATTTTTGCCTTAATTTTTATAGTTTCCAAATATATTTTTCATAATGTTTAACTTTCATGTCCTGTTCGGGTCTATCTGACCCAAACAATTTATTTCTTATTTTGCAAATCAATATAGTTTGTTATTCAGGTACGACTATAAATAGAAACAAGTTTATGCAAGCTAAAACTTGTAGTAAAAAATGTGTAGTGTAGCTGAACAATGTCATTTAGTTCGGCATGTCACGTAAAAAGAAGTAGGGGTGACAGACAAGTGGTAGGCTGGTAGGACCAACGCCAAGCACATTCATTTACATTTTAAATTTTAGTCTATCTTTGCATGTTAATAATGTCGCATCGAAGAAAGCTTACTGAAGATGAGCTTTGCGAGCTTGCGAACGTATCAGAGAGTGATAAATGCATATCAGAAATAGAAAACAATACAAGTAGTGAGAGTGAGGAAGAAAGTAGTGATGATTCTGCTGTTACGTTCTACGTACAGCATCCTGTAGAACCTTCTGTAACAGTTCCTTTAAACGACGGTAATATTCAGTGGTGTCTCGATCCTCATTAAATGACCCGCGATCGTTTTTCCACTGACAATGTTATATATAATGCTCCAGGGCTTACAAGGTACGCATTTTCACGAATTTTCGATATTAAAAATTTATTTGACGCACTCTTTTCTAACGTAGTTGCAAACCAAATAATAAATGTGACCAACCAAAGACTTGAATAAAATTGATTTTCAAACATACATTGGTCTTTTGTTGTTAGCTGGAGTTTTTAAGTCGCATTGCGAATCATCGAGCAACAATGTCCCTTAAAGTGTTTACAAAAATTTCGCTAGTAATACATTTTAATAACAGGACTTCTAGATAGGATAGGAGACGTACTGATAAACTTGCTGCAATACGTGAAATTTGGGAAAAATGGATAAAAATCTACCAAAATTTTTTAATCCTGATGAAAATGTTGCCGTCGACGTGCAATTAGTTGGCTTTAGATAGTTTTTTCCCTTCAAACAGTGGCATTTTAATCAAACCAGCGAAATATGGCATAAAAATTTGGGCTTTATATAACAGTAAAAGTTCGTATGCACTAAAATTGCAGATTAGTATAGGAAAGGAAGCAGGTGGCGTGCCGGAACGGAATCAGGGAATGCGTGTGTTGTGCGGCTTGTGTAGTTACTTGAAAGGAAGGCCATAATATCACTTGATGATTACATGGTGATTACTTTTTGAAATCATATAATTTAGGACAAGATCTTCTAAAAAGAAGAAATACAATGCTGGGGACTATAAGAAAAAATAAGACAGAGCCTTCAATACAAATTGCGAATACAAAAGTTTATATGTCTACAACGCGTTTGTTTTATAGACATCAGTATATCTCTAATGGAACACTAACAAACTAACAAACTGCTAATTGGAAAAAACACTGGTAAAACCAGTTATCTCTTTCAGGAAAAATTTACCAAGAATTAGACTCACAAGAACTTTTAAAAAGAACACGAACAGAAGCGAGTAGAAGAGATGGAAATTCTAGTAAACCGTCTTGGACAATCCAACTCCGCTTGATAAACGAGCACGCTGTAAATTTAGCTCCCAAAACAATAACAAGACCAATATTTTATGTTGCCTATGTGACAAACATATTTGTAAAACCCATTACTGACCTAGTTGTAAACTAAATTAGATTTTGTAGCTATTTGTTCTTAGGCTTTTGTAAGAAAGAAAAAATGCCTTTTATTTTTGTTAATAAGCTTTAGTTTACATTATCAACATAATTTTTGTTTGATTAAATACAATTTTTTGTTAATAAAGTTTTGTTTAGCACCATAAGCTTATTTTATTTCGATTAAGAACCGTAAACCATAGTTGGGTCATATTGACCCGAACAGTACATTTGCATAGTTGACTCGAATAGTACAGCAGGGTTTAAATAAAAGATGTTAGGCTAATATGTCTATACGATTTTAGTTTGCTTTGAGATGGTCCTATAAGTTTTTGTCCCACTACGGGGTGTGGTGTTATTCCTTAAATATTAGAATTCACATATATAAAATATTTATAATTAGTACCCGTGTAACATTTAACATTTTGTTTATATAAATATATTTAGTAATTTGAAACGAGGACATTCATAAATACCATACTCTAATTAGAATTGGTAGTCAGCACTATTGCCGATCACCACATGCTTGGCGTAGGTCATGAACAAACTTGACACACTAATAAGTAAACATTTGCTGATATAGCAAGGACTACTATAAAAGCCCCAACAATCATTCTCTCAGGGATCTTAATTAATATACCGACACTATGACCAGTAAGGCATCATCTATCGTCATCGTCAATTAAGTACTGATATATTTAAGATTAATTAATAGTGAAAGATTGTACAAGCAGTGATTAATAAATGGGCAACTAAGTTACAACATATTATTTACTACCCCACAACATTATTTATTACATGGCGATCCTGAAGTGGTAGAAACCAGGAATCTTCATCCAGAGAAGATGAGAAGAAAATCCCACTGGAAGTTTAGATGGAAATTTGCATACTAAATGTTATATGGAACCAATGCATTTCAAAATGGAAAAATGCATCAAGAGATAAGGAAATTCCGGACCAGACCAGCCGAGAGCCCCGCGACAGCATTCCAGCTAAGGACAATGGACAGTAAATGGGAAAATGGACTATGGAAAATGGATAAATGGAGAATGGACAAAGGTGAAGTGATAAGGACCATATGTTAAATGTATTATGTAAGTAAATTTATTTTTTATCCCTTATATAAATACAGTCTAACAGATTGAAATTATTAATTATTACTTGAGAAAAAATATTAGAAATATAAAGAATTTAACTAGTTCAGAATGTTGAATATACAATTTTTATTGCTTTGAAAGTAGAGTATATAATTTATTTTTAAGTTTTCACTAAATAACTATTTATATTGTTTTAACGAAACAAATGTGTCATACATTTTTATTTGCTTAAGGTATATTTTTAAGAATATTTATATTTGACCATGAAAATACACCGACAGATCGGAAATATTAGATATAACGATATACGATACGATATAAATTTGCTTGGATGACAAATTCTATAAGTAATATACACGAAGAAATTGGATATGACTTTATTTAACTATTTAGATATAATAGGATATTTAGAATTATCATTACATTACAAGAATTTAAAAGCACAATTGACCATGGCGTCAGAAAAATTTTCATTATGCTGGAACAATTTCCACGAAGATATGTCTAAATTTTTATCGATCGACGAGACAGAAGATAGACAAAGAAAAGTGTTAAATTACAGGAAGAAATACGATTTTGATATGAGGAAAGAAAGTAAGAATGCAATATATGGATATTATAAAAATAAATTCGAAGAAAGAAAAGAATATAGAAACAAAAATTATAGAAATATAAGTGAATATGAAAGACATGATATGAGGATATATCGTAATAGAAACAGAGGAGATTGGCAATCACAACGAAGAAGAAATAATAAACAATGGACACAGGTGAGATGCCACAGAAATAGAGGCAAAGCGAGAGCAATTTACGCACCGCATGCGAATACGAATACAGTGACAGAAGTAGATGTTTTTAACAGAAATGTAGACAAACTGGATATGGTTCGACCTTAATGGTTGGAATCTACGTCGAGCAGGAGGCTGCTAAGAGGATAAGCTAGGGTGGTACTTGAATCCCAACCCGCTAAGAGCCCTGCGGCTCCAGCATAACAGTACAGTAACTACATAATGGATTAAAGTGGAAAAACAAATTTGAAATTATGATTTTTTAATGAAGTAAATGGAAAATTATTGAAAAAGAAGTTTGCCACAATAAAGAATTTAGAGGAAATTATATTACAACATAAAACCCACAAGCAAATAGTAAGAAAGGTACTAAATAATATGGAGGCGCATAGACTACCAATTTTGTCGTTTGGAGCAAACCGAGTCTCACCAAGAATGAGTATTCGGGTCAAAAACAAAATCAAATGGTTAGGAAAATGAGCAATAAGATATAGAGATATAATAGGAAAAAGGAAATAAGATATTGAAAAATGTAGAAATATACATATGCGAAGTACCAAATCGTAGAGGATGAATATAGTATGAATAAATATAATTAATGAATATAATATACAATTAGTGTATTTATATGCAAGAGAAGAAACGATATTAAATAAAATAAGTACGCACACATGCGGAAAAATGAAGAACAGATTATTTTGAAAAATATATGTCTATATTAGTACATATTAGGCGAAATTAATTTCGAGATCGAACCAATACAAAATACAAAATACAGAAGAAACAGTTATAGTAATATAGAAACCAGAAGTTGCGAAGGAATTTACAGAAGAATTAATAGATAAACCGATTAAGATTGTGTTACCTATAGGAATCATAAATGTAAATAATCGAGAAATATAAATTAGAAGATAGATAACCAGGAAAATTTTATATATTTTATATGGAAGAAACAAAACAAAAGAGAAAACGTCGAACAAATATTAAGCACAATAAAAACCATCAATATTTGAAGAAAAAAGGCCCATAAAAAATTGCAAAATATGCAGACATTTTTATTTTTTCGAAAAAAGACCCATATACACAAAGAAAATGTTACTTTGCAAAAAGATACGAAATCAAAGAAAAACCGTACTCATAATATTTTATTATGATAACAAAACGCAGTATTCCTAGTATAAACATTACATAACGACATTAGGTTAATTTTATAGCCGACTTACTATTAGATATTTGATATAGTTGCATGGTAAGCAAGGTCATCAATTATGAAATGAGTACAATATAACTGAACAGGTTAATTATTTATTAATATGACCCGTATATTTAAAATTTTATTTGCGATGCAAGAAGAACTAACAAGTATGGATTTTATTTTTCGACATAGACGGAAAATCGATGAACAGAAATATGTTCATATGTTTTCTAGAAGAGGAACTCTTAGGACATAATATTTCGAATAAACAGACACCGCAGAATGCAAAAGAAGCAAAGCGATTGTTGCATTTGCAAATTATTATAGAAAACATGTCATCAATTTTACAGAAATAGCCAGACCACGTAACAGACTATCTAGAAAAAATAAAGTTTAATGGACTACTGAATGTCAAGAAGCATTTATTAAGCTCAAGACATATCCCCATTAGCTAATAAGCCCCGTTATATATAATTCCCCGATTTATCGAAGAAAAACAAATTTAGGTTAAGAATTTATGCTTCAGGAATAGCATTAGGAGACAAATATGAATGCAGAAGATTATAAAGGAAATGATAATAATGAAAAATGAGAATAAGAAGAGATGAAAGATAAGAATCAGCCAATTCTTAATGAAATACGAAGAGAAAAATAATAATTTTTTTTAAGAAAGTATAAAAGCTTGTATAGTACAAGATAAACATAATACAATCAATACATAATATAGTACAAGATAAGTACCGACTTCCACATGTTACAGGAAGGTTATGGAAAAATAAATAGCATATATATTAAATACAGAAATATAAGGAAATACTATTTCTGGAACGAATTACGAAGAAATGTTGAGAAATAAGTAAAATGTGAAGAGATGCGACGACTGCCAAAGGCATAAGCACTAAATCATAAACAAGAAACTCATGGAAATGTACATGGATGAAAATGGAAACAGATATACTGACGTACAATGCGAATTAAGCAACTACGTAGAAGAATATGTAATAGAAAATGAAACAGTAGCCAAATCATTGGTAGAAAAATTTATCTTGAGGTATGGAGTACCCAGAAAAATAATAGCAGACCAAGGCACAGAGTTTATAGCTAGAATAATTAAGGAAGCAATACTTTGCTACAATTAGAGTGAATGGATATAGTCGTAATATATACATGTACTTTTGAATGCAAATTATATGTAAAGATATTTTTAAATGAATATAATGTGTAAATATAGTTTTAAGTTGCTACAATATATTTAAAAAAAGGAAAATGTTAGACTGTACAGCAGGTAAACAAAATAAATAGGGATAAATGAATAAATAGATAAAATGACAAAACTTTATTGTGAGATGTCAAAGTGACTAATCGTGTATATGTGAAAACAAAACTATTACTTGGTACCAAGAATCATTACAAGAATTAATGCAAGCATTAATATAAGAATTATTATAAGATTTTATTATTATAAATTTATTTATTATGTAAAATATGTAAAGGTTATTGTAAACATTATGTGCACATAAGAGGGGGTAATATAAGGTAATATAATCTAAATAATTTAACGTAAGGTAAGAAAAAAACGTACGAGTAAGGCATAATGAAGGATACCAGATAGCATATCACAAGGGAACAATTAGAGTAACCTTATAATATGCTGAGGTAAGGTTAGGTTACTAAATTTTTACTAAATGTAAGGAAATATATACCAACATTTGTATAAATATGTATACGGTAGCATAGGTAAACAGTACTTATTTGAGGTTGCAAAATTTCTCTTTTTTCAAAGGGAAAGAGAGAGGAATGAGACAGTTGCAAAAGAGAAATTTTTTCCGTAAGGGGGATGGTGTGGTGTTATTCCTTAAATATTAGAATTCACATATATAAAATATTATAATTCGTACCCGTGTAACATTTAACATTTTGTTTATATAAATATATTTAGTAATTTGAATCGAGGACATTCATAAATACCATACTCTAATTAGAATTGGTAGTCAGCACTATTGCCGATCACCACATGCTTGGCGTAGGTCATGAACAAACTTGACACACTAATAAGTAAACATTTGCTGATATAGCAAGGACTACTATAAAAGCCCCAACAATCATTCTCTCAGGGATCTTAATTAATATACCGACACTATGGCCAGTAAGGCATCATCTATCGTCATCGTCAATTAAGTACTGATATGTTTAAGATTAATTGATAGTGAAAGATTGTACAAGCAGTGATTAATAAATGGGCAACTAAGTTAAAACATATTATTTACTACCCCACAACATTATTTATTACAGGGGCTTTATTGGTGATCCTCTCAGAAAATTCCTTTAATGTTGTCGTTTTAAAAATTCTTAATTTATTTTAACAGTTTTTAAAACATTTTTATATGCTTTTAATTGAAATCTTGTTTTAGCTCTGAGCTGAAGTATGAAAGCTCTAAGTAAACTACCTTAAGTCTTTTTTAATTTCTTACTCCCTTTGACAATATCTCCTTTAAAGACTATATTTTTGGAATAAGCTTTCTCATAACACTTTATTAAAGGACAATTAAAATAGTGAGGAAATATGCCAAGTTCCTCTGCAGTTTTAATCGTTTTGTTAACGCTGTGAGCATCTAATCTTTGTTTTTAAACATAGGTCGGTTTGCGTGGTATACGACAAGACTAGACCTTATCTCTCTTTGCCTTAATCTTGAATCTGTCATTTGTTAAGTAGGTTTGTAGTAAAGCAAATAAGGTGATATCTATTACCTCTTTTTTAGTTGAAGCGAGAGATGTGAGTTTATTACTTTTATAAATATCTACGTAACAAGAAGATGAATATTATTATAGATACTCCCCATTTCTACGTAGTTTCACATCCAATAATAAGTTGTCTTTGTCATTTTTGTTGTGTAAGCTGGTGAGGATTTAGGATTTTCTGGCGGAGAATTATCTTTTTATTGGGGGCAAATGCTATTATAGTATGTTTTATATATATTTTGGTGAGAATTTCTACTTTCGCTTTGCAAGATCTTTGTCGATGAACTTTGAAAAAAAAATAAATTTAATTGAGTTTAAACTTAAAGGATATGCGATTAAAATGTCAGAAATTTGTGATTAGATCAACATACATAAGATCTATGATAGTGCTTTAACAAGTGCTTCTTAAGGTTTCTAAAAGAGTCAAATATAGCTTGATTTACATATACTACTGAATAGATACATATACATGTCATACTTCTTCAGTCCTGACCCTCAGAGGAAGTGGAGTGGTCTTTGTGATGTTGTATATTGTCCCTCTCTATGGATCTCTGTCTCTGGTCATTTCATTTTATTGCTCTAGTGACCCTGTGTTTATGATCAATGATTCCAGATATCAGTATAAGCTCACAAACTTAAAACGGGTTAATCGTGGTTATCTATGGATAATGGTTATGTAGTCTATCTACTGCCATGATCTTCATCTTTGTCTTATCTTCATCATGTATAACCGAATAAACTAAGAAGGACTATGCCAATTGCAAAACTTAGGTTGTTTAATTTTCGGCCATTTATTAAGATGTTTTTTTCCCATATTTCAAGCGCTCAAGAGAAATAAAGTTTTGTGGTAGCCTACTTCTACCTACGGTGTAGGTATTGCCATTTGATCGTTTCAAACGCTTTGTGATAATCTATAAAACAAATGTATAATGGGATACTGAATTGATCATGTGTGACATTTTATTGTTGGCATGTAAGATAAGGGATATAGTTATATAATTGCCACATGATGAAAGTTGCTTTTTTTGTTACTGAAGATACCATGGGAAGAATCCTGAAGATACCATGGACAGACAAAGTCACCAATGAAGAAGTACTGCGGAGGATGAACACAACCGCGGATTTGGTCAACATTGTGAAGAGCCGTAAGCTGGAGTACTTAGGACATATAATGAGAAATCAAGGCAGATACGAGCTACTTCAATGCATTTTGCAGGGTAAAATTTAAGGAAAAAGAGCCCCGACGAAGAAAAATATCCTGGCTTGCTAACCTGAGAGCATGGTATAGAAAGACCTCAACACAGCTATTTCGTATAGCAACCAACAAAATCATCATAGCCAAAATGATCGCCAACGTTCGGAACGGACAGGCACCCTAAGAAGAAGAAGAAAAGCCTTTTTTGTATATTGTCGTTACTATAGGTATATTTTAACTTTAAGCACTTATGTTGTTATCATTTCCGGATCTGGTGCTCTGTTATACTTGAGATTACTGATCGCCAGTCTTATTTCATTCTCGAGTATATTAGGTTCTTCTTTGATTTCTTAAGAGTTTAATGTTTATCATCTATATGTAGATCCTGGAAATATAATTCCCATATCTCTGCTATATCTTCTCTGTGTTTTTCTCAGTGTTTGTCTCTCTTTGTCTTCAGTGAAAAATAGTGAGGATGTAATTAGTTTAATTTCTAGACCTATTTTCAGGATTTTTCAAGTACAAGATCAGCATATAAGATATTTAAATCGAATATGCATAGTGGAATAATTATTTGTAATAGCAAACTCGATTATTCTGTCTCATCTTTCGTTTTTCTGACCTATGCCGAACTTTTTTAGTGCATTCTGTAGGTCGTCATTCTGTTTTGTGTTATCGACTTTTGCGTTAAAGTCATCTTATATTAAAAGTAGCTCTTTATAAGGAATGTTGGCAATTGTTGATTCCAATGTTTTGCAGAATGCCTCTACTTTTGTGTCGTCTGCAGTGCAGTACTGGTTGGCACATAAACATGTATGGTATTAAGGTTATGTTGTTTGCCTTTTGGTTAAATGTGTACCATCCTAACACTCACAGCTTTGAGTTAAAAGACAGACTCTTATAATCTTGGTTAGACCACAATGGCAACGCCTGTACAGTTCTGGGTTTTACCGCCAGAGAAGTAAACATTTCCCATTATGCATTATAAAATGGCCCTGTCCTAACCAACACGTTTCAGCTAGTCTAAAGACAAATTCACGAGAGGATTTTAGTACAGTGTTTATCAGAAGCGACGTTGCCGCTTAGGCCGCTAGGCACGTTGATAGTCTGCAGGTGTGATACAGGACCACGTTGGCTCTCCTGTACGATAACATTAAATCATGCAATCCTATTAGAAGTAAATGTTGTCGAAATATTGTCTCTCTCTCTCACTTTGGTAAAATTTTTTTGACATCAATTCTCTTGACATTTATTCTTTTTACATAAAAAACCAAATCTTAATTTTTTTTTTGGATTTTATTTTTTGGTTTTTAAAGATATAAGCTTTACCTCGTTATTTGGTAATGGCCATGGACGTATAAATAAAGATATTTTCTTTATTTATACGTCCATGGTAATGGCAGACTTATTTTAATTTCATGTCACAGGGCGCCGATTTCGTTTTTTACATTTTTTTTTTGGAAATTAAATATTTTTTTCTTTATCTTATTAATCCTATCATTTTAAGAGGTTGAGGCTACAATAGATATGTTCTCACAAGACTCATTTGACTTACCCAGTTCAGAGTTTTGCGGATTATATTCATCAGATGTATCCGCTGTAGAAAATATGTCATTACCTGACGAAAGCATGAATGTATCTTTTGTAGTGACGTAAGTTTTTCGTTTTTTACATTTTTGTTCGGATAAATTAAAAAATATTTTTTTCTTCAGTGCTCTTGCTTTTGTGGAATCACTTTTATTTTCTAAACTAGTAAGTGGCACTAAATCAATTTAAAAATAAATTAAGATAAACACTGCTACTTTTTAATTAATTCAAAGATTTGTTAAATAAAAAATTTTCGTTGTTTTGAAGTAATTTAACATTACCTGCTGAAACCATGTATACCTAACATAATTCATAACATTTTCGTATTTTACGATTAATTTGTAGATGTATTTTAGACAACGTCAGTATAAAAATTTTAATGTTAAACATTTCTGAGCTATAATTAAAATTACTTGTCCAAATCATGGCCTTTGTCTTCGTAGACTCAGAAATCGTAAAATGTTTATGCAGGATTTTAATAAACATGGGCCATAAACTTGAAATATCGTTTACATAAAACGTTATAATAAAATAAAAAGTCTATAGGAGATTAGAATTTACGAATTTCAGAAGTAGTTATTTCTGTAATCAAAGAAATTAGTAAATGTTTACTGCAATATCTAATGTATTATACAGTATAGCTCAAAATAAACAGTACTGAACTTGTAATTATTTTTATTGTTTTAAAAAATACATATTAACTCTTTATAACTTGTTCTAAATGAGCTTCTCCTCTCACAAGACACACTTCATATAGATATTTCAGATTTCTCGTAATGTTATGGAATAAAGGTTGTCTTAAATCCGCGAAGAATGCGTTAACAGCACCCTTTAACTCATTGATGGTTTGTAGTGCCCTTTTAAAAATGGCAATTTTTATAATTATGGCATCATACCATAATGCAAGAATTCATTATCGTCATCATTTTAGCTTTACAACCCTGTGTGGGTTCTGGCCTTCCCAAGAATTCTCTTCCAGTAATCCCTATCCATTGCCTTTCTCCGCCAAGCACGTATTTCCATATTTCTCATATCTTGGTCTATTGTTCTGAAGCTATTTTCTTGTAGCATTTTAAATTAATTACTGTTTAACTGGGAATAAGCTACAATTAAAGATAAAAATACGTTTATTGACGTTTCAATTTCCACTTCGGAAAACGTTTTCAAAATACAAACAGTAAAGTTACTGTTTGTAGTTTGAGAACGATTTCCGAAGTGGAAATTGAATAGTATAGAGACTACTTAAATTTTTGAGGAAAACAAACACGTTTATGGCCATAAACCATATATTCATTTACATAAGTCATCTTCTAAAATAGCAAAACAACGCCTTGGTATGAAAGTGGTCGTCCTACAGTAAGCATTAATTGCGTCGCGATAGGAGAGATCGAGGAAATAAATGTGGCGGCTTCCTTTATCTCAGTCTCGTCCCTGGTGACAGCGCGACTACCGGTAGCTACGTGTGTTACTGCAGGAATCAGAGGCTGCACAAATAGACCAGGAAGCCAACGCCGCTATGTTTATGTCAGGGGTGACAGTTTTATTACCGGATTTAGTTGTAATTAATAACAGCTTCAGCCTCAGATATAAACAAAGTATGGTCATAATTATAAATTTATATCTTTTAACTAGATTCTCAAATCAGATAATTAGAAAAAAAAATATCACTGTTTCCATAATTGTGACAGGAGTTTGCCAACAAAATTTTAAATTTAAATTCGTACATTATTTCTTTTGTTTAATTTTTTACTGGGAAATAAGTTTTTTATAGGACTTAACAATAGCCAGGCATTTGACAAGTGAATCATTTAATATATACTTGTAGTAAGTAATCCGATAAATATGTTTGCTGCAACAATTTCGTGGTAGTATTTTAATTGTTTACAATTCAGTACGAAAAAATGCGATGTCTTCAAAATTTTAGCTTCACATTAAAAACTTGTATATTTATACAAAAAGAGATATAAATCCTTTAAAATGGCCTTTTAAAATTTTTAAAATTATTTGTTTTTCATTTATATAAAGTACCTCGACAACTGTCAATGGGCATTGGTACAGGAACAGCAGTAGGTATTAGATAAATATGACTAATAAATAGTTGTAAATTATATGGAGTTATTTTTGTTGTATTGCCCGCAAGTTTTTCCAGTTTTTCCTTAGTGACTTTTTGAAAATAAATTTGATATCCCTAGCTAGTTGAATTATGGTACTCTCATTATTATTAGAGATGCATTTAAAAGCCAACTGAAAGTGAACACAGTGAAAGGCTAAATTATGGAATATTATCATTATTTCGAGAACCGTCGAGTTTTGAGGGAAATCCCGAAACAGGTCGATTTTTGTTATAAAATACCCATGTCATAACGTAGATGGAGTAGGGATGATGTCACTGCTTTAGGTGTAATGACTTAATCGTTAATTTTTTTAAATAGAAATCGGTATAATGCGACACCTAATTTAAACGAAAATTTAATTCTATATTTAACGACATTACATTTTTAACTAAGATATATTTTTTAAGGCTACAAAAACAATTGTTTTTAATTTAAATTCAACTAAATTACAACTAATTATTTAATTAATAACGTACTTTTATGTAATCAAATTATGCATAATAATTATTTTAATTTAAATTTTCGAAATGCCATCCATCGGTTTCTTGATAATATGCACATATACGGACACATTCATCAAGTACATTGCGGATGACTTCTAGAATAATTAGACTCAATTCATGCCTAATTCTATCTTTCAACTCCTATCAGTTGTGGAGTCTATTGACATAAAATTTTAATTTTATGTATTCCCACAGAAAAAGTCTAGAGGTGTTAGATCTGTCGACCTTGCTGGCCACTCTATAAAACCTTGTCTTCCGATCCACCTCCTGGGAAAGCAATGATTTAAAAATTGACGTACTTCACGTGCGTAATGCGAAAGGGCTCTATTTTGTTAAAACCAGATATTTAGCCAGATGTTAGCAAGGACAGGTATAAGTTGATTTCTCAAAAAAGTCCTGTTAGATTTTCTTCAAAGAAAAAAGGGCCAATGATTCTGTCATTAATGATCCCTGTCCATACATTTACTTTCTGAGGATATGGGTGTCATCCAGTGTGGATTTTCTTGACTCCAATATCTGAAATTTTAAAGATTCACAGTATCATGTATAAAAATTGTGGCTTGATTGGAAAAAAGAATTGGATTGATGAAATGTGGATTGCGGATACATAAATTCTGTATTATTTCAGAAAATTGAAGCCGGTGATCGGAATCGTCTAGAAATCTGGAAATTCCATCTTTCCGAAATCGGAAAGATGGGTATTTTATTACAAAAATTGACCTGTTTCGTGATTTCCCTCAAAACTCGACGGATCTCGAAATAATAATAATATGCTACAATTTAGTCGTTCACTGTATAGCTCACGTATGTAAACGTTGCATGCTAAGTATAACCAAGATGATCTTAGAAATTCATGTTTAGTTGTACTGACAGTACACCATTGCCAGTTTTAGACGGATCAGTATAAATAATTCTTTAACGATAACGAAAAGGATATAAATGAGGTCATACACAAAAAATAAAGACAAACAAAAATAAAGAGTGAAACAAGCATATCATCTTCCCAATCCACATAAAGGGCGATAAGCTCTTCTATCAAAACCGTAAAAAAATCTTCTTAATGTGTCGTGGAAAAAATATTTAGTAGTATAGTTAACAATAAACTACAACGTCTTGCAGACAAGATCATCGTAGAATATCAGATAGGATTTAGGCAGTGAAAATCAACCACGGATTAACTATTTATGGTTAGGCAAAGCCTGAAAATATAAAATGGATATCTATTTTAGGTTCGTCGACTTTAAACAGGCATATAACTCAGCAAACAGGTAAAACTTATACAAAATATTAATTGACTTTAAAATATCCTCTAAATTTTTCAGCTCTTTCAAATAACGATATCGGATACAGTGGGTCAGGTAAAGATACAATGTGAGATGGCAGATCCATTTAAAATAACACGCGGATTGAAGCAGGGTCATGGGCTGGCACTATAGTGTATTTTTATGTATGAGAGAGTAATAAAACAATAAATTGTGTATGCAAATCCCTAAACTGTTGATACGGGTGACTCAATGAAAAACAGATATTTGTCAACAAGTTTACAAAAGTATATAGGAAAACAATTTTAAATTGAGTATGACCACCAGGTATAAAGGTTGGCGCAGAATAGAATACAATAGTTGTTAGGGTTACTAATCCCTAAATAAGGTTGCCAGTGTCGGAGTGATGGAGGTTAACAGGTACTAATGAATTTGCAAGAAATGTAAAATGTTTATTTTATTGGTTATATATAACCAATAAAAGTTTAATAAGTACCTACCTATTTGCAAAATAAAGTTTAATTCTTTAGATAAAATAAAACGTTTTATTTTATCTGAAATGAGTGCATTCCACGAAGTAAGGGTTTCTACAATCAAACATTTAATTCTTTAATTCCAGGAATCTACGTCAGTAATTGACTAGATAATTACCTTCTAAACTTATTCCACAGAAAATGTGATAGTGGGTTTTTCCATTTTGTAGGAAGGTCTAAGTGGCGTATTCAAAATTCTTAACAGTTCACTAAAAGTAGGTACTTCAGTTGCAAGGTGCAGTTTATTGTGTGTACTAGTGTTATGGAAAATTTGGAAGTGCTGTGTAAACGCCGAAAAATTGGTCATTTAACAGTTAATGAAAAAACATTAATATTTAATTGTTTTAAATCATTTACAGACAAACGTTTATATGAAAGTGTTGATGAGACCGTTGAGTTAGTTAGCAGTACACTTGGTGTTGGGAAATCTACGATTTACAGAGTTATTAAAGACGAGAAATGTGGTAGTTTTCAAGTTCCACGTAATGCTCCAGGGAAACCAAAATTTTAAATAGAATATCATTTTAAATAAGGACTTCGACGGAAAGTGCATGAATTCTTCTTTAGACAAGAATCTCCAACATTGGATAAAGTTCTTGTCTCAGTTCGAGATGATAAGGATTACCCAGAAATGAGTCGAAGTACGTTATGGAAACTTTTAAAAGAAATAGGCTTCCGCTGGAAAAAGAATCCCAGAAAGTCTATTTTATTAGAAAGAAGCGATATTGTCATATGGAGAAGACATTTTCTAAGAACCATAAAGGAAATGAGAAACCAAAAAAGAAAAATATTTTATCTTGATGAAACATGGATCAACGAGGGTCATACACCAAATAAATTTTGGCAGGATGAAACTGTTACAAGTCAAAGGCACGCTTTTGTAAATAACTTATCTACTGGTTTAAACCCGCCATCAGGAAAAGGACGCAGGCTGATAATAGTACACATTGGCAGTTCAGACGGTTTTGTTGAAGGTGGTTTATTAACTTTTGAATCAACTCGTACCGGTGACTACCATGAAGACATGAACGCTGATGTCTTTCAAGAATGGTTCGAACAAATGATAGATCTTCTTCCTAAGAACTGTGTAATAGTAATGGATAATGCAAGTTATCACTCCAGACTTATAGAAGGACTGCCCATAACCAAGTGGTTAAAAAAAGACTTGCAGAATTGGCTGAGTTTAAAAAATATTACGTACCATTCCGGATCTATAAAAAAGGAACTTTATTCGTTGTGTGCCCTTCATAAAGAAAAATTTAAAAAATACGAAATTGATGAAATTGCCAAAAATCGTGGAATGACAGTACTTAGATCCCCACCATATCATTGTGAATTAAACCCAATTGAACTGGTATGTGCACATATAAAGAGTGAAGTTTCATGAAAAAATGCCACTTTTAAAATTCATGATGTTAAACAGTTGTTTTTGGAGGCCGTAAATAATGTAAAACCTGAAAACTGGGAAAAGGCAGTAAATCACACTATTAAAGAAGAGGAAAAAATGTGGAAGCTGGACAATATTACTGATAAAATGATCGAGCCAGTTATTATAAATATTGGTTCTGAAAGTTCATCTTCTGAATCTGATTTGGATTTGTAACAAGGAGCTGTAAGTTTTATATTAATATTTTTATTCATCTATTTGACATACCTTAGACGGTTTTAAAAACTCTTTTTCTCTGTTGTAATTTTTAAAAATTAAAAAAAATGTAAATTTTTTAAAACCCTTTTTAATGTAGGCCAGTCAGTCCTAATATAGTGTGTGATAAAAGAGGTCACCTTTTGTTTACATACACATAACACTTTATAACACTGAAATAATTCATTTATTTTTTACAATTATTCAAAGTAATTTTTCAATTAATCTTGTGCACGCCCATGGAGTGGTCGGAGGTACCAGTTAAAATTATGCTAATTACTCTCTCTTTCATAAAAATAAACTATAACATTGTTTAATTTAGCACTGGCATACGTAGCAAGAAAAATATATCCTAAGATAAAAACAATGCATTTATCAATAAATCAGTCCATATTTCAGAATATGTAGATGAGATACTATCATGACCATAACTAAGCAACAGGTGAAAATACGTATACGAAACTTAAATCACATGCTCAACAAATAGGTCTGTTTAGGATAAACAAAAAACAATTTAAAATATGTAGCAATTATCAGTCAGTGGTCTCTAACAAAAATCTTTTTTTTTTTCTAAGAAACTCAATATTTTGCTGTTTATTTAATAACTTCTCAGGAGTACACTGTAAAACAATTTTTACATTTTTAGACATTTTTAACAAATAAAGTACAATAGATTTTTAAATCAGATACTACAGACCGTAACTAATGGAGATGTTTTATGAGAATGGACAGGGCTCGTATTGGGCAGTAGAGCCATAGGTTGGATGAATCAGTATAAAAAAATAACTAAATCATAATTTTTTATGATTTCTGAAAATAATTTTTTTATAAAAATGGTATGAGATTTATGTTTATTAAAGATGTTGAGTTAGGTTTTTATTAAAGGGCTAAGGTAATTAGCCCAGGGGAAAGTGAATGCAGAGGAAAGGAAATAGTCAAATGGATGTCAATATTTTTAAGTAGTGGAGTAATTAACGCAGGTACAGGTTTTAAAATAAGATGTAAATCATTGTCGAAAAAATAAGGGATATTGTGATAACTAGGAAATGAAGAGAGGAGGTTCATTGGATTTTTTTTTTACAAAATATTTTCTTGTTGCATGTTTAAGTTGATGGTATGTTAATATGGGATTGAAGAACAATTGATTGTACTAAAGCTCCAAGTCAAGAGAATATTGTTAAGCTACTAAAGCGAAATAGACAAATAATAAGAGAATTTTATAGAAAATTATATAGCGAAAAAGATTAAGTTATTCATTATTTTCAGAAAAATAAAAAGGGTGGTTTTAAAGAACATTCCAAATTATATCAATTAAACAATTCTTATAATTATTAAATTTAATAGAAAAAAGTAAAGCAGCTGGTAATGACTAAATCGTCACTGCGGCAGTTAAAGCAGGAGAAAATACAGTATTAAAAGCATTGGCACAGTTATATAACTCACTCCTCTCAAAAGAAGTTTAACCTTCTCAGTGGACACTTTATGTACAAAAAAAATATATATAATGGAGCTAAAACACTATCTTCTTATCCTCCAATTATTATAAGTTGCTTATTAAGATAATAGCTGATAGGTTGACACAAAAGGTAGGCTTTTATTAACCTTGTCAATAATAGTATTAAGTGCTAGATACGAAAAAAACGACCATCCACGAATCAAGTCGTTCTTCTTTTTATTCAAGTTTCATGGCCTGTATCAATCGAATAATTGTTGAATCGTATTGGCTATTATATTTGCTATGATGACGTTATTGGCAGCAGCTCTATATAATAATGTAGTCGATTTTTCGCACCACTGTCTTAGATTTTTCAGCCATGATGTTCTTTTTCTACCAAATATAAAAGCTCATATTTTTAAGCTTTCTTATAATGTGACCGAAGGGTACATCGCCCCACTTAGGGTCTATGCTTCCACTCAATGCAGTAGCACTGGAAAAATATAACAGTACGTCATTTGAACGCGAAGGTCAATTACGTCGTTAATAAAAAAAATATCAAATTTCTTTGTCTCCATTGAACAAATATTTCAATTTGACACTATCAACCACAGTGAAATTCTCCATTCCGTAACGCAGCATCGAATAGACCACCAAAATAATATACCGTCAAGTACACCTGTGAGCAGGCCACAGCTTCTGTAAGGCTTAATGAGGATACTAGAACCTTTCGTTTTAAAAGAAGCGTTCAATCAGTTGCCAAAGAATTAATAGAGAAAATGATATTAGGGGTTTCTCTACATGATAGAATGCATAGGCTACTATACGCAAAATATCAGAAGTATATAGAAGGTTATTGTAATTATAACAAGAATAAAACGGAACTGCGCAGGTCATATAGCAGAAGCTGTTAATAATTAGTGGACGAAAAATTTTTTGGAATGGAGATTCTGAACACAAACAGAGGTCCATTACGACGAGGTACACCGATGACTACGAATTGAATACATAGCATAAAATCGGACTAAGTGGAAAAACATGCGAGAGGTCAATGTTCATCAGTGGACTTTAAAGGTTTATTGATAAAATTATTTAATTATTAGTATTGTAAAATTTATTTATTTTTAAAACGGTAAAAATAATAAATTGAAATTTTTTTAACTTTATGATAACTTTAAATTGTTTTTTCTAACTGGACTAAATACCGGATTGATAGGAAAAACGAGCTTGGAAAGCAAAGTCAATTTACGATTATCTGGATTTAAGATTTAAGCTCTTCTATAGAATGGAATTGATCAAAGGTTATAAGTTCGAGTTTGCTTTAAAATAGTATTATAATCCAATATTATTTTTCATAGAGTTGCTATTATATTTATTGTATAAGATTAAAATTACTTTCTAAAACTGTATAAATTTGTACATATTAAGTAACGGTTTTGATAAAAATACAATTTTTATTAAGAACTTTTAAGAATTTAAGTATTTTTATCCAAATATTATATTATAATGTTTCAGTCATTTTAAAAATTATACTAGACCCTTCTTTAGTCTGATGTTAGTAATGTTTGGTTAGCAATGAAATACTAATATATTTAATTGCAATTATTAGACTTAAAAAGATAGCGTTACTAAAGCAATTAAAGTGGAACAGAATTAGGTCTAAATGTGTAGACGATATTTAAGTTTTTAGCCCCTAAGTCATATTATTGATAACAGCGATAAATGGAAATATAAACGTTGTCTACACTATAAATCGAAGTTCTTCGGACGAAGTATCGAAGTGAAGTTAATCGAAGCCAGGTGACTCTCTATATACTTGTAGAATTGACGGAAAAACTCAGTCGGCAGTACTCATCCTGAAAATTGCAAAAACGACGTGCACTAGCAATGATATCGAGTGAAGTCAAGTCGAGTATTGTAGTGTGATACATCGTTTTCGAACTTCGGGGCCTTTAACTCGGACGCGAAAAACCGACACAGAACGGAAGTAGAACGAAGTAAAGCGCTGTCACATAAGGTACCTGTCTACACTCTCGTACTCTGAACTTCGATCAACTTCGAGAGTAGTATAGTGACCGCTTTAGGATTCAAACTTGCACTCACAATAACTTACTACACATAATCACAACAACTAACTCACACAAACTAAGAAACGTAATAATTTGTTGTATAGATAACGATTTTCTAAGAAAGAATAAGGGTTGGTCTGCCATTTACCCAAACTGGAAAGTTTGTGTCATAGATATACCACGTCTTTATAATAACGATTATCTCTGCAAACGGTTGCGCACAAGAAATAATGTTATTCAGTTATATTTCAAACTAAGCCTGTGGAAAATCGAATTGCGTGTGCTTTTTGTAAAAATTTTGTAAAATACATTACGTAGGTAGATACTTTTAAAATGTGGCGTTCATGACAGAACAATAATTCCAAGCATGAGGTTGGAGGACCATTAGAAGAAGATTCTTATTAATAAGATGATTAACAAGCATCCCGTGTTTAAACAGTTTTTATATTGGTGAAGATACGCAGACGATATAATACTATGCTTTACAGGAACTAACAGGCAACTACAACAATTGTATATTAATTCCCTCCATTATCATATTGAATTTGCAATAGATACATAACAAATTCATTATATAACATCTATATATTTAAAAATAAGTAGACTTTAAAATAAACATAAGTTCTTCGTATTTCATAAACCTACCAATACTGACACGACTATACACAATTTATTATTTCATCCTACACAACATGAATTGGCAGCATAACGCAGCACGTTACATAGATTAAAAAAAATTCCTTGATCAAAAACCAAATTTGAGATAGAATAAAATATCACTAAGAAATTAGCAGTAAAAAATCAATAAAATTAACAATAAATACAATTTTAAATCAAAACCTACGTAAAAAAGCCCTGAAGACAGTAGTTCCATCACCACCACCAAAGAGAAAACCCAGTACCCCTTGCAAGATATCAAAAAAAGCCAAACACATAAAAAGAAAGGGATAACACCAAATTTTAAAACAAAAAAACTTAGGAAAATATATTAAAAACAACAAGAGCCAAAAAAATTGACTTACACACTTAGTGTTTACAAACTTAAATGTGATCCAAATTGATAATTGCACAAAAATTTACATCGGTCAAGTTAGTAGAACTTTTTTCAAACGTATAGCAAAACATAAAACGGCTTTCAATAATAGAAAAAAATTCAAGGTACGCACTTCACCTTCTTGTCCATAATCATTCTTTCTAAACTGTAAACACATAACAAAAATAGATCACTAAAGAAAGGCACTCTGCTACTTTATCTATTTAGTGAAGACGTTTTGCCCACTGTTTAGTGAGCATCATCAGTTCATGTAAAAGAATGTTATTAGCGATACATCTAATATAAGAAACAATTAAGTAAATAACGTTACCTTTAAAAGATCTGTAGCCTTAAATATGGTATTAATATAAAAAAAAACATCAAAATAAGGCAAACATTAATCTAGCAAATACATCAGCAAAAAAAGAATCACAGAACGCCGACAGATTCTTAATTAATGTAATTTAATATTAATTTTTCAATTTCAAATAGGTAAAGAAATAATAAATAAGACTTACAATCAATTTAATTTAACTATCAGACGACCGGCTTCGCTTTCTACAATATGCAAAGCATCTTCAGGTCTCGATACAAAGTTAAATAAATGATGCCGGTACTCTATTAATTGATGAATGGTAAAACATGGTTAAAACTACTATGTATTGTTGAATACATAGTAATACATAGTTGTTTTGCATATTGTAGAAAGCGAAACCGGTCATCTGATAGTTAAATTAAATTGATTGTGAGTAAGTCTGATTTATCATTTCTTTACCTATTTGAAATGGACTCACACAAGCAACACATTCATGATAAATATCTTTGTACAAATACCTTGGAGCATGGATCACAAAAGATACTGACTAGACAAAAGAAATAAGATGCCGCATTGGAATTGCACGGTCAACTTTTAATAGAACGAGAAAACTTTTTTGTAATCGCGATATCAATATATCGCTCCGGATAAGAATGCTTTGATGTTATATTTTCTTTACCCTTTTATATGGGATTGAAGCTTGGTCACTTAAAAAATCCAACATTAAAACCTAGAAGCATTCGAAATGTGGTGTTACCGACATATTTGGAAAATATCATGGATGAATCGCAAAATAAACGAAAAAGTTCTCGAAAAACTAGGAAAACAATGCGAAATTTTAAATTCCATAAAAATCAGGAAATTGGAATACTTGGGGCACATCATGATTGGTGAAAAATACGAAATACTAAGGAATATATGTAGGGTAAAATCAAAGGCAAAAGAAGCGTAGAAAGATGTAAAATCTCGTGGTTACGCAATCTCCGTGAATTGTTTGGAAGCAGTTCAATTGAACTATTCAGGTGCGTAACCAACAAAATTTAAATTGCCAGAATGATTTTCAATCTCCGATAGGAGTGGAACTTGAAGAAGAAGAATAAGTACATTATTATTATTTCATTTTATATATATTTATATAATATATGATATACACGATATTGAAAGAGGTTACAACATAGACAATCAACAATATCTACATCGACAACTACACAGTGAACACCCAACAATAATAGAAGTGTCAAATGCCGTCCTAAAACTCAAAAACAATAAGGATTACCAGCCACATCGATTACATTTGTTGGGACTTTAGTGTGAGGTCAGTAAGTGGTAAAACCTATAGTTTTAAAAGGGTGGACAAATTTGAATATCTGGGTGTAGTTTTCGATGGAAATGGAAAAGAGAAATGGGAGCTCGTAGCCAGAATAGCAAAAGGGAATAAAAAATTAAGTGGTTTAAGAGCCCTACTGAACTCAAAATACGTTTATAGACAAGGTAAACTCAGAATATATAAAACAGTAATTCGACCCACAGTAACATATGCCGGTAAGACATGGACATTAAATAAGAAGAAAGAGGATACTCTGGAAAGATGGGAAAGGAAAATATTGAGATGCATATTCGGAAGACGGAAGACAGAAGATGGTTGGGAGAGAAGAATCAACAATGAATTAATGGCTTTATACAAAAACCTACTATTACCAAGGTAATCAAGGCACAAAGAATCAGATGGTTGGGACATGTGGAAAGAATGGCAGCAAACAGAATGCCTAAACTAGTAATAACCAGAAAATTAATCGGCCCCAAAAGAAGAGGTAGACCCAGAACGAGGTGGATTAGTAAAGCAGAGGAAGACCTTAAACACGTAAAGGTGAGGGACTGGAAAATAAAAGGAGAAAATAAAAACGAATGGAAAAATATTGTACACCAGGTCCTTCAGAGTAGTTAAGAATGTTATATATACATATTTAAGTTAAAGTTTTGTTTAAAATAATTGTAATTAGTTAATATTAGAATTATGTTGTAAAAAAAATGCCCTAGGCCTTAACGGCCTGTTGTCCGTAAAAATAAAATAAATAAATAATAGAGTGCAAAAATCGAAGGAATCGCGTTTTTTGCATTAAATTGTTAATCATTAAAAAACGGCTTCGAACTTTACGCAGGCAACAGGTAGGTTTTCTTCTTATAGGTCTACAATAACTAAAAACGTTGTCAGCTACCTGGAGTATTGAGTGTCACGAGAAAATCCTTATAACCCTGGACTAATATGGCTGGACACGCAATTGAAGAAACAAATTTCATATATTATGTAAACTTTACTAACAAAAACGTTCAATTTTAAAAATCATTTTAAAAACAATTAACACACTGATTTGTCAAAAGTCGAAATAAACCCAAATAATGTTATTTAACATTATTTATGACCCACCTTCGAGAGGGTATTATACTTCTTACCTAACCAACCTAACCGTCGTCGGCGAGAATCCAGAAACTATCGACAAGGACAGCCTGTACTGGCCGAGAGAGAAAGTAACATTTAGCAAAATTTGAGATTTTTAAAAAAGTTTATACCAAATAGCTACTTTGTGTTACACTTTATGTTAAAAATAAATACAGATTCGGAAAGTGGGTCAAATTCTGTAGTGCCCTATTTCAAAAAAAAAATTTTTACAATTATTTTAACCAAAAATATTTGAAAAAAAAAATATTGTTTAAACAATTTATTAATTTACAACCAAATAGTGCACTAGAACTTTTTAAGACCATCCATATAAAAAAAGAATCAGCCCAATATTTGCCATAGTTTTTGCGTTATTTGATATAAACTTTTACATTGGAACTTAGCTATGTCCAGAAACGCAAGGAACGGCCTTAACAATGAAGTATAAAAACGTCAGAAAAAATACATAACTATCCTTAGCGGGCGAACAAAGAAAATATAAATGGACAGAATAATAAATATTTACTTAAATAAAAATTAAAACAGCTAAACCGAGATTTATCACAGGGCCTCTAAATATAAAGTGGGTGTTTGAAAATAAATTTAAAAAAGTAGCGGATTTGTATGCAACAACCTTACATTCTTCATTATCTTCGTATTTCCAGATCTCTGTACTTGGCGATCTTTTCCTTATACGTAACACTCAGATCATTGTTGTTAGGTATCACCAAATTAATCAGTATTGTTTGTCTCGTTAATTTATTAAATAATATGAGATTTGGTGTATTATGTGTCATTGTTTGGTCTATGAGCAGAGTGCGACCCCAGTATAGCTTATAGTTTTTTTTCATTATACTCTGAGGAACATATCGATAATATAAAATATGGTTAATTTGAAAAAATTCCAGTTTTGTACTTATATTTTGATAAAGGATCTTTGCTACTGAGTTTTACCGTTCCTTGCAGTGGTTTACCATTGTTGGAAATGAATTGAGGTATTTTATAGATTCAGCAATTTTCTGAAAGATAGTGTGTTTATTATGCTGTTGCAAGCTCGCTTTAAAGTGCTTCTTTAATAAATTTCTGCTATTTGAAATAACAAATCTGTCATTATTATATTCGATGAAATTCTTCAGTAGCTTCTCTGTTTTCAAATTTCTTTGAGAATTTATTTTTTAAATAATTTGGTGCCTTAACAGCTTTTTGGTTAAAAGTGTGGGCAGCCAATTTCAACTTCATTTTTTCTTTAAACCAATTAATATGTCTTCGGATTATGTTAGTTTTTAGATGAAGGCCTTCCTTTTCTTGAATTTCTATTAATTTTTCTAAAGTTTCCCATCTAATCGCTTCATTATTACCATCAAAAAAATTTTATAAGTTCCCACTGTATTCCGGATAAGCATATGTGGAGGGTCAAATATAACATATATTAACGTTATTATAACATTATTATAACGTTAAACTTTTTGATCTCCTGATAAACCATAAATTAGAAAGTAGCCTATTGGTAGTCTGTAGCCATAAGTCATTTAAGATATTAATTAAAAATACAATGGCTTCATTTTTAACTTATCATATTTATTAAAGATAGGAAACAATCTTTTGCTTTGACTTTGGAAGAATTGCTTTGAGGGTTATTTCCCACGTCAACATACCTATAATTAAAATTTTTAGTTATGTAAATAGAACATATAAATTTTGATACTTTTTATAATTACTAATAAATGCTATGCTAAACCTACCCTAAAAATTTCTCACCATTCCATTCTATTGTCTAATGTATAGACATTTTATCAACCATCAAAGCACATATACATGATTTCTCACATCGCTATAATCCATTTTTTTAATGAATCTTTAGGAAATCTAAAACAATTTATTTGCTTTATACTTCAGTTTTAACGTAATTATAAAATGGAAATTATATAAGACTCTCATATATGTATCTATTTCAAAGACTTTGAAAGAGAAAAGTAAATTAATAGGTGCTAAATTTCTGGTAGGTTTTTGAAGATTAATTTACGAATTTACTTACCCATGAAATTATATATGTCCCCTTTTTGTGTCGCTAAGTACAATTAAATGCATTGTAAAATAATACCATAATTAAAAAAATAATGTATTGGAAAAGTATTCAATTGGAAATTAAAACCAATAAAAAGTTTTGTAAACACTTGTAAATACTTCTAGTTTATAACGTTTTCTACCATATACTGACGTCACGCATAGATGCCCAAAATAATTTATGTTAGCTTTACTCTTTGAAAAGGGGGGTATACCATATGATGTGTCTATAAGCTTTAGTGGTCTAAACTACAGACAATAGAATAGACAGATGTTTTTTAAGGCCACGTGGGTAGAGCAGATTCAGTTAGGGACTGACTCTCTTTTGAACAAATGTTTTCAGAATAGTATAATATACATAAACGAGACAAAAATAGTATTTATACTTATCCTAGGTGCCTAATTTGTACATATCGCACTCTCAGTGAAAAACTGCAGTAACTCAAAATTTTATGAAAATGAATTTGATGGAATTCAATTGTAAACATGCATATCTATCCCCTGTAAAACTTAAGTAACTTTCAAATGCTTAACCGGTTAAATACTACAACAACAACAGTTTAACTATTTTACGTTTTTGTACATAAGTTCTGTGCAAAACTGTTGTAACTCCTGATGTAACAGAGTTACAAAAGTTTTGCACGGAACATTGCAATGGTTTCGATAACCAGCAATGAAAGGCACGAAAAAAGTAAGATATTATTTGTTATTTTAATATTTATATCTGTCGTGTTTAATTTTAATATACAGCGTGTCTACGTAAACCATTAATGGCCGAGACAATAAACAAAGATTTACGATTTACCAATTTATTAATGTAAGTTTTATGTCCTTTGTGTGGCATTTTATTTTCCATAAAATGTGGACGGTGTCATTTGACCATTTATTTATTAGATTGGATTAAAAACTCATAAACTAAGACTAATTATTTATAGCTAAACAGTATTTTTTCTTAAGAAAGGAAAAACAGTTACCTTAAAACTTGTGTATTAACAATACTGACAGGTTAAAAATATTTATTCTCAGAAGACTTGTTCTATATAAACTAAATCCCAAATTGTATTAAATCTTCATATAACCTTCCGGGGCGATTGTCGTATTATATTTTCCCCCGTAACTTTTACTAAGGTAGTAAATTTCTATCCTTTTGTTAATCGCTGTACTCAAGGTAGCCCGATTTGCATATTTTTATTAGTCCTTTCATTTTAAATTTAAATAAAAATATTGAAAGTTTTACAAATAATTTTTCTACCCTATTATGACATTGTCATTACAAAGCCAAGGAATTGTGGCTATCAGAAACATGTGCAGACATAGAAATATTAAATTGCCGCTACCGATAAGCCGTTTTATTAGGTACCTATTTATTCTAGATAGTTATCTGATTTCTTGAAATCTATTATATGTAAAGTTTAATACTAAACATCGATTGCTGTTAGGGATTATTTTTTCTTGACTTACCAGATGATTTATTGCCATTCGGGTATGATACCAGAAGCCCACCATAGTTTTTATAAAAATATTTTGGCCCAAGATGATATGTCCAGAAGAGGACAACAACTAACAGAAAATGTGTGAACACTTTTTAAAATTTTCTCCGTGCAAAAGTGTTGTAACTTTGAAATTCTTTTTTTTAAGCATTAATATTATTTTCTTTAAATTTCTATTTTTGGTTGAAAAATATTGCAGGCTGAAAAGCATGCAAAATTATAAATAAATTTTATTGTGTTTACCTTGTGTCTTATTTGACCGATATTAGCACGAAAATAAACAAAAGCGTCTTTATCTCTCGAAACTTACTCATTCTGACAGTCTTACTGCAGTCTTGCACTGAGGGTGAGATATACTTTTACATGGCTAATATGTGCATATATTATCACGTATAATGTGACTCTTAGAATCGAGATATCTCAGGAATGGTAACTCTTAGGAAAAAAATCATTCAAACTATTTCAGAGAAATTTAAGGTTACTACAACTTTGGTTTAAGGTTTTTTTGATAAAACTTATCGTTTTCAAGAAAAATCCAAAAAACATCAAATGTTGACCTATTACCCCGAATAACTTTTGTAGCACACATAAATCGATGGGGATTTTTAAAGCTTTATTTCTAATGGTAATCCCCAGCTTTCCACCCATATTTGACTTTCCGGGAATTTTTGTTATTTGACCAATATTTTTATGTCTAAATTTACCGGATTATTTTCATTTTAACGTTTACATTTTGTTTGCGACAGTATCTTCTTATACCTAATTTAATTTGTATTAGATTTAATCGCCTTATAATATATGGTAATAGTACATAATTTAATTTTCGTAAATGACGCCGTAAAATTTTAATACCGTACCGTAGACAATTTTCATTCAATTAAAATTTCAATAACTGAAAATCCGGCTTAGCGGTCTTCCAACTCAGCCATTTCCAGGTCAATCGCTTCGTTCTAACCTCTACTCTCCTTTTGAAGAAAATCTCTCGCTCTTTGTCCTCTCCATATATGACAATGCCTCTTCCCTTCACATATATAACATGTCCCCAGAGCTGTGCAAATGCACCCGCCCCCAACTGAAAATATTTTAACTTGCTTTAAATAAAACAAGAGGGCTATGCATTCTAGAGAACAAACGATGTACGGTGGTAGTGACACTTGCGATAAAAAGGGAGGGAAACGTGAAATATGGAGGAGCACTGAGAATTTTTAATTTAATTTGCCAAACAGGCGTCATCTATTATTTGGTGAATGTTTATAGAGTTTATAAGTTTATGAGAATTCCAATTTCTTTTACTAATCAATTACGAATTAATTTATATTCTAATAAACAACAAGTTACAAACAGTCAAAATAATATAAAACACTAATGTTCTTCACTTTATTCTGTATAAAGTCGAAAACTTTAGAAGATAAGCCATCCAAAAGTACGAAAAACAATAAAACAAATTTAGAGAGTTTCAAAAATAAGAAAATAGCTGATCAATATCGGAATAGAATATGATAAATATGAATTAAAGTATTATAAAGCAATGACACACAACTCCTATGTAAAAACCACTATCGATATTCCAGTACCTATAAAATATTCTAAACATAAGAATTTTTAGTGAAAACTTACAATTTGCGATAAAATTTAATTACCATATCTATATGGATATTGCCTTATTACTATTCACCCTTTATTAGCTTCATAAAATTAGATATCTGCCTGTTCAAGTTTTATTATTTAACGATCTGATTTGAAATAGTAATGGTTCTAATAAATTTTAGCCCAATTGGGAAAATTATATTTAAATTAACGGGGAGCCGGCTTACATTAAGGAAGATAAAACACATGGCAAGGAATTTATTTTATGACTTGTCATATCTCGTCAATAAATAAATATATATAAATATATATATATATATATATATATATATATATATATATATATATATATATAATTATATATATATATATATATATATATATATATATATATATTATTGTGATATTTCAAGTCTTGGTGCGCCAAGCAATTAATTAGCTAATTAATTAATTAATTAATTAAAATTATTTAAATGATATGATTATGACTCTATCACACTTTTTAATTCTCTTATCTCAGGGTTAAATTCGTGCTTCAATATCTATGCTATTACATGTGAAAGGTAAGGTCCAAAGAATACCGGAATAATAAAAAACACATATGATATAACATTATATATTGAAATAAAAATAATGAAATAAAATTCACACTCAAATGTTTTCAATAAACAATATCTCATATAATGATTCTCAAAATTTTGTTCTACGGACGTGAACCTTCAAAATTAATGGTACAAACAATATTAGTTGAAATCTCAAAATCCCAAATATTATTCTAAATCTCCCAATCAAAATATTTATATCCTTTCTAAATTAAGTGTAAAAATTATGTTATCAATAAAAGAAAAACTGCAGAAACAAAACTATCTCTCTCTCTGATGATGAGTGGTTCAAATCCTTGTTCCTTGTAGACTACATTATCTACTCTCAGCCGCTCCCTAGGTAATCAGCAATCTTACAACAAATTATTGCAAGTTCATCGTGCTTAATGATCTCCTTCAAATGCACGAATCGTTCAAATTATGCTAGCTTCTTCTTCTCTCAATAAACTGAATCTCTCGTTGGCCTGAGTGAAAAATGACTCTTGGAATATCTTTTCTTTACGATGAACTGAATCTCTCGTTGGCGTGAACAGTGACTCTTGGAATATAAGTAGAAAAATATGACTTACAATCTTTTACTGGATCAGCTTCTGTCAGATACACTAACTACACGAAAACTCACAAACTTTCACTGCTACTGCTTCCTACCTCTGGGAAACTACCCGAGAAACAACGGCCGTTCGCCTTGCACCCTTGAAAACCAACTGATTATCTTTTCTCTCTCAAAAATCTAGCTAAACTTTCATTCCTACATACCTATCCCACCTTTTTTTAATCTCCGCCAATCAAAGCTCGTCACAATTCTCCCATTTTTTCATTTCGATAACACACAAATTTTTACCTATAATTATAAAATTTCTTAAAACTTATTTACAAATAATATTTTTCTACAATTCTTAAAAACTAACAAAAACCTCTTTCTAAAATCTATTCTATTGTCCTTAATCACTGCATTAATGTATTTGGAAAACCCGGTTCAATTGTCTTTGGATTTTACTTAAAATTATGCGGGTCACTCAAGTATATTATAACAAAGAAAATAATTTATGCATAGCTTACATTTTGTTTAATACAGGTAATCCAAAAAATTTAAAGACTTTCCTTCTTCGAAATGTTTGTTGGTTATTATCCTACTTATCTGAATTATTTTAATGTTTTTAAACTTTGAAGTATTTTAAACAAACCGATATTTTCTTGATTTTACATATCATAACAATATATATATATATATATATATATATATATATATATATATATATATATATATTTTATTTTTTTTCGATTTTTGGGTTTTTCGATTGTCCTTGGGTAAACTTTTGCGTTTTAAGTTCAAAGCTACCATACATTTCCAACGTTCACAAATAAACTTTTTTGCACATAGTAACAAAAAAAAACACCACTATGTTGTTACTAGCTAAAGTTTTTTAACATCATAACTCGACATTTCTAAAATTTCACGGTAAAGTAAATGTTTTTTATTAGATAATATATGGTAGCTAATTATAACTTAATCTCTTTCAGCACTGAAGAAGCCAAATTCTCTTTGGCGAAAACGTTAGGTGAAATAATTGATACACATTAGAGTTTTTTTGCAGATTTCCCCAATATTTAAGAGTTTTATATATATATATATATATATATATATATATATATATATATATATATATATATATATATATATAATAACAAGTGATTATTCCGACCAAAAAATAATTTATATAGCATTTATTAGGTAAAGTGGTCTCTAATTAAAATCATTGTTTTTTTCTAAGAAACTCAATATCATACAATCCAGTACTAACCTTTACAAAATAATATAGTGTATAAAATACTATGTCTAGGATGTCAGAATAACTACATTGGCCAAACATCACAATGGCTAAAATAATGCATCACACAACACAAAAGTGATTGCCGCTTAAGAGCGTAGGCGCAAAATTTCGGGGCAATGCTTTTTAATTGCATTCATTTTTTTCGAATCCTGAAAGAACTAACAGATACTTTTGAAAAATTTAAACGCAGAATAAAAGATTACATAATTACCGAGGACAGAAAGTCCCTTAGAATAAACAGTTTTTGTTTTGAATAAGATATTTGAAATTAAAAATCACATTAAATTTTCTTTTTTTTTTCACCCCTGTAACTTATTAAAATAAACATAATAGAAGTTTGCAGGGACTTTTGGCCCTCGGTAATAATGTAATCTTTCATTCTGCGTTTAAATATTTCAAAAATACTTTTTAGTTTTCTCAGGATTCGAAAAAAAAATGAATGCATTTAAAAAGCATTGGCCCGAAATTTTGCGCCTACTTACTCTCTTAAGAAAAAATACTTAAGCAGTAGTTGAGCACTATGAAAACACCGGTCATATGCTAAACTATAACAAAGCTCACATTTTGGCAAAGGTTGATAACTACAAAAGTAGATTATTTCTTGAGATGTATCACATTAACAAAAATAAAAACACTTTAAATTAAAAAACGGACTTTTAACAGTTAAGTAGCATATATTATAATTATATTGAACAAAATTTATAAATATTAAAAACAGCTAGCATTAACCTTAATAACACGTAACCTTAATAATCCATCGAAGAAATATTATTCTTCTAACGTTTCTATAATTGTTATTTTTATATTTACATTTGAAGTAATTTTTTTTAGGGAACCAGTTGTATTTATAATTATAATTATATTACTATATCAATTAAATATCTAAATGTAACTCCACAAACGCAATGATTTTATGTCTGTTTTATTGCTTTTACCGTTGTTTTACAAAAGAAAACTGAAATAAAATTTAGTGAGCTCGGTTATCCGTTTCTAAATTAGTACTAGTAATTTAAATAGTCCTCAAAACAAAAGACTCGCTCCAATATATTTCTCCCAAGTAAACTGTCATAGAAATTAATGCGACCACAGACGACGACTATCCCCAAAGGGGCTCTCCAATGGCGCCCCCGGTATACACAAAGTAGGAAGAGACCCTTTCGGTTTGTTATGGCCCTTTCTGAATTGTTTCCCCAACTCCAACACCGGAAAGTTACAAACGAAACAAAAATAAAACGGTGGTGAAAAGTATCGCGGAAAGCCTTTGTTGCGGGAAAAAACAGATAGAAAATCTCGCTGAATCCTATTATGGACTTTAGACTTTTCAAAATGCGATGACATATCTTATTGTTTCGCACCGAACGCTGTAAATATCGTTTCGTTTTTTTGTCAGTTGTGAATTTTTTTGTCAGATACGAAAATGAGAATCGGGTGATGAGAAAGGCTTTGTGAGCGAAATTCATGGAAATTTTATTTCTTTCGTGTTTTTCAAGTTTAAATGGTTAAGTCAGGTGTTTGCTCATTTTATCTGTTTGATCAAAACTGGCATAAAAGATATTGTGTATATAAATTCTAGCGTTGTATACTATTTTTTGTGATGGTAATAAAATATCTCCAATATGTTATATACTTACCGGAAGAGTATAAAAATAATGATTTAAAAATTCAGCTTTGTTGCACATGCTTTAATTTTTAAAATACTTTTCCACATGTAACAATATTATGATATTGTATAGTGCACTGGAATAAGTATTCTAATGATCTGGCCCCAAATATCTTATCTCCAATGATAAGGTATAACGCTATAAATTTTTGAACCTTCTAAAGACTTAGAATTTCTGTTTACAGGATAGTCACTTGTGTTTGTGACAAGAAAATAGGTGATTTTAAAGGATTTTAAAATACTACTATTATACAACAGATTCATTTTTAATACGATATTCTACTTTTAAATGCTTAAGCATTAATTACGTTTATACCATCACACAGTCCAGAGAGATTTGGTTTTTTGACCTTTGCTATATTTTGTAACAATTTATTATTTTGCGTATAGAGTGTCAAAAGGGGTTCTAAACAATTACTAAGTTTGCTACTCGTTAAAGAAATCAAAAAATACTTACAAAGATGTCCTGGGCAACACTACACAAGAAAATTCCTAAACTATTTAAAATAGGACACCGTTTAAAAGAATCCTCTTGGTACTTGGAAAGAAAGAAAAGTTTTTCTCTCCTAAAAAATTTGGCTGAATATCTTTTTAAAAGAAATAATTTTTAAATCCTGGTTTAAAGCGAAATAATACATATTTATTTTTATTTCTCATAGTTTCCTATTTTAAACAGTTATTGCAAAGAAAAGTATCCAAATTTATTATGTAGCGATTGGACGACCAAAGAGAATTGAAATATAATATAAAAATATAATAATAAATACCCCAATCAACCATTTGAGCTTATCATCTATGCTTCACCTAGCTCAGTATCTCAAGTGTGAGCTCGTCTAGTGTTAAACGAGGAATCAAACCATGAACCCTTAGCTAATATCAAATAAAATCATTTTCAACTTATCATATTTATTAAAGATAGGAAACAATCAGGCATGCCAATTCTTCACAATGAATATCATGTGGATAATTCTTATGACATCGATGGCATCAATGTGCTTCTTGTGTGGCCTTTTAACAGGTTGACTGTGTTACCGGTCCCGTGGGACCGGTGTTCGTTATTATTAAAGTGCGGTATGTGAAAACTGCAAACTTTTAAAAATTGCGAAAAGCATATCTTCGTTAATATTCGTTTGTTTTAAATGCTAAAAACAGCATTATACTTGTTTCAAGATTCCAAACATTTTTAAAAGAAAAAAATGTACCGGGCTTTGGGGGCCGGTAACGCACAGACATTACAATTTGTTACCCGGGTGCGAGACCGGTCCTGTGGGACCGGTGCATATTTATATATGCTTGCTTGCGCAGTAAATCCACGTTTAGTATCGTTTGTATTTCAATAGCAGGTGTGTTTATGTCTGTTTTACTAGTCTAAAAATGTCATCTCGCGTAAAAAGATTTCGTTTTTAGCTAAACTAGCTGATACAAACAAAACAAAAACTGTAGAGTGTAACGAACCGAGTACTTCATTTGAAAATAAAAAATATAACGAAGATAACCCAAGTGTTGTAAATGCGCGCCAAAGTCCTGGTGATTCAAGAGATCATGTGCTTGCAGAGTTGCCAAACAGTGACAGTGAAAATGAACGGGTCGATCCTTTTGATTCGGACGATTCTGTAATCGACAAAAACTATGTTCTTTCTTCAGATGACTCTTGCAGTGATGTAAGTACGAGTGATTTAGTTGATGATAGTAATGAGACAGAAATTGAAAGTGAAAAAATGTCAGAATCTGAAAATGATGATGAAAACGAGTGGCATGATATAGATGAGAGTGACAATGAAGCTGGTGAGTTGCAACAATATCAAGAGTTGCCTATATTAAATTTTAACGTTAATGAAATAAAAAATCCTATAGACGCTTACAAGTTATTTGTAACTAATGATCTTTTACAGAATATTGTTACTGAAACAAATAGATTTGCTCGGCAAATGTTAAATATACATCGATCAAAATCACGTATACGTTCCTGGGTTGACTGCGATGTAGCCGAACTTAAACGTTTTTTTTCAATATGTATAGTTATGGGATTAGTTGATGATCCCGCAATAAATTTGTATTGGTCAAAAGATCCCATGTTCAGGAATGAGTTTATTACTAATACCATGAGACGAGACAGGTTCCTTTTATTGATGCGTTGCATTCATTTTTGTAATAATGAGCAGTGTAATAAAGATGATCGGCTCTATAAGTTAGGTGAAGTTTTAAAAGTATTGAATAAAAATTTTCAAGCTGCATTAACACCAGGATGGATTTTGGTTGTCGATGAAAGTATAGTACCTTATCAAGGAAGACTACAAATAAAGCAATATCTCCCAAATAAAACACACCCGTATGGAATTAAATTATATAAATTATGTACAGTGGATGGATATACTAACAACATAATCGTTTATCGTGGTAAAAATACGACTACTAATGCAAATACTTGTCAAAGTGAGCAGATAGTATATGACCTTCTCCAAAATGTTGAATTCAAAGATGGTTACTACCGCTACTTGTATGCTGATAATTATTACTCCAGTTTACCTTTAGCCAAATCGTTATTCAAAAAAAAAAAAATAATTTATTGTGGAACCCTGAGGTCTAACAGAAGAGGCATTCCCAAAACGATACCTAAAAAAATAAAAAAAGGAGAAATTTGGGGTGCTCAGAACAACTCGTTACGTATTATAAGATGGATGGACAAACGGCCAGTTCTGATGTTAAGTACTGATCCAACCCATACAACTACCTTAAAACTAACAGGAAAGCGGAACTGGCAACGTGAGCTTGTGATGAAACCAAAGGCAATTATTGATTACAATCAGGCAAAAAAAGGAGTAGACTTTAGTGATCAGATGAGTTCGTATCATTCCGTTTTAAGAAAAAGTTTAAAATGGTACCGTAAACTAGCTTTTGAATTTTTGCTCGGAACATCTATTGTAAATGCCTGGATTGTTTATAACAATATTACTTGTTCCACAAAGTTATGTATAATGGAATTTAGAAAAAGATTGGCACAAGAGTTACTTGTTACTCCAGTTGCATACGAAAACACCACTACTCCCAAAAGAGTTATCCATACTTTTGTTAAACCATCAGGACCTGGAAAGAAAAGGAGAAGACAATGCCAAGGATGCTATCATAAATTAAGAGAAACACATTCAAGCAAACAGGCAAGTAATATGGTGACAAAAGTAACAAGTTATTGCAATGAATGTCCTGGTCAACCAGGAATGTGTTTATCTTGCTTTAATAGCATTCATAAAAAATAGTTTATTTTTCTGAAACTGTATTGTTTTTTGTTTAATAATTAAGAAAAAATTGTTTAATTTCCTGAAACTTTATTGTTTTTTGTTTAATAACTAATAACATATTATTTAGTTTAGGACATATTTTTTGTTTTCAAATATCATTTACACTAATAAAATATTAAGAAGTTTTGTATCATTTACTCTTTTAATCTAAATCTGTAAAAAAATAGTAGCTGTCCTGACACTTCAAAAATATTCTTAACAGGAAACCTGATCAAAAAACGAATGACAATGGTAAGTTTTTAAATGTTTTTACTTTTAATAATTGATCTTAAAACTCTTATAATTTATATTGTAAAACTGTAGAAATAAAAAAAATAATTACGTCATTACCGGTCCCCGACGGTCGGTAACGCACCGTGTTTGCGCCAAGCCACCGGTCCCGGGGGACCGGTAATGCACAGTTTAGAGGTTTACATATTTTGTGAACGCAGTCAACCTGTTAATTAGACGGTTAAGTCCTTCTGAAATATGCGTAACACCCGATTTTGTAATGTTATAAAAAGTAATAATATTGGGCTTAAAGGCATCTCATCACATTTTTCGAATCGTCATAGTGACAAGATAATAACAGCGCCACGACTTTTGTTTGGGATATGTGACATCAAAGTACTTTATTTTAAAAATGCAAACAGGCGAGTGTTTTGGTCTTCTGGGATCAAGAAGTTCCGTTGGAATATCCCATTTATTTTTTTAAATTGTTCCAATTGTAATTGTGTGTTTCTCCAGCATGCGTTTTATGATTTCGTAGTGTGTAAATAAATAAAATACAGGCTCACATATTGTTTCCACTAAATCGATGGTTTTAGTACTAATGCAATATAGTCCTGGAAGCTGAGCCCCAACGTATAATTCCATATTTACCATGTAAAAACATTTGGCGTCATCAATAAAACATTTCCAACACTTTATATGATCAACTGCTTGACGAGCATTTCCTTTTGAACTTGGCAAGTATGAAATTAAATTAGAACTTCTCTTTCGAAAATTTTTTGAAGGAGCATATTTTCTGCAAGATACCACTGCAATCTGAAATCCAAAAAAACTTAAAGGCAGGAACATTACTGTATTTATATCATAGTAATTACAACGCTTACTCTAAAATTAAAAATAAAAATACAAACTTACTTGTGGAACTCACAAAAGTTACTCGAATAGTCAGGTAGAGTCTGACAGACCAAAAGTGCAAATAACTAGCGAACTATTATACACTAATGCAAAACCCGTTGTTCGCTGTTGTTCGACCTTTGGACAGAAAGTTGCTGACGAACGCAGCGTACCCCGACATAAAATAAGCAGTGACGCATTAAAAATAAATTGTTGCTGGTCTCACAGGCCCCACCCGACTACTTAAAGGTTAAGTGTAAAATACAAAAAACCGTTTTTCCTATAATAGAGTAGAACAGGATAGAAACGAACATGGTAAACATGATAATAAATAATAACTCTGTGGTAATATAAAACAAAAAGTAAATCAAATTTATTGTATTGTTTTATGTTGTTGTCGAACGGAATAGATCATGACCTCTACCATTAGTTGTAAAACTAGAATTTATATGTTTATTGTTCGACTTAATCATGCCTGACAAATAAAATAGTTCAAAAAAACTAGTATTTAGGTTTTAAACGTGATTTATAAATTGAAAGTTGAAAGCAGTTTTAATCCCGTAAATTTTTTAGTTTATCTTCCCAATAATCTGGTCCATAATTATTGTGTCAGCAGTAACAGCAGCCGTTGACTTATGTATTCATGCTGGCTCAGAAAGCCCTGGTTAATGTAATACCATATCTGCTGCACGGGTACGGCTTGAGACAGAATCTATGTTCGATCATGTGTTTCTATTTCTTAAATAATGGCGATTTCTCTTCCATCTTTATTATCAACGTTTTTGTTTTCACTACTTAAACCACTCGCCAGTATTTGATCATTCCCCACAGTATCACCTTGGTCATTATTACTAGGTTCAGAATAACTATCAGTATCATGATCAATATTAATTGTTTTGGTATCAGAAATATCACCATCACTTTCAAAAGAGTGTTCGTCAATCTCCTCTAACTTCTGCTGGGTTAGAGAGTTTTTTATTGTTTTAATTGGCCGAAATTCTTTAAAAACTAGGCATAGAAAAATAACAATTAAAATAAAGCGGAGTCAAATTTGACTCTACTAACAACTAAGTGTACACCTACATTGGAACCGTATTTCTCCCGATCCGATATCTGGCGACGTCGGCCGACGTCGGATTAAAAACAAACTCAAGGTATTAAATCAGAGTGCCTATACTGCTTCCGTGACGAAGCAGTATAGGCACTCTGATTTAATACCTTGAGTTTGTTTTCAATCCGACGTCGGCCGACGTCGCCCGATATCGGATCGGGAGAAATACGGTTCCAATGTAGGTGTACACTTACTAATTGGAAGGTGAAAGGTGACTGTGAAAAAGGATATACTTTACATAAGCTATCTACTTGGTGTCGTAGGGGAATAGCTCTAAGGTGAGATTGCTACGTCGTCACCCGTCTTTCTGGAAATTAAATAAATAGTTTGATTGTGGTCAAAATTATTGACACCTTCATACCAATCAAGGGTTTATATTAAATAAAAAAAAATACCAAATTTTAGTATTTTAAAACCTATCAATAGACACCTTTTGATAAGTCTTTCTCTTTTTTAAAAAACGTACCTCTTTTAGATCTTGCAATTCAATGTTTACGGTCACATATTAATCGGATACGGTCGGATATTGATTGCCAAGTGTATGAAGCATGTTTTTCTAAATCTTCTTTACCTTAAACTATTTTAAATAAAAGTATTGAACCCATTCCCTGCCACGATGCTTATTTGTGGATAAAATTCTTGTAATTAGGTTCCCACGTGAAGGTTAGTCAGTGGAGGTATTGTGCATAGTTTTTTGAATAAACAAAGCATAAAGTAAAAATTGTATATTAGAGAAATATTACTTTTTTTGTAAATAATTGATTTCGTAATGTTTTAAGCTTTAACTTAATTTTAGGCATGTATATTATGTAGCTGTAGGTTATATTAGCTAATTATCACATTTGCAAATTTTAAAAAGTAACACACCGAACTGTTCTACGATTTTAGCGCTATACCCATTTGAGGCTCGTGGCTAATGCTGTGGATTTATTTTATTTATTATATTATAAGTATAAGTTTATTTATTGTTTTCAGAAATTATATTATAAGTATAAGTTTACTTATTGTTTCAAGAACAAATGTATTGGTGTGAAGATGAGGATTTAGGTATAGACAGTGTAAGAAAATGTTTATAAGTTTATTAAGAAACAGGTATTTAGAAATTAAAAGAAATTTACATTTCAATATTAATGCTTGTCTAAATAAAAAATCACGTAAACCAGATTTCAAAATAAGTTTACCTGTGTGGGTCCTAGCCTCCCCAAGAGTTTTTTTCCAGTGGTCCCTATCCATCGCCTTCCTCCGCCCAGCACGTATTTTCATATATCTCATATCTTCTATCTATCATCCGGGATCTATCTTCCGGGATAGAAGAATTATTCTTCTATCCTTTTCCTTTTAGGTCTTCCTTTTAAACCTCAAATTACACAACTGGGTGATTCTTACGACATAGTTCTTAAACGATTCCTATCAACAGAAAGAATGCTACAGAAAAATCCCATTCTAAAACAAGCCTATGGCAAATTCATGTCACAGTACATCGAACTTGGACACATGTCTAAAATTTTGGGTCTAGAACCTGATCTTTTTCCTTGCTATTATTTACCTCATCATGCTGTCAAAAAGAATGATAGTCTTACCACTAAAACTCGTATCGTTTCTGATGCCTCGTGTCCCACTTCTACCGGCATATCACTAAATCATTCACTCAAGGTGGGCCATGCTGTTCAAAGCGATTTCTTTTCCATATTGCTATTCAGACAGCACAACTTGGTATTTACCGGTGACATTGCCAAAATGTATCGCCAAGTGTTGGTAGAACCAACACAGCGTAATATTCAACAAGTGATATGGCGAAATGATCCTTCCCAGGAAATTAACATTTATCAGTTAAACACCGTGACATACGGCTTGGCAAATTCATCATATTTAGCCACTAGATGCTTAAAGGACATTTCTATACATTTTTCTGCTACATTTACTGAAGAAAGTCGTAAGCTCAACCTACATACGTATGTCGATGATGTGGTAACCGGTGCTTCAACTGAACAAGGCTTGATTGCTCTTCGTCGAAACTTAACATCAATAATAAGTTCCTATGGCTTCAATCTAAGGCAATTTTTATCAAACAGTATGGTGCTTCTATCAGATATAAATGTAGATGATCACGAAAAAGAATATATAATAACCGATTCATCAAACAGTAAAACTCTTGGCATATCTTAGAATTCCTTAGCTGATTCATTTATCTACAGCTCAAAGATAAAACCGAACCCATACAGTATTACAAAAAGAACAATTCTATCAACCGTAACTTCTATTTTCAATCCTCTAGGCTGCCTTGGGCCAATGCTCGTCCAAGCAAAGGTTCTAATGCAAAAATTATGGATTCAAAGACTTGGCTGGGATGATTCTATTCCTGTGGAACTCAATAAAGTTTGGAAATCATTTATAGATAACCTTACTCTCGTTAACTCCTTTAATATACCTCGTCCAATCACTACGATAGATCCCATTTACATTGACATACATGGCTTTTCCGACAGTTCGACAAATGCATATGAAGCTTGCATATATGTACGATCTATTGATACACACGGTCGCATAGTTAGCAATTTACTGTGCGCCAAATCACGTGTCGTTCCATTAAAGGCTATCTCCTACCTAGACTAGAATTGTGTGTAGCCCTTACTCTTGCTCGTCTAAATAAAACCGTAATTGAATCGTTAGAACTTAATTTCTCAAAATTTTATTTTTATACCGACTTCACAATTGTTCTATGCTGGTTGGGTCTTGAATCTCGCATTTTGAAAACATTTTTATGCAATCGTGTATCAGAAATCCAGCAATTAACAAAGGTAGATGAGTGGCATTATATACCTTCCAATCTAAATCCTGCCGACATAATATCTAGAAGAGCTAGTCCGTCCAAATTGCATGAATATGATATATGGTGGCATGAACCTTCCTTTTTGTTGCAATCTCAGGACACTAGGCCCTCAAATAATCACATATCTAACTTTACAGCGCATACTGCTGATCCAGATTTATTGGAAATTAATCCAAAATCCATTGTTTTATCTACTCAAGTCTCTCCTTTAACCTTAATATCCTTACTTGTCAATAGATATTCTAGTTATATTAAACTTCGGAACGTATTGGCTTATTGTTTTCGATTCATTCACAATGCTAAAGCTTTAAGGAAATTCCGGATAACTGGAAATCTCACATCAATGGATATTGACCGAAGCACACATCATATTATCAGAGACGTCCAGAGACAAAGCTTTTTTAAGGACATTCATTAATTACAGGCCCATGGTCGAGTCAAACCTTTCAGTAAATTAAGCCCACTGAACGTGTTTCTTGACGACTTAAACCTAATCAGAATGGGAGGTCGTTTAAGACACGCTTCTATCCAATTGTCAGCAAAACTTTCAGTTTTACTTCCACATAAGCATCCTCTGACAGAACTAATTATCCTTTATGAGCATAAGCGAAACCTTCATCCTGGAGCCCAGGCGACGCTATCTTTCGTCAGACAATCCCTTTGGCCATTAAACGGAAGAAATGCGGTCAGAAATGTTCTAAGTAAATATATTCCATGTTTTAGAAGCAATCCTCAAACCATGAACAATATAATGGCGTATTTACCTGCCTCTCGAGTCAATATGTCTCATCCCTTTGCGCGCTCTGGCGTCGACTACGCTGGGCCATTCAAACTTAAGGAATCTAAATTTCGAAATCGTCAATTTACTAAGGCATATATTTGCGTATTCGTTTGCTTAACTACTAAAGCGATTCACATCGAATTAGCTAGCGAATTAACTTCAGAATGCTTCTTAAGCATCTTAAGACGTTTTGTTGCGAGACGAGGTCTATGCACTGATTGGTATTCAGATAATGGTACAATTTTCACTGGAGCTAACAACGAGCTGCAAGGTATTTACAATGTACTAAAAATAAATGCAATCCAAGCCTTTCCTCAAGAAAATTGAATAACGTGGCATTTCATTCCCGCCAGAGTACCGCACTTTGGAGGGCTATGGGAGAGTGCTAAAAAAATCAGTAAAAACTCATTTGTACCGTGTCATAAACGATGCCAATCCTTCATACTATGAGGAATTGTATACTCCTGTAGTGCAGATTGAAGGTGTGATAAACTCTCGATCTTTGCTTCCTATGAGCAACGATCCCAATGATATGGAAGTACTGACTCCGGGCCATTTCCTCATTGGCCATATGATTAATATGAATCCCGCTATAGACTACGAGGATTTTCCGATTAACCGGCTCACCCGATATAAGCTATTGCAGCGCATGTTACAGCATTTTTGGTCCCGGTTGAAAAATGAATACTTGCATACTCTGCAGCAACGAGCCAAGTGGAGATATAGCAAAGACACTGCCAGCGCTCAAGGACGGATGGTGCTCCTGAAAGATGATAGTCTTCCGCCTTACCAATGGTCCCGTGGACGCGTAAGTGCTCTCCATCCTGGCAAAGACGGACTTGTGCGCGTTGTGAGTGTCTCTACCCAAATGGAACTGTTAAACGTAGCGTTACTAAACTGTGTCCATTACCTGATGAACAATAAATATTCCTTCCTTATTTAATGTAAACAAAACAACTAATTCTAAGGTTTTGTTTTTTTTTTGTATGTAGCATGTTCGTCTATATAAATATTGTATATTTCATTGTAATTCTGCAAGCAATAGCCTAAGCGAACCATTTTTAAATATTTAGTCACTCCCTTTCTTTATTGAAGTGTATCCCTTGATAACTTCAAGGGCGGAGGTATGTTCGATCCTAATTTGTAGAAAACATTATTCGTTATCAATATTAATTTCCCTGTACTCAATATTCTCTTTCCTCGTTGGAAGATATTATTTACTATGTCATAGAACCTTTTGTTTAACCTTGAGTGGGCTCCCCTTCGTTTAAAAAACATGTTTTTTATTTCACGCGGTAAAAAGTAGTTTTGGAACTAAAATAAGGCGCGACGACCAGTTAGCTACAAGACATCAAGCCAGCCACTCCAGCCGATAAAAAATATATTTTACGAATCTTACGTTCGCTTAGGTTGGGTGCTGATACAAGTTGTTTTCGCAATTAAATAAAGAAATTTCAAATCGTCATTTTTAATGTGAATTTCCTACAGACGATCCAATCGTCAAAAAAGATAGGCCATCACAGAAAGTGCTCAAACGCCCGTTGGCTTTTTACAGTCCTCCAACAAAAAAGGGTGACACGAGCAAACAAGAATTGTACCGGGAGTTTGAGGAAATTCTAGTGATCAAGAATTAGAAATTGATAATAATTCAGGTGAAGGCGAGACGTTTGCTCCACCGAGTAATGAGTTTGTTCTAAATATTGATGATGTGCCTAGTGAGAAAGATGTGTTAAGTAATGAGGATGTTCCTTTCCCGACGAATTTTGCGAAATGGTCTACACAGACTATTAAAAAAATACCACTAATAAAAGATTTTACTCATGAGCAAGGATTATGTCTGGAATTGTTACAAAAAAAAAACGTCTTGCTTACCCCTTACAGTTTTTGCAATCTGTTTATATCTGATGATATTTTAGATAGAATTACTTTTCAAATTAGCCTATATGCGGAACAGGAATTTCAAAAAAATCAAAAGAAATGTACTCCAACAACCGTCAAGGAAATAAAAGTACTTATTGGTCTAAAACTGCTAATGGGTATAAAACCATTGCCAAGTTATAGGGATTATTGAAGTGTAAATAAAATCTTCATGATGACTTTCTATTTAAATTTATGCCTGTAAATAGATTTGGTTGGATGCTAAATCGTACTCATCTAAATGACAACAACATAATACCAAAAAAGGTGAGAATGAATAGTGTAGCGTTTTTAAATAAAACAAGCGGTTCGAATTGATATAAATATATTGATTTGTAACTTAACAGTTTGGTACTTTCTTATCAACTAAACTTACTCCTAACATCGTTACATAGATATACCAAAGTTACTATGTTGTAGAACATTCCCACCTCTAATTCACCTACGTGACGGATTGTTCTCTCTCGCACTCGATATACCTGGAAACTTCGAGTCGCTTTCGAGATGCAACCGCTACACGGGACACGCTGAATGCATGTTCGTAACAATATTATAAACTGTATAAAGTCGAGCCATTCCTCAATGAGGTAAAAAATAATTTTTAAAAATACTACAAACTAACAGTTAATATAGCCCTCGATGAGTCTATGATAAAGTGTAAAGGTAGAAGTGTATTAAAACAGTATAACTCTAAACTCTAAACAGTATAATTTTGATAGTTATATAGGCAAAACTGATGACTATGAAGAACACTCTGTAGGCGAATAAGTAGCTCTAAAGTGGACAGAGAACTTGATGCAAAAAAACATGTTGTATTCTTTGATAATTTCTTTAATGCTTACGACTTACAAATAACACTAAAATACCTCGGATTTTGTTCATGTGAAACATTTATGTCAAACAGAAAGCATTTGCGAAAATGATGTAAAGATAAGCAACTAAAGCAGGGTGAGTACGATTATCTTGCAAGTAGTGACGGAATAACTTCTAAGAAATGAAAAGATAACAGGTCTGTTCATATTCTTTCTAATTTTCACGATCCCACTTAGATAACCTCTGTACAAAGAAGACAAAAAGATGGATAGAAAATGTATATTCTATATCTTATTGCTTTGGTTGATTATAATGTCAACATGAATTTTACAGACAGGTTTGACCAAATGAAGTCTTTATACGAGTTGGATAGGAAAAGCCAAAAATAGTGGATGAGATTCTTTTTCCATTTTCTAGACTGTTACTTCTTCATATTACATAAGATACGCGGTCTACAAAAATATATATACCAATAAATATGATATACCACTAAATGAACACCACCAGCCAGTACGGTCAACAAGAAGAATGTGTGCCTGATGTAATACTAAAGCTTAGTTAAAGTTCCTTTATGCCTCAGCAAAATTAAATATTGTTTCCCACAATATCATAAAAATTAAAATTTTTTTTTAGTCTAAAAATAAAGATTTTTAAAACAATATTCATTATTTCTAATACAAAAAGAAAATACTTGTGCTGCAAAGTGGTATAACTGTTATACCACCATGTATATGTTAAAGTGACAGGTTTTTAAATGAAATTTCTTATTTTTTATTTCTGTTGATTACCAACTCCAACATAAACGAAAAAAAATGTATCTTATTTAAAACTTTATTTTTTGTGCAACTAAGGTCCAGAATATTAACAGATTTTGTGCCTCAAAAAGTTAAAAAGAATATTGGCAATAACTGTTCTGTCCTAATTTACTAACCCATAAACGGAAGTTGTTTTTGTCAGTCTTTGTCGAGACGCTCTAAAAACAGTGCATTGCGGCGCCCCAGTGCAAGTACGAGCAAGTGGTTTGAGCACTTTCTTTACCTATTTTGCATAATGTTACTCTTGGGTGGTAAGCTCCCGTTACTCGGCAAGAACGGGCTGTACGCTGGCACAGTCTTTTTGGACCTCGTTTTTGTGTTCCGGCAGCCAGCCATTACTCTTTCGCTTCCTCTCTTCCGGATTTTTACATCTCTTTATGTTCTTAAACCGGGGTACGACGGACGGGAGTTACAGACCGAATTAATGTCTATTGAATCGGAGATTTTCAAATGTATACGGGAAATGTAATATCGTAACGTACAGTTAAATGGCTAAAAAGTCTTTATAGGATTTTTCATAGAAATTTTATTTCAGTTTTTTTTTATTTTATTAAATATTTTAACAGAAAAATGTTCTATATAGTTAATTAATTATTTTTTGATTTAGCACGTTTTGAGTTTACTACGTGAGTTCCATTATTATTTAAGAAATTACTTTTGAACATAAATGACGACTACTTTACACAGTCCGGCACGGTATGGATTATTTGTTTTAGTTGTAAATTCAAAGAAAATAAATAAACTAACTTTGGCTTTCAAAAACAAAAATACGCCTTTTATGGGGTTTCACGGATATGCAAAGGGCAAAGATTATTGGTCTTGTGTCGCAAGGAATGTCTCAGAGACATTCTGCAGTGGTAAGCGTAACATAGGGCGTTATGTCAAAAACCTACTAACCCACTACCTACTAACTACTACCTACTAACCTAAAGACTGCTAAATAATAGACCAATATATATATGAAAGATTAAATCTTTTAGCGAAATAGCGAAAGCCGAAAAGGCCAAATATATGGCCTAGGAGACAAATTCGTTAAACTTCCCGTGCTCGAATCGGTATCACTAAAGTGTTATGATCATTTCGGCCTATCCCAGCCATCGTCAGACACTTGGGCTGATACAAATTCAAACTCGGAAAGTAAAACGAATGTCTCCCAGAACTTCACTACAGCGTAGTTAGCTTACAAAGGCGCCACCTGCTTTGGTGACCGAGAACGAAACGATATGATAATATAGTTTTCTGTATCCTTTGTGCTATGCGAAATGTGAAAGATTAAATCTTTTAGCGAAAGCCGCTATCGCTTTATTATATTAAAAGGCCAAATATATGGCAATAATGGCAATAAGGTACTCTGTGTTCGCAATATTAATATCTAGGTCAGCCTTGGTATATTTTTCTTGTAGTTTCTTCATCATGTAGCTGAGGTCGTCTTGTGCAATAACTACTTGATCGTCTGCAAAGCTTAACGTATATAGGTAGTCGTTCCGTACCGGTACTCCCATGCCTTCGCATTTTCTTTTCCATGTAGTCAACGCTTTCTCTAAGTATATTTTGAATAGGGTTGGAGATGTGGAACAACCCTGTAGGAGCCCTTTTGTTATGGTGAAGTCTTCTATGATTCTTGTTCTCACTTTATTGGACACTTTATTTTCTTTATACAGAGCTTTTGTAGCTTCTATGAGTTCTGGCTGTCTTGTATATCTAATCTGTACATTGCCTCCCATAGTCCTGACCTTGGTACAGAGTCATACGCCTTTCTCAGGTCCACAAATTCCAAATGTATATCTCTACTTTTGGTTTTTTTCTTTTCCAACAGTTGTTCCAGTGTGTATATTTGGTCTATACATGATCTTCCTGCCGTGAAGCCTGTCTGATCCTCCCCGATTTTGCCTCTTATCGCTTGCTTTATCTTTTTTCGTAGTATCTTTCCAAATAATCTGCCTATTGATGATATTACGCTTATTCCTTTGTAGTTTTCGCATCGTTTTCTATCTCCTTTCTTAAATAAAGCTGTCATTGATGCCTCCATCCATTTCTTTGGTAGCTGTCCTTCATTTAGGGCTTTCTGAAATATCCATTGTATTATCCGGTGTAGTTTTTTTTAGCCGTATTTTATAAGCCCAGGTAAGATGTCTCCATGTCCCAGTGCTTTCTTATTTTTGATTGCCTTTAAGGCCGTTCTTATTTCCCTATCTGTTATTTCTCTTTCTTGTTGTGCGGATATACTTTGTCTTCACCTGTTTTCTTTAGACCAAGATACAGTAGCGAGATCGTTTTGCGGCTTGCACACGATCGTTTTATTGTCCAAGAGGCGTGAACAGACCGCAACTCCAAATGCAGCTTTTGGAAATTTTAAAGGTGTAATTGTTGCTCCTAAGTTAACCAGACAGCCCAAGATAAATCGCCTAAATTGGCGTCTTCAATACCAAAAGTAGAGTATTGGAAAATGACAAAATGTGCTATTTTCAGACGACCAGGATTTGTGTAAAATCATATGACCAATAAAGTCGTATACTTAGACGGCGAGGAAGACAAGCAACAACGAAAATAGCGACATATGTTCACATACCTACAGAAGGAAGTGTTCTGGAGAAGTAATATGGGCGGTGAGAAAACCCCTTTACTTTTTATTCAACCAACTTTAATGGCTTGCAGGTATGTTGGTTTGGTCCTAGAACATCTATTTAAACGCTGAAACAGTGCAGTGGGAAAAATGAATTTTCATGCATCATAATGCACCTCCACATACCAGCAGAGTCACTAGAGACTTCCTTAAAGCAGAAGATATCACTATTCTGTATTGGCTTGCTTGCTAACCCGACCTTATCCCTATAGAGCATTTGTGGAATATGCTTAAAAAAGAATTAGAATATAATTTTAAGTGTTATTCTTCCGAATAAAAAATCGTAATAATAATTATTATTTTTCAGTAACTCCCTTAATATGAATTTGAAAGTAAGACTTAAAAAACTAATACGCCATATAAATTTAATAAAGATAAAAGATATAGTAAATATAATTACTTCATACTTTAAAAATCCAGTTGTGTATATTGTTGATTAACATCTTCTGAGGCCACTTTAAACGAATTTAACCACTTTATGTAGCTTGGGTATATAAAAATATACAATACTTATAAATCGTAGTATTATTTCTAACTTTCAAAGCTTCTGTTAAAAATTAATTAGAGTTTTTAAAGTGGAATGAGCTAATCTTGGACTCCAAATCAAAACGACTTGAACGGCTTCGAAACTTTCTAAAGTAATTCCAGATTGCAGTACTTTTATATTTGAAATATACTTGAAAAGTTGAAACATAAATCCCCAACTTGAGCATTTGCCACAAGGTGACGATAACGATCTATAAAGTCTTCGACTTTCTGAACGTTATATTTTCTTCAAACACTTCTCGGGCAACTTTTACAACAAAAAGTAAACAAATTATGGAATGAATCATTTTATCGACATTATTGGAAAACTTAGCGATGATTAATTTGATATCCGATATTTCTTAGGTGCAATAAAGGGCTGTCTATAAAAGTTCTTTAGTTTCGTTTAAATTGTAATTAAAGTTCGTCGAAATACAGCCCTATTTCAAAGGCTTAATAAAAGTATAAGAATATTCTAACAATAGGTAAACTTATAAAGACGTTTATACAACAATACATAATAAAACTATTCTATTATAAATAATCCTTTTTTTTTTAATCTTTTTTTCTAATCTGTAAAAAGTTGATGATAGCTAGAAAACAAAGTTACATACAGGATGACGCTACTAGAGTCCACACATTCATTACTGTACAGGGCGGAGAAATGTCTGTATCTTGTTAGCAATATTAACACGCAAAGTGCCATGAGGGATGCGACATTTCAATGTAAACTATATGTAAATCTTTTGTAGAGATGTTAAGCAAAATAGGAGATCAGTTGGCTATTAAGTAAGTATAAAAAAATTATGAGGGAAAAATAAATCTAAAACTAAAATTTTAGCAAAAAATATTTATTTTAATTCAGAAATAAGTAAATCAAAAAAACATTGCAAAAAAAGTGTTTTTGACATACGTTACATCTAAACTTGGTTTTGGGGATCTTATTTTTGGCAACTTGACGCCCTGATTCCTCTGAAATTTTGGCGTGGCATCCACTACAATACCTGTTCTTCTTACTATCCTTAAGATTGCGACTTGGTTTCTGGTTGTCCTCTAAATTTGTTAGATCTGCAGATTTTAGAAGACCTTTGATCACTTCTTCTTCTCGTAATTTTGTAATAAACATTTTGTCATTAGTTATGAGTTGATAGAGCATATAAGCGTTTACGTAACAGGAACCAACTATAAAGTTGACAGTCAGCTTTCTATACCATTTTATTCCACGGTGCAAAGAAAAATTGTAAGCTTTTATTTGGTCGGATATGTCGATATATGTCGGTCAGATAGCTCAGCGGGCTGTGCGGCTGCCTCTCATTCGCTTCACTGTCGAATGGTTCAGTGGATGTGGGTCGAGCCCCAGCTCGGTGTACTGAAAACAAAAAGTCTAACGCAGCAGTTTAAAATTCTAGATGAATCTGCGGCTTAGACTAGGATATGCTGGGATCTGATCGGCCTATGGTGGAGCAGCACTTCAAGAGATAAGGGCTTGCGGCTTGGTGATACTCCTCCATAGATCCCTACCGGACGGGCGTAACGCCTAAAAAAAACCGGATATATATATATATATTTATATATATATATATATATATATATATATATATATATATATATATATATATATATATATATATATATATATATATGTCGATATAAGCTTTGTGTTTATTATACTCGATGATACTTCTTGGTTTGGTTTGTTGGCCAGACCTTCTCGCCTGAGTGGCCTTTTCAGGAACATACTTCGTTGTCAACATAAGGGCGTCTCTCCTGTCTTTCCACTTCTTTATAAATATTCCTGTGTTGCTTTTCTCGGCAGTATGTTTGCCGCATCTTAGTTTTTTCTGACCAACATTTTTTAAGTTGTTTTTTCTGTTGCTTTGAAGAGTACTTAAAAAAATATATGTACTTTTTCCAGAAGTTTCGATGCTAATTCAACAGAGGCGTAATAGATGTCCACGACGATAGTGTGACCTTGGTTTAGTAAATTTTTCGTTAGTTTCAAAACAACATTTGATGGTACTGACTGCTTCTGATTTGGTTCTCTTTTCTGCCCACAGTAGATAGAAGCATCATAAAGATATCCGTTTTTAAGACAGAGCTTAAAGAGCTTGACTACAATTTTGTGTCTTTTGTTGCTGACGTACTGTTTTAATTTGCTTTTAAAAGGCACAAGCGTTTGATCAATATAGTTAAATTCCCTGAACAATTGGTGATTAAAAATTCTCTAAGAGCTTTGTAAAAAAGAGGTTTATTTTATACAGTCTGTAATCATCAAGAAAATTATTATTATCTAAAAAAGGCCAATTTTTTAGCAACAACTAAAAACGATTTCTGGGCATTACTGCTTTTATGAGACTTATGATGTAACTTTTTTGTAGATTAATAGGATGAAATTGATGGCAACTGAACATGGACCATCCACAAAATACACCCCATAAACTTTTCCATTTCAGAACAACCCGTGTCATTCCAGCATTAAATACCTGCTCTTGGTCTTGTAGTTTGCTCCTTTCTTTGTGCAGCATATCAGAATCTATTTTTGTCTGTCTAACAAATAACTCAAATATTTTGTCGCTAGCCATTAATTTATAAAAATCGTGTGAAGATTTTTCATAAAAATCATAAAGGTTCTCGCTAATTTCAGAATTACCCACCGTGAATTGAAAATTTTTCATGTGCGTACTGGATACTTCAGACCATGGAAATATTTCAGCAAGCTCAGCAGTGAGTTCATCTGTCAAAGTCTCACCATTGTAATTTATGTTTTGCTGAATAATATGCTCTATAACATTGACAATATTGTTTCCTGCTTCTGTTACCTGAACTGAATTTTTAGATGTGTGTGGATCTATCAAAAACACCACTTTTCTTGCAGAGGTACTTGGCAAATTTTCTTTGGAAGTGTAGTAAAATTTTTTCTCCAAAGATTGGACAATCTTGATTTTGTTTCTAGGTGTCTCTGAATTCTCTTCTAAACTAGACATGTCAGAGTCTGAAGGTGCATATTCACTCATATCGGGGAAAAAGTCTTCGTCACTAGCCGAAAGCACCTTCTCCCACAATTTTTTCAGTTTATTTTGTTTATTTTTGTAGCTATCCGCCATTTCTAAGTCTATCTGCCTAGGTCTATCTATCTATCTAGTTCTAAGGACGAGCTTTCGGGCCATGGGGGATCAACGTAAACCGTCACATAAAAATGGTAAAATGCGGCAAAAAATTTCAAATTTAGGTAAAAAATGCTAATAAAACTGTATATTAACTCAAACATATTCAGTTTCAAATAAAAAAAATTTGGCAACAGTGTTAAGCAAAAATATAATCCCATGGTGGCACTGTACGTGTTAATTAAATGCGTGATTGAGCCGTAAAAATGAAAAGCTGATTAAAATGAGACCCAGAACTAATTGTAAAAATAAGAAATGTTCTTTGCAATTAAGATCCAGTGATCGTCGACTTATAATAACAAATTGTTGTATCTTGTCAATACTTCTATATAGAGTATTAGCGTGTATTCTAAGGCAACTAGCTCAAGTCAAAAAAGCATTGAAAGCCTGTAATATGTAAATACACATACGAGTATTAAGGTTAATCTAGATTGACATTGTGAAAAGGAAAAATTTTTTAGACTAGGCTGAACCATATAACACAGTTGGTCAATATAATACAAAGCCGCAATATGAAATACTACCGTCATACTATAAGGCATTCTTAAAAATAAGATCTTTTGCATTTCGTCATACAGGGCAAGATCCAAGACAAAAATAATCATGACAAATAAGAACATCATGGGTTAAAAAAGTGCCGTTTTACAAAACCTTCAAAAAATAACTTAAAAATCACAGATGATCCTGACAGTATGATCTGCGAATGTGAGTAATAAACTCGTGTGACTTTTATATAGATCTGCTTAGAAATATTGACCAAAGAACTTATTTATGTGAATTTGAAGAGAGGTGTGTAGTCCCTATAGTGTTTCACAACGAAATATGCGACTGTGAGGTAAGATTTCAGAATAGTTAACTATGGAACAGGCAGTATTTTTAAGTTAACTGGAATACCGCAATACAATACAGTACTGTGCTAATCAAAAGAATCATAGACTGTTTTAATGAAAGAACAGTTTATTTAGAAAAAAGATTCAACGAGTTTTTGACAGTTCCCAGATATCCTTTCAACTAGAAACCAAACCTGAATGACCGCTTCTATTATTTTTATTTTTGTAGTACAGTCGATTTTACGTAAGTTAACTTTGCAAAGTGTCCCTAAATTTTCAATGGTGTTAAGGTGTGGCAAATTACGCGGCAAATCTAAAACATTTTTCTTGTTAGTTTTAAAAAATTTTATTATTTGCTTTGAATTGTGATAAGAAGCAGGGTCCTGTTGAAAAATCGCTTTTCCTTTTGGCTTACATTTTTGGAGTTTTGTGTCCAAATGCTATTCCAACATTAATTTGTATTTTTGGCTGTTCAGTATTCGTTTGATTAGTATCAAAAATCCAACCATTATGTATGAAAAACATTCCCAAAACATTTTTTGACTGGATGTTTTACAGTTTGATCAATATGAAATGATTATGATGTAATATTTTCATCGTCGTCAGACTTACTGACGAATTTTGACCGTTGTCACAAAACAAAGTGAGTTCTGGGATAAACAAAGCTATGGGTAAGTTTATCAATTTAAAAATTGTATTTTGAATGAAAACGAAGAGTAGTAGAAATAACTATTATCTCGGATAGAATAGAGAACGATTACTACACTAACGAAGAAATAAAGGAACTCTACAGTAACATAACTGAAACATTTAATATAAATAAAAGTTACTTTTCCCAGTGGGCGGGAAGATTACCGAGAAGAATTGACAATAGATGGTCCGCTAGATGTAAACTGTGGTATCTAAGAAGTGTCAAGAGAGCAAGAACAGATGGTATACCCAATGTACACTTAAAGTATGGAGGCCCTGAACTTGCAAGTAAACTGTCACAACTATTTTACAAAATCTTAAACGACACAGAAACACTAGAGGAATGACATAAGAGCATCACAATCCCCACATTTAAAAAAAGACAAAAAACTTGCTCACAAAACTACAGAGGAATCACAATCTTAAATAAAACGATGAAACTTTTCATGAGTATTCTTAGCGACAAATCGGAAAGGTAAATCACTTATGCTAATGAACAAAAAGGTTTTACAAGAGGGTGGTTTATAATAGATGTAGTATTCATTAAAAAGAAATAAAAGAATATGCTATAGAGTTCAGCATGCCAGCGTATATTTGCTTCATTGATCTGATGAAAGCGTTTGACGAAGTTTGCCTGGTTGATATTATAAATATATTAATAAAAATAAAACACCGATTAACATAACAAAGATAGTCCATAACCTAAATAACAACAATGTAACCAAAGTTCGAGCAGGAGACCAATTCACTGAAAATATTCCAACACCAGAAGTAATTAGACAAGGCGACAGTTTAAGCCCTTCTTGTTTAACCTACTCATGGGCAAAATTATAAACAAAGTAACATCTCTCAATCTCAGATACAAAATGGGCAACAATAGAATTAGTATGGTGTGTTAGGCAGATGATGCAGCAATTATTGCCGAATCAGAAGGTGATCTTTAAAAATAGCTTTTTAGTTCTTTCAAATGAGCCGCCAACTAAATATGACCATTTCTACCAACTAAACTAAATATGTGACAGTAGCAAAAGATCCACTCAGATAAGTTAGTGGTTGAAAATAACCCCATGAAACAGTTAATTACTATTTAACTGGAAATAAGTCACAATTAAAGATAAAAATACGTTTATTGACGTTTCAATTTCCATTTCGGAAATCGTTCTCAAAATACAAACCGGTTTGTATTTAAATACATTATTCTCGACTATAATTATTATAAACGGTGCAATTATAAAAATTTTGAATAGTATGACCGTTATTAGGTGGATACAATGTATTGTCGCTATTATTACTTGATGTACTTGGAGTATTCCTAGAAGTATTCACTATGTTCTGATGATGTTCGGCACTAAGATGTAAATACGGTTTCATCGAGTTCGAACGTCCATGTCCAGTAATTTTCATAGCTTGTTGTTTACTAACGCCAGATTATAGTAACTGACTAACTGCAGTGGCACGATTAGAGTGATTCGTTATTTTCACTTTTTTAGTGTCTAATCCTAGCTTTTCTGCAGACATTTTTGTCCATTTGGATATTGTATTAATACCAATAGAAAAACTTTTGTACTAATTACTATTATTATATTTATTTCACTTGCCATTTACAGTCAGAAAAAGTCTATCATTGGTAATAGTTTTCCTTTTCGATATAAGTTTCCGGTATAATCTCACAGAACACATTTCAGGATTCTTCAAATTTTGAGTAAGACATTTATTATCTGCACAGTTTTTATCACCACCTTGGCGGGTTTTGGAGAATATCGGGTTATATGCAATTCTGTTTGTTAAACAGCCTTTATTGTTAGTCTCTTTTTTGAAAAAATGTAACATGGAAAAACTTTCTTCGTTACCTCTCCAAGCTAATTCTACGGCAGCTATATAAAAAACTTCTTTTGGAGTCCCTCTGGCGTGTCTTCGTCCCATTGTAAGCACATATTTTTATATTCATCCGAAGTCAGAGCGGCAGAACTCATTTTCCTTTTATCGTGTATAGTTTGCAACAATTTTCTCTTACTATCACGAGCCGCTCTCGCTTTCTTAAGGTTATATCTTTGAAGGGATCAATGTGTCTCTGATACTCACAGAAATATTTTTCTTGTACCAATTTTGCAGTAGTGTTCCATATGGTTTTAATAACACTCTCCTTATAATCACTACCATCAATTTTTTTGCATGTTGAAGGCCCAGTCTTTTAGAATGAATGCTAGTCTTTTGTTATTATTTTCTGCATCTAATTTGTAGTTGCGATCCACACAGAACATCATAAATTGTCTCCATATATAAGATTTAGATTTTTTTGTGTTACTCGGTAAATTTTCTTTAATGTTTTGGTTAAAGTTTAAACTACCACCGAATCGACTCATTTTGACGTATACAGCTACAGTAATTATTTTGGCAAACGTCAAACTTTGCTTTGCGATCGGTATCCATGGTTACGTCGTTGAAAACATAAAGCTGATAGACCAATCAGAATTGAAAGACAGTTAGTGTTTTCGCGATAACACAAGCTGTCTTTGGTTTGTGATTGGTCAGATTATGTAAAAATTTTAAGATGAATGAAATAGTCGAAGTAAAGGTCAATTCAGACACATCAGTCCCGTCATAGTCTCGGCGCCGAACCGGTCCTGTTTGGTCACAGAACTATCAACTATCTGACAGCTGGGTAACTGTTTGTCAACTGATGAGTGTGAATGCCGGCAACATATTTGTATTAAAGAATATTTTGTATGACGGATTGTTCGGTTCGGCGCAATCACTGTGACGAGACGTGACTGATGTGTCTGAATCGACCTTAATTGTGTTTAAATTAGATCCATTTACACCACTTACATCAGTACATTTAGTTTTAGTTTTAGTTGGTTTTTGCTTAATATTGTTGTAATAGCTTATGTAACAATTGTTAACAATATTATAATTGGTTTAAAGATATTGATATATTAAAGGCTATAATGCATACAACATGGAATTAATTTTCAAGCAAAGTTTGTTCAATTAAACAAACGACACGGTCTGAAGACTACAATTCAGCGCCCGCACTATTTTCCCAACCGCAGAAAGCACAAACAGGAAAGACGGTCCCTGTTATTTCAGTTTCGGTTCAGTTTCAGTTTCAGTAACTATAATCGCTTCTAATAATAATACAAATTTCACCTGATGTTCTCTGTTCCCACTGAATATGCGCTGCGGCTTAAAGCTTACGTCTCTTACGGTTTGCGGAGCGATAGGTATAATAGATGTTTCGAAGTATGTCGAGCTAGAGCAATATCGCTAACTAGAAACAACAAGGGGAAAGAAAGGAATTGCTGGGTTCGGAGATTCCTTTCCGTCCTTTATTTTGTACACCACTATGTGTAATATGTGGAATTTACCAATTGATGTCTTTCATAAAAGAAATTCTATTGCCTATGTTACAAAAACGGGAAAAGTATCATAGAAAGGAATTTGTCTCAAATTTAAAGATATTTTGTTGTTACATTCGTTAGAAAAAAAATAAGTTACTCTAAATTTGTGATATGTTAAGCTTATAACTGCAAATTAAAAGTATTTCTACGAATAGGCAATAAGTCAGTTGTTTTTAAAGAAATATTATTTGTTTTATTTCTGCGCTTTCGCTATAATTAAAAAATAGCAACTTACGTATGAATATATCAAGGCAAATTTTCAATTCAATAAAATTGGAAACTGTAAATGTTGGGATTAACAACTTATCAAAGATATAAAATACCAGTAACGAAGTGGTAACACTGTTATTACTAAAAAAAAAAACCGGACTGAAAAGTTTAAACCGGCGTACCTTAACCGGCTCCCGAGTTCTCTAAAACCACTTTTATCTTACACGAATTGGCTCCCAAACCCATACATGAACTGACTCCAGCTTATTACGAAATTTACAGAAAAATTTCCTTGTAAAACTTTAATTTTAAGGAAAATAGGTATATTATACAACAGAAATTGGAAATGTAGTCGTAAACAATTTATTTATTAAAGAAACTGCAACCAACCTACAGACTATACAGGTTGATGCCTTCGTGACGTATTTTTACAAACTTAAAAAGCAGTTATACGTTTTTTCCATAAAAGAGGTATTTGATGTTTAATGAAATTTCTTTTAAGGCGTATTGGTTTTCGGTATACTCTTTTAGGGATACTACGACTTCTTCCTTTTACATAGGTATCTATTTGGACATTTTTCAAAACCTTTAAAAATTGAAAATTTTTCGAGTGGCAATTAAAAAACAACGAATTAAATTTTGAATGGAAACTCTTGCATGTATTCATCGTTCTGTGTAGAGACGTACTATCTTCGGCCGACTTGGTAGGTTGAAATTTGGCGTCTTCAGCAATGTAGTTCTCCGCCAATAAATCTGCAAATTTTTGAACTGCTTTAGGTCTGGTTAATATTGCTTCAATATCAATCGCAAAACAATTGCCTTCTTCGTCGAAGCCAAAAAAGAAAGATAAACACGCATTTTAAATAATATGAAATGTCTGGCTCTTTCAAATATTCCTTTGTCAAGCCCAGTTTCTGAATCTTCCGCCACCTGTTTTATGTAATTAAGGTTCATATAGAGTTACAATCGTTTAATGACAAAAACATAAAACGACAACACATATTTTTAACTTCCGTTGAAGTCGTAAGAGGTCGTATTTTCCACGCCTTGTCATTTTGATTTTGGTATTAACTGAACAGTGCAAAAAACCGGCAAATCTGTAAAAATTGATCTCTTTGCATGACCTTGAATACTGCATAATTTTTCATATCATCATTATAATCCCCATAATGTCACTTAGAAGGTAATTGATTATACCCACTTATATTTAAAATGGTAATAAACGGATCTCCTCATCTGTTATCTTGGGATTGGTGCAATTTAAAAAAAATGCGTAGCCACGACTTTCATACAATAAATGTTGGATAAATGCATCATTTACAAATTGTTCAAATATTTTTGTCGGAAACCTTTGTTCATATTTAGAATAGTCGGGAATTGGAAACGCCGATGCACGATCTTTGTCAAAGTCTGCTCCCTTCAACCATTAAGATTGATTTCGAGGCTCAAGAAGTCTCTTTGAAATCCAATGTCTTACTACTTCAGATTCAAAATTATGGCCATGAATGTCTCCATTCTGTATGGAATCTTCGTTCAAACCAATTCTTTCATTGTTTGGTAGTCGTATTTCCGGCACGTAATTAACAGAATGAACGGTTATCTACTTGCCTAAAAATTGTAAGTTATTAACAATTAATTATTAAGGCAATACATTTTTATTATAAAAGATTTGATTATTATATTACTACATACACTCCTTCATCTCCTGAATCCTCGTTAGTGTCTACATTTGTATCTGGAGGTTCTACAAAAATATCGCTATCTAGTTCATCATTATAAATTATGCCAAGGGCTTGAGCAAACGAAAAACCTCGTCTACAACAATGAAATGATGATAAAATTTAAAATATAGGTAGTATAATCCAATTGTGTACCCATGGAAGGTAAGGGGTTAAAACCCTCCTCCCAAAGCACTATTCCGACACTGTTACTCATAAATTTTAATTTTAAGGATTTCAAATTGAGGTAGCGTAAAAGAAATTTCGGTGCCCAACCAAACCCCCTTCACAAACAAAAAATTCTAGTGCACCACTGGTAAATTCAACAAAAATTATATATATATATATATATATATATATATATATATATATATATATATATATATATATATATATATATATATATATATATAGTTTTTAACAACTCCAATAAATACGCGTAAGTGAGTGTGAGCGAATATTTTCAGTGTATTTCTATTTCCTTTCGTACGTGTTAAAAACACCGAAAGATTATTTCAATCCTTTTTACGTCGCCCAGACTTATAATAAACACATTTTAAAGTTTGTTTATATATCATATATGCGGTATTTCCTCGGTATTCTTTGATCGAGAACTACTTTAGAATAATTTGCTTTGTTTTTATGTTTTGCTTATACCGAGTTGGGCGAATGAAGTTTAAAGATAATAACATTACCCTCAGTGGAGCCGCTGTCAAAGGCAGTTGGCTTTAGTGTTGGTCCGAATTTTTATCTAATTCGAAATGGTCTTTCCTTACAGTTTTTTTTATTGTCGGAAATAGTGGAGTTTGTTAGTATGTAGCAGTTACAGGAGAGGTTTTGGAAGAGAGTTTGTTGGGGGCAGAAGGCGTTGTGTTTAGCCGGAGAAAACGGCAAATTTGTTGAAAAAAGTGACTTATACTCAATTTAATGTGTCATTCCTGATACGAGTAATCACTGTTTTTGTTTTATGTCGTCTTTTACCTTGGAGATTTGTATCTAAGAGATTTGCGGTGTTTCCAACAAATTTGAAAGATACCCACATCTGTTCCAGTTTCAAAGAAGCAGAGTTTCAAAGTTTGCGTATAGTAACCAACTTCCAGCCTCATTTTGTTTACCCTAAGCCATTTCAGAATATTTCCGCAGTTTGGAGGTGCAGTTGTTTGTGTTTGTAGTGGAAGTCCAGTTCCTAACCCCAGAAATTGTAAAAAAAATTTAGTGGAATTAAGATAACTTGCTGTGTTGACTTTTAAAGTAAAAATAAACAATCTCAATAAATAATTGCTTTCATAACAGCTTAATAAATTGTAATAATTAAAAGTATAAATGTTAGGGCATGGCCTAGCTGTCATAGTAATTATTCTGTTTTAAATTCAGTATTGACATTTGATAGCTAGTTTTATTTTTTGATATTTGGTTGTTTTTTTAAAGGTTAACCTTTATGTGTAGTTTCAAATAAAAAGCTATTTTTCCTTTTTAATTTTTTCTGCTACAAATTATCGCCCAGTAACAACTATAAGTATTGTAGTACCTCCATCTTCAAGAGTTTGTAAATTGATAGAACCTAGTAAGTTTGTTTTTAATATTTTGTATTTTATTGTTGAACTAAGAACCAAATCGACTACGTATTGATTACAAACAGATGAAAGACATGTTTTACAAACTTAAAAACTAGACCAAGAGCTGAATGTGGATCCCATCATAAATTGATGGGCTTGCTTCAAGATGAAGCTAAAAAGAACAAAGCCGCACCAAAATCAAAACAGGCTGGAGATTTCAAATCCGAAAGCATTTAGAGATGCATTAACGTAAACTAGTATGTTTTGCACACAAGACAACCCAGAAAAAATGGAGAAAGGTTTTATAAATGCCATAGAAACCTCTGTAGAAAGAACCAGAACCAAAAAAATCATCATAAAAAAATCACTGGATGGCAGACAGAACAATGCAACTTCTCACAAAGCGAAGGAGAATCAAATCTCTCATATATCAAAACGACAATAACAAAAATGAATTAGCAAGCTTACATAGAGAAATTAAAAAAATAGGTAGGGATGATAAAAATAAACAAATAAATGAAGAATGCGAAGAACTAGAGAGACATGCAAAATGAATCCCATAAGCTATATATCAAAGTCTATCCAGGGAATTTAAACCTAGTCTATATGCAGATGATGCCCATAATGCAAATCACTATGAGTTCACTGCTGAGAGAGAACCAAACATTTTAAAGTCAGAGGCACAAGAGAACACATCCTTAATGTTAGACAACTAATCTAAAAAAATCGTGAATTCAATACTTCTATGCTTATGTGCTTTGTGGATTACAGAAAGGCCTTCGATAAACTCAAATGGCAGCAGCTATGGTCCATACTAGCGAAAATGGGAACACCCCACCACTTAATTCAACTAATTAAAACTCTATATGAAAATAATAAGTGCACAGTAAAAATAAACAACACCCATTCCGATCATTTTAGCATAGAGGCAGGTATGAGGCAGGGATGCATAATCTCGCCAACTCTGTTTAATATCTACAGCGAACACATTAATAAGAGAGACGCTTTAATAATTGGGGCAAATCAAGAACAAATGAAAGACATAATGAGATGTTTGTAGGAAAAAAGCAAAAGATATGGACTAAAGCTAAATAGTAGTAAGACAAAGATTATGATAGTAGACAGAGCTCGGAATAATCTTCATCACATTAAAGAAATTGGGGGCTTTGAAGATAATATTTTCATATAGCTGGGGTCCCTAATATCAAATGACGGAGGGTGTGACAGAGAAATACGTAGAAGTTTAACTATTGCTAGAACAGCTATGATGAAACTGGTAGCAATTTGGAAAAATTTTAGTATAACAATACACACAAAACTAAGGCTAGTAAGAGCGCTCATTTTTCCCATAGCCACATATGCATCCAAAACGTAGATCTTAAAGAAAACGGATAAAAATGAACTAGACGCTTTTCAAATGTGGATATACCGCCGCATGTTAAGAATATCTTGGATTGATCATCGCACTGACGTATCGATATAAGAACAACTTAAAGTAAAGGATAGTTTGCTTAAACAAATACAACAGAGATATTTGCAGTATTTTGGACACATTGCTAGAACAGGTACGATGGAAAAACTGATAGTCGAGGGTAACGTTGAAGGAAAGGGACCTAGGGGAAGATCTCCAAGCCGTTGGGTAGATTAAACAAAAATATTGATAAACCAAGGGTTACATGAAGCCGAACAACTAGCCCAGGACAGAGAAGGATGAAGGGAAATCATGAAAAAACTGAAAAAGCCTGATGGTATCACCACATCCTGGTGGTATCCCAAAAGAGATTAAGGAGGAGGATTTTATTGTTATTATTCATATTTTACCTTTTTGTGGTGAGATAACAATAAATGTTTAATTTTTTTTTCCTAAATCAAGTTGTTATTTCTCTTGACTAACCCTCTAACCTCTTTTGTGCTTCTTAGGAAAGAAGAGCCTTTTCTTTCATCCAGCAGGAAATTTTTTCTAAGCGGCGTCCTTATATAAAATAGCTTGAGAACCTTCTTGTGTTTTGTTTGTCCATTATAGTAAATCGTGCTATAAAAAATAAAAAATACTTATTTTATTAAGAATGACCGAAAACATTTAAAAAAATTTGACAGGGCCGAAAAAAAGTCATTTTTAAAAATTTAAACAACTTTTCGCCTGAGCAACACCTTTAATCTTATTTTAAGATATTTTATGAAAATGATTATGCAAAAAAATTTTATGGAAATATTTTTCTTAACGAACCCCAGTTTTTCGCCTTGTCTACATCAGAAACACAAATAATAAAAGCAATAATTATTTATATTTATATTTTATAAACGCTTAATCACCAGCTAATTCACAATAAACTTGAAGACGTTTATTTAATTTAACTAATTCGAATTCGCTATATAACTTGTTTAAATAAATAAAAATATTAATTACTACAGCAATCTAAAGTACCGGTTCAGTTCGCAATTACTAATTTGCTTTTCTCACTGTTTCTGCTTCGCGATTTTCGTTCAAAATGAGGCTTAATTCCTCTTCCTTTAACAATTGACGCCTATGTATACACTAGTCAAGGATCATTTCACGAAAACAAACCTATTTATCGCTTGTTAAGGGCGTTGTTTCAACCTCGCTTATTTGACGCTTTACTGCCACTACCCCAAAAGGGAAAAGGTCGGTCTTTCACATCTGATTTTCATAATTGTTAAATAGCCCCTTTGTACCTACTTATAGTCGTTTTGTTTCCCTGACTTAATTATATTATTATTGTTGTTTAAATATTAGGGTGCCCTACAAAACGACGCTCAATAGATGTAATACATACCATTCGTCTTGTACAGTAGTGGGTGAATAATTTTAAAGGGGTTTATACATGTCGATAAATTTTAAGACATTTAATAAAGACAGTTTACACAATTTATTATTCCTACATTTTTTTTATTTTCAAGTCACATACTGCTATTATTTAATCAATAGCACCTTTAACCCTTAAGTACTAACACCTTAAATCAATAGCGTAAACACTAACTAACCGCCTGAGAGACGGGCATCGAGCAAAAAGATAAAAGAGGGAATCTAATCGTTATGAAAAGGAGACCAAAAAAGTGGCCTCTGATGGCGGACATATCCGGAAATGCAAAGGCGCCAAATTTAAATTTTCCAACACTTATTAACAATAGCTATAAAATATTTTTCAGACGAGAAAGTTTTAATTAAATATTAACTATAATAGTCTAAAAAGTGACACAGTTGGTAAAAGATTTCAATATAAATACAATTTCATGTGACAGTTGGGACAAACAATAACATAACCTAACTAAATTTGACTTCTTAAACAAGGAAAGAGACTGTCTATCCTTGTCTAAAGTGGCCTCTCAAGATGGTACTTCCTGTCTATCAATAAATATGTTTACCCCCACTACCTTTACATTCCCTCTTTTGTCTTATTGCTCGATGCAGACGGGTTTAACATTTTAGTGAATATTTTTTGTTTTTTATATACGTTGATGCAAAAAAATATTGCAATGACTTACTGAAAGTATTAGTTATCTAAAAAATACAGTAATTAATATAGTTTATCTGTATTTATTAAAATAAAAAATATTATAACAAGAATGGATCGGTTTTTTGTGGACAGTTTTACGCCTGAAAAAAAAAATGATAAAAATTAAATAAATTAAACTATATTGATAAAAATTTATAATCGGATTAAGTAAGGAGTAAGAAACATTAAAACAATAATATTTTTAAAAAATGTTCACACAAAAAAAACTGACAGTCACCAAAGTTGGTAGAGTGTAGCGCACTCCAAACAAATTTTTTTCGCACATTCCAAACAAATTGGTTTCTGACAATGAAAGCAGACATAAGCTGTTCTTCTTTTTTTTTATAATGACAGTAAGAACAGTTATTCCTTTTTTCTAATTTTTCCACTCTTACTTCTGGACGCTGTTGAGGTTCATCTATATTCAGTATCTCACATATGCTTAACTTTATTTTTCTAGGTAAAGAGGAACTTTCTAGTCTTCTGTGTAGCTGAGGTTGGATAAGTTGAAATGCCAGTTTTTCAATAAAATTGGACCTTTCTAAATGAGTATTATTTTTAAAAGATTCATAAAGAATATAAGCATTTACTGTACTTATATCAAACATTCTGAAAAATATAGCCATAGGCCAACGGCGAGTTCGACGACTGCTTGTAAATTTGGCACATTTTTCATCCATTGAATCGACACCACCCTTTGTTGAATTAAAATCCACTATTATGTGTGGTTTTTTAGTATCTGTATCCTCAGTGGCTGCGTGATGAGATGATGATACCACAATTACGGCTTTATTTTTATGTGTTGTGTGTGAAAGTAAAGTAATGTGTTTTGTAAATCCGTAAATTGCCGTTCCCACTTCTCGTCGTCTGGTGGGTAAGAAGATAGGAGGAATTTCTTTACGATTCTTACGGAGAGTTCCAATGCAAGTTAGACCTTTACTCCTCAATACCTCTACCAGTTCTATAGATGTAAACCAGTTGTCAAAGGTTATAGATCTGTTGGTCCCATAGAGAGGAGTAGTTAAGCGCATAACAGCCTGTGTCGGCTTACTGTATCTTTTCTGTTCCTCTGTAAGTCCAATACCGTCAGAATTTTTTCCCGTATATATATATAAGCATTGAATAAATAGCTAGTTCGAGCATCAGTACAACACATAATTTTTATACCATACTTTACGGGTTTACTCGGTATGTACATTTTGAAGCGCCATCGACCTCTGAATCCCACTAACATCTCATCAATACAGGTTGAAGTTCCCACAGTATAGCACGCCTGACTGTTGTTAATAAATTCACTAAAAATTTCTGAAATCGATGCTGCTGGATCCAACACTATTCTCTCATTTCTGTCTTCGGGATTGTCAAATCGCAAACATGACAAAAAAGGAACGCACATCTCTCTTTTGACATAATGCATCTCATTATTTCTCTACCAGTTCCATTAGTAGCAAAAATAGTATCTAGGTTTTCATTGTTTGATTTAAATAAGCATGTAAATGCTAAAAATCCCAAAACTGCGTGAAGTTCTGTCATGTCAAGGTCTTTGAGAGAAGGTGAATTTTGATTTGTGTACTTGGCTCTTTCTTTGCCGATTTTCACATTTTTCCATCTATGAATTATGTTGCAAATATTATCACTGATTAATAACTTCCAAACCTGCAATGGGTCTGCACTAGCTCCAATTTTAGCTACAGGGCGTGATCCAGGTAACTGTAAAACTATATTCTGCTGTAGACGCCGGCCTCTATTTGAAGTGGGAGGATTTTTTGACCATTTGTATCTATTTCTACCATAGAAATAATTCCCTGTCTCCTCTGGATCGTTTTCTCACTGCTTTGGTCAACATTATCTTCTCTACAAGCCTGTTCTACCTCATTTTCATTTTCTGAAACTAAAAAGAGAACTTTAGGTAATGGTATACTATGCGGTCTGCCGTCGCGTGTCTACTATAGCTTACGGTCTACCCAGGGATGCGGTGTATACGCTGTATTCGACAAAAAAATCTTTACAAAGTGAACAAAACGCATAAATCATAAGAATTTCTATTTTAATTTTACATATCAATACTTTCAATAAATAATTCTTCAACATTATCCGTTTTATTCACTTTGTAAAGTTTTTTTTTGGTATTGTATACATGTGTTGCTAATCACCATATTCTTTTCTCAGAAGGGTTTGCAAACAATAATGAAAGGCACCATTGTAGACGAACTGTTTATTGCCACGTATTGTGCTATAAGTACAATAAAGATTTATACTACTATTATTTAGGAATATAAAATAAACTACGCAAATTTATTTTCTTTACTAATATGCAAATAACGCCCTAATATTTTCCCAGGGTATGCACAAATATGAACCCCTCTTTTCAAATAACATGGCAAGGTAGATTTACTTTTATTTCATTTTACATTGATTTTGCTCCAAAATAAATGTAAAATAGTTGTTACTTTTGAATAATTAATTTTTCCACAAGATTTTTCTTGCATATCATTATTTTGTGCTTCAGGTAGATCGCACCCTCGAGGTAGACCACATACTAGAGTAACAACGAACTTTAGTATAATACATACATAATAATTCCAAGAGATTTGACTTACCCTCTATTTCCGATTCCGTTTCGTGATCGCTGTCAATAGCAACATTTCCATCACAAATTGATTCATCTTCGCTTATGTCGTCATCTACGTCATCAAGCCATTTCAAAAGCGTTTCCTCATAGTTTTTATCCCCATATTTGACCTTTTTTGACGTACTGGGTCCCTCATCCATTTTCAGATAAATAGTAAATAAATACGAACACCAACAACCCGTTTATCAGACGGAAATCACACTTTTAATTAATCCAATTTTTAATCGTCAAGATTATGAAAACATTGAATGTCTAAACTAAGTGAAGAAAAAAGAGGTAGACTACCTACTTTTATAATCATTTGTTAACAACTATTTACAATATATTCTCAGAATATAGATCACTGTGATCAAATTATCACATAACATCAATCTAATACTGAAGAAGAATTTGGTATAGATGAAAACGTAAATTTAAGTGAACAAAATCAGGTTATGTAAAATGATGAATCTAACCTAAAAATTTTTGCTTTTTCCAGGGATAGAAAACTATTAGTTGAATGGATAGAAAACAATACTTCAATTAATTATTTTTTTCTCATTCCAGATAGGAATTGTTTTTACTTGATTATGAATGAAACAAATAAATATGCCGAAGAAATATTTTTGACTACAAATGATGAAAAATCTTGAATAACAAGATGGAAACCAATTACAGTTTCCGTACTCAAAGTATTTCTAGGGTTACTGCTCCATATGGAAACGTAGAAAACGAATTAAATTGATAAATATTCCTTCAATAATCGAATGATTATTAGATGACTAATCCGATTTTTAATTTAAGATGTTTTCATGACAATATGGGTTGAGATCGGTTTTTGATTATTCTTAGAGCACTACATTTTGTTTAAAATCCTGCCGAAGGTAAAGTTATTTAAGACAGGCTTTATAAGATTCAACCTATATTAAATTGTTTTAATAATAGGATGTAATCGATTTGTTAACCGGGAAAGAATCTCTGCATAGACGAAAGAATGCTTTTGTGGCGAGGGTGATTAGTTTTCAAACATTTCATCAAGAATAAAAGAAACAAGTACGGCATCAAGCTGTATGTTTTAACTTTTTATTTGAATCTGATAGTATGGTTTTAACTATGCATGTATATACTGGATCACAAGATTCCTTAGGTGGAAAAGGTCACTCAACGAAACGAAAGTTATTTGTAAATTGATGAAAAACTATCTTGGATATGGTTACTCACTTTTTTTAGTTAACTTTTATCCCTCAAGCAACTAAAAGTGCACAATTGCTACCTGGTGAATTAATTGGAAAATACCAGATGGGTGTTTTAGTTGGAAAATAGAGAGATAAATGACTAATTTTAAAATATAATAAGTATATGGCAAGCATTGATCGTAAAGATTAGATGCTTGCTTATTATTCGTGTGAAAAGAAAAATGTGAGATAGTACAAAAAACTATTTATACATATACTTCAAATAATCGTTTATATCGCATATATTTAGTTGTTGAACTCTCGAGAACGTCATTACCACATACGACTTTCGTTTCCAAATAATTACACAACTTCTAAACAAAACAGTTGTACCAACCAAAATAGAAGGTAGCTGCTAACATATTCCAGCTATATACCTTGAGAAAATGCACAAGATGGAACTAAGAGAAGGAAATGTAAGGTTTGTGGTTCAAAAATATTAGACGAGATATTGTGTACGAGTGTATCAAATGTTTAGATTTACCTAGTCTCTGCATTGGCGGGTGCTTTGCTTTATATCACAATTTTTTTAGTAATTGGCAATAATTTATTAGTTTATAATTTTACTAACTTGACTGGAGTTTTAAGTTTATGTTGAAAATAAAGGTTTTCTGAAAATGCAATGAGTTTTTTTCTACAAAATTAAAAAGTTGGAAAGCGTCTTTGACCATAATGTGTGCAAAATATTATTACCTTAGTGCTCACGACGCAGATCCGCGTTTTTTTTACATGTGCACTTACAGTCAGTTAGATATCTCTGAAATAATAGTAATTAATATTATTTTTATGCTATACCAGTAAAAATTACTAAAAGCCAAAAAAAATATTTAGCACCTGCCTTTACCCAGTACATTACAGATCTCAGTAAAAGTGTTAAATTTTCTAATACCAGATACATGTCTCTCATCTACAATAAACAACAATATTAAGGATATTTTTGATTTTGCAATAACCTACAACATAATAACAAATTACATTAACCACAACTTTTCTTTCAGATAACTTCTAATTCTGTACTTTAGTTGGCAAATAAATATTTTCCACCTCATCTGTCAGATAAGTTTATTCATCTCAGTGTGAATAAACATTAATTATGTTTATTCACAAATTTAAGCAACCAATATTTTTGTCAATTTTGCGCAAAAATTAATCGTACTATGAATTATATTCGTAGGGAGTTGTCTGTATCCCATAGGACGCATCCCTAGGTGGTAGAGAGGGGAAAGTCATGGGATCAATGGCTAGTTTAGAAATAAAAATACCAACCATAAACTAAAATAGACTAAGTTATGGCAAACCTAACAAAAGAGTACCTGGCCCTTCAGGTTGGGGCTTGATCTAGAGGCTGACTACCTCTTCCTGTAAAAAAACATATGTTACGGAACTTCAGAAACTACTAGCTAGACTAGACGGAACTCACGACGACGACTCTGCAAACGAAAAATGGAACTGAGATTAGGAACATGGAAATGCGAACCATGTACCAAACTGGAGCACTCACATCTTTACTAGACATAGTGAACACAAACGAAGTAGATGTTTTCGCACTGCAGGAAATTAGGGGGACGGTAACTGGCACTCTTGACAAGAGAACTCATTATATATTTATTATAGCTGCAATGAAAGCCAACACATAGATAGAGTGATATTTATTTTTAACTGGAGACATTAAGATTGTATTAGATGACTAAGAATAGGACGACAGTGAGTTTTCATGTCCACGATAGGAAAGCATAGCCTACACAATATCAGTAGCGATAATTGATTACGACTAATAAACTTAGCAGCAGCACTCAATTTGACAGTCGCTAGCACCTATTTTGAACAAAAAAACATACACAAGGTAACCTTGACCTCTCCTGATGGATAACGAGTCTTATCCTTAACGTAGATAATCTCCTAGGTGAACTATATAAAGAAGGTGGTCATGATGCTATTATGGTATTAAAGCAGCTTATAAAAGAAATATGGACACAAAAATTCCTCGCTAATGACTGTAATATTAGAATCCTTTTTACCATTCACAAAAAAGGAGATATCTTTTAATTCTCTTACCACAAAAGAATTACGCTTCTAGATGCAGCGTAAAAAATATTTTCCACAGTACTTTGTTACCGTTTGGCACCATATGCAGAGCGGGTAGTAGGAAACTACTAGGCTGGTTTCAAAAATGGTAAATCTATAATTCATCAGATTGCAACCCTAAAACAAATTTGAGAAAAAAACACTAGAATATGGCATTGATACTCATAACATATTTAAAGACTACAAAGCAACCTACTAACCTACGACTCTGCGAATGAATCGTAATTGTTTATGTATTTTATTTTTTAAATTCTCAATATTGAATATCCTCAACATCAAGAGCATTTTAAGATCTGCAATTTTTAATTGAGCCATTTTTGTACCATCTAAATTGTATAAGAAATATTCTATTGGCGACGTGCAAGTACTTGGATATGATACGAGAAACGATCGTGCGCGAGTAGCGGAGAAATCTTGCATTTTTTTACTGCACATTTCATAGGTTTCATAAATTCATATTGTCAATTGTCATATTTTATACTCGTTTGTTTATTTACACCTTCTGTCACTGAAGAAAATGGAATTTAGGAAATGCTGTGTTATAAATTGTAAAAATACAACAAAAAATTGTCAATTTAAGTTTTATTCGTTTCCAACTTCGAAGAACAAATTACTACAAAGAGAAAAGTGGATTTATATCATAAAAAAACATAAGTAACATAACCTAAATTATCCATTATTCTTGCGCCCGATTTTAAAGTCAGTTTGAAATAAATAATTAAAAGTTCACTTTTAAGTATAAATTTTAGTTTCATAATACTCACTATTTTAACCCAAAAATCAAGTTTAATGTGTAAATTTTATTTTTTTTTGAAGTTTTCAAAAATGCATCAAGTTCAAGTTTTTCTGAAGATGCATTAAGATATATTCGCTGTCCAATAGTTTACAGGGAAAGAATTAATTGTTCAAACCAATATGATGATATCATGGGCTTAACCTGCTAATTTATGCATTAGCATTATTTATGGTAATTTATTTTTTTAAATTCTTCCACATAATTCTTCCATTCTTTTTTGATATTTGCCACTACTAAAGCTTTTACCTTTGACTCAGTGCTTGGTTGAAAAATTATTTGGTGATTTACTTTCTCAAATCCAGTTTTTATTATTGCATCCATATTAACAGTAACGCTGTAATTTAATAATATAGTTATTTGTATTTACACTACATACAACGTTTACCTTTTAATAACATACTGACTGTCCGACATAACCTCAATCTTACTTTTTCTTCTTATCCTTTTTGGGGCTACGTCCTTGACAGTTATCCGGTAACCTCAATCTAACATGAAAGCCCAGTAAATTTTGCTGATATACGACACCAGGTGTCGCTGTTGCGAACTTGTACGGTTCCAATAGGCCAAAAATAATTTTTTCATATTTTTATATATTTTTTTTCATATATTTTTTCAAGTTTTTTAATATAAAAACAAATTAAAAAATCTGTACGTCTTCGCGGATTTTTAGCAGCTACCGTTCATATAACTTTAATCAAATATCTGTATAAGATTTTTACGTAAAATTAATGATTTTGTCCCAGATAGACTTGTGTACCATACCTGTTGTTTATTAAGGTTCTAAAACTGGTTTCTTTTGATAAGACTAAGTTATATATTGTGTTTATAGTGGATTAAGTAAATAAAAATTACAATTTTTTGTTATTAACACAATTACATTTATATTTTATTGTTTTATATTTTTACTTAATAATTTGTGTATTTATTATGTAATGTATTTTCATATTTAAATATTTATTAAATATGGAAAAGGATTTAAGCGAAATGCCGAAAATTCGAGATTTGTATTGCGTCAATAATGGCAATACTGTATTGCGTCAGGGTTTCCCTGCTTAGTCAACGACAAGTAGCGTGAAACTAAAAATTTGATGTTTTTCCACTTCAGAATCGTTTTCAAATAGGACTATGGAAAACATATTTTGTTAAAAAGAGTGTATAACCGCTAAAGTTAGGATTATGTTTTTCAACTTTCAATATTTTTGAGAAGACATAACCTCAACTTTGGCAGTTATACACTCTTATCAACAAAATTATTAAATCACTTTTTAATCATTTAGTCTGCTATTTGCTTAGAAGAAGAAATAAATCAGTTACAACAAAGGATTAATTATACATTGAGGAAAGATAATAAAATAAAAATATGAATACTAAGAAAATCTCAGAAGACAATGACCTAACAGCCCGAACAAACAGTTTAACAACTTAAACGATGCCCGTCATAGCCTAACGTATTTCATTAGTCGCCTCTACGGGGAGGAGGTAACCACATACTCCAGAGGACTAGATTGTCTACGGAAGAAAAAAGCTCAACTTTTTGCGTCTTTAGCTTTTCTATCACGATGTCGAGATACCGGGGTACTGCTGAATTTCTTACAAACAAATCAATTTATCAGAACAAGTCAAGCCAATAAAATATATGCACGCATAAAAAACCACTATTACGAGAACGAATACACGACACTAGACATAATTTGGCAAAGATTAACAAGGAGCTTCTAGATTTGTTTTACGTTTTGAGCAGCAGGTTGAACTATGCAGATTGGAATAAGATTCTTCTTTAATATATAAGATAAATTTTTTTACCAGAGGATACAAAGCCAAGAATATTCAACAGTGAAGCAGTCCCACCACGCTTGTATAGCTTACCGAAAATACACAAAGACGATATACCTCTATGCCCTATTGTGAGCTCCATAGGATCTCCGTCTTACAGCGTTGCTAAATATCTGGCCGATATTTTACAACCACACATAGGAAAAAATGATGCCTTTGTAAAAGACTCCGCCCATTTCATCGACAAGACCAAAGAAGAAAAATTTTGAAGAAACTTGACATTCTTGTTAACTTTAATTGTATTTCCCTATTTTCAATAGTTCCCCTAGAAGAGATTCTGAATTTAGTTGAGGAACTAGTTTTTAAGGATATGGTTGGATTATATCGTGTTTACCACATTACCACCTACTTTTCATGGGAAGACCAGATTTATGAACAGCTAGATGGAGAACAGAGGGAACAAGATTGTGTTTACGATCAAACGCATAAAATTGCAATATCTGGGACACGTTATGAAAAATCAGCACCGTTACTCCCTGCTACAGTCTATGTTGCAAGGTAAAGTCAAACGTAAGCGTGGACCCGGTAGAAGGAGAATATCATTGCTGCGGAAATTAAGAACATGGTTTAAGAAAACCTCAACGGAGCTGTTTCGAGCCGCAGCGAGCAAAGTTATGATTGCCAATATGATTTCCAACATCCGAAACGGATAGGAACCAGAAGAAGAAGATGGAGAAGCAAAGCCCACTAAGCCCGGTCGCAGCCAACCCTTTCATGAAGCATCTAGAGAAGAGGGTAATGGAGTCAGTATACAAGCCAAAGGTATGGTTTAGATATGTCGATGACACTTTTGTGATTTTGGGTCACGGAGTAAAAAAACTTAACTATTTGCTGTCTTATATAAACACACAACATCCAAATATTCAATTTACGATGAAAACAGAAAAAGATCAACAACTGTCGTTTTTAGATGTATTAATAAATCGAAAGGAAGGTTACTCAGGACACAAAGTATATCAAAAACCTACGCACATGAACAGATACCTAAACAGGAACTTAAATTATCATCCAGGCCAAAAACAAGGTATCATCAAAACCCTGGCGGAGAGCGCGAAGAAGATTTGTGAACCACAGCATCTGCACAAATCAACTTCATCACATTGAAAAAGTACTCACCTCTAATGGTTATACCAGAAAAAAAAATACATAAACCTATTAACAACGTTTCTAGAAGAAAGGCCGAAGAAACAGCATTTATAGGCAAGGCGTTCTTGTCCCATATATCGGGATTAACAGCAATTAATCGAATACTTAAAAAACCAATGTGAAGACTATTTTCAAGCCTACAAAGAAAATCAAGGACCGTTTAAGATCGGTGAAAGACAAATGCGACCCATTAACAACGGCAGAATACCATTCACATGTGGAATGGTATATGTGGGAACCACGAAAAGACACACAAACACAAGGATAAACGAACATAAAAGCCATTGTCGTTTAGGACATATTGACAAATCTGCCGTTGACGAACACGCTTTGGAAAGCGAAGAATATTGTATACTGTTTGAAGAAACGCAGATGCTGGATAAAACATCACAGTACTACCCACGGTTATATCGGGAACCTGGGAAATATATATAAGCATCCAAATAATTTTAATCGGATAGAAAATGAATTAATAAAGGATACCAAATTGAAAACAAACCATGGATACCAATATTAAATCATGAATGTGTTGCTTGTATGAGTTCATTTCAAATAGGTAAAGAAATAATAAATAAGACTTACTCACAATCAATTTAATTTAACTATCAGATGACCGGTTACGCTTTCTATAATATGCAAAGCATTCTCAGGTCTCGATACAAAGTAAAACAAATGCTGAAATAATAAAACCCATATTAGGGTGTTGGCTAACGATAAGTCTAACATCTAACTGTCAGATATTAGAACTACCAACTAATTATTGAAGGCTTTATAATTCAGTCAACTTCTTGAGCCCATAAATTAATTACCATCAATAATTATCCATTTGTTACTTTGGTTACATATTAGTATATTAGATATTAATATATCAGAATTTGAAATAAATATCTCAAATAATTAAAAAACACCCTGATAGATAACTCACACCTACAAAAAAATTTCAAAAAAATTTCAAATAAAAATAAAAACTTTGTAAACTTATTATACATTTGATTATAAAATGTACATGTTCAGTTGCCAAAGAAATACTTTGATTTGTTCAGTAAATTGGACATTAGACTGAGTTAGTTATATTGTAGGATGTATTTCAATTATCCATATTGTTACATTAAATTTGATTAATTAAAGATTGTTAAAGTATGCCAATATTAAACACATCAATTTACTTTTGATATCTTAATTGAAAGAATTTATAGACATTCATTAATAACAGCATATTTCATAAAACTAGATAACTTAACTTACAGTATTGGGAAACAGAAGAAGAACTGTCACATGCTAACCTACATCTGTCAAATTTACCACTAAAATCTAATAGATAAAACATAAAAAAACTCATTGTGCCAAAGACTGAGATGTAGTGCACTAGTCCATCCCCTTTTTAAATTCAATGTTTGTTTCGTCCCTTCTGTTTTCTATTTTAGTATGTTTAAATTGTCCTTAATTGTTTGTATTTTAATATTTTATTTACTTGACTTTTCAATAATTTACTAATTGCCAATAAAACTTTATTAAAGTAATTTGATAACTACAAGTTAAAATAATTACACACCCACACAATTCTTACAACTAAACTTATTCATTGTCATAAAACTGTCACCTTCATAAAACAATTACTCAATAAATAACACACATTTCATAAATATATCTCTCGAATAAGTATAAATAACTTTTAATAACACAATGGTATATTACATCACTTTCATTTAACAAATAATCACACACATATCTCTTCTTCATTGGATCAAATCTATCTCCTCAAGAACTTCCCGTTTACTATCAAACAACTGCAATAATAGAATTGAGTTCGCCATTCAACAATACATAGTAGTTTCAACCATGTTCTACCATCCATCAATTAATAGATTACCGGCATGTAAGTAGTTTTTATTTTATTTATTTACTCATTTATTAATGTATTACAATCGAAGAGACTATTTTATAACAATTTGTGGGCCTTGCCTTGTCTGTGTAAACTTTTAAATTTTTTATACTTTTTATTCAACTTACTCTTTTAAATAAAACCACAGACATGTAATATTGGCATAATTATTCTAATTTACAACATCTACTTTGTTTATAGTTATTAGACAACACCCTAATATGGGTTTTATTATTTCAGCATTTGTTTAACTTTGTATCGAGACCTGAAGATGCTTTGCATATTGTAGAAAGCGAAACCGGTCGTCGAATAGTTAAATTAAACTGATTGTAAGTCTTATTTATTATTTCTTTACCTATTTACCAATATTAAAATCCACAAACACCCTTCCCGCAAAACATGAAAACCCGAAAGCTGCAAACGACCACACGCACCTTCACGTAAAAACCAGTGCAGGGAAAGCGAGTAGAAAATATATATATGGCTCCCGTAGTACAACGCGGCGTCAGTTTCACGATGGACGTGAAAGCCTAACCCATTTTATGAATACTAAGGACAATAGAAATGAAGGAAGTCAAAAAATAGAAAGTAAAAGTAAAGATAATTTTGAAACACAAGACAAAATAGGCTAAATATAAAGTGCGAAATAGTATTGAATTCAGATTAAAATGTTTTGTGTCAATAGAAATTTATAAATATAAAAAATGGATTTTTTGGCAAAATAAATTTTATGAGGATGTTTTCAAATTTTTATGTGCAATACTTAATCTCCACAATACATGAATTATTATAATATATCATTGTAGTTTATAACGCCCTGTATACAAATATTTTGGATGAAATTTTTTCCAAATTTTTATACATCAATAAGTTTCTACTGGAAACCAATACCTTTTCAAATTAGGTTATCGACCACTCACGATTTTTTGCTTGGATAGGTAAGAAATTCAGACGGACCCTTTAATATCGAAAGAATTTTACAGTATCTATTTTCTTTTAGCAAATACTCTAAAAATATAAACGACGATGGGAACACGTAAAGAAATGATTAGAGTAGATCTTCTTTTTCTCCCGCTTAGGTTATTTTATTTAGTGTTTTTTTAATCAGTTGATTTTTATGGATTATATTTAGGTGTTTAATCAGGTCTTTTAATATATCACACTCTTAGTATTAAAAGGACACATCTCGAAAATTGGGGTTTCTGAGTTTTTGGCATAAATGGGCACAAAACTACTAGTACTACAACTTGGCCTGGACAGAAATTGAAAACGGAGAATATACAGCAAGTCCCAATATAATGTGACCCTTTCGTACTCTCCTCTCTGCCAACACATCTTCCCGCGAGATAGGTCCATTCAGTAAGGTGTCGATGTTTGTCGAAGCAGGTGTGTTAGTGAGCGCTCCCATTACGAGTTGAGCCCTTCTATTACAAAACTTGAGGTACGTGTTATTTTATATTTTTTGTTTTATAAAGACGCATTACTAATATTTCCGAAAATTTATGGGTTCTTTAAAAGAAAGTTCTTTATATTACTAAAATTATTGTATGATTTTTGGAACTATATCTTAAGGATTCTTGTTATTACAAAAATATCTGTTTGATTTACATCATTGAAAGTTAAATCCTTGTAATACTAAAATAATTCAACGAGTTTCTTAGTTGGGTACATAAACTACAAAGTTTTTCTGTACTGAGGCCTTAATTGTTATTATTATTTTATGTACTAACAAGTATTAAATAAGATGGTAACTATATCTTAATCTCTTACAGATACATTGCAAAAAAATTGAAGAAATATATCATCACGATCGCGAAGAATTATGAACCTTCTTAATGTTTCACTTAATGCTCTTTGTCTCGATGTTGTTCACTGGAACAAGGTTGATTTGTTTCCCATATCCTAAAAGGTTAAGAAATTTAAGCCCAGTCTCAGTCTTTATCATCTTGAACTACTTCACCCTCAATACTAGAATCCGTAATTTTAACACCACGAACTCCAGCTGTACATTACCGTATATCGCCAATGAATTCAGAAGAGAGTGACTTGTTTAGAGACTTTCAAGAAAAACAGAAGAAATTATCCCAAGATCCTGGAAAGTTTCTGGAAAGAAATTTGTTTTATGAGATTTTTACTACCCATTTCAATTTGTTTTTTTTTTTCAACCCAAGAAAGATCAATGCGATCTTTGTTTACAGTATAAAAACTCTTCTGCTGATCAGAGGCTTGCTCTTAAAGTCAAATATGATACTCACCTAGAAGAAAAGGAATTAAGCCGAGCAGAAAAAAAGAATGATAGAATGACTCTTGATGAATATAATTTATGCGTTTGCTACGATGTTCAAGCGATAATGCAAAGTCCCAATGGAGAAACATCATCGTTATATGAAAAAGCCAAATTGAATCGCTACAACTTTACTTTGACTGTGTATAAATTACCAGAAAAAAAGAGATGCAGTGGAGATTGGAAATTGCGTTCTAGACTTTTTAAAGAAGGTTTGTGAGGATGCAGGTGAACATGAAGTTAACGCAACATTTGTAACAGATAATTGTTGTGGCCAAAAAATAAATAAATACATATCTTCTTTATACATGTTTGCAGTCACTACTATAAAAAACTTAAAAGGGCATAACTCACAAATTCCTTATAAAAGATCATACGCAAAATGAAGTCGACAATGTACATATGCTGATACAGAAACAAATACCGAGAGATTTAAAAGCTGGTCCAATCTTTACACCACTTCAATACAACACCGCAATTCAGAGAGCTAGGAAAACGGAGAAACCTTTTATCGTTCATACTTTGAATCATGATTTCTTTTACGACTTGAAAGATTTACAAGTCAAGTGGGGATATAATTTCAACGTTGACGAAGAGAAGAATACCATCGTATGGAATCACATCAAAGTTATGAAATTTACGAAAGGGAACCCATTCTCTTTTTAATATAAAACATCATACAAAGACGCGTTTAAACAAATAAGTGTTAGAAACAAAAGAAAGAAAATGTTGGATAATGAAAAAATATCCATCAAAACAGTTTATAGTGCGCCATTTGAGTTAAGTTTAAATAAGAAACAGGATTTAAAAGAATTAATTTCTAAGAGACTTATTGACCCGTATCATGCCTGTTACTATAATAATATGTTAATGTGACTGTTTTCTAATTGTAATTTTTAACACTTTGTTTTATATTCGAAATGTTTTATGACTATTAGGTACTAAAAACTTAAGCCTGCTGACTATTTTATATTTTACAGTTCTTTAGATACTATTTTAATCGTTAGCTATTCTATTCGAACATGACTGATTGTAAAAAATGAATATGATAGATCTTAAGCGCTAGCACAAAAGAAGAATGATTTTATGTTAAACAAATTTGTTAATTTTTTTTATCTAGTAAATTTAGTAATTTTTTGTGAGATCTAATTTAGTTTTGTGTTACATTATAAACGTTAAGACAATTCTGTTTTTTTTTTCTATATGACTGCCCTAAAAAGAGTGTTATAGTTTTTGTTATCGGATTTGTATGCTACATGCCTATTTCTTTTTAATATTTTTCAGAATACAGTTATTCTTTGTTAATCTTTTACGATTTGTTGTGTTTTATTAATTCCTTTACAAGAGGCACTTTTATCATTGAAAGTAGTTAAACATTATTATTACACGGCCATATTATTTAGATTTGTTACTTAAAAACATAGTGTATCTTTAGTCATTAAAAGGCTTAATTCGTAAGATGCCTTCAAAATTTAAAGAAAAATTTAGTGGGAGAGGGGCCTATCTTGGGAGAAATTTTTTTAAACGTTTTTTCCTAATTAAATAAATTTTTTTGTAATATTTTGATTATCCATTATAGAGTACAAATACTGTAAATTATATTCCTAGATTTTTATTTATCTATCTTTTCAAATAAAAATGTTATAAGTGAGTAAATGAAAACGATGAAGCTGCTCAATCTTTAATCTAGTTTTCCCAAAAGTAACGATTTTCGAGATGTGCCCTTTTAATACTAAGGGTGCGATATATTTTTTGTCTAAAAAGAATTAAAAGTTTTAAACATTTTCAGTCCTATCCGACTATCGTCATCAGTGGAAACATCTAAACATACAACCAACGACCGGTTTCGAATACTGTAATTTTCTATGCATCTTTAGGTCACCGGTGCAGGGTAAACTAAATGCTAAAAATATTATCACCCATAAAATAATATTCTGTACCAGACAGCACACGTACTAGGGAGCTGTTTGGTACACAATATACAGCCCATATTATATGGGTATAATTATTAAATTTAAATTTAAATTAATTAATTAAAAATAAAGCTTTTATATCGAACTAGTGTCAGATTATTTTTAAAATTATACACGAGTAGTTTGATCTCGTTCTATGGCTAGTTTACACTATCTACTTTTTATATATTTTTACTGATGACGGTCCAATATACTGAAAACGTTATTAAACTTTTAATCCCTTTTGGATAATTTAAAATTTTTCTATTAAATATATTATCCCTTTCGAGATGGATTTTTTTTTCAGGATCAGTATGGAATTTAAAACTTTTTTGTTTTTAAACGTATACTTATGCAAGAATAAAAGTGATTAAAATTTTTTATTTCTAACTTATATGTGGGACTATAATAACCCATTAGACACCAAATTATTACTTTATTTTAGTAAAGAAAAATTAAAAATACAAAATAAAATCTCATCTTTTAAAAACAAAGGGACTAAAACTAAGATCAATTTTTAATGTAAATGAAAAGGTGTGAAACATGTTTTGTACAAGGGTACATTGCAGCTGTGACATAGCGTGGTGGTTCGTTTTTTTTTTTGAAAAAAAAACATCGTTGACATCTTCTACAGGTCTTTCCTTCGATAGGTAAATGATCTCCCACATTGAATATTTTTTTTTGCTGGAGGAAGTCCAAGTGGTGTCGAGGCTTTTTTTTAACAGCAGCATGGCTTCTTCCCAATGAAATAAGTCCCTGAGCTACACTAATTACAAAAGGCAAAAAGGGTGTATTTTATTTTCTTTTTAGATAATTGTGTAATAGATGAAAGTCACCAACAACCATTATCAGAAATAGAAAAAATATTTTCTTTCACCATTTGGTAGACTTCTTATCAAAGTTATATAAGTCCAAAATATGATCTGTTAGGTCCACGACGCCTATTTTCTTATTGTACATGTCGAGAAGTTCAGGACATCGTACATTCATTTTACAGCCATCCTTCATTTTTTTACTTTCACTTCTTCTTGCTGATCTCCAAAAAATTCTTAGCAACAAGTCTTTAGTATCTTGCCATCCGCAAATTATGGTGCCGTGATTATTTACTCTAAATTCGTCACCACGAATCAACTGTCCATTAAATTGAGGTACACTTACTCTCGTTTCAAATATTTTTTCTATCGCTGGATAAGATAGAGTATCAAGTAGTCTAATAGATGAGAAAAATTTGTCAAAATACATTAATACATCAATTCCCCTTACAGTAATAACTAATTTGGTCACTAGTCTTTCTTCCAATAATAAACTAGTATAATTTCCTGTTTCCTTTCCTTGTAAATATTAAAATCGTAGACATATCCTGTTGCAGAGTCTCTTCGTACCAATATCTTTATTCACCGTTTGATGGGTTTCATGGGTAAGAACTGTTTTAGAGAAGACCTTTCTTTAAATTTTGCCATTGACTCATCAATGCTTTGAAAAACCGCCTCTGTTTGATATTTTGGAAATGATAATTGTAGACATTTAGCGATATCCTAGATGTAATATGATTTTCTCGCATTGTCAGGCTTTACCATATCAACGCAATACATTATGTCAAGAATCAGTTTACAGCGGTCTCGAGAAATTGCCTTTTTATTGATAAATTTTCTATAGAATCATTTTGTGACCCATAATCATTGAAATATGGAACGCGATTGTATGCCATGATAAGTGTGACATTCAATACAATCATCATTTCATGGTCATCAGTAGGAATTCCTTTTTCCTTGGTTCGTTTCCAAATTTCTCTTAACGTTCTTAACGTAAGTTCGTACAATGTGCAATATGTCGAATGAGGATCCTGGGAAATACTTTTAGAAATATTTTTATTTCAGTCATGGTATGAGGAAGAGTACAATGGACTTTTTTTATGCAACCGAAAAAGTATCGCTGGCAAACATGGCTGCTACCTTCTCCTCTAGCTCTTTCTGCGTCAATATCTTTCTACTCATCTAGAACAAAACAAGACTGTTGGGATACATAAAACCAACCGTAAATGTCTGTTGATACATATTTCACCCATAAAACAAAATACTAGTTTTATTGAATATATTTACCTTTTTTGTAGGTAGCCTCACTCACAAACACAAATTCGCTACAAGAGTAACAGCGAACAACAACTGTCCCTGTGGTAATCATCAACAAAATATATAAGCACATTCCATCCATCAACATCACAAGCTAGCACAGGACCAAAACGGTTTGCAATGTTGCCACTAACACAAATTATTCTTTCAAAGCTGATGTCAAGTTTTTAAAAAGTCGGTTACTATAAAAATTCATGTACAACGGTTTGGATTTAGCCCAAGAGATATGATGTTTTCATGACTGGGATACATAGTGTTAAAAAATGAGTCATATTAAAATAAAACCTGTAATTTTTGTTTACTTAATATTATGTCCTAGATTGCCGAAATCTACCTGACGCGTCAATGGGTCACCCTTCATTCTCCGGCGAGTCGAACTTTCGAGGCTGCTATAAAAAAACCCAGTCTGACCGCACGGCGATCGGGTTTATTCCGGAAGGTGACTATCCGCTTCTGTATAACGGTATTTGGATATAAATACATGGAAATTTTATGTCAGGAGTTAGTGAAGAAAGAAGCTCGGGAAGCGCGATTTTAAAATGTATCGAACGTAACATAAATTTGTACAGTTATTTAATAAATTAGTAATTAGCTATCCTGAGTTTTAATAAATTAGAATATAGACAATAAATTAGAATGAAGAACTATAAATTAGAACTATATAAATATACTACAACACGTACCGTTAGACTCGAAAGTGTTATATATACCATTTGACACTACTAAAAAAGTTTTTACTTTAAGTACTACACTAGTAAGTTTTTTAATCATGGTATAACGCCAACCACTGGGATTTTTCTATTATAATTTTTAAATGTATAAATTAATTTCTTAAATTTCCAACTACTACTGTAAATTAGTTTGTTCAGCTTTAGCTCTCTTCTTAAAGGTGTTTTTGGGTGTTAATTTCATGTATTTGATTATGGCTTATATAACAATGGTTACCGTAGGTATTCCGGTCTGTACAGAAAAATGTAAGCAAGTGTCAAGTAATATTTCACTTTCGTTGCATTGGTCGTGTGTTGGCTAAATTGTAAAGGACATCATGTGGATAGATAAAGAAATCAGCCACCAAATGTCCAAAAAACTTTTCAGACTGTCTTTTTAAAAATTTTTATTTCAAAATTGAAATATTATGGTATCCTTGAATTAAAATGTTCCGCAAAAAAATGGCGGAAACATTTTTTGGAGTTTCGTGTGAGGATCATTACAGATTAGAAAAATCAGAATGGGGTCTTGGAGCTTAGAAGTCTTACAAGTATGAATATGAAGTTGGTAGATCCGCTTAACAAAACGAGAGTAAAATTGTTGGCGTTGAATGATATAAATTGTGATATGTAGTAAAAAGTAACACTGGTAATGGAGTTAGTTTAGTTGCATCAAAAGATGTAAAAACCGTAGTTTAAGTTAAAAAAACGAGTGATAGAGTATTGATAATGAAATTTGTACTTAAAAAAGAGGTGTTTATTTTTTGTACACGTATGTTCCTGTTGCCACAGAAACGAAAGGGGTAAAACTTTATATAATTTCTTCTGCAAGATAGACTATATGTCATAAACACCCATTTTGAAAAAAGCCCTAAAGAAAGTGGACTTGGCAATCACCAAATGGCTTGAACAAGAACGAAATTGACTTTATCTTTACTAACAAAAAAGACGCTGTTCAAGACGTAACTGTGTTAACATTAATTTTCAAAAAGAAGTAAGCGAAGTTAGTATTGCACGTAAAGAAGGAACGAAGAAATATGGTAACAAGGACTAAAAATGTTACGTTCACTGCAATTTCTAACCCAAGGCCATATCAGGAAGAAATAGATAGAAACCTTCAGAATGACGTGCAAGATCAAACCGATATTAAACAACTTAACGAAAGGTTGGTCGACGCTCTAAGAAAGGCACAGAAGAACTGTCAAGTTAAGAAAAAAAAATGAAAAACTTACAGAAGGCACAAGGAACCTAATGCAAAAAAGAAGGAAAATAAAAGATAAGCACACAGTAAATATAGCAGAGCTGAGGTATTTAAATAAAACCATTTCAAAAGCTGTTAGGTAAGACATAGGGGATTTTAACAACTCTAAAGAAACAACTAATACCATAGAACAAAATAAAAGCCTTAAAGTTCTAAAACGCAAGTTGAAGACAGGAACCGGGAACATTTATAAGCTAAAAAATAGACAAGGACATGCTGTATATGAACAACGAGAAATTATGAAAGATTACTATAGAACAATATATCGTCGAGATGCCCACATTCCATAGGTGAAAATCTCAGCCATAGAAAATCAAGGATCAGAGGAATTTCCAGATATAACCGAAGAGGAAATCGAATTAGCATTGAAAGGTATGAAGAACAACAAATCACCTGGAGGAAAAGGAGTAAGTAAATTGGTAAAATTGGGGGGCGAAGGCTGCCTGTTTGAAAGAGTTACAACAGAAAAATGGAATAGTGAGAGTATGATAATATTCCACAAAAAAGGAGATGTAACAAAAATTGAAAACTACCGACCTATCAGCTTGTTATCTCATTTATATAAACTCTTTATGAGAATTTTCACTATCCATTAAAGCATGCTGGATGTAGGAGTGACTTTGGAACGAATGACCACCTACAAGTAATAAAATCCTTAATAGAGAAAGTTACAAAATACAACAAGCCATTGATATTATTATTTGTAGACTTTAAAAAAGCGTTTGACTCAGTTTAGCATAGCTCCATCCAGCAAAAGCTCTAACAGAGTACAGTATTGATCATAGGTACACAACTCTTCTTCAGAATATATGTAATAGCGCAACAGCTACAGTTATAATGTATTATGGCAACACAAATACATTTTCCTTCGAGAGTGGTATTAGGCAAGGAGATACCATATCTCCTAAGCTATTTACCGCTTTGTTACAGAGTGCTACGAGAAATAATTTGCAAACGACATAGTCCTTATTGCATACTGGAAAGATCATGCCTGTCAGCTTCTTCAAGATCTTCAGGGCTCGCGTACTTGGACTTAAAATTAATTTCTCCAAAACATAATATATGAACAACCTTGTACTGGCTAAAAACATCTCAACTCATGCAAATTGAACAGATGTATAAATATCTGGGCCACGAGATTAACTTGGGAAGAGATAACCAACGGAGCTAAACAGGAGAATAGGACTGGTATGGGCGGCTTATGGAAAACTGAGACAAGTCTTTAGATCAGATATTCCCATGTGCTTTGAGAGAAAGGAAGGTCTTTGATCAATTTGTACCCAGCTCTAACGTATGGAGCAGAAACTTTGACCCTTAACATAAAAGTAATCATTAAAATACAATTGGCACAGAGGGCAATGAAGAGGTCAATGCTGAATATATCTCTCAGAGAAAGAGTAGCAAATACAATAATTAGGAGAAAAACTGGTGTTACTGAAGCAGTTCAAAGGATTACAACATTGAAATGTAACTGGGCTTTGCATGTTGCCAGATTAAAAGATAGAAGGTGGACGAAGAAAATTCTGGAATGGAGACCTAAACACGATGCTTATTGTAATCGGGGACGTCCTTCAACAATGAGATTAGATGACATCAAGCGCATTCAGCACAAATGGATTCAGAATGCTCAAGATAGAATGCACTGGAATTATTAACGGGAGGCCTATGTCCAGCAGTGGACTTAAAACGGCTGATGATGAAGTTCCTCAAATACGTCTAGGTGTGAATACAACAAAAACTTTCGGTAATCAATTACTAAGCGATATTTTCTCGCCAGAAAAGGTAGATTATAGTAGGCGACGATTTAAATATATTAACAATATCGGATCTGGAACGCGAAATATGAAATAATTTTACTTTGGTTGCCAATTCCTATTATATACAACTTACAAAACCAAAATGCTACAATATAGCTTTATAGGAAAATAGATTTGGAACAATATTAATTTTAATAAAACTAAAACAATGTTTCGACCTTTTAGTCATTCCTATCCCCGATATTTCCAACCTGCACCACGCTAAGCGCTCCAACAATCCTTTTCAAGATCTCCCTACGCATTGTTGTGGCGGATGCGAAGTTAGTTTTGGAAAGTTTTGGTTTATGGTGTTGGGGAATGGAAAGGGTTGGATATTTTCCTCCGACAGATTTATGAACGTGTAATATTTCGGGCTGCTTTTTAAAATAAACATTAAAACGAATTACATTTATTATTCACTGGGGGTTTGGAATACGATATTAACTCTACCACTGGAACTAGAATTGTTTTAGTTTAATTAGTTTTGGATTTGAGTTTTTGTTGCGGTTTGTTTTATTTATATTTATTATTAGACATTCAAGAATAATTAAAGGGTTGATAAATAATGGCAAATAAAAATTAACGTAGATCAAACACAAATAATAGTTCGTATTATTCGTATTCGTATAATATAAGAAACAAGAAACACTTTCAATTGTGTGAAACAGATATTTTATTTGACCTTAAATAAATTTGTACATGTTTTCAAACGTCACTATAATCTAATAGATATACTGGTGCCTTTAAGCCATGAAGTTACAGAAGGATATGACAAATAGACTTTGTTGATTGAAGTTAGTAGATGAAATATTGGGAAGTACATTATTTGTTTCGCCAAACCAGACTTTTCTCAGGGTTCTTATAATACAATAATTTTTCCTCTATATAAAAAAAGAAACACGAAAAGTGCAGAAATTTATCGAGGTATTAGCTTCTTAAATGCAATAACTAAACTCATGATGGCATTGACTTTAACCAGACTTACCTCGCGGGTACAAAATATTAACATTTTAAATCAGTTCCAGGCAGGATATAGAACCGGATATTTAACTACAGACAACATTTTTAAACTTACAAGTATAGTAAAAATCCAACATGCAAGGGGAGTAAAAAATGTTAATAATTTGTTTATGGACTTTTTACAAGTTGAGCCACTTCGGATTATCTACTAAAGTGCACAATATGTTAAAAAGTATGTTCGCGAATACAAAATCGGCAGTCAAAGTCATGTCAAAGGAAGGTCTATCTGAATGATTTGATTGTAATGAAGGAGTAATACAGGGATATACAAATCATAACTGACAACTGGGAACTAAAAGCGGATAGTAACTTTTTATAAATTAGGTCTAAGCTAATTAATTCCTGGAAAGGGGATGTGTACTTTGTTTCGAATTATTTGTTTCCATGAGAAAATCAAAACGCTCTTAACTAAAAACCAATAAAATTTTAAGAGATATTATGTATAATTAATACTAAAATAGAGTGGTTTAAAAGAAAACATATTTGTTTATCAAATGCTATAGCCCCAAACATAATACATTACTAAAAGGCCTTGTAAATTTAAGGGTATTTTAAACAATCATATGTATTCGAAGGGATAAAAATTAATAATATCAAGACATAGTTAAATAACAATACAGGTGCGGAATAAGGAAATACAAGATGTTGCAAAGGGACTAAAATAATACCTATACTCCTAGCACAGAAATATAGACTAATAATCTTACTACTGTATTCATCATCACATCACAGTCATTAACATCTTAGTAGATGTGTTGTGGTTCATAATTGGGCTTCAGCAGCTCGGACAGTTTGATTGATAATATTTCTCCACTGGTCGCGGTCATTAGTTATATGTATTGCCTCAGTATACTGTTTATTGAGAAGCTTTTTAGTAATATCCGCCCATCGCTGTGGAGATCTTCCGCGTTGGCGTTGAGTCTGAGGCCTTCCTTGGACCACCAACCGCTCCATTTTGTGATCACTTACGAGGATATGGCCAAAGAACTTTAAAATTCTAGAGTAAACGGTACTGGAGAGACGCTGATCCGGTTTAATTTCATCCAGAACCGAGATATTTGTACGGCGAGCCGTCCATGGAATTGCGTCGATCGAATATACGTCGTCGATCTGATTCTTTGACTGTCCATGTCTCGCATTCATAGTAAAATATGGAAAAGACCTGAGTTGAAACGAGTCTCTTTTTGATTGTCATTGTAATGTGACGATCACGCCAGATTCCGTTTAGTTCACTCATTGCTGCTCTTGCTAGCTTACTACTGTATTACTACTGTAATAATGTTACTACCAGCTCTTTGATAAGAATTATGAGTAGAAAAGGCGCACCTGCAATAATATGCAGATAGATAAGGGCATCCCTGGAGAATAGGACAGTAATGTCCAACCTGGGTAAATCAACCATCAAAGCAAAAGTAGGTGGAGGCTGTCCCCAAGGAGGAGTTCTGTCCCCTCTACTTTAGGCAACCCTGGTGGATGATCTCCTCAGAGAAATCTGTCTACAGAAGGCTTTTATTGTCTAGGATATGCTGACGATATGGCAATCGTTGTCAGGGGCAGGTTTGCTCAGGTGGTGTCTGAGAGAATGCAAGCAGCCCTAAATATAGCTGACGACTGGTTTAAATAAAAGAGACTTATAGTCAATGTTCAGTAAACACAAATCCACCAGTGCTGGGAGGAACATACGTTTCATTTGCCTAAGAAACAAAATACCTTGCGGTGTATTTTGGTCATAGGCTTACATAGAATACTCACATTTTAAAAAGCACACAGAAACCTACTATGTCCCTGGGCAGATGTAAAAGAATGTGCGGTAAGAATTGAGGACTTGAAGACCCCAAAATGACTCGATGGTTTTACACAAGGGTGATTAGACTCATGATAACCTATGGCTTGGTGACGCAGTGGACAAAGACGCAGTAAGTAAGAGCAATTAGGCTGCTAGCTACTAGGAATAAAGGCTAGCATGACTGTGTATTACAACAGCCATAAAAACAACTCCTATGGCATCGTTGTAAATCCTGATAAATCCACCACATCAATGGTGCACAGATTAATCCATAGTCAGCGACATATAAGCCAGATGCATGGTGGACCGGCAACAGTAAATAACTACATGGAAGGTACAGTCTCGAAGCTATAAGACTTTATAAAAAGGGTCAGGTTACAGAATACTATCTAGGATTAGAAGACCACAATAGATTTGAAAAGGTCACAGTAAAAAGGGGCCAAAGGGCTACTTCTCTAAATCTATACATTTATATATAGCTTAGAAACATACGAAATTAAGATGGGCTCAGAAAGGACTTACTAGCTGAGGAGGGAAACCTTTTAGATTTAGAGCGGTTTATTAGGACAGCAACTAAAACACCTACATGCTACAAAGTGTATGGCACAAGGAGAAGAACAAGATTAAAAGCATGCTAAAAATGAGTTATATTAAGCTTGAGAAGGTAATATTCACTACTAATTTTATTGTGCTTTAAAAAACGTGAAAATACAGCATTTTGTTGCATATTGTCATACAATTTTATTTTCGAAAACTTATTTAGTTAAATATTGTGTAAACTACATGCTATTTTGAGTGTAAGACATTTTTTTTTTATTAGAAAAAGATGTCGCATCCACCAAAAGGTTATTAGCGACGGAACAAAATATAAAAAAAAATAAAGTTAAACACCTAAAGATTGTACAAAATGTTTATGGATCTAAGATTATTCACTATATTGTTACAGGAACAGTTTTGACCTAGAGCCTGTAGTAGAGCGTTTGGGATCTTGTAGCGCTGTCTTTCTTGGTCATATTTACTTTAAATTGTTAAAAAATGTTCGACTGTTAATCGGACAATACACTGATCACATATAGGTGGATTTTTCTTTGTGAAAAGGTAGGAGTACGTTAATCTGGTATGTCCTAGGCGTAAACGCGCGACCGCAATTTGTTCTCGTCTATTGAGTGACGATGAAAACCACTGAGACACATTAGTTTTAATTTTATTTAGATTGGAATTAGTTTCAGACCACTCATTTTGCCACAAACACCACACTTTATTTCTAAAATAAGCTTCTAAGTCACTAAAAACACACTTGTCTATCGGCTTTGACAAATCACTTAAAATTGCCTCTCGTGCAGTCCTGTCAGCTTCTTCATTTCTTGTTATTCCGACGTTTGAGGGAACCCATAAAAATTGGACGCTTTTTCCATGTTCATAAGAAATAATAATATCTGGAGACTATTTAGATAAAAGAAGCTGTAGCATAGGGAGACGATGAAAAAATCCATCAATGTTCAATTGAAGTATCGAGTTGAATGTTGTTAACAGATTCGGAGTTAGATGATCCTGAACAATGGTCTACAGAAGAGTCACTATCTAAGTCAGAAATCTCTTTCTCTAAATGGTTATATAGTTTCTTTTGAAGTTTTGTAAACTTGCTTTTTGTAGATCTATCCTTTGCATATTGATAGCTGCTTTGTAAAAGATGGAGTAAACCATCGATATCAGTAGTAAATTCTTTGACGACGCTAATAGTGTCGGAGGAGCCTTGGACATTATCAATCAGTAAGGACAATTGGTGGTAATTTAAAACGAATGGTGGGGTATAATTATTAATGAAATTTTAAGAGTTTTTCCCGTGTAGATGGGACTTTATGTGAGCGCGGTTTTTTTGGTTTAGAGGGTTTGGGTTTTGCAAACAGATTTTCTGATGAAATTACTAAGTCTGAAGGAGGCGTGACGATCTTACCAATACTGCGTTTTATGGAAGAACTTGTGTTTTCGGAATTGTTTTTAGAGTTTTCACTTAGATGCTGTGGCTTTATTACATTTGGAAGTACTGGAGCAAACTCCTTGGTAGTGACAGAACTCGAGCTTGAAGTTTTATTTGTAAGATTGGTTGAAATGGTTGCTTCAGAAAATTGTCTTGATGTATCAGTTTTATTAGAATTTTCTGTAGTTGTATCTAATGAAAAATGAGCTGATAGATTGGAGGATATTGCTTCCGAAGTTTGTGAAAACGGTATTGCTACTGAATGAGGTTGATTGAAAGTGTTGTTATGAGTAGGAGCGTTAGTAATTTCTTTGTCATGGAGATTTGTAGGTGTAGGTGATATGCTTGGATTTGATAATGGATAACTTGATGACTACTGGGTGTTTGGTACCTTGTGTAGTATACTTCTTGTTGAAGCTGTTTGATTTGGTACTTCATTGTTTGACTCAATATGAGTTGATTCCGTTACTGAACTGCATTGGGATGATATGTGTCCTGTATTTTTGCAAATAAAGCAGGTAAGTGTACCTTATGACAAAAATATGCGGTAAGGTGTTTGATCGAAATTTATTAGAATAGAATCTGGAATTAGTGATGTTATAAAGCTTATATAAACTTGCCTCCGAAAGCTCAATATGTGACTATATTCGGGGAGAGTCGAGCTAATTTTCAGAAATGATATTGGGGAAATAAGCTTTAAACCGATATTCTGTAATTCTTTAACTAATACTTGATGAGGAATTGACGGGCAGACTCCAGACAAGACTAGTCTTTCTGCTGGAGAGACAAGTCTTCGTGCTGTTACAACTTCGCCGAGTACTTCTATAGAGCCATGTTGTGTCATGAAGTTATCTACTACGGTTTTGTTTGCCAAATACATGCAGATTCTATTATGAGATAATCTAGATGAAAAAATATTATTTTTTGGGTTGATGATTGTGCCCAAAGGAATGAGATAATCCTGCAGTTTAGCATTATCGATGCAACTAAATACAATTGCTTGGGTTTTACTCGAAAAAGAGTGTGAAGCGGCTGATGCATAACTGTTTGTGATATTCGAACGTTGATTTACTGGACTGGTTAGATCGGAAGGTGTGTTTACATTCTGTGAAGTCATTTTAAATTATTGCAGCGAAGGCTTTACTTCAACTCTGGTAAGTGAAAAAGTAACTACATGCTACTATAAGGTACTTATAACAGCTAACCTCACAAAATGATTGTACGGTAGTATATATTTATTATTGACGTTTTCTTTTCACACTAATAAAATAATAATTACGTATAGATAACTTACGTAGTAGTATCTAGTAGATAAACACTTTAATTTTAAAAAACTATTTAATAAAACCACTTGTTTTTATTAAAAACTAGGAGTACGATATCAGTACAACTTAACCATACCTTGCCAGGGCTGGTCCCTGTAAAACATTTTGATGACTTAAATCCATGTTATTGTTCATATTTGTGATAATTTTTACTAATGAGTGTACATACGAACTTCTATTTAATTAACTTCTCTAAAAATTATAAATCCAAAAGCACACTGAACCATTATCATAACGTCATGTTAATTTATTCGAAAATTTCTAATAATACCGTATTTTATTGTAGTTAGTGGAAAGCTCTAGATGTATTCTACAGACAACGTCAATCTGAGATTTGCATCTACGCATTATGTATTTAGCCCCACGGCCGCCACATGAAATCGTTTCCATGGTATATTACAACGTAAATATAATTCATATTAGCTTCTGCTTACTTTATTTTAGCAACAAGGATTACTCCCACTTAAACATAAAGTTTAACTAACAAAACGGTTTGAAGAATTAGTTAAAAAAATACATTTAAAAAAAAATATAGAATTTTAATATGGTATCCTAATTTTAAAATTACCAAACAAGATAAATGTAAAAAAAGAAATACATTTGGTAATAATAATAAACTTGTAAAAATCCTATTGTTAGGAGGATAGGGTAAAAGCACCAGTTATTGGCTTCTTAAAGAGAGCACGTCGATATATCTATGAAATGTTTTGATACTGTGGGCTATTATGACTATTTTTGAAAACATGGAGTTTACTATTTCTATCCCAATTTAGCCATACGGATTAGACTTCCTCTAAGGGCAAAATTCACTAATCCCGGATACCTAAGGTATCAAAAGGATTGAGCTCTTGTGGGACTCTTTCCGTGAGCCCTACGTGACTTGGTATGTTTTCATACACATCTGACTGTCGCGAGGAGTATAACTTTTTGCGTGACCTTATAGAGATGTTCATTTAGACCCAGCTGTTTTATGTTTTTTAATAGGTTTTTAGAAATAACACCAGTAGTAGATAAAATAATAGGTACTGTCTGGGTACTTTCCATTCTTCATTGTAGTCCGATTTGTATTTCTAGATCTCTGTACTTGCCGATCTTTTCGTTGTATTTAACACGTAAATTATTGGTGTTGGGTATCGCCACATCATTAAGTGTTGTTTGGCTAGTAATTTTAATAACTAGTATGAGATCCGGTCTATTATGTGCCACTGGTTGGTCTCTAAGCACAGTGCGGTCCCAATATAGCTTGTAGTTGTCATTTTTAAGCATTCGGTCAGGGACGTTTTGATAATAAGAAAGATGGTCGGTTTGTAGAAGTCCCAGTTTGTGAAATAGTTCTTGGTGAATAATCTGTCCTACTGATTCATGTCGGTCGTTTTTCATCATGTCGTCATCAGTACCAACAAACGCCTGACAGCCACCTGTAAGATGTTAAATGGTTTTGGACTTGAGGATCTTTAACAATATATTTCAGGTAATTTTTAGTTAAAATAACATGATCCTGAATGGCGAGTAGGTAACCCTCAGTCTCGGGAAACATATTTCGTGATGTCATCCAATAGTTTGACGCTGTATTGTCGACATATTCTTGGTTGATTTTATTGAGATGTCGGCCATGCAGAGGTTTACCCATCCAGGTGCACATTTTTTCTTGCTTACTTAGATGGTTTGTGCGCATTTCTTTTTGTTCTCACTGTTAAGGCGACGCTGTATTATGTACTGCGCAAATTGCTCGATGTAAAGTAGATGTCTCTGCTTGTACCTGAAAATAAGTTATTAAATTAGTATCCTGTTTATCCAGTTACTCACCAATATCCATAAGTCTTTTTCCCCTTGATAGCGCGGTAAAGTTGTCCTCTTTACTGCAATGCGTGGATGGTGTTTTGTGAGAAGTGTTCTTACTTTCCGCTGAAGAACCTCTATATCCGTTTTTGACCACTTGATAATACCAAGTGAATAGCTAAGCGCTAAACAAGCGTACGTATTTAATGCCTTAAATAAATTTTTAATATTCAGATGTGATCAATTTAGTTGTCTTACTCTTAGTAAAAACTCAAAAATTAGTTTGGGTTTTTTATTTGTTTATGGTCAATTTTTTGCGCTTTCTTTACTCCGAGATATTTAATTGCCTCGGTGTTTTGGCCATTTTGCATATCAAAACCTCCTTGCTGAACCTTTTCTCTGACTATATTTATTATACGGCACTTGTCTGGTCCAAAATGCATACTGATATCATTTGAGAAAGTTTCTACAGTTTTTAGCATCTCTTCTAAGCGGTTTCAGGGGGAAGCCATTAATTCCAAATCAGCATTTATTATTAATATTTTATATTATCTATCTATCTAATTAGCCTTCTTCGGTCCATCTTTGGATATAGGCCTCCCCAATCCTTTTCCATTCTTCTCTCTCTGTCGCTACAGTCATCCACCTAGAGCCCACGTGCTTCTTGATATCAACTGCCCATCTCATTTGGGGCCTTCCTCTGCTTCGTTTATACTCCCACGGTCTCCAACTTGTGTCCGTCAAATCTTCATTTCAATTTTGCAACTTCTTGTCTAACATCCCTCACTTTTGTTTTCTCTCTTTTCCACTCGTTTCTCTTTTTATCTGTTAGTCGTATGTACAACATTTGTCTTTCCATTGCTCTTTGGGTTTTTATGATTTTGTCCATGTTTGCTTTTGTAAATGTCTACGTTTGGGAACCATAAGTAAGAACAGGGAGTACGCATTGATTGTATACTTTGGTCTTAAGATGCTGTGGATATCTTTTGTTTTTAAGAATGTAGCTTAGTTTGCCAAATGCCGCTCATGCCAGTCTAACTCCTCTCTTTATCTCTGCTGTTTGGTTCTCTTTGTTAAGCTTTATAGTTTGACCAAGATATATATAATCCTGAACTAGTTCTATTTTATCTTGTCTGATTCTCATTGTGATGTCTTCATCTGTATTTGTTATGGTTTTGGTCTTGCTGTAATTCATATTAAGGCCTATTTTTTTAGCTTCTACGGCCAGTTTTTTCATCATTTCAAATAATTCTTCTTTTTTTATCAATTATCAATACGATATCATCAGCGTATCTTAGATGGTTTAAGCGTTGTCCACAAATTTTTGTACCTATTTTATATTATACCATATTATTATCTTATTGACACGATATTATGTATTAGTGATTGACCATTATTTTTTAACGTGATATTTTAGCATAACTTGTAATTTAAGATAGGTACTACCTATTTGGGTAAGCAAGGATTTTGTAATGCGTGTGGACACAAATAAAAAACAGCATGTCAAAGTAAACTTTTATTTTTTATTCTGACAAGAATACGCAGTATCACAAACATATACTTAATCTGTGTCCCCATAAAATCTAGTTACGCAAGTTACATTATGTTCTAAAACACATTTGGCATGCTATACCTTCTTTATACTCTGCATTATATAGTACACATAGATAACACACACCTTTAGAAACTTTTTGATTTTTAAAATGTAATGGAATGCTTGATACCAAGTTTGTATTTTTTGAACGCGAAAGAATGTTTGATACCGAATTACGATTTTTAAAGTGTGAAGTAATATTTTATAATAAATCATTAGACAGAATTGTAACTTTTGTTAAGGACTGTTTTGTGTTTGCAATAAATAATTTTCGTTTGGGTACAATAAGGGCTTGGAAATTTAGTGTGGGCGATTATAAATATTTTTGGAAATCTTAAATTTTCTTCTGGTGTAGATGAATGCTTGAAAATATTAATATTACTTTTGTTATTTATAGGGCTTGATGACTTGGTATGAGAATGAAATTCTGGTGTAGGAACTTTACTAAATTCAGGTAGTGGAGGCTGAAAAACCTCAACATTATTACTTCTACTTTTTTGGTGTAGAGATATTAACACGTTTAATGCTTTTTCTTTAACTGTTTCTGATCTATTGCAATAGAAAAGTGACATTTTACATCTTTTTCTAATTTTTTGAGGTCATTTCTATGGGTTGTCTACTTTCCTCTTTATTTAACGTTTAAGCTAATTTTTAAATTTTTTATTATCCGACCTTTTTCTTTTCTTTTGGTTTTCTTTCATAATTTGTTTTTTCTTTCTTTCGAGTTTTCTCTGTTCTTTTTTACGCCTCTCGTCTAATTTCTTTTACATTTTTTCTTTTGCTATATTTGTTCTATCTCATACAGTTATAACAAATGAAAGCTTTTGAGTTTGTTTCTTGCCTTTTCGTACCAAAGTATCTGGTCATACTAAGTAAGTCGTAATAGATTTATTTGTAGTATTTACATATATATTTTCAGAAATATTTAGGTTGTTTCAGGTTTTTTGGACAAATCTTTAATTGTTTTCGTCTCACTTAATTCAACTTGATTTGTATGGTCTTCTATTCCTTGCATATTGAAAATTTTGGCATTCTCGGGTGCTATCAAGGTTGCGTTCTCGTTTTCAGGCATGTTTACAATATCATTATCATCTAATATTACAGGTTTATCATTTATCCATTTATCATGAAAATTATTTTACTGTTTTCTAAAACTTTTGCTTCTTCGTCTAAAACATTTTCTTTTTCGTGGTTTGGAGAAATTTTTACTGACGACTTTTCTGTAAATGCTGAAAAGATTTTTTTTAATATTTAGTAATCATCAGATTAAGTTTTACAATTATTTTGCCATACGATTTTTGTCTATTTTGTCATTGTCAAAAAATTGTTGTATTTCGATCAATAAGTGTTCGCAAATTTTTGTGCTCATACAGATAACTTTTAAATTCTTTTCCAAGTTTAAATAGTCAAGTGCAGACGTATTCCAAGGGAATATACCGCATGCCTTAAACCAACTCTTGACGTCATTTGAATTTAACATATTTATCCATAGCAGATTTTAAAACTGGAGCAAACTGTACTTTTGTTAACACTTTTTGGGGGTTGTATATCCTAAACTGAAGAACAGCTTTGTTACAAGAAGTTTTGAGAGGCTTCATCAATCAGCCAATCGCGTCCACTGCTGGACATAGGCCTCTCTCAGTTCTTTTCTGTGTTTTCTACACTGGGCCGCTTATAGCCAGTGAGAGGCTTAAAAGCAGCCATATCCGCTGGTTGCATTAATCTCGTGGCAATAGGATTTAAAACTACTAAAATTATTTTCAAATATCTACAAAGTTGACTTGTCTGTAGAATTAAATGGGTTTTATGACTATAAAGAAAAAGTATCACGGACAATACGTGTATATTCTTTTGATCTAAATAAGGGTTAAGGTTAATAGTAAAGGGAAACAAAGCTTATTTTTCACTCGATCATGTGTTCCGCTCCAAAAACACACACCGGAGATCAAAAATTAGGGTCTACAAAACTATTATCAGACCAATAGTATGTTATACATGTGAGACATGGGTGATGACAGAATAGACAAAAGAAAACGGGAAGTGTTCGAAAGAAAAGTCCTAAGAAAGATATTTGGACCTATTAACGAAAACGGAATATGGAGATCCAGGCACAACCATGAACTCTACCAACTGTTCAAAGAGACACCGATCTCTGAATTCGTTAATCTTCAGACACTTTGCTGGGCTGGTCATGTTGTAAGAATAAAGATAGAAATATTACTGAAAAGAGCCCTAGATAGTAAAATGCAGGGCGCAAGACCAAAAGGAAGACCACGGAAAATATGGGAGGATGACGTGGCAGCGGACGCGCAAAATTTGCTAGACGTGAGAACCAAGAAAAGATCGGCGCGAGACCGACAAGGTTGTAGGCATAGTTTGGAGAAGGCCAAGGCCCGATTTGGGCTGTAGTGCCATTGGAGAGAGAGAGAAATAAGGGTTTAATATATTTTCAATGTATTCGTAAAAGTTTTTGTTATTCATCCAACTTTTTTTGTTAAACCAATACCCCACTAATTCGGCACAGCACTTATTATATCATTAAAAAATCTCTTATAAGGATCAATTATCATCAAAGGTAAAATATTTCCTTTTGCAGAAAATGTGAACATAACTGTTAAGTTAACTTCTGGATTATGCTTAATTTCATAGAAATTTCTGGAACTCTTCAAGTCCAAAACCCATTTATTTTTAGGACATAAATAAAAGCATGTCTTATCACCATTGAAGGTCCTTGTTATGTCTTGAAAAGAACATGTACAATTCCCTTTTTATTTATATAAGGTTTTATGTTGTCAAACCATTTGGTAATGTCTCTCTGGTTAATGATTAAACTTGTGATGTCACTCCCTCTGAAGTCCTTAGTGAGAGCGCCCACCAAACTGGCGTAGCAAGTGGCAAGAAGCAAGTAGCACGCGTCTAGCATGTTACTTAAAATGTAACCAATGCAAACGAATGATTAGAATGAATGAAGTCACTGTCATGTTGGTGTGCGCTGAATCATTCGTTTTCAGTGGTTACATTTTAATTAACATGCTAGACGCGTGCTACTTGTTACTTGCCACTTGCCACGCCAGTTTGGTGGGCGCTCTCCCTAAGAGAAATAATTATTATTTAAATAGGAATAAGCCACAATTAAAGGTTAAAGTATGTTTATTAACGTTTTAATTTCCACTTCTGAAATCGTTCTCAAAATACAAACATTAGTAAATTAGATTAATCAATTTACTAATGTTTGTATTTTGAGACCGATTTCCGAAGTGTAAATTGAAACGTCAATAAACGTAATTTAACCTTTAATTGTGGCTTATTCCTATTTAAATAGTAATTACTTTAAAATGCCATAACGAAATAGCTTTAGAACAATATCCAAAAAGAGAAATGTTGGGGTTGCGCTTTTAAAATGCAGATAGCCATATTCTACTTAGTATATTTTCAACACATGGATTAAAACTAGTGTTACTTTCTAAAAATGTTTTAACAGAGTTCTTATGGTGTCACTTATGGTGGCTTTGGGAATATTGAAAATTTTTGAAGCTTCTCGCTTACTTATACCATTTTAAGTTAAGTCCAACGCCTTTTGAATATCGTTTTCGGAATACTTTTTTTATAAGTATTTTCAATTTTAGATCGTTTTGTCATAGTTGCTAAAAACATTATTAATTAGTTATTGGGCACACATAAAAGAAATAGTGTTAGATTCGTTATGTAATTTCGGACAGAACATACACTATATTCCCACAATAACATAAAATATAAAGTAGAAAGAGAATTTCAGTATATAATACTTACCCGCTAACACCAGTTTCTCTAGATAAGTAACAAAAATGTGCTTGCCAACTAACGGCACAGAATAGTGTCTCAATCAACGACAAATACTAACTAAAACATGGTGCTCATCTTGAAACTAGCTATGTCATACTCTAGCAGAGAAGATGCCAAACTTAAAATAAGTAGTCAGATTTAACAAAATACCAACATTTTTCTAATTTTAATCAAAACATATTAGAGGCCAACAACTGGTTCATTTACTCTATTTTATTTATTATTTATTAATTTATAACGCGAACATCAGAATATAAAGCCGGTTAAATTTATCATTTAAAACACTTTAAGTATAACAAAAATTATTATAAAATGAATTCGATCGGAAAAACTTAACTTGAAACGGAAGTTAAATAATTCTACTGGTAAATTAAATTTTGAATAAATTTGGTAATACACATTATAATATTATTAATTTTAAGTAAAGTTATAACAAATGAAAATTCATCCAAATACTAAAAAGCGTAAATTGCCATTGCACATCGAGACCCATTGCAGTTTTTCTCCAATATTAGTTTTTTATCTTTATTGCCATCAATGACCAGAGTTGCACCTAAAAATCCAATAAATTGTACATGCTCAAACAACGAGCAGTGCGCCACATCGACCATAAAAACCAGAGAAAAAACAACACTTAATTAGAAAATCTCCCTTACAGCTTTTCATAAAGGGAAATCGCTTCACAGGATCCAAATCCAATTCGAAAAATCATTCCGATGCTCATTCCAGATGCCTCGTTTCCGATACCCGATTTGTTTGTTACAATTGAGACGCCTATTACTCGTTTTTGGAAAGAACCCGTAAAGTTTTGTAGAAAACATTTAGAGCTTAAAATTTTTGGATATATTACATTTCTTAATAACAGAGGGACGGATTTTCTCACGAGCTTTTCTATTTCCGTTAATATTTTTGTTTGTAGTGTACTTACAAGGTTCTCCTCATAGCACATTATTTTTTCTAAGCTTTAAAAGCAACAGCTTACAATCTGTATTATTATTTCAAAAAATTATCAGATTACTGTAAAAAACAGGTGAGGGGGCGAAAAATCGAACAACTTATTATTTGGTGTCAGCGGTTTGTAATATATAAATTAATTAATTAGATACTTATTTTATGTAAATTTCCATTTCCTATAGTTTATGCAGTTTCGCATTTATATTAAATACCAAATAATTTTAGAAAACATTCTTAAAAATATACGTATCTGTTCAAGCTATTATCCCATTCAAATAAAAGTGCCTGTCTAACAACGCTAGCATAAATTTTCTAAAATAATTTGCAATTTACAATAGGTCGAGTTACTATTTATTCAATTAAAGGATCATTACTGGACACAATACTAATCTTTTAATTGTCTGCCTATATATATATATATATATATATATATATATATATATATATATATATATATATATATATATATATATGATATGTAAAATCGAGAAAAATATTGGTTTGCTTAAAATATTTCAAAGTTCAAAAAACATTAAAATAATTCAGATAAGTCAAACAATAAACTACAAACATTTCGAAGAATGAAAGTCTTTTAATTTTGGATTACCTGTATTTAACAAAACGTAAGATATGCATAAATTATTTTCTTTGTTAAAATATATTTGTATGACGTGAATAAGCTTAAGTGAAATAAAAGACAATTGAACCGGGTTTTCCAAATACATTAGTGCAGTGATTAGGACAATAGAATAGATTTTAGAAAGATAGGTTTTTGTTAGTTTTAAGAATTGTAGAAAAATATTATTTGTAAATAATGTTCGGAAATTTTATAATTGTAGGTTAAAATTTGTGTGTTATCGAAATGAAGAAATGGGAGATGGATGACGCGTTTGATTGGATGAAATTGAAAAAGGTGGGATGATTGGTTTGAGAATGAGACTTTAGTTAATTTTTGAAACAAAAAAGATAGTCAGTTGGTTTTCCAAGTGTGTAAGACGAACAGTCATTGTTCTCTGGTGGTTCCCGAGAGTAGTGTATTCTTGCAAGCAGTAGTGTTGAATGTTAGTGAGTTTTTGTGGAGTTAGTGTATCTGACAGAAGCTGAAGCAGCAAAATATTGTAAGTCATATTTTTCTACTTATATTCCAAGAGTCACTGTTCAGGCCAACAAGAGATTCAGTTTATCGTAAAGAGAAGATATTCCAAGAGTCATTTTTCACTCTGGCCAACGAGAGGTTCAGTTTATCGAGAGGAGAAAGGCTATCATAATTTGAATGATTCGTGCTTTTGAAGGAGATCATTAAGGACAATATACTTGCAACAATTTGTTGTGAGATTGCTGATTACCTAGGGAGCTGCTAAGAATAGATAATAAAGGCTACCGGGAACAAGGATTTGGACCACTCATCATCAGAGAGAGATCGTTTTGTTTTTCTGCAGTTTTTCTTTTATTGATAACACAATTTTTACAATTACTTTAGAAAAGATATAAATTTTTGATTAGGAGATTTAGAATATTAATTGGGATTTTAAGATTTTAACTAATATTGTTTATACCATTAATTTTGAAGGTTCACGTACGTAGAACAAAATTTTAAGAATTATTATATGAGATATTGTTTATTGAAAACATTTGAGTGTGAATTTTATTTCATTATTTTTATTTCAATATATAGTGTTATATCATATGTGTTTTTTATTATTCCGGTATTCTTTGGACCTTACCTTTGATATGTGAAGCATAGACATTGAGGCACGAATTTAACCCTGAGATAAGAGAATTAAAAAGTGTGATAGAGTCATAATCATATCGTTTAAATAATTTTTAATTAATTAATTAATTGATTAGCTAATTAATTGCTTGGCGCACCAAGACTTTAGATATCACAATAATATATATATATATATATATATATATATATAATAATATATAATATATATATATATAATATATATATAATATATATATAATATATATATATATATAAAAATTAAGGATCACTCAGACAGGTGGTGGGTTTTTTTATCGGTCAAAAGGTGAAGAAAAAAGACAAAGTTGATGGCTACTTCATCTATTGATTGAAGACGTTTCCCTTTTTTAATCAGAAAGCATCATCAGTTCATCTAAAAAGAACAATATCAAAAAAAAAACCACACAAGCATGGAAAAGTTGTTACATGTGTTACCTTAAAAAGATATGTAGCAGTCAGTGATATTAAAAATGTAATCTATAACTGAAAAAAATAAAGTTTTAGGCAAATAGTTAATGAAAAATCAATTGGTACAATCTTTAAAAACAATGTAAAAGTTATTTCAATACTATACCTATTTATACTAATTATTTAAATATCTACATTTTAATTTGCAGACGTAAGATCAAAAACTATTTTATTTTTTATTTATATTACTATTTTATTTATATTCTATTGTAGAGAATTTATTAAATACAATTCCAATATTTAATTATACTTTAATTATACTAATAACATTAAAATATAATTTAGACATATATTTCAAACTTTTATATCAAAAGTAGATTTATTCTAAATGTCAAAAGTGTCACTATATTCTAATTTGTCCAATTTAAAATTTCAAAGCAAGAATTATTTATTTTGTTTAATTTCTATCGGCGAAACAGGCACGATAGACGGAAAAGGTATGAAAAAGTGCATTTGAAGGAATAAAAGAGAGTCCATTGTAAAACGTGTAAGGGTAAACACGCTTTCTTTGAAGCTGCATTCATAAAATTGTCAAAGTGTGGAAAATTTTGTAAATTTAATATAAAAAAAATACCGCAATAATTACTCTTCACATTCAATTTCCATTTAAACATATTTGTAACATATGTAACTAACATTTAAGTGAAAAAAGTATAAAAAAGTGTTTCGGAATCTGCAAGCCAGTGTAGATGAACAAAGTTGTTTCAGAGACTTAACATTTAGCTGTTTGCTGACTCCAAGGAAGTTCACCAGTAATGTACAGCATTCTTGATACCAGCTGATATTATTTTATTTAAAAGTTTTGTACAAAATTTATTTTCAACAGTTCACAAATAACTCACAGTGCACTTTTAAATAAAATATAACCGTAACTAATACAGATTCTCATATAATGAAAATAATAGTTCAAGTATAAGTTAATATAAGTTTTGAATATATCAATTTGAAGTTATTTTGGGTTGTCTTTAAGTAAAAGTGCCACTACTATTTACTTGTTTTAAATCCATTATTTTTTCATAGAGATCAATATTATTTTTAAAGGCACCCTAAAAATTTAAAAGTTATATAAAAGAAATTTTCTCAAACATAATTAAATGATTTTCCTTACATCCATTCAATATACTGGTAAATATTTATAATGAGTATCTTACATTACTTTGTTGTCAACTAAAACATTTATTATTCATTTTTTTATTTTCTTTTAATAAAAATCACTAAAATATAGCCGGTACACCTGCTCTCTACGGATTAGGATCTTATGCTCTGAGAATTACAGAAAACTGTAGTAGAAGTTCATTCATAAAATACTATATCGTCGCCTCAAAGCAACAGTAGAATATGTAAACTAATGTAGTTTCGAGAAAAACGCATTTGAAAATTTTACGAAACTTCAGTAATTAATGACTTTTTTATATTTGAATGGATTTACGTAGAATTTTGTTTGAGTACCTAACTTTACATGTGTCAAATATAATTTATATTAATTAATAAAAAAGTGAAAAATAATTGGAAAAAAAGTTAGTTGTCCTACTGTTGCCCTCAAAGATAATCTGTTTTTTAACGATATCCGTAAATTTCGGTTATATAAACTTATACTGCACTAAAGTTTTATTTAAAATTTTACACATTTTAATACAAAAAACAAAACAATTTTGTTGCTCAAACATGTTATTACATAAATAATAACATGAACATACTTATTTTCCAAAAATTTTAAAAATTGACAAGATAATAAACAAAATAAAATAAAAAAAATCATCAGAATCAGTAATGGTAATAGCCGATACTGAAAGTTGTGAAAGTACAAATTTATTGCATTTTATTAAATCAGCCCAAAATTTCTAAGGGGGGATTTATCATCAATTTAACTTACCTTTTTCCTGTACTAGATACATTCTAGATAACAACTCAAAATCAGTGTTAGTTTTGTTCGCTAAATACACTAAATACTGACTTCTAGATACCCATAATTTATACAATTTAAATTGGCCGAATTACTCATTTTTACTCTTTAACATACACCTTTTAACATCAATATTGTTTAAGATTACTGAAGATAAAATTGTGACTGCAAGCTGAATAGTATAAACAAATACATAATCGTAATTCAGCAATATGTACATGGCAACAGTAGGATATGTGCGTAACTTAGTCTTACATTAATATTGATGACCAAAATGGGTAAACGACAAAATATAATGGTATAATATGTATGTTGTCTTAGTGTTGCATTATAAAACTTGGGCTAAAAGCAATTAAGCTACACAAGGATATGTAATATTATGAAAAAAATATATTACTTTTTATTTATCCTAGTGTTACACCCAACAGAAGGATTAATTTCGAATCATTTGACATGAATATCACAAAAGTCATTTTTTTTACATATCCTACTGTTGCTTTTTTGCAAATTTGCAAAAAAAAAATTTGCAACAATTGGAGCTCAATAATATAATTAATATAATATAAAAAAATATAGATCTATATAAATATCTATCATCATAATTATTATTATAACTGTATAACAATATATTGTATACAAATACTGCAAAAATAATGAAGTAGAATATTCACTTACACCTATATGGCACCCACCGTACTTCCAACAACAGTTTATGGGAAATGAATATGAATAATATGAGTAAAGAAAAAACCTTAAACTGTCACCTACTGCACCCAAAGTAAATTAATGTCAAGGAAATAAAAACATTGTCATAAGTATATAATATATTTATCACCTTTAGAAGAATTAGAAAAGCCATATATTTTTAATATTAGGTATAGTATTTTATTTACAGATAGTGTTAACGATACGTAACACTAACTCTTTTATCTCTCCATGTCTTCTTTAACGTGAGTTCTTTAATCCTTTTGTAAAATAGGGTATGACAGAATTGTCAGTCACAGAGTGAGATATCAGTTATTCTCAGTAGAAATTGTAGCCTGATGTGGGTTTAGGACGAGATATCAATCCTTTCGCTCCATATGGATACGTGACATCTTATTATTATAGTTACTAGACGCGCTAGTTGGTATTAGATATATAGTGTATAGGAGAAATCGGGGCAATATGTACTATCCAGTTATATTAACATATTTATGTCAAAAACTTTGCGGAGTTAGTTGACAACTTTCATTGAAGACATAATCATTATAATATATATATATATATATATATATATATATAATATATAATATATATATATATATATATATATATATATATATATATATATATATATAATTACTCTTAGTTAGTTGTAATCTTAGAACATATTCAATACATTGAGAAAGTAGAATCTTTTCTTTCAGATAACAGTTTTGTAGTTTTGGAAAAAAATTAACTTAACACCTTTATAAATAAAACAAAAGCAATGGTTCAATGGTTAAATTGTGTAATGACACTATTACTAAATATATCAACAGAAAGTTAACCGTATCTAATCCTATAACACCTAGGTTATATGGACTGCCTAAAATCCATAAACACAATTGTCCCGTAAGGCCTGTAGTAAGTTTTTGTAACACTCCAGTTTCTATTTTATCAGAGTTTATTTACAACACAATTCAGTCTATCACTAATTTTAAACCTAAGTTCTCTATTAAAAATTTTTTAGATCTAATAGAACGTTTAAATAACATTAGGATAGAAGAGGGTTTTTATTTAGTTTCTTTTGATGTTTTCAATTTGTTTACTTCTGTACCAAGAGATGAAACATTACCTTTAGTACACAACCTTCTAGACAATTGCAACATATCTGCAAAGGATAAAGATGCTATATTAACTATGCTTAAATTCTGTCTGGATCAGGACTTCTTCCAATTCAATCAAAAAATATATAAACAACCAACAGGTTTAGCAACGGGATCTCCATTATCACTTTTTCTAGCTGATATTTTCTTAGACAGCTTAGAACAGAAGTTTGTTAATAACAACAATAAAATAGTTTTTTGGTCAAGATATGTGGATGATTGTATAGCTCTCATACAGGGAACCCAAGATGATGTTTTACAGATTCTGGATGATCTCAATAACCTCCATCCTAACATCTCTTTTACTCTGGAACCAGAATCTAACAATAAGTTGAACTTCTTGGATATGACTATTTCCCGTAATAAAGATTCTTTAGAGTACAACATTTATAGAAAACCCACCCAAACAGATCACGTTATACATGGAAAGTCTAATCACCCAACTCAACATAAAATGGCTGCATTCAACAATTACATTCATCGGTTACTTACATTTCCTTTCTCTGATGATCATTTTAATACAGAACTTAATACTCTTAAGCAAATTGCTTTCAATAATGGCTATGATCCTAACATTATATACAAACTTCTAAATAGAGCTAAACTAAAAATTGCAGAAAAGCTTGCAAATTAATCACAGTTTTTTCAACCTAATGCTTCAGATAACATCAGATATTTTTCCTTCACTTATATTAGTAGCATTTCCAATAAAATATCTAAACTTTTTACTTCTACAATTGATAACATCAAAATTTCCTTTAAATCACATAACACTTTAGGTTCCTTCTTAATCAATACCAAAGATATTATGAGTACACTTGATAAAAGTAATATTTACAAATTAAAATGTGATGATTGTAATGCCTCTTATGTAGGCAGAACCATCAGAAAGTTATATACTAGAGTCTCTGAACATTTAAAAGACCAAATTCTTCAAGTTTTGGTCAACACTTAGTATCCAGCAACCACAATTTTAACATCAATTCTGGTTCATCTATCTTACATGACATTAGTAGAAAGAAAAACTATTTTGAGTGGGATTTATTGGAAGATTTGGATATTACAAGGGAAACAAATGAAAACTCTCACTGTCTCAATACTTAAATTAATTTAAATTGTACTAAATTTATTCCCATATTTAAAAACTTTATTACAGCTTCACCTCGTAGAGGACCCAGCTCGACTGTTTAGACTTCATGCACTGAGCATTTCAATATTAATTTTAAAGTTCTTACATTGACTGTGGATTCAACTGAAGTACTTGGATTATAACCCATTTATATATTTTGCTTTCAATTTTGATTTTAACTTTTAGTAATTTAACTGCATATTCAGATTTTTCTTTTTTACAGTTCTGATAGCGCTTGGTGGACCATTTTATTGTAGTCAACCATCCACTGTCTAATATATTGTTTAGTCTTTTCTTACATTCATACTTTATGTCAACTTCAATTGCTCTTAAACTAACATCCTAATTATTATAGACAGGTTTGAGTGTGAGATTTGGATTATTCAATCTACATAAAAAAATGTGCTATATAATTTTATATTTCATCAGTTGATTTCCTATAGTGGTGTCAGTTGAACCTTTGGTCAATACTTAGTTTCATAGAATTTTGAAAGGTGCAGATCACATAGCTGCCCTTTACAAGCTGTCATTTGTCACATGTCATCTCAATATTTCCGCCAGACCGGGAGCCCATTCTATCTCCGGCTTGTATATAACATGTAGCTTCTCCTTTTTAAAAATTTTAAAGTGTTTGTCTTTGTGTATTGTATTGTTATGTCCAAATTTACATATATGACATTCTACTCATGTAGGATAGGCCACAACTGACGAAGTAAGTCTATAAACGTTTATCGCATAAAAACTTTTTTCAACCATAAATTTTGAGTTTTTTATCCAAGTGAATCAGTTTTCCCTTTTTATAAAAAACGTTTCTTGGCTTATTTCAGATGCCCCTAAAGATGATCTATTGATCGAAAGTACTTGGGCAAGATTTAATTAATTACTGTGTTCGATAGTTGCCTTGTATACCATCAAAGTTTAGTTATTCGAACATTCAACCTTATATTGATATCTCTGTAAAGCAGCCTTACCGGTTTTATGTACTTCGTTTTGTCTTTTAAAAAAGTTTACACTTTTGTCTTTCAGTTGCGGATGTTGGTGTCAAGATTCAAGTCGTAATTAGATGTAGTTATGAGTCTTTATTACGAATGTTTTATTTAACTGTCAGATGGACGCGGAACCCCTGCGCCCCTTCTACGGAACCCTATGATTCCGCGGATTACCTTTTAGGAACCGCTGATCTATACTACCAACAAGTCTGATGTGTTTCTTTACAAAAAACTATATCAACTAAAACAAAAGCTGTGAAATGAAATAGCGAAAAATTGAGGATGATGTAGAGATAGGGTTTTAAATATATTAGCTGTAAAATAAAAATAAGTGTTTTATACATCAATACATACTATTTGTTTATTCTGTCTGTCTGTCCGCATCAAAAACCCTAGCCCCTGAACCACATCTCACATATTCGTTGGTATTTGTCCGATTGGAGCGTCTGATGCGTTAAATAAAGGGGAACGGGATAAGATTATATTGACATAACAAAAACAAATAAGATAACTACCAAAAGAGCACTACATAGCATCTTCGTTATTAATGGACATATAGCGACATTTAGTGGAAAGCTGGATGAAGAAAAAGTTGTTTTTAAATTCTAAAGCCCTTTGCCCTAAAACTGAAGGTATCTTTTCTCATTTTAAGATACGTAAAAGTCATTGTCAACGCATGTTTAGATAAAAGAATGTGTGAAAAGGCTTTGGCTTTTTGTTTCAGATTTCTTCTGACAGAACATTTTTAATCGATCAGGATGGAAAGACCCCTTAAAAGTGTCCAATTTAAAAGGGCAATTGAGAATGGCTCAGTGTTTAGTGATTCAAAAAACCAAACAGCAACTTTTTAACCAGGACTTTTGCGCTACCTTGTTTTCTTCGGGAATTCTAATTTCAAAAGTGAACAATGTCAATTTTCAGTTTGTAAATTTACAATTTCCAATAAAATTACCCTTAAGAAAAAAATATATCGAGATTTGCTACGTTAAGAAAAATTCAAAAAATTGTTGCAAATAACTCGATTTATTTTATAGTTGACGAAAGTACTAATTTACGGGGAGACTATATGTCGCATTGAATTTTAAGGATTTTACAGGAAAATATATCAAAAAAAATGTTACCTTACAGTAGTAAAGCAATTGTAGACAACCAATATTTTGACCATGATACGTTTTGTTTAAGATGAGTTGTCCCATTTTTTTTGTTATGGGAAGGTACGTATACCATGCTGTAAAGTTTTATTAATGTTAAGCGACAATGCAAGCTACATACTAAAGGCAGCACAAAATATAAAAATATGAAACGATTTTAGTATATTAGCGCTTGTCATATTTAAGATTCCAGAGTGTTTTCGGTTTTGTATTTAAAACAATTGAAATCAGTAGTGAAGGTAATGTCAAATAGATTCCACATGAGATTCTATCACCCCTACTAAGGTGAAAATTGTTGGAATCGATACTACATATTCCAAATGAGGTCGCTAAATCTTAAAACTTGAACAGATAGACATATAATTTTATTAGTGTTCTAAAGAGTGGATAATAATAAAAAGCATTTGCATAATATGTTAATTAAATATTAAAGGAAATTACAAGTTTTCAATAAAAATATTCTAACATAATAAGAATTTACCTATCACTATACCAAAATAAAATAAGTATAAATATATAATAAGTAAATTGAGTTTCTCATAATATGGATTATCATCATCATCATCATCATTAGCCATTTTGCGTCCACTGCTGAACATAGGCCTCCCGTAAATAATTCCATTGCATCCGATCTTGAGCAACTTGAATCCAGTTAGACTGGATGCGCTTTAAATCGTCCGACCACCTTGTTGGAGGACGTCCTCGACTACGATAAGCATCGTGTCTAGGCCTCCACTCTAAAATTTTCTTTGTCCATCTTCCATCTCTGACCCTAGCAACATGTCCTGCCCAGTTCCATTTCAGGGTTGTAATTCTTTCAACTGCGTCCGTCACACCAGTTTTTCTCCTTACTATCTGACTCGAAAACAGAGTTTCGAGTCAGATATGGATTATGGGCAAATTATTTATGAAAATTGTAAACTTTTTTAATAAAAATATTAAATACTCTACTGCCCAAAATTAAGGCATCACATTAACTGTACCATAAGTTTAAAGCTATTTTTCTTCTGAACGGATAATTTTATTTCGTTGTTTTTTTTTTCTCACATTATAGGTATATTTCTAATATATCAATGTAATGATGTGATCTGAAAAATACCAACGCTTTAACTGTATACGGGGTGTATTTTTTATCGTAATTTGCAACACCCTGTGACATTTATTATTATTATTACATTATTAATATTTTAAGATAGTTTTATCCTCTTTCAAGAATTTTGTAAACAAAATATCTCGATATCGCTATTATCAAAGATTATGCAGAACTTTAAAAGTAACACATTTTTATTAGCAATTAAATCAAAGACAACTACATAAACTTAATTAACATTTAATAAAACTAAATCCTAAGAAACTATAACCTAAATAATATTTAACAATTTCCTCTCCCAAAGACACTTATTAACAATTATTTGCAGCTCTACATCTACTTACTTCTTCACAGCGACGAGGCATACTTAAAATCAGGCGGCAAATTTAGACTTCTTCAATTTTGATCCAAACTTCTCTCAGCATAACTTCTATGTCGGTAAGAGAAACATGTGGTGATTATCGGCTCCTGAATTGATCATCAACAATATCCCATAAATTCTCATTGGGATTTAAGTCAGGGCTGCAGGGTGCCAGTTTATGGTTTGTATTGCAACCTCGTCCAAATATTTACGGACCACACGTGCAACATATGGTCGAGCATTATCATGCATTAAAAGAACTAACTTCTTAGGTAGAAGGCCCGTGGAACTACATGGTTAGACAAACTGTCTGTAATGTTTCTTTCACTTGTTAAGGAATCTCTTTGTAAAGCAACAAGATTCGTTCGGGTGTAAGAAATATTCCTTCCCAAACCATTGCAGTTCCTCCATGCAATAAAATAATAGGTCGTATAACCTGGTCGTCGAATAACTCTCACACGTCTATCTAAGCTATATAAGCAATACCCGATTCATCATTGAACAAAATGTGCTCCTAGTCATCAAGATTCCAGTCAAAGTGCTCTCTGGCAACTTGTAATCTGCTTCTACGATGATTTACGTTCAAAACTGGTGCTCTGCTGTTAATAGTGTATTGTAGTATAAGATACTTATACCCTTAAGCCAATTTCACGATAACTTAACACTGCCAGCTATTACCTAAAATAATTTCCTGCACACATTCATCTCGGCTCAGATTTGTTGAAATACGTACCATTTCAACTAAAATACGCAAAACAGCAAAACAATTTGTCCTGTCAAATTGTTTGATATTTCATAGTCAACTAACGGCTTCCATTAATGAGTATTATAATTCAATAAAATAACACGTTATGCTTTGAACCTACTTTTCGTTTTTGTTAATAGCATCGATGATTTCTTAAAGAAACTGTTAAAAAAAATCGTGTGCTGCTAATCAATTCCACATTGTGTGGCAAAATTATATGAAGAAATAACTTTATTTTTACACCCCGTATATGGGTAAAACATCAACATTTTCCAGAAAACAATTATAAAGTTTAGAAATAGATCTGCAATGGGATCATTATGATCCATTAAAGGATTCAAAAGACAAACCCTTAAAAACTATGGTACAATTGAGGTGGTGCGTTAGATTTGCAGAGTAGAAAATCACGAAATGCGTTGAAAGTACTTTTCTATTTTGGTAATAGAGATATTAAAATGATTTTTTTACTAAAATATTGAGTTTTGTAAAAAAGTTTTACAATGTTAAAAAAAAATACTTGAAATCCAGTTAAAGGTTCAGAAAGTTTGGAGAGTAGTTTATACAGGGTGGTCCTTAAGTAATTGTACAAACAGAAACCGTAGATTCTGCACTTTAAAATAATTATTTAATTAAATATCGATTAAAGCCAACTTGCTTGAATAAAATTTTATTTTTTGCTATAACTTTTACGTTTTTAAATATTTTTGGACAAAAATTTCAAATTGGAAGCTTTTGAGTAGGATAAATTAAAATTTTATATATACTTTAATATAACTGATAAAGGGAGCCACACATGCCTCATATAACATAAATTTGCGCTTAACTTTTTTGCTCTTTAAGTTACCAAGCTCTATTTATGTTAAAAAATATTAAAGATACATTATTATTAGTAGACTTAAATCGTTTTCGAGATAATCGCATTTTATAAGTCAGCGGCATAATGTTTCTTAGTTGTGATATTTTTGCGGTAAAGCACTAAATAACAGTAGATAAGGATAATTCATAGTTTATTTTTAATAAAACAACTCAAAGATGATAATGTAATATCACAAAATGCTAAGATGTAGTTCCATAATATACCATAAGATTTGGTATGAAATCCATTTCCTATTTAATATGAAACGATCTTTTGTGGAATATATTGACAAATTAATTAAAGAAAATGGTGGACATATCGAGTACTTAGTTTGACAAACAGTTATGTTATTTAGTTTAATTATTTCTTAATTTGGTTTGTTAACAAAATGTTTTGATTATGACTTAAATTTAACATAAAACGTAAAATGTTGGATGTAAAATCCTATTATTCTGTTATTTTGCTAAATCCTATTATAAATTATCCTGCTGATATATTTATTTTATTTATTATTTCGTTAACTATTAACTTTAGTTAAAGGTATTTTATACCAAAATGCAGAATTAAAAATGTTTTTGTCTATTTTTCCTTCGTTACCTGGAGTAATTGCCTTAAATCAGAAATATGCAGCTGATTTGTAAAATGCAAATATTTTAAAAACTGTTGAGTTTTGAGGTTATTAACAAGTATACATTTTTTTATTAAAATAATGTATCTTTAATATTTTTATCAGAAAGACAGGTAACTTATAGAGCAAAAAAGTTAAGCGCAAATTTAGGCCTCATATGTGGCATATTTGGCGCCCTCTATCAGCTACATCAAAGTGTGCATCAAATTATAGTTTGTCATATATAAAAGTAACCAGTTGTAAATTGTTATACAGAAATGTTTACAAACATGAAAGTAAAAGCGAAAAATAAAATTTTAAATTTGCACTTGCATCTTTTATTTGATTAAAATTAATTTATTATAGCATTTAACCTAATATTACTTTATTCATATCTAGCTCATCAGTCTAATTCTTTGGGGATTGTCTACAGTTTTACTGTTAATTAATTGCGAACGGTTTATACCTTTGTTATTTTGACCATTCGCCAATTATTTTATTTTCAATATACTTCTTTTTGTATCTGTCTTCTACTGAAAGTTGGCGACTACACGATCTCTTTTACGTCTTATAAATTTTTTTTGCAGCTTTAAATATTTTTAACCATTTTAGTTTCTTAGACAAAACTCTAGCAGTCATACATGGAAATTGCATAGAGGAAACCTTTGAGAAAATAAAAATAGCTATAGTTGCGGCTGACGAAGTAGTCGCAAGTAAAATAAAAAGAAATCACAAAAACGAGTGGATGACGGGAGAGATTCTTGATCTAATGGAGCAACGCAGACAGTACAAAATACATCAGAATCAACAAAAATACAAGAAAATCCAACATACGATAAGAGCAAGAATTAAAAAGGCAAAGAAAAGCTGGATGAAAAAACGATGTGAAAAATTAAAATCATTACAAGAAAAGGAAGACAGCTTTGGACTACATAAAAAGGTCAAAGAAATTTCAAGTATATACAAGAAACACCATGAGACTCGTCTGAAGAATGATCAAAGAAACTACGTTTAGACACAGGAAGAAATAGCTAAAATCTGGGCGAACTATGCTTTGTCCCTCTTTGCGGATAATAGACCAAATCTGCCAACAACTTAGTTACCTACGGAAAATTTATCCGGCCCCTTCCATTATTCCCGCCGAGGTAGAGTACGCTATAAAAGTAGCAAAACTAGGCAAAGCCCCTGGACCGGATGAAATTACTACGGATTACTACACATTCCAACGGATTGGCTTTATTCAACCTTTATAATGATCCCTTAATCACAAAGAACGACAAAATTCAAAGACCACGGACTAATTAGTTTAATGAGCCACCTGCTTAAGGTGTTTCTTCGCATCCTTCAGACAAAAATGTTCAGAAACCTGGAAGATCTAAGCGGTGAGACACAGTTTGGTTTTTAGAGCGGACTAGTAACACGTGAAGCAGCTTTCTGCTTCAATACGTTTGTACAAAACTACATGAATCAACGAAAGGATGTAGTTATAACATTCCTCGATTACTAAAAAGCATTTGACACCCTAAAACATGACGCAATAAAACATGAGAAATGCTACACAACGCTAACATTGGCGAGAAATATATAAGAGTTATCCAGAATCTCTATTGGAATCAAAAAGCACGAGTGAGACTGAACAAATCAACCAACAGAGAAGAATTTAAAATTTTAAGAGGGGTGCGACAGGGTTGTATTTTGTCTCCTATGCTCTTTAATCTCTATGTAGAGAACATTTTTGCAGCGGCACTGGAAGGCTCTAAGTGTGGAATAAAGGTCAACGGGTTCCCGATAAATATCATTCGTTACGCCGACGACACCGCGATAATAACAGACAACGAACATGATATGCAGTTAATGTTAAACAAAATAAACACCGTAGGAAAAATATATGGCTTGAAGATAAATACTTGAAAAACTAAATGCCTGACAATAAAAAAACGCACTTTTCAAAATACAACTGCAAGTAGATGGTGCTCCAATCGATCAAGTGGAAACATCTAAATACTTGGGAATGATAATGAATGACCAATTCAACATGATCCTCAACAAGGAATAAAATGCCGTACCGAACAACAAGACAAGCTTTTATCAAATTTAAACCGCTACTATGTAACCGCAATCTTTCCTTCAATCTCCGCTACAGGATGGTTAAATGCTATGTATGGTCCATAGTATAATACGACATGAAAACATGGACGTTAGAACCTTCCATTAATAAGTTGGAGGCCTTCGAAATGTGGACGTTGCGAAGAATGTTCCGCATACCATGGACAGATAGGGCGAGAAACGAGGAAGTCTTAAGAAAGGTAAATACTGAGAGAGAACTACTCAATTTGATCAAAGTACGGAAAATTGGATACCTCGGCCATATTCTGAGAGGAAAAAAATACGCAATTCCTTAACTAATCACCCAGGAAAAGATTGAAGGCAAGAGAGGAGTAAGTCGCAATTAAATGTCGTGGCTACGGAACATAAAAAACTGGACAGGCATAAATAACACTGGCGATCTTTTGCATGATCTTTTGCAAAGACAGACGTCTCGCCTCAAGATAATTCGCCAACGCACTATAGGTGCACGGCACTATAAGAAGAAGAAGAGCTTAATAAAACTACTCAAGAAAACTTCATTTAAACTCATGTGTTCCTTTATGATATCAAAAGGCCACGAAATACAAGCAGCGAGGCACTGCCTAACCCTGGTTATGTTGAGTACATTTTGATTATTCAAAAAACAAAAATTATCAAGGTACGTAAGAAGTTTTTTATGCCAGTGATGATAGTCAAAACTACCAGATTAATCAACATTGTAAAATCTATTAGTCATTGGGAACATCTAAATAAGAATAAGGGGGGGGGGGCGACCATAAATCATCAAAGATAGCTGGGAAAAAGGCTTAGCAAACGGATCAATTAAACTATTTTAGGCTTGCTACAGAATATTTATGTAGTTTATTTTTTTTTAACTTACCTTCCATCACTGCATTACTCACGAAAAATTGATTGATCAAATATATTACAAAACTATTTAACATTTTTTAAATATAATAAACTATATTAAATATAATATATTATTTGTTAAATTAAATACTAACAAAATATTTTTTTTGCAGGTAAATATTGACAATCAATATATCTCGAAATTAGCTAAAATCCATTTTTGTGTTGGTAAGTAAAATATAATTTTAAAAATAGAACCTTCCTTTTCTTCTGCTACAATTAGAAACATATTTCGATTTATATAATTTATGTCAAGCTGCTATAATTTTTGGACCTTGACCCTTGGTATATTTTTAAATTATGTAAAAATCTTAATTCATTATTAAAAGACTAAACTTTATACCCACGTTGTGACAATTTTCATTTACTAGATTGTTTAAAACTATAATGGCCTTAGTATCTTATCATGGACTCCTCATAGTTTATGTCTTTGTTGAAACGGAGTACTTTGAAACTTTTCTTGCAGTTTTGTTATCAACGGACCTAATTTTCAAGACTTATCGGCAGTATCGCTACCAGTGTTATCTGCAAAATACAGGAATTAATTATTTAAAGGAATCAATTCCGCCTCCTAGCTTCTCGCACTAAAGTGATTTAATTATCTACAAAAAATATCTATCTCAATCGAAATAATTGATAAAAGTGTGGCTTATTTATTAGAATCCTTTGTTTAAAAATATGTATGTAAAAATCATAGAAGTACCTGCAGGCCAACCACGGTTTTGGTTGTGTAGGCCTCTTCTTACAAGCACCCATAAAGATATTTAGACGGTGTGTATCTGATGCGATGTTCGCGGCTCAAAATACCAAAATACATGTGCATCCACTTACATACAAGCGGCCACTAAATCAGTGTGACGCGTGTGTCCATGTTGGATACATGTGGCGCTGAACGTGTTTAAAGGAATCGTTTCCGTCTTCTAACTTCTCGTACTAAAGTGATTTAAGTATCTACAAAAATCTATCTGGATCGAAATAATTAAAAAAAGTGAGGCATATTTGTTGGAATCTTAACTCTAGATATTTAGGAGACTTTGCTATATAGGACAATTTTTATAAAATTTGACTTAAGAAAACTACACATGGCCATACTTTGGTTATTTTAAAAGCTGAGTATGCGGCAGACATCTTACTTACAGTATCCACTATATGTTTGATTTTATTGTAATTCAGTATAACCTGAGGGTTTTTAGTGTCAGGATCCGTCTAGTTGTAATATAGAAAGATATATTATAACAAAGTTAAAGACTATAGAAAGAGTCTTATTAGAGCTCAATCCTTTTGATGCCGTAGGTATCTGGGATGAGTGAAATTTCCCCCTCCTCCCGGTCCGTGACACTCTGTGTAGGTCCGTGAGAGTAGTGTTTGATTTAACTTAATTTCAAAGACTTTTACTCTTATATTTTAAGTCTTTAATCGAAATAGTACTATTCTTCAACTATATACTTCTTCAACTTCCTTTCCTGTATAGATCTACAATTTCATAGCATACGAACTTTTATTGTCACATAAGGCACAAATTTGTATGCCTTATTTTGCTGCTTTGCTTGATTTACTTGAAATGCACTGTTTGAAGGCACAGGGGCCTCTAAAGACAGCTAATTGCCCGTCGACGGTAACATTATTATCAGAGTAAAAAAATTTTGGTAGATTTTCTACCCATTTTTCCCAAATTTCAAGTATTGCAGCAATTTTATTAGTACGTCTCCTATTCTGTCTAGTAGTCTTGTTATCAAAACGTATTACTTGCGAAATTTTTGTAAATACTTCCAGCGAAATTGTTACTTGAAATACACAACGACCCGATTCTTCATTCCACAAACTTTTAGTTAATTCTCTATGGGACTTAAAACTTCAGCTAATAATAAAAGACCAATGTATGCTTGAAAACTAATGTTAACCAAGTCTCTCCAGTTGGTTCCTAAAACACGCTGTCCTTCCATGTTGGTCATATTTATAATTTGGTTTGCAACTGTCAGAAAAGAGTGCGTCAAATGCATTTTTGATATCAAAAATTCGTACACATGCGTATTTTGTAACCCCTGGAGCAATATTTATAACATTAGCCGTGGAAAAACTACAGCGTTCATAAGAAGGATCTAGAGACCACTGGATATTACCGTCTTTTGAAGGAACTGTTACAAAAGGTTCTACAGGATGTTGTACGTAGAATAGAATAGCAGAATCATTACTTCTTGCACTCATCACTCTCTGACACGTTTGCGAGCTCGCGAAGCTCATCTTTGGTTAGCGTTCTTAGATGCGACATTATCAACATGCAACAACAGGCTAAAATTTGAAAAGTAAATGAATGCGCTTGGCATATCAGTATCCTACCAGCCTGCCACTTGTCTATCACTCCCACTTCCTTCTACGTAACATGCCCTTCTAAATGACATCGTCCAGCTATACTACACATTACACAGTACTATTTATAGGTAACAATCTAATTGTAACCAAAAAAATCAAAAAGAGGTCAAAAGACCTTATATTAGGTAATAAAGTCACGAAATATCAAAACGTTAGTCTGCGTAATAATTTCATAACAAGAAATAATTTTTTTTGGGTCTAATAGACCCGAACCAGACAGCAGGGTTAAATCGAACAAAATGTTTAGGAAATTCGAGATATTAAAATGTCCAAATTTTAAGATAGTACGTTAATTTTGCTGCTCAGTGTATAACTTTCATCCATAAATATTTTTAATAACTTAAATATGATAGTCACTATTGAGACTTGCGTCAAGCTTCATATAGAAAGATATTGTTGTATTTTAAGTAGACTTGAAAGAACACGGGCGACAATATTATCTTATTTAAAAAAAGTAGTCCGCTACTCAGTGACTAATTCAAAGAAGTAACACATACATATTTGAGCTTGAATCACTTGTGACACTTATGTCATTTTTAACGTAAGCTTATAATTATGAAATTGAAGATTTCATATATTAGCATCCAATTTATTAATGAGAGAGAAGATATTTGTTATAATTTGTTATTCATACGTTGTCATCAGCCCATCAGCCTCTTGACACATATGTACAAACTCTTTATGAAAATCTTAACAAAGAGGATAACACCTAAACTTGATTTCTATCAGCTCAAAAAACAGGCAGGCGTTAGGACAGGATATGGCACAAATGACCATTTGCATACCATAAAGATCTTAATATAAAAGTGCATCGAGTACAACATACCACTGGTTCTTGCATTTGTCGATTAAGAGAAGGCTTTTGATTCTGTAGAGTTTGAAACAATACTGGAAGCCCTGAATCAAAGCCTTACAAATTACAGGTACAGGACACTAATCAAAAACATCTACGAGAACGCTACATCAAGTAATATGACTACACGAAGACACAGAAAAATTCTTAGGTCTTAGGTTTAGGTTTCTTATTCTTAGGTTGAAGAGTTAGAGAAGAAGACAATATTTCACCAAAATTGTTCACGGCAGCTCTAGAGTCAATATTTAAGAGCACTCAATGGCAAGATATAGGCATCAATATAGATGGAGAAAGGTTAAATCACCTAAGGTTTGCAGATGGTATTGAATTAATCGCAGATAACTTACATGATACAGTTTCTATGATGCATTCGCTTAAAAGTCTATTTGAAAGAGCAGGATTAAAGATAAACTTTGAGAAAACTCAACTTATAACAAATTTCGTAATGAGTGGAAATATAACTATTAACAATAATACCATACAACAAACAGACACTTACAAATATCTTGGACATGAAATCAAAATAAGCAAAGACAATCAAACACATGAAATACATAGGCTTAACATGGGCGGCATTTGGCAACTTAAGCCATATTCTAAAAAGTTCAATTCCCATGCATCTCAAGCGAAAGGTTTATAATCAATGTGTTTTGCCTGTACAAACTTATAGAGCAGAGACTTTCCCACTCACGCAAAAATCTGCGAATAAACTCAGAGTTACACAAACGAGCCAGGAAACGTGCAATGCTGAACGTGAGCCTTCGAAGACCACATAACAAACCAACAAATCAGGCAAAGATCAGGAGTTCAAGATGTTATCGAAAGAACCACGATGCTTAAGTGGAACTGGGCAGGGCACTTAGCCAGAACACAAGATGGACGGTGGACAACACGTATTATGGAATAGAGGCCGAGAAACTATAAAAGAAGCCGAAGACGACCACCGACTAGATAGACCGATGATATAAAACGTGTAGCGGGAAACTGGCTACAAGCGGCCCAGTGTAGAGAACACTGGAAAGAACTGAGGGAGGCCTATGTCTAGCGATGAACGCGATTGACCGATTGATGATACATTGTCATATACTCAGAATAAAGTTTAACATGAAAATTCGAAAATCGAACATAAACTCCGGTATATGCCAGTGTTTTTAAGCTTCCAGCAGATATTTGTTGTAATACATGAAAAATCCGCTGAGATAACGTTCATATATTGACATATTGACAGTGGCGTTGTCGGACTTGAACGTATTAATTCGGTTGGGTTTAAATACATAACATTGTATTTTAACCAAGATTATTACAAATTATCAAATTAATTATCAAATTATCAAATTTTGACTTACACTCTTTTTACCAAGAAGCCTAAAATTCTTTCTTATTTATTCAACTATAATGACATGAATACTTATCCACTCTTAAGAACAATTTAGAAGCTGAAATAATTTAACATCGTTACGCTCCTTTCACACACTACAGTTTTTTTAAACAACCTTTATGTAATCATTTTATTCGCATCAAAAAAATACTTTTAGTGTTTTACATACAAGCGTAAAATCTAAATTTCATTATTAAAATACTTCCCACGTGCCCGAATAACAACACATACAGCATAACTTTCTGAAAATGGGCTAAATATTTAATATGCATTACGTTTCGAATTTAAGCCTCACTGCTTTAGTTAAGGGAAGGTAAAGTAAATATTTTGATTTCTCTGGTATTGTTTTTATAATTTAACCCTTAACGTATACTGCAAAACAGTTTTACAAGTAATAGACCTTTTTGAAAATATTTTTTAATCATATTCTATTTAAAATATGATAATATGTTTCCTTAGTGAATGACTAGTATGTTTTTTTTTATTAAAAAAGAAATCAAAGTTATCGAAACATAAACATAACTTTAATTTATTCCTTATATTTATGATAAAACGATGATATAAAAAATATGTTATATTATTCATGTTCTTTAATTCGGAGTTAAAAGTAGTCATTATAAAAAATAGAAATGAAAATAAAGAATTAATAGTAGTAATTGTATTCACAAGTTTCCATTGCTACAAACTGAAATCTTTTAGCTAGGGGTATAAAACCTAATACAAATTTCTGGTTCTGGATTGAAACGCTGGACAGATCTCTTAAATTTAATAAAAAAAAGCTCTTATCTACTTAAAATGTTTAATCAACAGCATTGAAATACAGTCCTTAGGCAAAATACATCGAATATATAAGGTAAAATTAATAAGATGTTGGCAATAATGAACGTTGATATTAAAGTACTTACTACTACAAAGAGTAAATGGTATAGATGTAATATCCTTCATAAAAATAGGTAGGCTTAGATGGGCTGGACATGTGTCAAGAGCAAATGAAAATAACACACCCAGACGAACTCTATTATCGGTCCCAGTGGGAAATAGGAGTAGAGGCAGACCACGACTGAGATGGAGGGACGGTGTGGACGAGGACGCAAGGAAAATCGGCGCGGCAAATTGGCAACGGTTGGCGATGAACAGAAACGACTGGCGAAATAGACTGGGGAAGGTCAAGGCTCAACTAGAGCTGTAGCACCACTGATGATGATGATGACTACTACAAAGAAACAAAGAAAAACGAAAATAACAAGGGACTCCATATACAGTTATTATTTAATATATACAAATAAACAAGTTAATATATCAGTGCTCATTGCAAAAAAGCTATATTCTCCTTGTTTAAGTGCTGACTTTACGAATGAAGTTTGGTTATAACCCTTGCAAATTCGTCTTTACCTTTTGCTTTTGTTAAAAACGTCAGTGTGTTTAACCTAGTCTAGCCGAGAATGTTTTTCAGGCAGGATATTTATAGTAGAAATAAATATTAAGGAGGAAGAGGTAACGAAAATTAAAAAATATAAAATCACCAGGAGAGCACAGAATACCGAACGAACTCCTAAGTGCGGAGGACCAGATTTGAGCAAACATCTATTCAAAATTAATTAAAAAAATAATAGAACCAAACAGAATTCCTTAAGAACGGAGATCAAGCATCCTAATACTTCTCTTCAAAAAGGGAGACAAATCGGACCCGGAAAATTACAGAGGATTTATTAAACACAACACTAAAATTAACAACCGAAGTGATAACAAATAAATTGAATGCAATTATATCACTAGCAGAAGAACAACAAGGTTTTAGGTCGAGAAGATCATGCACCGACGCTATATTTATAATGAGGCTAATGCAAGAGAAATCATTAGACTACAACAAACCGGCATATCTACGTTTCATGGACCTTACAGAGGTATTTGACCGGGTCAAATTAAAGACGTTATCCACTTACTGTATGCAAGATCGAAAATATCTACCAAGACAACACAATAAAAGTGAAAGTAGAAGAAAAACTAACCTATTGAAGCAAGCAATGGGATAAGACAGGGCGATTCCGTGAGTCCTCTATTGTTCAACATGATTATGGATAAAATATGGCACTCTAAGAAGAAGATGGGAGAAATCTAGAAGTACACATATACGACATAAATGCAAGGTGAAGAACATCAAAAACTGGGTAAGAAATAGAAGAGTAGAATGAAACGATCATATAAGCCGATTGACAACAAATAGAGTATCAAAGAGACGGTTCCCCAATAAGAAGACGACCAGTAGGAATATCACAAAAACGATGAAATACCAACTTACTGGAGGCACATTGGAAAACAAATAGAATCATGTTTATAAAAAAAGACGAAGAAAAAGGAGAAGAAGAAGCAGAATTATATTATTTTTTTATTTAAGCTTAAATACGGTTACCATAAACACACTTGTTATATCGTATGGTATATTATGCGTACGTTACGGCCTGTACCGCCATGTTGTATAAGAAAAAAAGTAAAGGTTATAGAAAGAAGTTTTTTTATTTTGAACAATTTTGAAAGGAGTATCTAAATATTATAGAACTAACATTTTTTAACTTTTTTTTTAACTAAATATAAATAAATTACATAAATCGATAACTGAATATAAATCCAACTGACAACTACGCAATATAATCACTTTAATAGAGGATTGCAAATAAGTAAAAATATCTCAATTTTAGTTTTTAAATTATGTGAATTGAAAAATAAAATCTTGTATGTATCACTGGTGTTACCAGATGATTACGCCATTGAGAAATATCTATCACTCGGGACAGTGGCCCTCTGTCTGGATTATATTGCCTCCTGGGCATAATCATCTTCATATCACCTTTGGTGCATAAATAACTATTATTTTATTTACTGGTGATATTAGGATGATTACGCCAGGAGAGCAATATAATCCAGCCATAGGCTTTTGGGACAAGGTATGGATGTTGTTCGATGGGCGTAATCATGCGGTATCACCAGTGGTACATACAAGATTTATTTTTCACTTCACATAATATACAAACTAAAATTGAGAAGTTTTTATTTGTTTGAAACAATCTATGATATTTGTCAATATTTTGACATTTGTTGATTATATTATCTAGTTGTCAGTTGGATTTATATTTAGCTAATAATTGATGTAATTTATGTATATTTGGTTATTAACCCATTAACCGCCAAACAAAGAAATACTGCAATAATATATAATGTAATTAGGGTAAAATTAATAGGGTATTTAACTAATTTAACTATTTAATTATTTAATTAATTATTTACGAATTTTAAAAATTCGTAAAAAAATTGTTTTACACTTTGACACTGACATATGTCACAACAAAAAATGGCTCGTTTTCGAAACTTTGGCGAAACTGAGATAAAAAAAATTGAAATATACAAATTTATTTTTTGTGAAAATTTTCAAAATATTTAGAGTGTAAATATACTTGGCCATTTTGGCAAACAAAAATAATATAATTAGAACATTGCCTGCATTTTCTTTTTGCATTTTTTCATGCATTATCGCTAAATGACTTATTTATATTTTCGGATTTCATCTGGTAAACTATTTTTGACGGTCTGTCCATGTTTGTTTCAACGGTACAGTTGACTTTTCATCTTTTTCACTTCTATTCATTTTTGATTCTTCTTGTTGTACTGTACATCTTCCGATTTTATTAGACAAACAACAATATATGACCGCAAATCGATTTGGGAAATGAAGCTTTTATTTGCCAATCTGTAAAGTTTCTAGGCATTTACAATAGAACTATCAATTAAGTTCTTAAAAAGTTGCCACCACTTTTAACAAAACTTTTGTTAACTTTTAAGTTTGCCAGTTAATGGAGATTACTGTTACGACTGAGTTATCATTTCATCTAACTACAGATACTTCAGCTCCTTTGTCAAAAATGAAGTCGAATGACCCCCTATCTTTTTAGCCGTAATTTTAGATATTTCCAGTGGACTTTTTTCAATCCTGATTTACCACTATGTTAGTTGCATAAATTCCCTTTCCTTTTATTATTTTGAACAGTTTATACGATGAAAAGTAGTTGTCAAAAAATACCCTGTAATTAAAGGGAGTTTCTACAACACAAATCTGATTATGTTGTGCTAGCACCACCGTAGAGGATAAACTGTAATAGGTATCCATCAGATGAACAGAGACAACATAATTTATACCAAAAACGCACAGGTTTTCCTTTTAGAAACATTTTTGCAGAGTGCCTTCCAAAATGTGGTAAAATTTCTTCGTCTATGGATACATTATACGCGAAAATACTAAATTGCAGAAATTTTCGATTCATTTTGTCGAAAAAGTTTTATTATTTTTATTATATTTTTATTTTATTTTCATTTTTTTGTAACACCGTATTATCACTTACGTGAATATACATTTTGATACGCCAAAATTGATATCGACTCACGCAGCTCTTAATTAATGTCACGTACTTAACATGGTCCTTACTCCAGTACATATCCATTTGTGGCAAGGTTTGATATTCTGTAATAATGAGTATTCCCAAAAACCTTTTAAGTAATGCATTCGTTAAATGAAAATCGTGACAGGTATTATCGTGATAGATTTTATAGTAAAATTAACAATAAGCTTGTAAAGTTCATCATCAAAGAAGAGCTGCAAACATTCGTAAGGGGTTTTTCTGACGACACGTTTCTTGGTTTCTATCCCTTTTTCAATTTCATGTGATTGTGGTGCTGATCAGAATGTTGGATGAGTTTTTGTAGACCATTTTGGAGTTGTTAGTCTAAATACTTTACGTTTTTTATACGATTTACTTGTTGTAGGTTCGATATGAAATGGCTCCGTAGTAGGAATCTCTACAAAGCCGGCAACTTCAACTTTACTTGGGAAAGGTTCCAGAAGGACGGTATCTTTAGCAGAAATCTCAAATGTACCGGCAATCTCTCGAATCTCATTGTCACCTACAACGTCACGTAATAGATAATAAAACTAAAAAATAGTGAATAGTTTACCTGTTACAACATCCTCATCAGTCATTTCTTCATCTGTCAATTCGTCACACTCCGGAAATATTATAGGTATTTTTGCGACCTCATCATCAATATCACTGAGATTCTCCAATTCGGCTTCCAATTCCAATAACGTTAGGGCCCTTTTATTTTTCCAAATCGACATATTTATTGTCTACAACACTACACAACCTTCCAACCCCTGACTATAACAAAACTGAATACCAGAATATCCGTCTTTGTAACACATAAAAAGATAATAACGAAATAGGACGTGTACTCTGTGAAATAACTCTGGGTGTGTCCTCTTGAAATTACTGAATAAACAGATTTCTGAAGTCGACTTCCGCCAATGGTTCGTTATCGAACCATTTTTTTCTACCAAAATTTGATGACTCAAAAATTTTTTTGTTTGGATTTTTATAACAATTGACGTACAAATAGATTAAAAAAATCAAGTTTTAAGTTATTTGACCACAAAAGTGTTTTGCCAATAAAATTACTACACTAAAAATAAAGTTGTGTCGAAAGAATGAAAATGTTGGATATTTTTAGAAAATATTTTTGTACAGAAAAAATGAATTTAGAAATAAAACAAAATTAAATTTAGTTACACCTATACCTTCTGGTTGGTCAAAAAATGAAAAGAATAAAAAAATTAACGTATTGGCAATAATAAATTCTATAAAAAAATGGTGCGTTTTCGCACCTTCTTCTTCTTCTTAACATGCCATACACCAAAGTGCGTAGGCGACTATCTCATTACTAGAATTCTGTTCTTGGCGGCGTGACACAGCTCGCCTGTATTGTGTATTCCTATCCATTCTTTAATATTTCTTAACCAGGATAATTGTTTGCGGCCGGCTCCTCTCCTACCTTTGATCTTCCCTTGTAGGATTAACTGTGGTATTTCATAATTTGCTCTTCTCAATATGTGCCCAAGGTAACCAATATTGCGTTTTTTAATTAATTCAAATAGTTATCTTTTACGCCGGCTCTCTTAAGGACGTCATCGTTTCGAACTCTATCCACCCAAGGTATGCGCATCATTCTTCTAAATGACCACATTTCAAATGCTTCAATTTTGTTGATAGATGTTTTTTTTTTCTACATTTTCATGCCATAAAGCAAGATGGGCCATATGTGGCTTTTGACCAGTCTGTAGCGTATTTCGAAATTTAGGTTTTGATTACATAGGAGCGGTCTGAATTACACAAAAGCTTGTCTTGCCATTTGTATTCGGGTTTTTATCTCGTGTTGTGGATCCGATTGGTCATTGATTGTGGTGCCAAGGTATTTAAAAGTTTTCACGCGTTTTATACGATCGTCACCTATGCATATTATCGGGGTGTCTGGAGGGTTTCTGCTAATGACCATATGTTTCGTTTACAAAATGTTGATTTTGAGGCCATACTTTTTACCTATGCTATTCACCCTATCAAGTAATAACTGCTGATCTTCCAAATTACTAGTTATAATCACTGTGTCGTCCGCATAGCGTAGGTTGCTAATTGGTATGCCGTTTACCTTAATGCCTAATTCCGTGTCTTCTAGTGCTTGCGCAAATATATTTTCAACATATAAATTAAAAAGCATCGGAGAGAGTATGCAGCCTTGGCGGACACCTTTCCGGATTTCAAATTCATCCGTATATTGGTCTTGATCAATCCTCACCTTTGCCATTTGGTTCCAGTATAAATTCTGAATAATTCTGATCTCCTTCTGGTCAATGTTGGCCCTATGTAGTAGTTCCATCATGATATCATGTTTAACATTGTCAACTGCCTTCTCGTAGTCTATAAAGGTAAGGTAGACATCTTTTCGTTGATCTAAGCAGTTTTGTATTAAGGTGGTCAAACATAAAATTGCGTCTTTTGTTCCTAGTTCTCCCTTAAAACCGAATTGTGTTGACCCGCTAAGTTCTTCTAGTATCTTGTACATTTTTGAGTGTAATATCCTAAGGAAGAGTTTCAGCAAGTGAATCATTAAACTGATTAAGCGGTATTCACTGCATTTTGTGGCATTAGCTGTTTTTGGGATCATCACAAAGGATGACTGCAGCCATTCTCGCGGAATTTAACCAGTATCATAAATTCTATTGAACAGCCTTACCAAGATTTCGATATTCTCCTCGTCTAGTAGTTTTATTGCTTCTATATTAATTTCATCGGGACGTGTTGCTTAATGCATATTTGTGGTTCTAACTGCATATTCTATTTCACTTCGGATTATTGATGGCCCTGATAAGTTTTCGGAAGGGAGTTTGCGCATTGGTTGTGTTGGTCTTTCGTCATTATAAAGTCTTTCTGCGTATTCTTTCCACGCCATTGCTATCTCCTCTTCTGACTCTATGTATTCGTTCCTGTCGTTGCTTATTCTTGTTCTGTGGTGGCTTTTGTGTATATTCGATATTTCTTTGATCTTCTTATGTAGTCCAAAACTATCTCCTTTTTTCTGCAGTTGTTCTATTTCGTTGCACCTTTTCACCATCCAACGTTCTTTTGCTTTCTTAATTTTCTGGCGAATTTCTTTGTGTATCTGTTTGTATTTGTCTTAATTACGTTGTTGAATAAAATAATTAAAGTATTACTATTAATAGGGATGCAACAATAAAAACTGAATTCAACAAATATCATTTCAACCAACTATCTTATCCACTATAAAATACAATTAATACCTGCATATCATATCAATAGCTTGGAGAGACATTAACGCCCGATTTCATAATGACAATCTAAAGTACACTTTAACTAATATTGATTTTAGACTAAATTGAACAAACTTAAAGCAATATAATTATTATTGAAATTTACACTTAAAAGTGAACTTCATTATATTGAAATTTACACCAACTTAAAGTTAACTTTAATCTAATGTTCACTCCAAACTTATCAGGAAATCGTGCGTAAGAATACAGAAATAGGGTTATTTTACTTATTTCCGATTTATTATGATATATATCCACTTTATCGTTACAATAATTTGTGGTTAGAAGTTGAAAACCAAAAAACTGGATTAATAGTTTTTGTTTGTATTTTTACAATTGTAAAACAGAACTTGCGAAATCCCATTTTCTTTAATAACTTCTTATGCAATATACTAACAAATTTGCAAGATTTTACCGTAGCACGCGCACGATCGTTTCTCGTATATCTTCAAGTACTACTTGTAATTGTACTTGTTCTTGTACTTGTACTTGTACTTTCACTCAGTGAATACAACAGGTCAGTATATGCCATAACCTCTGCTTATTATGCCCTAGGATATAGTTTAGATAAGTTTGTTGGTGTTAAACCAATCCCAGCTAAGATACACAAATAATTTGTAAGTGAAAAATAACTAACTATTATTAAAAACTTGTTTACAAAAAATCACGAAGTATTTTTTTTTTGTTTTGTTTGTTCTACATTGCTTTAACATAAAAACTTAACCCATTAATGCCCACTGCCAGAAGAGAAACTAAAAATACCTAAATCCATTGGGATTTGCTTTAAAATTGTGATCAAAAGTATATAAAAAAATATGACATTTTTTAAATTTGGCTTTAGAAAAAAAAAAGATGGTATACCCAAGCAGGTATACTGGGACAATCAGTATAACATATATAAAATATATAAAATATAATTATATTTAACCAGTAGAAATAATAAACATAAAAATGCATACAGACCAAGGAAACATTAAAAGCAGAGACATAAAACTGTTTTGTTTGAAAATGTTAAGTTGTGTAAGACAGTTGTTCATCAAAGATATAAATATGTAAAATAATCATATGATTAATGTAAAAACGTATTTTACTATGTCTAAAATAGTCACACAGTTATTTTCGTTTTTGTGAAAACAAAATTACATAGCAGATTTTACTTGGGAGATTTTAGTAAATAGCAGATTTTGCCTAACTAGTTCAAATTATTTTTTTCTTGTATTTAAAATAAAACAAATTTTATTTAAAAATAAAACAAATGAATATTCAACTATATGTATTGTGAATTAAAAAAGAAACAGAAACAAAAGTTAGAAACTTCTAAACGAAATATTAAATTTACTGAAACATTTTGTAATTTAGTTTGAACTTATTTGTGTAGCAAACTATCATAGAATACATGACTTTCCTGGTCTCCAAATCTTTTGAGATCTCAAAACATAGTCGTCAGAATGTCGAAGTTTGAAGTATACCCACCCTTCAGAAGTGTATTTGGGTGCTCGTATGTTGACCTCGTGGATCTCCTATATGCTTCTCCGGTCTTATGCTGTTGCAATTTGATGAGACACTTTTACATAAAAAAAAAAACTCATATAGGTACTCGGTCCGCTATTCTCAGTCCGAACTGTCTAGTGAATTTACTAATTATTTTTTTGCTAAGTTAGTCACTTCTTGACAGGCTAAAAGTGGCTAAAACTTACTATACAACCAAGCTCACGTACTCATAGCCAATATTAATAGTACCGACAATCAATATTTATTTATCTGCACCATATAATATACGGTTATGTTAAATTAAAACAACTTAAATATATTTTTTAAATATATATTACCCAAAATTTGATAGGTTTATTATAAACTGCCACTATTTAGAATAATTCTTCTTTTTTCAAAGAAATAATTCTGCAATAGTAGTATACTTAAGCTATTAATACTGAGAAGTAGGAATTATTGTGTTGTAGGTTTCCGACAATGAATCTGTCATAATATGCCCAAGCTAAGCGAATGGAGTATAATGTACTTGATTCATAACATAAAGCTGACACGGTCGTGCTGATTTCATTAGTGTTACATAGTGAGATGGCGTCCATATTGGAGCCATGAACACAGATTCCAGTGTCGAGTGAACCGTGTCTACTTCCATCATAGTATGACAAGAGTCAAGTATGATCTGCTCAATTAAGACTTTCAATTCTTTGGTCAGATCACTTAGAGCACCGTACAACACTTTGTTTCGGTTCTGCTAATTGCAACCATCGGATACCAAAACGAACTCGGACAGTTACGAATGAAGCTTCGAGCCATACGTATATGAATACATCTCTTGATTTCAGGTTATATAATTATGCAACTGATTTATGCCTATAGTAAGCAAGAGATACGAGCAGTTTTGGACTCAATAGAAACACTGCAAATCCATCGTTACTACAAGTCTTGTTTCTGAAGCAGACTCACATGCAGCTGCTTTAGCTGTTATTGGTTATACGAGCATTGAAATGAAAACATTTTTTAATATTTTTCCACCGATAACAAACTCATAGTTTCGTATACAAGTCGTTGGTCTTAACGTGAGTTCCAGTAGAGTCTACTAGAAGGTAATTTTAAAATTGAAATAAATACGCTGATTCCAATAAATTGTTCAATTTTATACTTCGTAATGTTGCCGGGTTTGTTGACGTTATCTTGCACTGATTTTAAATTTGACTCATTAACTATTAACTCCAATATGTCGTCATTAAATAATAATTTAGGAAAGTTTATAGGACTCTCCAATCTCTGCATGCATTCTGGATATTTAGATTCTCCCAAGAAAACATAATCATTTTCAAAATAACTCTTCAATTTTTATTCCTTCAATAACATTTTCTCTTTCTAGTTTTTAGATGTAGATATTGATTTATTTTTATCTGCTGGTTTTAGTCCTATTGAGGTAGTTGCCCTTACATCCCCAACTTCTGATTCGGCATAAGATGTCTCTATGTCAGAATAATCAGTTTTAGATACTACTACGGACATTAAGACGTTGTTTGGTAGACGAAGAAGGTAAATATTCTTCGTCTGAATTAGTACAATCATCGTCGCTTAACCCTCCATTACTAGGAATAGTGTTCACATATTATTTAGAACTGAGAAAAAACTTTTGAGGATTTGTTTTACTGAAAACAAATAATATATACATAAATTAATCTTTAAATGCGTACAAAGCCATATATGGCTTCGACAAAATCTGTATATTTTTTACGATAATGCATAAGAAGCCATATTATGGATGATTACTAAATGTCGTTTTCTCTGACAAACTTAAGTAAATAATCACTAAATATCATCTAACCTATAAAAAACAAACACCAATTAGACATGAAATAATAAAAAAAAATGATTACTTACTTTGTAAAACGCCGATGTTGCCGGTTTCCAAACAAATGTACGGTTTACGTTATGTTTGCTATTCCTGCGTATATGCTGATTTTTAAACTTACAAAAAAAAAATAGTAAACTACCGAATCCATATATGGATTTCCATGCGCTAGGGTGTTAATAGATTTTCTTAACAAATGTTGAAAATGTTTTCAAAATTTAAACCTAATATTAATAAATAACATTCCTCGAATGGCACTTATAAAATAAATTATAAAGACAACAATTTTTAATATATATATATATATATATATATATATATATATATATATATATATATATATATATAATTGAAAAAATCGAATATTTTGTAATTTTTTAATTCTTTTTGTGTAGTTACTATTATTTCAAAATAATTATATATATATATATATATATATATATATATATATATATATATATATATATATATATATATATAAATATATATATATATATATACATATATTATATATATAATATATGTATATAATATATTATATATATATATATATATATTTAAAAAATATTCAATAGTTGAATAGCAGAGGTTGTATCGGTCAATGATAGGCAAAAGGTTCCAGGTTCCCTTTGTAAAACGGTATGTCGACGATCTGATTTTAGCAACTCCGTCGAACAAGACGGACGACACTTTATCAGTTTTTAACTGCTTTGATCCTCACCTACAATTTACATGTGAATTGGAGGTTGAGAACAGTATCCCGTTTTTAGATATGCGAATTATTCGCACTCCAGATAACAGATTAGTCACTACCTGGTACAGAAAAGAAATGGCTAGCAACCGTTTCTTAAACTACCATTCGACACATCCAATCAGATATAAACTTAACCTGGTACAAGCCCTCAGCCTTAGAGTACACATGTTGACACATCCGCTTTACAAAGAAGAATCTCTCAATCTTCTGAAGTCTATTCTAATAGATAACTCCTATCCGGCATCCATTATCAATAAATTTCTATATTCCAAAAGCTATGGGCAGTCCATCACTGAAACACCCAACGGGCTAACATTAGCGTCCATCTCTAACAGAATACAAATGAATGAGTCCCCTCTCACTCCTGAACAAACCATAAAATATGCTTCGCTTCCGTACTTCCCACAAATCACGAACAAGCTAATCAAACTTTTCCAAAACTTACTTGTCAAAATAGCTTTAAAAAACACCAGAACCGTAGGAAAGTTATTTTCTAAGACTAAAACTCCATTGGCCCCTCTAGAACAAACTAACGTCGTCTATCATGTACCCTGTGCGGAGTGCAACTCCTGCTACATTGGCCAGACCAGCCGTTCTTTTCAAGGTCGACTAACGTCCCATAAAAGCGACATTAGGATTTCAAAACCATCCTGTGCCCTTGCACAACATGCCATTTCAACCAAACACAGTATCGACTTCACTAATACCAAAATACTGTGCAAACAAAAAAATTATCATAAGCGTTCTATCCTTGAAATGTGTCAAATTCTTAAACATCCATCATCCCTAAATAAAAGAACCGACATCGACAACTTGAGCCAGATATATCACTCTCTCATCATACACAACAAATAATAATTAAAAAAAAAACACTTACAAGATAGTAACTTCATTCCCCTTCTTCTTTCCCTATTTTCAAAATATTTTTTTTTTGTAGAAAAAAATATTCCTTTTTGAAAAATAGGGCTGGGCTGTCCCCGTTCTGCTTACTAACTTTTTTAATAATTGTACCTCACTGCTTTCCGAAGAAACATATGGACGACACATGCCACATGTGCAAATATGACAGCCGAAAACCGATAGAAAACATTCCAAGAGATTATCGTGTTGGGTCTTCGAAAGAGCTTACACCCACATTGAGATGAAGCCATCGGTAAAAATTAAATAAACAATAGTGCTGTTTCAGTTTTTTTCCTGTGTGTTTTTTGTTTCGATTCTATCGTTTAGTTTTTAAAATTTTTAATGTTAAGTTATCGTAGAGTGTTTTTAACATCTTTTACAAAACCTACAAATTGTTTTTGTAAGTATGAACCCTTTTGGTTATTTACTTATATTTTACATCGTTTTATTTTTATTTGTAGTGAACTGATGATGCTTTTGAAAACTAAAAAGCGAAACGTATTCGATTAAATCAATGAAGTAGTTGACGACTTTCATTTGCCTATCATTGACCGATACAACCTCTGCTATTCAACTATTGAATATTTTTTAAATTTAATCAACGGTCGTATTTTTTTGCTATATATATATATATATATATATATATATATATATATATTTATATATATATATATATATATATATATATATATATATATATATATATATATATATATATATATATAATTGAAAAAATTACAAAATATCGAATATTTTGTAATTTTTTAATTCTTTTTGTGTAGTTACTATTATTTCAAAATAATTTTAGATTACTGGTTTTATTCATAGAGTAGGCTGATATACTCAATTGATTTTGTATATTTTGACGTTTATTCAGCGTTTAGTGTCATTCGGGCATTTTATCATGAAAGGCTTCTTCTAAGTAAGAAAAAAAGATAAAAAACCATCGTAATTCGGTTATTTTTAGTTTAATGTATTAAGTTTAATTAAATATTATTTGATTCAAGTAAATTTAACACAAATATGCCACTAATTCGATACTGCAATGAAGCTCAAGCAGCACAGATTGTAATTTTGTACGAGGAAGGATATACACAAAAAAATATTGCACGGAGTCTCAGGAGAAGTCAATCTACAATTTTGAATATTTTATAAAGGTACCATGAGACAGGCAAATTTGTACGAAGGCCTGGTCAGGTACGGGCAAGGTGCACAACCGCAATTGATGACCATTTTTTGGTTCTTAATTCTACAAGAAATTGCTCATTAACACCGATGAACCTCAGAAATGAGATACTAAAAGTCAGATAAGTTAATGTGAGCTCAAAAACAGTTACAAGACTTAAAGCCTAGACGTCCTGCAAAAGTTTCACGCCCTTTCCAAAATCATAAAGCTCGTCCTTTAGAATTTGCAAGAGTACATATTTAGTGGAATATCGACCACTGAAAAAATGTTCTTTTTACTGATGAGACCAGAATCCTGTTATATAAGCCAGATGGTCGAAACCACGTTTACAGAAGTGTTGGAGAACGATTCGCCACCTGCAATCTTACCCAGATCGTTAGCTCTGGAGGTGGTGGCGGAGTTTTGGGGAGATATTAGTTGGGAGGGATGCACCGTACTTGCAAAAATTGATTGGACGAATGACTGGTGACACTTACGTTAAAAATATTCTGCAAGATCATATTTTGACGTATGTTGATTACATTGGATATGACAGATTCGTGTTAATGCACGATAATGCTCGACCACATGCTGCTGCCATAGTAAGTAAGTATGTTGATGAGATCCAAATTCAAAGATTGGATTGGTCACCATTTAGTCCGTATTTACATCCAATAGAGCATATGTGGGATCAGCTAAAACGCCACATATGACAAAGAAATCCTATTCCAAATACGATAGAGCAGCTTCGACTTACTGCACAGGATGAATGGAATGCTATTTTCCAAGAGTATATCCAAAATTTACTTGCAAGCATGCTAAGAAACATGCAAGCAGTAATAAAAGCTAGAGGGGAGAATACTCGTTACTGAACATGCACTTGTTTAACCAGTTTAAGTAGCATTTAAGTTTAGAGTTAAAAAATCTTATTTACCTAGCATTAAGCATTATTGTTGTTTCGCAATTTTCTCCGCATAAAAATTTTAAATTGTTTATTTAATATTGTTAAAACTCTTTTTCACAATAAACGATTTGATTGACCAGCATTTATTTTCAAAAAAAAATTTTAAATTTCAAAATATTCGATAGTTTTGTCCATGAATATATATATATATATATATATATATATATATATATATATATATATATATATATATATTTATTAAATTATTCTCGACCGTACTGTGTTAAATATTATTTGTAGTCTCTGCAATTGGTCTGTAAATGAAACTCTATCTGTTATTTCTCAATATTTCGTCACGATTTTGTGACTTCCTTAGGAGAAAACTGTAAATTTGTTATAATTATTATATGTAAACAAAATGAATATTTTAATACTTACAACTTAAGATTAAAAATTTAAATTTTGGTAACATATCCAATTTAAATAAATGACATTTTTTTTTATTTTAATTTATTTGGGAGTTATGGTAACCGCAATATTTTATAGAGCGAATTCCCATTGTACAATTTTTAGCGAATAAGTTTTAGTAAACAATTACATATTGTGACAGTATAATCCATATTATTGAACCTTATTATATGAATAATACTGTCACAATATGTAATTGTAAAAGCAAGAAAATTGGATTGAAAAAAAATTATTTTTTAACAATTATTTTATTACAAACATTTAGAACAAACATTTCACTACTAAAAATTTTTACAATAATTGTTCAAAATGACTGCCTTTTAGTTCCATACAATAGTACAATCTATTTTGAAATTCTTCTCTGACATTGCTTAACACGTCTGCATTTAATTGTCGACATTCATCCTCTATTCTTTGTTGTAAATCATCTAGATATTCTGGTTGAGTAGCATAATTTTTGTTTTTAAATACTCCCATAAGAAGAAGTCTAGGGGTGTTCAATGCGGTGACCTAGGTGGCCAATCGATCATCTGTCGTCTTTTACCTATCCAAGGACCGGGAAACGTTTCGTTTAAAAATTATCGCACAGGTAAAGCAAAGTGTGGAGAAGCTCCATCATGTTGAAATACAACCAAATCATCGGAAAGGTTATCACCATTTTCTACTATTGTTTTAACGATCAACCATTTGCCTATATAATTCAAGATACGATGCACCATTTAAGTTTCCAGTGATAAAGAAGGGTCCGATAATGTGGATGCTGTGTGTGAAATTCGCGTACAATATGTGGATCACTCTCAACCCAGTATCAGCAATTATATATGTTCACCAAACCGTTTAATGAGTATGAGCATTCATCCGAGAAGCAAATATTGTTTAACAATTTTGTGGATTGTTAATGATGCATTGTATCATTAATTCGCAACATTCGGGACAACGATCAAAATCCTTTTCATTTAACTCTTGTACTAATTTAATTTTATATGGATAAAACTTAAATTTATGGAGGACTCGGAAGGCTGTAGAAGATGAAACACCGATTGCTCTGCTTATTGTTGACAGAGACTGTGATTTTTTGTGAGACTAAGTTATCTTGCCCTAAAACAGCTACCTGGATTGCTCTGGAAGTTCCTGTCGGTTATGTTTTTTATTGCAAACTGACCCTCTTGCTCTAATTTTTTCTGCATCAGCTCTTGCATAATTATTATTTTTGTAGTATAAGCCTACAATTTTGATTCGAGCAATTTTGATTCGATTCTTGCAAACTGTACACCATTTCAGCAATCAAATTGCACACGTATCAAAATAAGCTGTTACTTAGTTATAACAAATTGTCATAATAAGTTATAACAAATTGTCGCTATTAACCGATTAAAAAAAAATGTAAAAATAATATCGAAAACCTTTGATATAACTTGAACAAAAAGTGAATTTTTTTGTTTCTTGGTTTTTGAAGGTACTACAAATAGTACGGTTAAATATTTAAAGAGTTTAAATTATGCTACAACCTATTTTGTTAGAGTCAATTAAGGTGAGGGAGATACTGTCTTGTTAAAAGGAAAATTGTCTATCTGATAAACTAATCACTTCAAGCCAAAGGTATTATACATTTTTGAATTCAGTACAAAAAGGAAAATCCAAATATAAAATAAAAAAGGGGAAAGTAATTTAAAAAAAAATAAAGGGTTGATACAGGGGGTGAGGGGGTGCATTTCCCAGCAACCTTTAATATGATATTATATCTCCCCCTTCAGATATTAATTGACGTGTTTTTGCGTTTTTCCAAAAAATTAGAGGTTCAAAAGTTATTTAAGTTGGATAGTTTTATCTGAAAAGCACTGTATATACAAATATATAAAAATAAATGGCGAAAGGAACACAATTCGTCAAACTTTCCGTTTATGCATTGATATCAATAGACTTCGAATTTTAATACATTGAGCTTTCGACTTTCTCTCTGTAGTCTTCACCAAGGCTTCCGGAATCTGATTTTTCTAAGCTCAGAGATTATGTAGCCGACCTTGCAAATAGATAAAGAAAAAATAAATGATGAATTCGTGATATATGTTTTTCTTGTGTTAGGCTTAGAACACTTCCTAACTTTAAAATATGTTTTTATATCCTAATTTATTTGTGTACCTAAAAACTATTCAGAAAACGATTTTCCACATAGTTTAAAGCAGTAATAAACTAAAATGTAATTTACTTAAGAGTAGTTGCAATTGTTTTATATTTAATCCTAGCTATACAATAATGGGGTAAATTAAACATGGTTCTCAAAATAACCTGAGTGCATTTCCATCCAAACTGCTCTTAGCGGTAATCAAGCCGCGAAACTGATCTGATGTGCAAACGTGCATCTTAGGCACTAACCTAATCACCACGGTTCGTAGTTTCGAAAGTGAAATTCTCTACCTTCGACGAACCGCGGTGCTAGATGCGGAATGCCATTATTTATTCATAGCGGTTGGTAAACTCCGAAATCAATAGTACACAGTGATAGCATTTTCCTCCCAACAATTACCCATCCAATATGAGAAACAACAATCAACGGAAACAGAGAATGGAGGTCTATCTCCATTTCACCGTTTCTCTAACGAGTCGCGGATGATGATAGTGGCGGGGCGTTGTTTTCTATATTATATCATTTTTAATTCAGAGTGACAACAATGTGTGCAAAATTTTGGAGATGAAACCAGACAAACTAATATTACTTTAATAGTGCATATCATAAGAACAGAAATATATTAGTGTTGTGTATAGCCTCATTTCCAAACAAAGTCCAAAAAAAGTGGAAGCAAAGTTTTTTTATAAAAAATTTATCTATCAACAAATATAACAGCGGGTGGTACAAAAGTCAATTAATGCTACAAAAAAAATCCGCACGTCGCGCGGATTTTTTTTGTAGCATTAATTGACTTTTCTTGACTTGTAGAATTAGAAACATCACGCACCAGTTTTCATCGTATGTTAGAAGAATGTGTTTCATCGTAAGAAAATGAAGATGGGTAGTTATCGTCCGAGTTTGTTGCAGGTGTTATTTGAAGGCGATCTAGATCACAAGCTATAATTTTGCGAGTGGAACACTGGGTGCGCAAAAGACGACACAAATTTTTAACAATCCATTGTTTGGTTTGACGAAGCTCAATATGAATTGAACGGACGAATTAATCATCACAATTGTGTGTATTGGGTATCTGATAACCCCTTGTGTAATCATCAGAGAATAGTTAAATGTTTCTGGCATAATAGTATGAACTGTAATAATTTATGTAGGTGGTCGATATTTTTTAACGAAACGGTTAATTCTAAAAATTACCTAGGACTTCTCATCCATTTAAAGGAGGAACTTGAAAATAATCCACAGTTAAAAGGTATTTGATATTTTCGGCAGGACAGCATACCTCCTTATTACGGATTGCAAGTTCTTGAATTTCTAAATGACCACTTCAGTGATTGGATAGGAAGAAGTGGCACGTGTCCGTGCGTTCGCCAGATTTGACGACCTGTGATTTTGCCTTGTGGAGATTACTTAAGACTAAAGTTTGTGTCATCCCAATACGGGATAAGCGGCAGTTAAAGGGATATGCAATTCTGATGCAGGATTGCATCAGAATTTAAGGTTTGTGCCAACTTGGAATTCTGTAGAAAGAGTTGTTTTACTGTATATAAGCGTTGCCAAAAATGTATGAATGAAGGTGATTTATATTTTGAACATAAAATGTACAGCATGCACTTTTTTGTATCTACTTATTTACAAATATATAAAAAACGATATTTTTCCTCCAGTTGTTTTTGCTTGTGTTAATATACAAAACGGTTAACTGACTTTTGGTCGACTCTGTACATCGACCGGCTTGGCTTCAAGGATAAAGAAAAATAGTATATATCGTAATACTGTATTATATTAAATGCAAATAAGACTAATAAAAGGCAAATAAAAAAGACTAGAATTTTATAAACATATTAAATGTGGGGAAGAGTAGAAGTGACTTGTGAGATATTCCAAAGTTACCTTTCATACAAAATAAAAACTGCACAATCCAGTTTTTTATCAAAAATACTGTTCTATAATATCAACAATAAGGTAAGTGTATGATAGAAATACAAAATACAGATGTTCAACATAAAAAAGAATGCGTGTTTGTATAAAAAATAAATAAAATAAAATTGATTGAACTTTAACACGTTCACGACGAAGTGTACCGTATACGGTACATGCCGGACATCGCCAACAGACGGCATGTACCGTATATGGTACATGGCATAGTGACGATATATTGTATCATACAAACTCAACGGCTGTGTGAAGGAAATAGATAGTGGTCTACGGCTGTACCTAAAGGTTGTATATAAACGACCCTACGTTCGTTTCGAGATTATTACAAATTTGGGAGATGCAGCGCAAACTACATTTTTTTTTTAAATTTAATCTATGCAGTCAATGTATCAGTGAATGAATCAGTGAATATTCTACTCGACCATTTTAACTGCATCTACAAAAGAGGAGAAATACCAAAGGAATGGCTACTTTCAACTTTTGTAACCTTACCAAAAAAGGCAAATGCAAAACAGTGCACTGACTACCGCACTATAAGCTTAATGGGGCATACATTAAAAGTATTCATCAAAGTAATCCACTCAAGAATTAATAGAAAACTAGATGCAGATATTAGTAATACTCAATTCGGATTTCGGAAGGGGCTTGGAACAAGAGAAGCACTATTTGCACTTAACGTCATATGCCAAAGATGTCTAGATATAAACCAAGATATATATATATATATATATATATATATATTATATATATATATATATATATATATATATATATATATATATATATATGTATATATAATATATATATATATATATATATATATATATATATATATATATATATATATATATATGTGCTTTATTGATTACAACAAAGCGTTTGATAAAGTTCGTCACGATCACTTAATGAAACTGCTAGTAGAAAAAAACTTGGATAAAAGGGACATTAGAATTATCTCTAAGATTTACTATAACCAGAAAGCAAATATCTGATTAGAGCAAGAGACAACGGAGGAAATCGAGATCAAGAAAGGCGTAAGACAGGGTTGTATACTCTCACCAACCTTATTCAATCTATACTCCGAAGACATTATAAACACAGCACTTTCGGATCAAAATATAGGTATTAAGATAAATGGCATCCGAATAAACAACTTGAGATATGCCGATGACACGGTACTAATCGCAGAAACTTGGGAAGATCTTGAAATACTAATTAACAAAATAGTAGAATGCAGTGAAGAACACGGATTATCACTTAACATAAGCAAAACAAAAATAATGCTAATATCTAAATCACCACAAAACTTCCCTGACATAACCGTGCATGATCAAAGAATCGAACGTGTAAGAAGATATAATTACCTGGGAACTGTTATCAACGAAAATAATGATTGCTCTGAAGAAATCAGAACCAGAATAGAGAAAGCTAAAGCCACATTTACTAAACTGAAAAAGGTGTTCTGCGGAAGAGATCTAAGTCTAAAACTTAAAATTCACCTTTTGAGATGTTACGTTTTGTCAGTTCTCCTCTACGGGATGAAAACATGGACATTGAAAAAGATCCATACCAAAAAGATAGAAGCATTTGAGTTGTGGATGTATCGTATAATATTAAGAATACCCTGGACAGAGAAAGTAACAAATGTGGTGGTTTTGCGGAGAGTGCGGAAAGAGAAAGAGCTGATACTTACTGTTAAAAAGCGCAAACTACAATATTTGGGACATGTTATGAGGGGAGATAAATACCAGTTGCTGCAATTGATTATACAGGGAAAGATAATGGAAAAGAGATCTATAGGAAGAAGAAGGCATTCATGGTTGAAAAACTGGATAGAATGGTACAATTGCACCAATTACCAACTGTTTAGATCTGCAGCATCAAAAATACGCATAGCTTTGATGATAGCCAAACTTCGGAACGAAGACGGCACTTGAAGAGGAAGTCAATGTATGTATCATACAAACTCAACTGTTGTGTGAAGGAAATAGATAATGGTCTACAGCTGTACCTAAAGGTTGTGTATAAACGACCCTACGTTCGTTTCATGATTGTTAAAAATTTGGGGGATGCAACGCAAACTACAATTTTTTTTTAATTTAATCTGTGCAATCAATGTATGTCGTAAAAAACAAATAAAAATATCCTATTATTCTTAAAACTAGCTTTAAAATTCAACATAAAATTAGCTAAAACATAAATAAAATAATTTTCAGAAGTAAAGACACTGTATGCGTGTTTTTGGTTAAAACAATTCAAACACATTGGCGGTGCACCTGGACAGCTGTCACAGTAAGTTATTATTCGTTTAGTTTTAAGTCTGGGTTCTTTAGTCCCCTTTTTTTATAATAGCAGTGACCAGATTTTTTTCTTGCCCTTTCTTTGATCATCTATATCCTGATGATCCTCGGCTTCTGTTTCATTGTCTTCGCAGTCTAGAAGTTTATCTATTATTTCTTCTCTGAATTTTAGCATGTTTACCTTTTTTTAATTTCTGTTGTAAATTACCCATGAGTTTACCACAGAGGTTCCAAGAATAACTTCGAACATAGCCTTATTATACCACTTGATGGACTTCCGAAGACAAGTATAATAGGAAGATATCTGGTCCGAAATATCAACACTCTTTTTTACTTTGTTATAATCTACTACCGATTTTGGCTTTACTTTGTTTTCGTCCATCCTGTCCTTTGACCCAGTGGAGGCTAATTCGTCCATGTGCTGAGGTACACTGCTTATCTTGAGGACCGATCTTTTATCTTGCCATTTAAAAACTCGTACTCCCCTGCTATTTTCTTGTCCAAATACTTCGCCTTTTTTGATTTTTTTTAGGCAAGTTCATCCCGATCTGTTTCTCTCCACTGACGTAGAAAAGACCTGCGAGAGAGTTCATGGTTTTGTATATATTGTGACTTATATCTATTTGTCTCGTTCACTATTGTATCAAGAATATTATCATCTATAAATTGGCGGTATATTTTGTAGGGAGAAGATAGATCAGTCCCGTTTCTTTCCATTCCACACTGGCCGGAAAATTCAATATGGTGAGAAATATTTCCACATGTTCCCCAAGTAATTATAGGTGTATGCACAGGTTAAACACGTACATTTTCATCATCAGCTGTGTCACTGTCGTGATTTCATTAAATATCATCAACGCTATCCGCATCACTGTTATCGTCAAAGTCACTTGGAACATATGAATCTCCGGAATCTTCAAAAGGATCGCTGTTCTCATCTGACCAGTCAAAGGTATGCTGTTGTTGACTTAGCGTTTGTATTCTTAATGGGCCAGCTGTGGGTTCTTGTTGTTCTCTTATTGTTTCTGCTACAAGAATTTCTGCAACATCTGACACTTCTACAGTACTAGCTGTCGACGAAGCAGATTCAATCACTGTTGTAGTTGTGTTGTTTTGTAGTGGTGAAATGACTTTTGCACCTTGTTTACCGGCGAGCAAAATTCTATCAGTCCTGGTAAACATTCTTTCAAAAAGAGAGTCTAGTTTATGACACTAACTTTACTATTTACTTTTTTAGTTTATAAATCTCTTTTTTACAAAAATATCTGAAACAAAAAACTAGAGTTAATACAAACGTAAACATAACACTATTAATACAACACAATACTATACAATACAATAATAACAATAAATCACTACATTGAAATAACGTGTACCTTCAGCGGTATCTACATGTCGGCTACTAATAAAAAAATCCATCAACGCCGTCATGTACCGCCTACGGTACCCACCCAAATTAAAAAAAAATAACCACCTTGAATGTGAAAATACATAATAAATAGAGGAAATCATAACAGATCATTCAAAAGCTTATTTTACAATAAATAGTTTCCGGTCCTGAAATAGATTTACCGAAACCACGTACGTGGCTAACGTGTTAAAAGATGTATATAATAGTTATGACCCCTACATCCAGTTCACTATAGAGAGTGAAGATGGTAATTGTTCTGTCCCCTTTCTCGACATAAGGATGATTAGGGCAATCAACAACATTAAAATAGATTGGTATCAAAAACCGACACATTCTGGTAGATACCTTAAATACCACTCTTACCATAATACCTCTACCAAAGTCAACTTAATCAAACAGATGAAAAATAGAGTAATTAAACTATCAGATCCATCATTTCATACAAAAAACCTACAAATCCTTCTGAAACTTTTTATTTCAAATTCTTATCCAACACCATTAGTAAATAAGATTTTCTTTAACACTATCCATAACGAAGATACTTCACCTTCCATCGTGACTAACAATGCTGATGCTGATGTCTTAAGTAGGAACCCAGTCTCGGATACTCCTATCAATAAATATTTTTCATTACCCTATTTCAGAGATATCACTCCGGGGTTAACAAGGATTCTAAAAAGTTTTGAAAATAGCTTTTCAAATAATAATAATAACATTAAACTTAATGTGGCTTGTAGATGAGCCCTCACAATTAATAATCTTTATTCGAAGATAAAAGATAAGACTCCCATAGATAAGCTTAGTAACATTGTCTACAACATTCCATGCCTCTTTTGCAACAATTCCTACATCGGCCACACATCTCAATTATTGAAATCACGTATTACACTACACAAAAGTGATTCTTGACTTCACCCTGACCGCTGTGCATTAGCCAAACATGTCCATTCCACTGGTCATGACATGGACTATACGAACACTACAATTCTCCACCGTGAGAACAATAAATCTAAAAGAGAGTTCATTTAAATGTCTTATATTTTCCTTAACGATTTTTCCATCAATGTTAAGAGTGACATTAAGAATCTAAGCGATATATACCACTTCTTACTTAAATCAGATACCAAGAACAATACAACATCACAGATAACTAACTTGACTGATATATCTATTAACAACTAACCTACTTTAATAATAATTTTCATTAACAAAAAAAGATAACATTCCCTTGCTTTTCTTAGATACATCTCAATAAGATATTATTATAATAATTCATGAACAATATACAAATTAAAAAAATAGAATTTCAATTAAGAAAATTCTAAACTAATATCTCCCCAGACTGGGATCTAACTTCATCGGTTTTACCAATGAACCTTAACGACATACATATCAAAAGCACTACTTGTAATTGTTTCGGCGCTCGCGTTCCATGAAAACAGAAGCTCACATTCAAACTTTACAACAATTAAAAATTTAGTTATTGCCGACAATTCAAAGAATTATTTCCTTTAAATGTAGTTACATTGGGTTTTTCGATTGTCCTTGGGTAAACCTTTGCGTTTTAAGTTCAAAGCTACCATACATTTCCAACGTTCACAAATAAACTTTTTTGCACATAGTAACAAAAAAACACCACTATGTTGTTACTAGCTAAAGTCTTTTAACATCATAACTCGACATTTCTAAAATTTCACGGTAGGGTAAATGTTTTTGATTAGATAATATATGGTAGCTTATTATAATTTATTCTCTTTCAGCCCTGAAGAAGCCAAATTCTCTTTGGCGAAAACGTTAGGTGAAATAATTGATACACATTAGAGTTTTTTTGCAGATTTCCCCAATATTTAAGAGTTTACCATTTAACTTATCTGCAAAGATTAAATTTCTTTTCTATATATATATATATATATATATATAGATATCAAAAAAATCCAAAAAGTGGTATATAATGAACTTATTTTTGCATATTTCGTTGATATTTTAAAAAGAAAATATTCCTGCTTTAATTATTCACCATAAGCACTATGCGTAGAAATCGGAACTCTAATTATAATGTTAATAAGGTAATTAAAAATTTGTAATAAATAATAAATTAGGAATAAAGAATACAAAACTAAAATTAAATTAGCTTGGAAGTTAACTTGTGAGATGTTAAGCTGCTGTACTAATAGACGAGATTCTCGAATTTCCATTGAAGCAAAGGAGTGCGCTCACGTAAAATGGTGCTCGGGGCCGTCTTTTGTACGCGGCATAGAGAGGAGAGGAGAAAAGTAAATGTGGGCATAAACTGACAAACAATTTTAAGTGAAATCGAGTTAAGTTCAATCACAAAGAGTATAAACGAACTTGTGCGAACATCAAAAAGCCTGAGCTCGGCATTGTTCCAAAATGGGATAAACTCAAGTTGTTCGAGGGGGGCCAACGATGAGAAATCTGTGTGTGCACAGACAGCATTTATAGATAAGGGATGATGTCTTCAAAGGAATGGGAACGGGAAGGCATTCACAGGAATCACAAGGAGTTTTATACGGAGAAATGGGTTGGTTTGTAAAGCGATTAGGTAAATTGAGTCGAGAAACTTCAGGCTTTGTGGTTTGTTGGTATTATCAACATTGCATCCCACAACAACAATAATTATCTTGCGTAGTATCTTACCTGTCTCTTTTTGGCTAAATAAGCAAGTTGTTTGAGTAAAAGCAGTTTTCGTGATGTTGGATGAGTACGTATACAAAAAATTAAGATTTGTTACTGCAAAAGAGTGGAAAGTAAATATAAATAAACAATTTAAACAAAAACTAGAGTTATAATAAAAAAAAACTAACATTTTTATGTTTAGTTTTATCTGTCATTTCAAAGGTCTCAGCTTTAATGACCTTTGTTGTCTTTGTGGTAAAGGCCTTTATTCCTTATAATAAAGCAGGCCATTACGCACAATATAATGTCTCATTCTAAAATTTTTACATTGAACGCACTTAGAAATAGTTTTTTAAAAAAGGGCACGCAAGTCATAAAACTAAAGCTTTTGGAAAACAAGAAAAAACAAGATTTCTGCATGTTAAAAACTGACCTAATTTTATTTATACACTGTTTCTTGACTTTTTCTTTTTAATATTTTTTGAAAAAAAGATTGAAAATAGGCTCTATATAGGCTTAAACTTAATTAACTTATTTATCTTTTTTACTCATATTATTGGTGATTGTGGGCCAGTTTACCAATTCACTATAATAGTACTGGAGATTTTCTACATCCATTATATAACTTTGTAGTTTTTGTATGTCAACAATTTTCTTATAATCAATCAGAATATTTTCACTGGGATATACCAATGCTTCCGGTAATATTAGTGGATTCTTTTATATTGTTAAGCCTGAAGGTGTGATAAAGGGTGTGCTACAACCAAGCTTCAGTTCTCATAGTAGTGGTGAAAATGCATGAATTGGCTTATTTTTATTTAAACATTCTGATTCCTTTTAATATTTTTGCCACTGGGTTGCTTGGGAAACAGTTTTTTTTTCTCTTGTTAATGTCTTCAGCATTGACTAACACTACAATAAAGCGGTTATATAGAAAGGAATAACCCCTAATAGGACAATAATGGTCAATACTTTTAAATTTTTCGAGCAAAGTAAAAGTCGAAAGGAACCTAAAATTTGGGACTGTGTGTTTTAATTTTGGGCTCCACAACTGCCAGAGAAAATATTAAGATATTTTACCAACGGAATGTTCTCTATAAAATACTTTATGAGAAATGAGCAAACTTGATTTGGCCCCTTTGCACCTTCACCCTCATGATACAATAAAAACGTTGGTTTTTCTATTTTATTATTGTAAATACAATAAACGTTCACTATTCACCTGGGTAAGATTGAAAATCTATTGCTCTCGAATTTGTGACAGGGCAGTTGAACGTTCTTCATAAAATCTATAGAAGTAACTCCAATTTGCTCGTTGGACTCGGCCATTCCTTTAACAAATTTCATTTTAGTTGAAAATTTTTTAGCTCGCTGTGGGTGAATCATTTTTCTCATCAGCTGCAACTATCTTTGCATTATCGTTCAAATGCGTACCATTTATTTTTATTGCAAGCTCCTCACACACACAACGTGTGTATACTTAAAATCTTTGAAATGATAATTATAAGACTTCTTTAAAAACTTTTCTTTGGTAAAAACTATTAACAGTGGCATATTGCAAAAATTTTTCTGTTAAAATTAGGTACAGAAGGGCTACATCTAGTTTCTCATTTCTTATAGAGAACTAACTTTGTAGGATATGACTTATTATGTTTCTACTTGTACTAACGTACTGCTTTCTTCGTTTGTCAATTGGTGATTTTCCTGTACTTAGGATAAGTAGAAGTATTTGATTAGGTTTTAAAGACTCAAATGCTTTTCTTCTACGTCGTTTCTGAGTCGTTTTGCAAATAACAATCTTGCTTATTTTTTGTAGTCAGATCCCTACATCGTTGAAAAATCTGCATTTTTTCGTCGCTACTAATCAACGAAACGAACTTTTCCCTGCACTTAAAAATTTAGTATAAAGAAATTTGAATTGATCAGTCAACAACAAATTCTTTAAAAAAAAAATCTTTCATTGTTATTATTTGTGTAAAAGTAACAAATTATCAACTAACTTGCAATCTTTGAAGAATGGAGAAGGAACTGCAAAACGTTCTTCCCCTTCCAATTGACGTATTCGCTTCCTTTGACTATAGATCGTTTTATTACCTAATTTCGATATTTCTAAGGTATTCTTATTCCTTATTTTTTAATTAGGTATATCATTATCGCTATGGTCACAACACATGATGCAAATTATTGGCATATCATCTGTTTCACCGACATGCACGCTGCATAGGAAATGCAAAAATAGGAAATATAAAATTTTAATTTATACATTTACAAAATTAAAATGTGATGACTGTGATGCCCCTTATGTAGGTCCAGCAATTCTAAAGTTATATACTAGAATTTTAGAACATTTAAAAAGACCAAACTCTTCAAGTTTTGGTCAACACTTATTATCCAGTAATCACAATTTTAACATCAATACTGGTTCATCTCCTTTACATGACATTAGTATAAAAAAACTACTTAGAGTTGGATTTATTGGAAGATTTTGAGATTACAAGGGAAGCAAATGAAAACTATCACTGTCTTAATACTTAAATTAATTTAAATTGTAATAAATTTAAACCTATTTTGAAAAACTTTATTGTAGCTATACTTTGCAGGGGACCCTGATCGGCTATTTAAAATTCTTGCACTGAGTATACCCGTTAATAATTTAGAAATTTTCTTACTTTAATTAACATTACCATTTTATTCTTATAAAGAACAAAATATACAATTAAACTATAATTTACAAAACTAGCTTGCTCAAGCTCAATTGATCTATAGTTGGCGTTGATTACACACTACATATCTCTGCGTAATTTAGATATACCATCTACAAAGTTGTATATTTTAACATCTCCCACTGTTGATCAGTTGGTCTTGAGTAATGCTTTGACGTTATAATTTTATTGCTGTCTCATTAACTGTGGTTTTAACTGAACAATTTTGATTATACCCCATTTAAACACTCTTTCGCTTTCAATTTTGATTTTTGGTTCTAGTATTTCAATTTTATAGTTTTGTTTCTTTTTTTCTACAATATCTATAGTGCTTGCTAGATCCTTTTATTATAGTTAACTACCCACTATCTATATAGGTTGTATTATAATAGGTTGTTTAGTCTATTTATTGCTTTTATACTGTATGTCCACTTCAGTTGCCCTCAAACTAACACCCTAATTATTATAGACATGTTTAAGTGTGAGATCTGGTTTATGCAATCCATTTAAATACTCTATATATTTATCTTTGGTCAATGCTCAGTAGGGATGGCGGTTTTTGACAAAACATCGCTTTTCGGTTATACCGTTTTTTTTTTGCTTACGGTTTAACCTGGCGGTTATAACCGGCCAAAAAAAACCGGTTTTTCCAAAAACCGGTTTTTCGGTTTTTTTAATCAAATAGATTACAAAGATACATTTACAATGCACTTTAGTTTGCGATACCTTATTCGACTCGATATCAATATTATCAAAATTAGTACTATCGAAAGAACATCAATATCAATATCAAAATAAGACACAATTTTTAATAAAGCCATTTTATTCTATTAATTATTATATTTATTTATTATTCTATTATTATTATACATTTATTGATTATTATTAAATATAATATTAAACTACTGCTCAATATGCAATTATCGTATTCAATTATTGATGCAATAGTATATTACATAACGAGAATTGTAAGAAGATTAATACGTGCGAGTTAAAAAGTTGCGCGCGAGCCGCGTAGCGGCGAGCGCAGTAATTTTACAAGCATGTAATAACCTTACAATTCAAGTTGTGTACTATACTTTTTCTACGATTATTTGCGTTTATAAAAATAAAAATTAAATTACCACTATATTTACACTGACAGATTAATAATTTTTAATCTGTCAAAATAACGTCTGTTAATTCGTTTCCATGGTAACTCGACCAACTGACTTACGAGGCTTATGTGATATTACACATTTTTACAAAACTGAAGCGTAATTTTTTTTATTACGTTCTAGTCATTACGCGTCAGTATCTGTTATGATGCATTTACTTAGCATCCAAGTAGTAGGTAATATACAATTAACTAGTAAGAGAGTAGAAAAATTGAATTTACCATTTAAAAATATAATCCTTTAAACTATCCACCATTTTTCCTCTCCTCCCAAACTAAAAAAATTCCTCAACCATTGCAATTTATAAACAATTTCCCAGACTCTTTCAAATGGGATTAAAAAAAATAATATCAACACAAATATTTTACTTAAAAATAAATTGGATAATGCAATTCATCTTTTATTTTTACTACCATCAAAAAAAATTTATCATGTATTACTTTTAACACGTTTGTATATTTGTATAATAGGTACATTTTAACTCATTTATTACTTTCTGTCGTTTTAAAAACGTAGGGAAATCCTTGGAGATTCGTATTCGTAATCAGTAATTCGATATTCATAGTCAGAACATTATTTTTGGTAATCAGCAAAAGCCATTCACCCACTTTCAATGTCAAGAGTCAAGTGTGAAAATATAATGATGTTTCTTATGTAAATATTATGATTTTAAATACCTTTTCAACGAAATATTATAATAAAACTTAATTGTTTTGGCTGATGTGAGTTTGCTTCTGTATTTATAAAATAAAATAAAACTTGAATTATTGCTTTGTTTGAAATAATTACTTGAGAATAATAATTATGACTGGGATCCAAAATAATACCTAACCTAATCACCGTAAAAACCTAATAACCGGTTTTTACTTTAAAAATAAAAAACCGGTTATAACCGGGACAAACAAAACAACCGATAAAACCAGTTATTGCGAAGTCAAAAAAACGGTTTTCGGTTAAAACCGGTAGGTTTTTCCCATCCCTAATGCTCAGTTTTATAGAATTTTAAAATATTCAGATCACCATGGCTACGACTGCCCATCCAAGCTATCATATGTCACCTTAACATTTTCATTAAGACCAGGAGCCATTCTCTCTCCTGATGCCAATCAGTATGTAGCTTCGCCGTTAAAAAAAAATTAAACTGTTTGTCTTTGTGTGAGTGGTGTTAATCTACAATTTTATGTTTATGATATTCTCAATAGACTGGTGGATAGACCAAATTTTACGAAGTAAGTTTAAAACGTTATATTACATAAAAAACTTTTATCAATCATCAACTTCAAGTTTTTTAATTAATTAAGTTAATTAAGTTTCCTCAGTTGAAAAAACGTGTCTAGGCATATTTCAGATAAGCTAGGAAGCGAAAGTACTTGGGCAAGATTTAACTAATAAACTGTGATCGATATCTGTCTTTTTTTTACATGTACATTTTTGTACATTTGTAATAACTTTTCTATGGATGTTTGGTTTTTCATACTATTCTTTTTAGATGAACTGATGATGCTTTCTGATCAGAGTTGATGCTCACTGATTACAAAACGAAACGTCTTCAATAAATAGATGAAGAAGCCACCTTATTTGTCTTTTTTCTCCACGTTTTGACCGAAAAATCCACCACTCTTTGAGTGTTCCTTTAATTTATATTGAATTGACAGTCGTACTCCTTTTCTCGATATATATAGAAATTTTTTAATTTTCTGGGTTTGTCGGTCTGTTATAAATAAAACTACTTAACTATTGCTTAAAAGTTTCGGAAAATTTGCAATTTTCAATAAGCACTTTATTTTATAACATGATGCTGAAACCGTTAGGCATTAGTTAAGTAGTTTGATTTATTATTATTTATTTATTTAATTTTTTTTGCTTATTATTTATTTATTTGCTTAAGGTTTTGTCAACATTTAGTAAAATAAGTACATATATAATATAATATAATAATTAAGTAGTTTTATTTATAACCTATTGACAAAACCAGGAAAAAACAAAGTTTCTATTTAAATATTCGCGGTCAGGAAATAAAAAACTATGTATTATATATAACCATATAACCATTGACTACTTAGTGTTAACCTTCTCCATTGTTTTTTACTATTATTTTTCAATAGGTAATATTATCGAATTAGTTTACCTTTTACATTTTGTTGTACCCATTACCCCAATACACGAAGCAAATTACACAATTTAATACTGTCAAATCAGTCTAGTGATCATAGCAGATCCATCTATACTAATAAAGAAATCATAGCAGAATGGGAGTGGGATTTGTGGTACACATTTAATAAAAGATAAGCTAAATTGGTCATATACCTTTACAGATTAAATTAATTGTAGCGCTAAGCCTTGCATGAAATAGTAATAAGCTATAATACAGATCGAACGAACATACTCAATCTCTATGTAAGCTATTCCGTGCTGGTTGAGCTTAATTATTAAATTATTTACTATTATATTAACTGTATGACTATGTGGTTATATATGTATAAATATATATATATATATATATATATATATATATATATATATATATATATATATTTCTCCTGGAATATATGTGTATATTTGAGTAACTATATGTCTTTAAAAAAAAATTACCTACGATGTATTAGTGAAAGTGTGATTTTGTGTGCCTGAAAATAAATTTGGGTGATCCATTCGCCGCAAATTGTTTAAATCAAAATTCTACAAGCAGGTTGTAGACTATTTTAGTTACGGTACAGTCACGATATTAAAAAAAAGCAAATTTTTAAGTTCACTAGAGGGTACTTTGTAACTCCATGTATTATTAGTTTGAAAAACGAAAACGTTAAATATCAAACGCTTTTTGTTTTCTTATTTTTTAAGGTTTGATTAGTTAAAAAAACGGGTGTGGCAGTCCAATGGGACTGCCGGTAGAAGTTATACTTCTATACACGCGTTTGTCTTTACAAATTTATATGGGAGTTAATCTGCGCAATCATTATATTATGTAAGGCTACAGGTAAGATAGAGCAGAAAGAGAAAAAATTAGGTATATAGGTATGTGGTTCATCGTTTGCTGTACATAAACATTTGAACTGTAATATGAGTATAGTAATTGAAGGACTGAATCAATATTTTAATGACAATATATATTTTATTTTCATATATGTATTATAAAAGAAGTTGAATGCAAAAACAAAACACATACTCTGCAGTAAAATTCATTGTTTATTTTGTTATTAATATAAAAATACAATACAATACACTGCAACATAATTCAATATAATAATACAATACGAACTAAAATGCAATATTCACAAATATTTAAAAATGACAATATACATAAATAAGAAATATAATTACAAAAGGAACATTTTATTCTCGAGAGAGAAAGAGAGAGAAAATATATTTTCTATCTCTCTCTTACTCATATCTTACATGTGGAATGATTTCACCGATTCACTCTCGTGGAAATTTTCAACATCGACTTTTGCTTAACCACATTCCTCCATAGAAAATTTTAGGTTTCATTAAATATATCATATCGACATTTAACGAAAGAGCAATTTTTTCTTTTATAAAAAGAGTCCAAAATGTTAAGAATATCTGTATTACTAACACAATCAGATTAAGAATCTTTCTCGATTTTTTTGATTTACGGAGAGAAACAAAAATGTTAAGCATCCTTCACCTAAGAGCACCTAAGAGAGAATGGTGCCGACATTATCACTCCTATTGCCGAGACAAATGTAGAGCGTAAAATAATTTTTAATAATTTTAAACCGTTTATCCTTATTTTAATGTAGTGTTACGTACAATTTACGTCCATTTCATGTTTATTACATTCTACGCTTGCTGGATAGCCTAAATTTGACGAAATGCCCCTGATGATGCTGTAGAAAGCGAAAGTACTTGGGCAAGATTTGATTATTAAATTTATGCTTGATATTTGCCTTAATTTTTTAAAGTTTAAATATTTATTTAATATAGAAATTGCACACTAACAGTGATTTTCACACTCCAACTACCGGCAGAAAAAAAATCATATTTTAGTGTGTTAAACTACATTATAAGATCTCTTAAATGTCAATATAATTTGACAAAAAGCTAAACAAACCTAAGTATTTAAATAAGAAAGATAAACAAAGAAGAAAACAACAAACATGGGTCAACTTAATTTGACAAAGATTGAACTTAGATGAAATACATAATTTCTGAAAAGTAGAACTAAATAAAGGGACATAAAGTTACATATAACAGCTTGTTTATCATTTAAATTTATATAATCTAAGGTCAATTCGGTAATATTTTCGCTGGTCATTAAACGTTACAAAAATCTTTTCTCTCTCATCTATTTTTCCCTTGGTAACGATTTGTCCAAATATAGTTTATAATTAACTTCTCTGGCTGTTAAAAAATTTACCTAAAATGTAGACATAGTAAGCTAAAAAAATGCGTTAAGGGTTAGTGTATTGCTTTATAGAAAAATAAAAAATTAGGGTCTGTATTTTCAGTAAATAAACATAACATAACATAACATAAAAACAGGATGCTAAATTCTTAATAGAAGTAAGCTTGATCAATTGTGGGTTAAATTAAAATATGAAAAGAACATATTCTAGCCCCTAGAATGGGCGTCCAAAAGGTATATTAGCCCCACAATGGGCGTCAAAAAGGTGCTTATCTGGATGAAAAGTGGGGGATTGAAAGAGAAATAAAAAACACAGAGGCAAGTCTGTTCACCTTGCAAACCTAACACCTTGTTCACCTTGCGCCTAACAAAAATTAATTTGTATCATCAGAAAGAAAGACGAAACTAGAAAATATTACAACTTAAAGTTTATCTTTCTATCCTTAAAAATTCCATAAACTGGATCTTAAAACAGGTATGCCTTTATTTTATCTTTGTTTAACTGTAGTATTTTCATAGTACTGCAATATATGATCGATTTTCCTATCTTTCTTACGGAATACGTGCTTAATTGCGACAAAAAAAACTAAAAACAGGCTAAGCCACATCGAAGTCCGTTAATAATTTTCTCACAAGTACACATTTTTGCCAACAGCCTAAGTGAAAAAAATATTATCTATTGTCAAACAAAAGAGCAATTTGTTTATTATAAGCAGACTCCAAAATGTTTAAATTATATTAATCTCATAAACGCAAAAACATTAAGAATCTTTTTCGGTTTTTATGATCTAAGGGGTAAAATGAATATGATACACAATTTGAAACATAAGCAATGGAAAACGTTATTATTGTACAAACATTTTAAATAGGAATACAATTTTAAAGCCAAGAGCAATTCAGATTTCATTCTTTCTGACAGTGTGTACAAATTTTTAAGCCGCCTATGTAATACATTCTTAAAAATTATTTTTCATTGCACTTAAAATGAAAACAATAATCAAAAGTTTTCTGTGCTAAAACTTAGCAGATACTGTTATTAATAACAAATTTAGAAGTCCAATGTTTCGTTTATCTTCCTGTGTTTCTATTTATCCCACATTTACAAATGTCACAGAGTTTAAGATTAGTTCCTTTTCTATTGAAATCTCTAGATCGGTGATAAACCCTTTCCCAGCTTTGCTAACTCCTAGCATGTTGAACTTTGAAATTTTTGGGATTGAGTAGTAAAGCGTGTTCTTAGATCGATTCAACTGAGTGATTCGGGATGAAATTTGGAGCTTGTTGAAACACACAAGAATGACCCAAACATACTAACGGATTAAGAAGACGGATATTTAAGAATAATTTTCCTTTTGGTCGAGAAAGGGTTTCCTAGTATATTGGAAAACTTCTAATTATTTTTTCACCAAATTAGAGGTTTGTGTACTGTGTACAAATTAAAAAGCAAAAAGAATTAGCTTGGTGCCCAAATAAAAGATATACAGTTTTGTCAGAGTAATGACACAAATCTCTACTAATACTTCAATATTTCTAATACATATTTTTTTAAGCAATTAGCACATTCATTGACAGAAAAAGCAAGAAGCCCTATTAGTTTTTCTACAAATGAGTCTATTTCAAATAAGTAAAAAGAAATAAGAATAAGATTGAATAAGAATAATTACTAACAATCAATAATAACAATTGATTGTGAGTAAGTCTTATTATTATTTCTTTTCGCCCATTTAAAAGTATTATTAGGTGAGAAAATATTTCTTAAAAACTTTTGTTGGGAGAAAATTATACTTTAAAAAATAAAAAAAAATCTATACTTCTGAAATTGCCACCCGAAGCAAAGACAGTGGCGATTATTTTTCTATGTACTTAATACCATGCATTAACTCCACCGGCTTGTAAAAAGGTATTTGATCTTCTTAAATAAAAAAGATTAAATAAACTCGTAAGCAAAATATCAATATAATTATTTTTAATATATCCTATGAATAACAGAATCTTGCAGTATCTAATTATTATACCTTTATATAAATACTGGTTTATCTCTTTAACATGACATTAGTAGAAAAAGAAACTACTTGAAGTTGGATATATTAGAAGATTGGGAAATTAGAAAAGAGACAAATAAAAACTTTCACTTTTCAGTACTTAACAACTTAATAACTTAATACTTTACTTTTATACTTAAATACTTTAATTGATATTAAAATTTCAATTATAATAAACTTGCTAAACAAACTTGTTTGTGATCAATTGATCTACAGTTGGCGTATTACACTCTCCATATCTTTTCATAATTTAGCTAAACCATTTTTACAGTTGTATATTTTTACATCTACCACTGTTCAGTTGTTGGTCCTACTCAAAGCTTTGACATTTTTAATTTTTATGGTTTGCCCATTAACTTTAGGTTTGACTGATCCAGTGGTGTTATACTTTAGTTTGCACACTTTATTTCCAAATTTTGATTTTTAATTGTAACTATTTTAATTTCATATTTCAATTTTTTCTTTTCTACAGTATTGGTAGGGCTTGGTAGAACTTTTTAGTTTAGTCAATTAATACCGACAGGTTTTAGTCTTATATTTGGATTATACAGTCTGCATGTAATATTATTATAATTTCATATTTCATCAGCTGGCATTTTCTATAACTAAAACCATGTATACCAGTACAAAGCAGAGTCAGGCTAGAGGACTCGTTAAGCCCACTTTTCTTTAACCCACTTATGCCCAGATCTATTTTTTCTTTTACATACAGTTTATTTTGATATAATAATATATTGCGTTTGAAAGATTGAAATTATATGGAAAAATATTTAAAAAATTATGACGTCATTAATAGTAGACATATATACATAGGTCCATGTTTTGTGTACATGTTCAGCTTTCAAAAATGAACAAAAGTTAAATTTTACAAATGTTTAGTCTATGCTAATTAATAAAGACACTACTTATAAATAGTAAAACAGACAAAGGTATCCAGTTACACATTTTAATTCGCCGTGGATTTATGTATTTAAAAAGGACTTTGAAGTGCCATGGGTCGTTATTGACCCTCTGGGCATAAATGGGTTAATATAATAATGGACGAAATAATACAAGCAGTACTTAAAGGTAATGGTTACAGAATGGGGAACTCTGAGACTGAAGTTTAGCTCCAAAGATTAATATACATCTTCAATGCAAGAGGCCAAGAAAAACAATATAATAATATCAGCAGAAAAAACCAAATGTATGAAAACATCTAAATACCCACTTCGATGTAAAATCGAAATTGACGGGAACATAATAAAGAAGAAAGCAAGGTTTAGATATCTGGGAATATATGTATTTAGTTATCCAGATGTTAAAGAAAAAGTACGACAACAAACACCTAAGACAAGACACAAAAACAATAATATATAAAGCAACAATTAGACCTAGAAAACAAGACCTGACACATTAAAAACGAGACGACTGATAGAAACAACAGAGATGTAAATATTCCGACAAATATCAAGGAAAAGTCTGTTGGATAGGGAGAGAAGCGAAAAGATAAGAAGAGCATGCAATTAAAAAGACATAAGTGGTTGAGTAATAACGTTTTGAGCGAAAAATACTAAGACGAATATACGGAGGCATAAAAGAACAAGGTTTGTGGCGCAGGTGTTACAATTTTGAGTTGTATAGAAGATTTGGAGAACCTGACGTTGTAAAATTCATTAAGGTAGCACGCCTCAGATGGATAGGTTATGTAATCAGACGAGAGGAAGATGTCATAGTCAGAAAAGTTTTTGACCGAAGAGGGTCGATCAGACAACGAAGAAGAGGAAGATCGAGACTTAGGTACCAAGACAACCTAGAAAATGTTTGAAGTCTATCGGAATTAGAGTCTGAAGAAGAGTCGCCAGAGACAGGGGCGAATGGAGGATTGTTCTGAAGAAGGCTTTGGCTGATAAAGAGCTGTAACGTCACTGATGATGATGAAATGGTTGGGTGAAAAAGCGGAAATAGGAGTTGAATGAACACATTAATAAAATAGAAAAGGATATGATAGTACGAATAGCACAAAATAAGTCATCAAATGGACAAAGAAGTATTTGAAGATCAAGAAAAAGATGGTGCGATAATTTAAACAATTTAGGAGGCTAATATTAAAGAAAAAACGCGCATTAAAGCTTACATACAAAAAGAAAGAAGTAAAAGAATTAACATTTCCTATGTTAGTGGTCACTTGGACTTTTGGTCAGTGTTCAGTTTACCATAAAATTTTGAAATGTGCAAACAACCATGATTGTGACTGCAAGTTGTCATATAGCAGATGTCACTTTACCATTTCTCTTAAGACCAGGAGCCATTCTCTCTACTGCTGCTACCCAGAATTTTGCTTCGAAAATTTGTTTAAACTCTTTGTCCTTTTTTTTTTTGTCTTAGATTTTGTGTAAATGTATTTATTGTATATAAGTTCCACAGGAAAACTAAGTTCCTGTACTTGGCTGTATACCATGTATCACAAAAAATTTGTTAAAATTCTTTATAAAAGCTATCTAGTTTAAAAAATCCAATCGTTCTATATCACAAAACGGTTTTGAAATTTGTGTTTCATCATCAGTGTCCTAAAAAGTATATAGCCACTTAAGTGAAAAGAACGTTAAATTTAAATTTTGATCAAAGTTAATACAAAATGTGATTAATACTTACTAGGTGTACATGTATTGAGCCACTAAATATATTGGTAAAAACCTGTTAAAAGTTATATATTTAATATGTATCTAATAAAATCTTGATCAACGTCCGTTTTGCATTGCAACTCTTGGAAGGCACAGATTAAAGCGAAATTCTGAATTTGGTTTCGAAAATTTGTTTACGGATTTTACTATCAGATGTCACTATTTGCGTCTACACGAAGCCATGTTAGAGTTGCTTCCTAAGGCAGAAAAGATTTGTTTTTACGCTCAGAATGACTGTGAATAGCTGTTCTGACGAGCCCTATTAGGGCGAAATATGTATAAGCAGATACACAGACGCTCTATACGTAAAATCGAATCTTGACGTTTTCTTTTTATACATTTAAATTCATTTTACATTATTTGGTCTAATGGTAAGGTTTTGGTCTAAGGTAGACTAACATATTAAGTTACACTGCTTTGTTCGGACTTCCGTCCCAACTTGTCAAGATTTCAATCAGTTGCTATCATCAAGTTCTCGTAGACACTTCGTCTCAGGACCAGCAACTTTATGTGGAGTCGTACGTCGTCATGTTACCAAATCCACTGGTAACTTTAACATCCTAACATATAATATCAAATACTGTAAACTTAATTTAAACATATAACTTTTAACGGGTTTTTACCCAGATATTTAGTGGCTCAATAAATGTACATCTAGTAAGTATTAACCACATTTTTGATGATGGAACATGGATTCCGAAAACGTTTTGTGATATAGCCCGATTGGTTTTTTTTGAATTATATACCTTTTATAATGGATTTTAATTTTTTTAATGTATATAAGAGCCATTGACGTGCTAGATAGCCAACATTTATGACAAAGTAAGTCTAAAAAGTTATATAAACATTTTCATCAACCATAAACTTTGAGTTTTTTTAAAGTCAACTAATCTTTCTTCACTTGAAAAAATGTTTCTTGGCTTATTTTAGATGCTCCTAAAGATGCTCGAAGAAAAAAAGGTATTTGGGCAAGATTTAATAAAAAACTGTGCTCGGTATCTGCCTTTTATTTGAGGAAAGTTCATACATTCGAATATTCAACCATATATAATTTGAAATCTTTTATTACCTGTTCTCCAAATTTTGTCCTATCCGTCCAGGAATTGTTAGAAAAAATTCGAGTTTATTATGATTTAACATATCCAGCCATAAATATAAAATTTGGGCTCTTTAAATAATACAAAAACATATCAAAAAGAATTAAAACAAAAACAAAACAACAATAAGCAAAAATAAGAGACGACAATAGAGAAACAATACGGAGTTATATAAGAAAACACAGAAATTAATAAAATAACAGATAAAGGTGGCCAAAAAAAAATGGATGGAGGATAAATAAATTGAAATGGAAAAGTTAGAATACAAAAATAAAACATTTAATAAAAAAATATATAAAAATAGCTGACCTGTATCACAAGAAAACTCCTCAAACAATCGTAGACTCGATAGGGAAAATATTAATAGATAAAAAAGAGATTTAGACAAATTGGTATATGTAACTGAATGAAATATTTATGTGAATGATATGAGAGCAGAAGAACAACAGACATTAGATGAAGACTGATTACCAGAAATTCTGGAGTAATTATAAATATGCCATAAACATGACAAAAAAGGAAAGTTAAATCACTTATACCGATCTATAAGAGTGTTAAGTGTCTATATCGATCCAAACAAATGTTAAAACAAAAAGAAATAATAGAGTATCTATATGTAAAATTAACAATTTATGACTTAACATACAAAAAAAATTAACTTTGTTTAAAATATAACCTCTATATTGGTTTAATAAAGCTCTACATCCATCAGTTATACTTAAAATTCTATTAATATTGTCAACTTAAAGTAAAATTTTTCATTCCGGTATAAGAAGCTCTCTGAAGCGAAATTTATTGTGATTGTAGCCCATGTGTGGAGTAATTCGTTGATAATTTTTCAATAGAATTGAGATCTGTGGACTGTACTAGCCATGGCAAAACATCAATATCCTCGTTAGTTAACCTGTTTGACACAGTACGTGCAATATTTGGAGGAAAATTATCAGGCATAAGGTAAAACTTTTACAAAGCACGTGGTGTTCGTGTGTATTAAGGTATAAAAAATGCTTATTAAAAACTTAAAATTTTTATTTTAAAGAAGATTTTTTCGGAATTGAATCATTCCATCATCAGTTTAATAAAAAGTTGTTCAAAACAATGTATGGCCACATAAAAACATTGGAAGGACATCCGTATTAAAAAACAATCCTCATGGTATTTATAAAGATAAATGCAATAGACTGTTAACTTGTTGATTAATAAAAACTCAAAATGGGGAGATCTTACATGACCCCCTGTAGCTGGTGAGGTTTTATCGACTTACATTACCTCTGATCTGTGCTGGAGTCTAGGGCTAACTCAAGTTAACAGTCTATTGCATTTACCTTTATAAATACCATGAGGATTGTCCTTCCAATGTTTTTATGTGGCCATACAATGTTTTTAACAACTTTTTATTAAACTGATGATGGAATAATTCAATTTCGAAAAGATCTTTAAAATAAAAATTTTAAGCTTTTAATAAGCATTTTTTATACCTTAATACACACGAACACCACGTGCTTTGTATTCAACAGGTATACTAGCCACTCCTGGATATCTCCACTTCATGGTTTGTTCCAGTTTCACTTTTAATAGTAAAACTTTTACAAATAAATAGATGAATCTGCCGATAGACAAACAATATTTTGAAGTATGACATCAAGATACTGCTCACCTTTTAGAAATCAGTTTAGAAAAGAAAGATAAGTTTTGTTAGACTTCGTACTCATTTCTCAAACTTTCCAAAATTCTCGATCTTCTTCATGTTTTCAATCAACGAAAATCTGGCGTAAATTTAAATCTCGATTTTTCGATTGACAGACTGTAATTCTATATCATTTTCACCTCAGTCTTAATATTTTTAGTACCGCTTAATTGCAGTACATTTACCTAATTATCTCTAAGAGAGGTGGGCATCTAAGTAGTGTTCTACTAAATATAATAATTTCGTAGAGACGACTTTGTCCAGTCTTTCGACCTCTAGTTACCTAATGTGCGCACTGTACATCGGCAAATAATTCAGATTCTGTAATTACATGTTGATTTCTAGCAGTTAAAAGTTTCGTTAGGCCTTAAGCACCACATCATCACAGATAAAAATCAAGAAATATGTATATGGATCAAATAGATACAAGAACTCTTTGATGGTAATACTGTTAAGAATAGAAGTTGTATCTGCAATTTTAAGTTTTTTTAGGTTATAACGCCAACACATTGATAGCCAAATAATCTACCTATATGTAAAAAATGAAAGTCCTATCTGGTGTTTAAAATAAGTTATAATAGATCTGAATAATCAATCTCATGTCCTAATCAAAATTCTTATCTTCTCTTGTATACTAAATTCTCCCAGCCTAAGCTTCTGCCGATGCAATGATGACTTATTGGTACTTACAAATGTTGTTTACATTAACTACTGCACTGTAGGGATGGCGGTTTTTGACAAAACACCGGTTTTCGGTTATACCGGTTTTTTTTATTACGGTTTAACCTGGCAGTTATAACCGGCCAAAAAAACCGGTTTTTGTAAAAACCGGTTTTCGGTTTTTTTATTCCAATAGATTAGAAAGTTACATTTACAATGCACTTTAGTTTGCGATACTACATTCGACTCGATATCAATATGATCAAAATTAGTACTATCGAAAGAACATCAATATCAATGTAAATACAGCACAATTTTTTGTGTTTTTTGAGAAAAAAATTCCCCAACAAAAATTTCCCAGACTCTTTCAAATGGGATTTAAAGAAAATAATATTAACATAAATTTTTTACTTAAAAATAAATTGGATAATGCAATTCATCTTTTATTTTTACTACCATCAAAAAAAATTATCATGTATTACTTTTAACTCTTTTACGACTTCCGGTATGGGTATAAATCGTTTTGAAAACGTAGGGAAATCCTTGGAGATTCGTATTCGTAATCGGTAACTCGATATTCATAGTCATTATTTTTGGTAATCAGAAAAAGCCATTTACCCACTGTCAATGTCAAGAGTCAAGTGTGAAAAATAGATGATGTATAAATACCAGATCAGTTCTTATGTAAGAATATTATGATTAGAAATACTTTTTCAACAAAATACTATAATAAAATTTAATTGTTTCTGGCTGATGTGAGCTTGCACTTTCAGTATTTATAAAATAAAATAAAAATTGAATTTTAGTTTTGTTTGGAATAATTATTTGAGAATAAAAATTATGATTGGGTGGGATCCAAAATAATACCTAACCTAATCCTAATCACCTTAAAAACCTAATAACCGGTTTTACTTTAAAAATAAAAAACCGGTTATAATCGGGACAAAAAAACAACCGATAAAACCGGTTATTTCGAAGTAAAAAACCGGTTTTCGGTTAAAACCGGTAGGTTTTTCCCATCCCTTCTGCACTGCTACCATTCAGCATACATGGAATCGCGACTGCTACCACCCTTTTTAAACAATTTTGAAAATAAAATTACTTTTTAATTCACACAAATTTACGGACATTAATTCTCTTCTTTAAGTTTAAAATTGGTAGTGTATACATACACTAGTTAGTACTAATTAGTTGCGAGAATAAATACTACGAACCTAATCGAGTTCATATAAACTGGACGGCGTTATGCATCACTAGACCAAGCGCCATTTTCTCAAATTGTGGATTATGGCGCTTTATGGTGGGAAATAGCATAAACTATCTACAAATAAATCCCATTATTCTGTTAGTCACGGCTAACCAGATATATTTAAAAAGATTAAGTGCTTTTCTTCTTATTCTAGATTTTGAATTGTGAATCACTAGACCAAGTGACTAATTTTGTGTAATAGTATCACATCAGTAGACCAAGTGCCTCTTTCCAGCGTTGTAATGATTGTAAATCGAATATTTGGCAACATACGTACATGAACGTTGTTGACAAGAACTTGTTGATACCTTTAGGTAGGGATGGCGGTTTTTGACAAAACACCGGTTTTCGGTTATACCGGTTTTTTTTGCTTACGGTTTAACCTGGCAGTTATAACCGGCCAAAAAACCGGTTTTTCCAAAAACCGGTTTTCGGTTTTTTTATTCCAATAGATTAGAAAGTTACATTTAGAATGCACTTTAGTTTGCGATACTACATTCGACTCGATATCAATATGATCAAAATTAGTACTATCGAAAGAACATCAATATCAATGTAAATACAACACAATTTTTTGTGTTTTTTGAGAAAAAAATTCCCCAACAAAAATTTCCCAGACTCTTTCAAATGGGATTTAAAGAAAATAATATCAACATAAATATTTTACTTAAAAATAAATTGGATAATACAATTCATCTTTTATTTTTACTACCATCAAAAAAAATTATCATGTATTACTTTTACCTTATTTACGACTTCCGGTATGGGTATAAATCGTTTTGAAAACGTAGGGAAATCCTTGGAGATTCGTATTAGTAATCGCTAACTCGATATTCATAGTCATTATTTTTGGTAATCAGAAAAAGCCATTTACCCACTTTCAATGTCAAGAGTCAAGTGTGAAAAACAGATGATGTATAAATACCAGATCGGTTCTTATGTAAGAATATTATGATTACAAATACTTTTTCAACGAAATACTATATTAAAATTTAATTGTTTCTGACTGATGTGAGTGACTTTCAGTTTGCTTCTGTATTTATAAAATAAAATAAAAATTGAATTTTAGTTTTGTTTGGAATAATTACTTGAGAATAATAATTATGATTGGGTGGGATCCAAAATAATACCTAACCTAATTCTAATCACTGTAAAAACCTAATAACCGGTTTTTACTTTAAAAATAAAAAACCGGTTATAACCGGGACAAAAAAACAACCGATAAAACCGGTTATTTCGAAGTAAAAAAACCGGTTTTCGGTTAAAACCGGTAGGTTTTTCCCATCCCTACCTTTAGGCTAAGAAATAGTGGTAGTTATTGCTTAAATTTCTCTATAGAAAATGCACAAAAAGAATCTCTGCAGATGCCTTCAACTTCTAAAGGAGAAACAAGAAGTAACATTATTCCTTAGCAGAAACAAAAAGAAGAGAAAATAGCACCAAACAGGAAGTGATAAAAAACTACTGGCCCATGCAAAGACCAAAAAAAGAGAGAATACGAAGTACTTAAATCAAAGTCGTGAATCAAGAAAAAAAGTTGTAATTAAAACAAGAGTTACTTCACATAGAGAAATGTATGTAAATAATTAAAACAGTTCCGTATGTATCTTTGTAGGTGTAAGTGTTTGGACAAGATTGGTGTGGATAATGCCAAAAAAGAATTTGATAAGTTTTACAATGTTGAATCTCATGATGCGCAGAGAGCTGTAATTTGTTCAAATATTTTCGAAGTCCCAATAAAGCCTAAAAGAACCAAATCCACTAACAAAAAAATATTACAAGGATACACACAATATCCGCTGTGATAGTATGTAAACCTTTGTTTTTACAGACTTTGAGAGAATATCATGTTGCAAAATCAATGCAATGAAACATCCAATGGCTGTTCGAGATTGTCGTGGCCAAATTGGAGGTCATAATAAAATTAACGATAATCTGGTACAAAAAGTAATTAAGCACAACGAAATTCCTCAAGTGCAAGTCACATTACAGAAGAGCTAACACAGAAAGAGAATACCTAACAGAAGACACAATATTAAGTAAAATCTATTAATTGTATATTGACGAAGCCGACAATGATCCTGTTAAATTTTCATTTAACAAATAAATATTTTTAGAACAAATTAATCTTCAAATAAAAAAGTTGGAAAAAGAAACTTGTGGTAGACGTAGATGTTTCGAATTAGAAAGTAAAAATTGCGCAGATAAGGAAAAATTTAAAGGAAGAAAAAACTGTGCACTTAGAAGAAGCTGAAAATGCACAATCTAGAAGAAAGCTAGATATGAAGATGAGCAATAATCAACCAGAAATGGAAACCTTTTGTTTTGATTTACAAAAAACTCATCCCCTTCTGAGAATTCCAACAAATATCGTATATTATAAACGTCAATTATGTATTTACAATCGTTCGGGCAGCCCAGGAAGTAAATAGTTGTCTTAAGAAAGACATTGAAGAAAATGTTACTTCTGCAAAATATGTGATTTTGTGGTCAAACTCTTGTGGCGACCAAAACCGCAACATCAAAATAGTTTTGATTCTAAAAACGATTTTGGAAACTTATCCTACCAATAAAAAAATTATATTGCGCTATCTGTTTCCTGGTCATAGTTTTTTTTTTGTAGTGGTTTTGGAGATTTTTTTTTTGGCCTTAGGTACAAGACCTATTTAGCCAGACAATATAGGTATAAAAATATAGAATACATAAAAACAATCCTTCAAATTCGTAACAATTTCCTAACCATTCGTTCATTCGCACCACATTCACTCAATTTCCTAACCTTCCCATTAAAAACACTATTGTGTGACTATACAAAAAGGATTGAACAGGAAGACACGCTTCACGCTAAGGTGCCCTTCATAGCGACTTTTTTGTAACACAAACAATACAGGCAACGGTTAAAGGTAAAAGACATAAAAGGAAAGACAATGGGAAATACAACAACTAACGTCCTACCATTTCGGATTCACACAACAACACTGAACAGGGCAGTTTAGATTTTCCGTTTGGTACGTTTGAAAAATTCCCATAAAATTGATGATCTTATAGTTGAATTTCGACTACCTAAATACATAATAGAAGAAACGTTCTGCGGCAAAATGATTTTTTCTTGAGAGATGGCTTGAAATAAAAATTTTATGGCTTCTTGATTATACCGACATTGAAACATCCAGTGGTTTAGATCGTCATAACTGCCATTACATTCACATATATCAGTTTCAGGAAGTTTTATTTTATATAAGTAAGCATTTACTGTAGCATGTCCAAAAAGGCATCTAACGTACATAGTATAAATTTTCCGAGAGATGGGACTTCTGTCACTTAGAGGAGTGGATGGAAGAGTTGGATATTTACTGCAGTATGTATTTTTGCTACTGTTAGTAAAGGATTGCCACTCAATTTCCCAATTATGTCTAACATATTTCTTCCTAGCTGAAACTATATCCCATTTGGGCAACTCGTTGTACTCTATACCCATTAAAGTAGCGTCTTTAGCCAACTGGTCTACTTTTTCATTACCTATAATATTAGAGTTTCCTTTAACCCACACAAAGTTAATAATTCTTTTTAAAGCAGTTAAGATTCTTAGCTTTTCAAGTGCATCTACAATTAGTCTGTTGGTATATATTTGTTTAGAAAAGTGTCTTAATGCGAGGAGGACGGACTGTGAGTCAGATAAAATTATATATCGTTCGAAATATAATGTGCTATTAATTATCCAATCCAACGCCTTGACAATGGCTACCAATTCAGCTGTGAATATTGAGCAATCTGATTTTAATTTAAACTGAAAATAATCTTGAGTATTGTCTATGTAAATGGCACAGCCAACACCAGCAGGCGATTTTGAACCATCGGTATAAATTTTACAAGAATGGATGGAGTCTTCCAGCTTGTTCTGTACTATTAAATCTTCGTGAACAATTAAAATATATGAAGGAACTACTACAGTAGATTTATATTCATATAGTAAGTCATAATTGGAGCCAAAGAATGGAATCCCTCCTCCATTAAATGAATACTGGGATAAATTAGGAAAAGCAACAGCTAGAGTTGGAGAGTTTTTATTTGGTCACCATTTGTTTGTTAAATTTTCGACAGAGAGACAAGATATTTTTTGTAATAAGCTGTTTTGATTATTAAACTGGCATTTAAGGATAAATTTTTCTGCCAAAAATAGACGTCTTTAATGTAAAGGTGGCTCGTTACATTCTGCCAAAAGTGCTGGTGTGGGAGTAGATTTGAGAGCTCCTAGGACTAACCTTAAAGCTTTGTATTGTATTCGATCCAATTTAATCAAACGAGATTTTGTCGCTGATCCATAAAAAAAGCTTCCGTAGTCCAAAATTGATCTGGTATATGCTCTGAAAAATAATAAGTTAATTTTCGGGTCTGCTCCCCAATCGTATCGATTAACGGCCTTAAGGATATTAAGGCTCTTTTCACATTTGGTAATGCAATTATTAATATGCTCGTTCCAGGTTAATTTTGAATCCAAGGTAACACCTAGGTATGTAAAACTGTTATATACAGGAATTTCCAGCTGGGAGAATTTTAACGTACTAACTTTTGGTAACCTGTGTCTCGAAAAAAATACTACACCTGACTATTTAGGCGAGATGTCAAGCCCATGACTATCAAAATACTTTTTGCAATAAGACATATTTACTTTAAGTGCATTAACACATTGTTCAAAAGTTTTTTTCTCAACATAGAAACAGAAGTCATCAGCATATTGTAAAATGTTACTCTGCATTCCCATAGTATGTAAGTTTAATGAATACAAGTTAAATAATAAGGGGCTAAGAACTGAGCCCTGAGGTAACCCTTTGTTAACTGTCTTTGGACCAATCAGTGAATTATTTAACCGAATATGAACTTATCTATTTGTAAATAGATTGACTAGGGTATAAGCACATTTACTAGGCACTCCTAATTTAACAAGTTGATCAAGCAAAAGATCAAGAATAACGTTATCATATGCACCAGAAATGTCCACAAATAAAGCAGCTGTGTATTGGTTTTTCGAATAAGTTAACTGGATATCGGTTGCTAAATGTGAAATACAATCCATCGTTCCTTTCCCTCTACGAAACCCAAGCTGACCGTCTGGGTAAAGGTTATTACTTTCCATCCACCATTCTAGTCGACTTTTCATGATTCGTTCAAATGTTTTCAATATACATGACATAAGAGATATGGGTCTTAGGACATTGGGATCATTAGCTTTTGGGATATATATTACAAGACACTGCTTTAAAGAATCGCAGTTATCACCTTTAATTAGAATATTGTTAAAAATATCACGGAGAAATTGAAGTGCTATTGTAGGCAAGTAGTATATCATAAGATAATTAATACCATCAATCCCAGGGGAGAATCTCTTAGAAAACTTGATATTAGCAATTAGTTCGTTGATACTAATAGAAGATGACAAAAAATGTGATTTAAATGTATCTTCAGTGGGATATATAGGAGAAGGAACATAGCAAGGAGCTATTTTATGGAACAAATTTTCAACGATATTTTCGTCGTGCACATACAGATTTTTATTTTTTTTAATTTTCTTAATTCTATCCCATATTTCAGTTGGATGAGTTTGTCTGTTTATATTGAGACAAAAGTTGGCCCAACTATTTCTACATTTCTGTTTAAAGATTAGTTTACATTTAGCATTTATTTTTTGATATTCAACAAAGTTTGCCAGACACATATTTTGTTTGTACCTTTTGCATGCAATTTTTCTCTTATTCGATATCTCACGGCACTCCTCCTCCCACCATTTAGGTGATTTGAATGATATATTTAAGGATGATCTTAGAATTTTTCAAGCTTTGTTCGCAGCATTCGTAATCTGTTCCATTAAAAATATACACATACCGTTGGTATCGATGCAGTTTGGTGGCGTGGAAAATGATTTCTTTATTTCAGCTGTATATAAGGTCCAATTTGCTTCATTCGTAGACCATTTATATAATGGAAACGTGATTGCATCATCATTGTGATAATAGTTATTGAGCGTAATACTGATTGGGTAATGATCTGATCCATAAGAATCCTGACTAACAGACCAACCAAGTTTAGGACATAACTTAGATGAAGCAATTGTGAGATCTACTGCAGATTTAGCCTGGCCAGGAGGGGAAATCCTTGTGGCAGACCCATCGTTTATAACAATTAAGTTTGAAAAATGATCTAAAGCATCCACCAAAACTCTGCCATCATGTGAGCATGAAGGTGAGCCCCACATGCCATGATGGGCATTAAAGTCGCCTCCTATTATGCAATAATGTTTTATTTGACTAAATAAATTGATGTAGTCTTGAGATTTCGCTTTAACATCGGAGGGTTTATATAGAGATACTATAGAGAGTTTTTGGTTACCAAGAATGATATTGATTCCACAAACTTTGGATTAAAATTATGATTAAATTGAATGACATCGTATATAATTTTATGTGAAATGAAAATTGCTACTCCCCTATAACCTTTATCTCTATTAACCGCAATGACGTTAAAGTTATTAAACTTAATGTTGTCAGTAGGCTTATACCATGTTTCAGAAATTATTGCAATATCAAACTTTTCCTCCATTAAAATTTGGTAAAAAGAATTTTTGTTAGCTTTAAGAGATCTAGCGTTCCACTGAATAATTTTAAGATTTTGTTTAAAGGACATCTTTGAGTTTTTTTTTTGTTTTCTTAGGTTTCAAATATATTATCAACAATGATTTTAATTTTATTTTCAAACTCTATTTCTTCAAAATTTAAACTACTATTTGATAATGGATTCTGTAAAAATTGGTAAAAAAACTTGTTAACATGGTAATTAATTGATGTTTAAGTGTTGAAAAATCATTTTGCGACTCTTTTCCAAACTGGAAGACCGGTCCTGCACAAAAGCTAGTATTATATTCTCGTCTAATGGGTGGAAAATTGGGAGAAGAATCACTAGTTTTTCTTTTTTTTTGGCAAGGGTTTAGGAGAAGATGGTTGATCATGTGTTGACCTAAAGTTCGATTTAGAAGAAGTATTAGGGACAGGATGTTGTGCTGTAGAAGTTTTTAAAGCAGGAAATTCTATATCCGAATCAATTAATGGGGCAAATTTATTTTTTTGTATGAGGCTAGAATAGGCCGGATTGTTAATAATTTTTTCAGCTTCTTTGAAAGATATATTCAAATTAGACATAGCTTCTTTGACTCTAGTTTGCTTTTTGAATTCAGGACACTCCCTATAAGTAGAATTGTGACTATTATTTTTGCAATAAACACAAAAAAATTTTGCATGCTTCGCACACAGATTCATTTTCTGACCCACAATTTCTACACCTTTTCTTTCCCCTACACTGTGAGCCGGAATGGCCATATCGGAGACAACGAAAACATTGCATAACTGGATTAATATAAGTTTCTACAGAGCATCTAACTTTGTTAATATAAATATATTGAGGAATAAGTTTTCCTTCAAACATAACAATGATCATTTGACGAGAAACACGTTCCATATTGTTGTCTTTTTGGATGACTCTAGCATGCGTTTTACTTTTTTGATAGGTACACTAGAATTAATCATTTTTAGGAGGGCCTCCTCGCTGTGGGAAGTATCTACAGATCGGACTAACCCGCGTTTTTCTATAAGATGACCAGGAATATATGCCAGTAAATTATTCTTTTCAAAGAATGGATCTTTAACTAATTCATTGGCAATACTGCCCGAATTAAGTTCGATTTTTATACGATTGCGACCAACCGTACTAATTTCAATAATATTGTTATCATACTCTTTTAGATTTATTAACTTTTCACCCAATTTCATTGGATGTAATCTCCCAATATTTAATTCTAAATGTTCAACAAAAACATGAAACGGTCCCAAATCGTTAGGTTTAAATCTATTTGTTAATTGGTATAATAAACGTTGTTTATCATAATACGAGTTTTTGTCGGATTCCAAGGTTTTGTCGAGTGTATCTGTACTAGATAATTCATTTAATTGATTATTATTTTTATTGTTTATACATGAACTCATATCAATATCTTCAGGTACTATGATATCCTCAACAAGAACGTTAACTCGACTATCTTTATTAAATTTACCATTCGGCGGCCCCTTGCCGCTGGTGGATGAGTTGTTTTCCCCGGACATTGGTCCGGGGCAGAAATATTCAAGAAATCAAAATTTACTTACAGTAGTTTTCCTTTTAAACACAAACTTAATATACTTATAACTAATAATGTGAACCAAATAACCTACAAACACCGATGTCACTTTGTATAGCGTATGATAGACGACTTTACTAGCCAACAGTCGAAGTACGAAATCCTGGTTTTGGAGATATTCAACGTTTATATACCTTTGATGATTACCCAAAGGTTATGATGAAATCTCGTAAAAAGAACCCACTAGTAGTTTACAGAACGAAAAAAGAAGAATCCTTTGAAATAAAGAAGTTGGAAACTATGATTACAAACCGTAAATCAGACATAGAAAACAGTAAGTTAAGCCGGCTTAAAACAAGATAAATTAAAATAAGAAAGGATAGACTACTGAGTATTTTTATGAAAACTGATTTTAACACTAGTGAAGTTGAAGTAGATATTCACAAGAAACTTCAAAAGGGACGGCCCGTTGCAATGCAATCAAGTAAACACTTGATTCCTCTTTGGCCCACAGGCAAGCCACTTTTTATGCCTAAGCTTAACGTCTTAAGATCTTTAATACACCTTATACCAAATGATGCAAAATCTCTCTATCGCTACTTTTTGACTAACAATACAGTAGAAAATGACATTGACGGATTTGATGGAGACTTTGGCATACAAGATGAGTAATGTTTATTTACTATTTTCATAATATTAAGAAAATTGTATCTACCGTTAACACTGAGTTCAAGTTTTTTTTCTATTTTTGATTAATTTCAGTAATATTAAGTAATATAAAATATTCAAACCAACGACTTTTATTGTCATATCCAAAAAGAAGAAAAAGTTTGTGACCCACTAATCATTCACTAAAAGTGATATTTAAGTTAAGTAATTTAGGCATCACTACACTAAACGACCTCCATGTCGCTTGGTCTACTGTTGCATAACACAATTACACAATGTGGCGAAAACCAAAGTCGACCAAAAGCCTTTTTTTGTTTTTCTTTAAAATTAGCAAATTACTATTTCCCACGTAGAGAAAGCATAAAACACTGTCTTCGATAACAAAAAATTACGACTATTATAACATATACTGAATTTTAATAGAGTGAAAACTTTGAAGTCAAATATCTCAAAATAAATTTTTGACGCTTGGTCTAGTGATGGATAACGCCGTCCAACTATAATATACATAGCTTCTAGTTAAAAAAAGCCCCTTACGGTGTTTTAGTCGCAAAAGGTACTGAGGGCGAGGTTGAAATTTTCATGCACCAGGTTTTGGGTTTCGTCTCATTTTGTTTATCAGTGTATTTTACTTTACAAATCTACCAGTTTATTGTGTCGCTTCAAATTGTTTACTTTTACTTACTTTTTTTATTGATTTTTTTAAGTATTTACAACATAATAGAATGAACTAAAAATGATGAGATCACATTATTTTAAAAATAAATATGAAAACAAGCAAACTATGCGTGTAGTAAAGAAGAAGATTAGAACGAGTTGTCAGTGCTATTTTCATCGAATAGCAAAATCCATTTTGTGTAGTAACAATTAACGATGGCAACACTGGTTGATAATTCGCGTGAATAAGAGAAAATGTAACGAGGAAACAACACGCGATAGAGGCGTTTAATGGTCAGTTGTTTTATCTTCCAGAACAACGCCCAGTTATTATTTATGCAAACAGTGGAAAATTATTTTAAGTATTTTCTATTTATAAAAATACATTTCTTGCTTTCCGCTGAATTTAGAGAATCACGAACTGTCGGGTCAAGATAATAGAAAACTGAAAACTATTGGTTAAGCAATAAAACAGTTCAAGGTTTTTTCTCAGAGTAATTGCAATTGATTATTCCACAGAATAACTTAAAAGTTTTTTTGGGTAATCATCATTAACTTAATCTGCTATAATTAATGAATATTTTATTGGAAAAAATTAAAGAAATATTATGAAACTTGTGCAAATAAAAAGAAAATAAATAAAACTTTTAAGAAATGTCGGTTTTGAGCACCATTCCTAAACTAAAATTTAATTGTATTAGCTGAAAATGTTGCTGGGCACAGGGTTGGGTAGCTCAGGTAGTATAGTAACAACTTTCTTGCAGAAGGCCGAAATGGATTCCTAGCGCTAGCAGTTTGTGGCATTATAAATTATTATTTGTGGCATTTTAAAGTAGTTGTTACTATTTTAATAGGAATAAGCACGGAAATGTGCGGTATTTTTTGGGAAAGTAAATGCGAAGAACTCCACAAATATTTATTAAGATGGGTTATCAAGATCAAGAGAAGCATGGAAACCGGTAAAAACTCTAAGAACAAACGGAAAAGAAACGAGTAGAATAGATATTATGAATGAAAGATTTTGCATTAAAGACTACTCACAACTTTTGACTGAAATAAGACCTCAATTCACGAACTTCAGTACAACAAAATATGAACTGGAATTTAGTGAAGACAATGAAATAAAGGCACAGGAAGTCGAGAATGCAATACGAACTCTAAAAAAATGGAAAGTCATGCGGACCACAAGGTATACCAAATGAATTATTAAAACATAGCCCACAAGTATTACGGGAATTACTGGCGTATGTCTTCACCTTATTCTATAATGGACACGACTGACCACCGGAGTGGACAAAAGCACATATTACCAACATCTACCAAAAAGGAGATAGAAAGACTTGTTCAAACTGCAGGGGGCTAAGTGTTATAAATTCACTACCAAAATTGTATGGCAAAATAATAAAAAATAAAATTGAAAAAGAGATGACAGATATAGAAGAACAGAATGGCTTCCGTGTAGGCAGATCCTGTATGGACAGTATATTCTCTTTAAAGCAAGTTATCCAGAAAAGATTAGCCCACAACCTTTTAACTCATATAGTTTTTATAGGTCTACACTCTTCAAAATATCTAATATCTAAATGAGGCACTCTAACTGTGAAGAAGAAAGTGCTGCAATATGGGCATACAAATCATAGATAAAAGATTGTATACGATACACTTTGCTAACGACCAAGCCATTCTAGCTGAAGACGAGAGTGATGTAGGCTACATGCTTATAAAACTGGAAGATGAGTACACCAAATAAGGCCTCACAATTAATATTCAAAAAAACTGAGTACTTAGTTGTAGGAGAAAAACCAGAAAGCCTACAAATCTAAATGGGAACTATAAAACCCACAGACAATTCTAAATACTTTGGAGTCCAAATAACATCAAAAGCAGCAAGTAGCGAAGAAATACATTCCAGGATTGAGCCGAATCCCGGCCAAGCAAGATCAGCCACCAGACAGCTACACGGACTATTATCGAATAAAAAAATAACAAAAAAAAAATAAAAGAAGAACTTTTAAAACAATAATAGAAATTATCGGGCTCTACGGCTCCAAACTTTGGAAAATAAATAAAAGAAACCAATTAAAAATTAAGGCAGTGGAAATGAACTATTGGAGATGATGTTGCCAGCTCACTAGACTTGATAGGGTGAGAAACGAAGATATTTGGAGAGAAATGGAAATCGATCTAGACATAATAGATACAATTGAAGTAAAAAGACTTAACTATTATGGACACCTTCAGAGAATACCTAAAAATAGATGGCAAAAAAAAATAGAAGAATGGACTCCGCCAACTAGAAGAAAACGAGGTAGACCAAGACGATCCTGGAAAGACGATGCTATGACCGCCAGAGATTTAATAACTGAAGATTGCTTCGACAGAAAACGCTGGAAATTAGGATGCGAGTAGCGGCGCCAGCTGTAGAAGACTCGCTTGTTATATATATATATATATATATATATATATATATATATATATATATATATATATATATATATATATATATATATATATGTATATGGTAATTTATATTTGACATTAATCTAACTTGTAACGTTCCTCTCCGCAAATCCTCCCGGTCCATGGCATGCTCCTCCTCCAAACCTCTCGACCTTTCATCGCTGTTCTAATTCCTTCATTCCATGACCGTTGAGATCTACCTCCTTGTCTTCTTCCAAGGGGCTTTTATTTGTGAAGTTTTTGGGGCTAACGTTCGTCAAGCATTCTCAGTAGTAGTCAGTAATAATAGTCAGTAGGTGTCCAAACCATTTTGAACCTCTTCTTTCTATTCTGTCAATGACCATTTCTGTAGCATTCACGTTATTTCTTATAAATTCGTTGGTCTTCCTTTCCTACCTTGATGTTCTAGCACTTCTTCTTCAATAATCCATTTCAACTACCAATAATGCCAGCAACTGCCTTTTGGAAATGTTGCAATCCCACCATAAGGAGTTCAGACATCCTACAATTTTACGTCCCTGATTAATTCGGTGTTTAATTCCGGTTTCTTCCAATCCGTTCTTATTAATGATAACACCTAAACATTTAAATTTTTCGTAACCCTCATTTTAAATGTATTGTGTATAGACGCTTTATCACAATTTCTAGATCATAATAATCTTGAGTTAGGATGACTTGGTAATTCGCACAGATTAGGGAGAACAGTACGTTATTTCCTATAGGGATTCCCATTCCCTGGCAGTGGTTTTTCGAATTTTGAAGGGTTGCCTAAATATATAAATTAAACAGTAAGGGTGACATACTGCATCCTTATTTTAGTCCTTTAGTTACTTTTATTGACTCTGATAGTTTATTTCCGATTTTTAGGTAAATACTGTTATCCCTGTATACTTCTATGATGATTCCTAAAAGGTATGGACTAATGTCGAGTTGTTGTTAAGTTTGACAGAATTTAAGTCTTGGAACTGTATCATACGTTTTTCTAGGTCTATGAAGGCTAGATGTACTTTAGTATCAACCGCTATTCTGTTTACTATTATTTATTAGAGTATAAATAAGTTATAAGTGCAAGAACAAAGATCAAAAATTCAATCGTCAATAAATTTATTTTAACTTTCAGTTGCTGCTTATTCCCATTAAAATAGTAATTAAAGGTTATCTCTGTCGTTGGCCTCGTTGATATTTCTCTTCTTCTTCCTTCTTTTTAATGACTGCTTGGATGTATTTGTGGACACTAGTTCATCCCTCTGTACCCATCTTCACGATCATCTCTCTTGTAGTCACAGGGTTCATACTTATTTCTTTACACAATCTGTTTCTGCTCACTGTACATCTATTACAATTAATTATTCTGAACTTATAAAGATGGCGGTAAAACCGTAAGTTTGTGGTGATGCGCTTGATATCATCCGTCCATCTAGTAGGTGGTCGTCCTCTACTTCGACATGCATCTTGCCTTGGTCGCTATTCCAGAATCTTTTTGATCCATCTATTATCCGTTAATCTGGCAACATGTCCGGCCCAAGCCCATGTAGCCATGGCAATTTTGTCAACTGCATCTGTGACTCCTGTTTTTCTTCTTATTTCTAGGTTTGTACTTTATCTCTGATAGTAATACCTAATATTAATCTTTCCACAGCGCTTTTTTGAAATGCTCTCTTCTCTCTTGGATATGTCTTATTTTGACTGCTAACATTATGCAAAGGAACACAACCCGTGATATTCCAGAAGGCCGCCGCAGATACAGTATTGTAGGCGCATGCTACTCGCAACAGACTCGTTCTCTCTACTTTTCCAAAAGCCTAATATTAGATATCTACATCTAAATATAATAAAAAATATTATTAATTATTGTGTATCTATACAATAATTATTGTGTTCTACATATTTAGAGTGGTAATTTAATTATTCAATTAGCGTTTTGGATTTTTTGTATTGTATCCTAAAGACAAACTACATTCTTTTTCTATTCTTTATATATTTTTCACTTTATAATAATTATGCTTTAAGTGGGTTTTAACCCCCAAGCCTTCCGTCACTCCCCTGAGTGCCCCACAGAGAAAATAAATATCATGGTTAGAAAGTTTCTGAATTTTGTACATAAAAATGGTGAGTCTCTTTTTACCTGGATAAACTTTATACCTACAAGCAATAAAATAATACATTTACACCAACCCCAATTTAACAAACCTAACAAAAATTTCACATAAAATATTCCTTTAAACAAATTGACCGACTCGCCACTGCTAGTGCTTATCCGTCCAATGGCAAAAACACCGTGCGGGATTATTTTCCTATTTCTTGTCGCGGTTGTGTACTGGATAATTTACAATGTTGTTTTATTCACAAAAACTCATAAAAAGAGCATAATGTACACTTTGCGTGTTTCTCTCCTTTTTTCTTCTTTAAAACCTCGGAAATTTTTGTCTGAGCTTGGCCCGTTTGATGGAGTTAACACTGCTTACAAGGACAAAGAAAAAAGGAAGTAGCAGTGTAAAAGTTTAATTTTTGTTTAAATTCATAGTGCCGTTTTTTATTTAGGAGCTGTCACATTTACGTAATGGAGAATAGAAGAGTTAAAAGAAGGCTGTAAACACAAAACAAATAAATTGAAAATATACCTACAACATACATTAAATATATGAAGATTAAAAATAATGCAAAGAATATGTTGAAGATAACCAACGAAAAAATCAAAATAAAAAATAATCTTAATTAAATAGAAGTTACATAGAAATTAGTAAAGAAATTTTTTTACAAAAAAGGTTCAAATATACTAATAACAACTAATAAAAACACTAATAATAAGATACGTTCAAATATGTTCAAATGTCTGAAAGTCAGATCTATTGGATGTAGCAAACAGTTATGCAGATATATACGACAAGTATAACACCGAAACTTTGGTCGAGAAATACGGCGTAAAAGTATTACGATTGCCTCCCTATCACTGTGAGCTTAATTCAATAGAGATGGTTTGGAGCCAAGTTAAACATTACGTTGCAGCCCGAAACACTGACTTTAAAAAAATCGTGTGCAACGACTCATCCATAAAGCGTTTGCCAAGGTCTCTGCTAAACAGTGGCAAAATTATATACAGCGTGTCATCAGAATTGAAAAAGAAATGTAGATAGCTAACAACCTACAAGAAGATATCCTACCGGTGATTATCACATTTAACACCAGCAGTTCCAGTGACGATGATTTTTCCGAAATGAACTAGAGTCCAGACATTGTTATTATAACTCTTATCTTTATTCATTAGGTAGCATTTAGGCTACATAAATTTTTATTCTTTTATTAGCGTAATTTTATTCTTTGGTGTATATACACTTTTCTTTGTAATAATTGTTGGGACTGTTAATAGTAATAATTGATCCAAGTTGGTATATCCTGTCGGTATATAAATTAACAAATTAAATTTGTAGCCACTACAGAGCAACGAATTTTTTTTGTAGCATTTTTCCTAGTAGACTCAGTTCTGTTGTTACACCCTGTATAATTTAGTAAAAAAGATTTTAAAGAAAATGGTTTTATTATTTTGTGTAATTTGCAAAATCTTGAAGTTGTAAATAATGTTACATTTACTGTTAATAGGATTGCTTGATTTAATGTTATCGTACAGGAGGGCCAACGCGGTCCTGTATCACACCTGCAGACTATGAACGTGCCTAGTGGCCTAAGCGGCAACGTCGCTTCTCGTAAGCACTGTACTGAAATCCTTTCGTAAATTTTTCTATAGAGAAGATACTAAATCTTTTCGAAATAAACGTTTTTTCTATTAAACTTTACGTTCGTAAGTAAAAATAATATATTAAGAAAATAGCTTTCATTGCCAAAAGTTATTAATCTGGTTTTTTTATCGACAGAGCAGTCGTTAGTTTTAGTTTATATTTTTCAATACCAACTTTGACTAAATCAAATAATCGATTTAAATGAAACTGTTTTGATATACACTGACCAGCAAAAAAAGTGGCCACCCTGTAAATTTCCGAAAATCAAAGTTCTTCCGAAGTTTTATGAACTGTTTCATATTGTATACTAAACATATTTTATTTTTAAAACAAGGCTAGAAAAGAAAATATTGTGATATCGAAACGAATTACAAACAATAGAAATTACGCGTGAACTTAAAATTGTCTAATATTGGGTATTATGCGCTAAAATATCAATAACAGTTTGCATAGGATTTGGAAGGAAAAGAAAAAAAAAGAATAAAACCTGAAAGAATACGTTCATATTCTTCACGAAGCATGTTTTGAGATTCTGCAAGACTTTCTGGCTGGCCTGGTTGAGTTAATATAACCCTACGATGAAGTTCATCCCAAAGATGTTTGATGGTATTCAGATCGGAGCTGCAGGCTGGCCATTCTGGAGACTTAATTCTAACTTTTCCCAAGTAATGTGTCAGTATTCTTGCAGTATGCGGCCGTGCAATATCATGCATAAAGACAAAATTGTCCCTAATAAAAGAACCAAATGAAACTACTGCTTCTATTAAAACATCCTCTATATACCAGCGAGCATTCAGAGGACCATTGATAAAAATAAGTTCAGTTCGAGCTTCAAATGACATTCCAGCCCAAATCATGATAGCGCCACCGTCAAACTTTCTTCTCTGGGACATAAAAGCTTGGGCATATCTTTAAAATTTCTTTATCTCCAAACCCTCTCTCGGCCATAGCCAGACTTTAAACAGAAGCACGATTCATCAGTAAAGAACATTCAGCTCCAATCTTGTATATCCCAGTCTTGATGTTGTCGAGAAAAAATTAATGGATTCCTACCGTGTCTGGGTTGTAATTCGGGAGCAATAGCCTGCCTTCTTGCCACTAGCCCTTTTTTATCGAGGCGTCTTCTAACAGTTCTCTCACTTACATTCTCATTTCTAAACTCCTACAGACGGTTTCTTCAGCAATTGCAGTGAAATGAATATTTCTTAAAAGTTTGTTTAAAGTCATAACAATAACAACAAAATAATAACTGTTCTACGACCGAAACCATAAACGTCGAAACTGTCAAAAACAAGCAAACACGATCGTAAAAAATATTTAATTTAAGATTCAATATAAAACAGTGCATAAAACTTTTACTGAATTTTTATTTTTGGAAATTTATAGGGCGGCCACTTTTTTTGCCACTCAGTGTATTATAAAGATTTTCTAGACAAACTTGAGAGGTCCTAAGTTCCATCTAGGTTATTGAATAAAAAAGGATTTTCCCTTCTTTTTTGTATTTATTGCTATTTTTCAGCAAGGGTAAATTAGTTTCAACAAGTCAAGTCTTAAGTCGAACTACTACTGCTCGCGTATTTGGCCCATATTTGTTATTTGCCTCTTTTTGGCATATAGTGGGAGTAGTTTACTCGGCCATTACTTGTACAATTATTTGCCGCAAAGCGCACTCCCACTACTTTTGTATTTGACAAATATTAGTTAATAACCCATATGTGTCATGTACTACCTTGTCCATTAAGCCAATATTTATACAATTATTTTTCACTTAAAAAGTTCCGCCGGTTGTTGGTAAAAACTCCGTGAGTCGAAGGAGTTATGATTAAAACAAAATAATTCTGAAGGCCGAGGGGCGAAAAAAGCTGCTATATTTGTTAAAAACCACAATATTGGTTTACTTAAAATTAAGTTTAAACGTTGGTGTCTTTGTCAAGGACGCAAATATTGGCGTACTGGCCAAACGAGTAATGAAAGTCCGCCTTTACAAAACATTTAATTATTGCTATTTTATTTCAGTACCATATTGCTTTAAAATGGATCGTTTTAAAGTTAAAGAAAAAAAAAAAAGAAAAAAGACGATGTTTTTGGTAATTTAAAATATTTTAATTTGTTTATTAATATTCTCGACCTATTTGACAGGGGGATAAGTTAATTCGTATTACCTAAGTTATTACACAACTTTTTCTTCTAAAATGCGAATGTCTCCTCTCACATCCAAACGTAGTCGTTTTTCACACATCCGCCCTAATTTTTTATGTAGATAGAATTATTGCAGTCAAAACGGTAACATACACAAAAAAAACTAAAAATGAATTCGAATTCATTATTAAAACTTACACTGACAAAAATTACGAAATTTAGGCGTAAGGTTTTTACTTCTTTACTTTCGGGTGTAGAAAACAAAAAAAATTTGCCTGTACAACGTAAGTATTTAGTGTGTACTGTAAACCATATTCACTTATCTTAACTTGGGCTATCTTGCAGAGTCAATTGTGTTAGCTGTAGAAATATTGCAAACTTTTTCATCCTTTATCACAAACGCATTTGAATTGAAGACCCCGTTAAAGGAACCGACAACTATATTTTTAACCAAATTTGAAGTTACGCATATTTTGATGCAGGATTCCGGTAAGTCCAACGAATCTTCATAAGGTTTCATAGCAAATAATTACTTGATTATTTTATCTACGTATTTCATTTGCAATAGAAAATCCAAGAAGAGAACATGGTTTTATTTTTATTGTTAACATGTGGGATTTTTGTAATAAAAAGGAGACAACTCCATTATTTGAAAATAACAGTTTTGCGTCTACAATATAAATAAAAAATAGTAATTAAATAAATAAATCTCTGCTGCATAAATTTATTTTATTTTGTTTTTTGACAAAATAAAATAAAATTATCTTAAATTACTCTTAATAGATGTTCTTCTTCTTCTTGTTTTTCTTCTTTTTACTGTTTTTCAATGTGCCTCCAATAAGTTGTCATTCCATCGTTTTTGTGGTCTTCCTACTGATCGTCTTTCTATTGGAAAACCGTCTCTTGCCGTCTTTACCACTCTATTTGTTGTCATTCGGCTTATATGATCATTCCATTCTTCTCCTCTATTTCTTACCTAGTTTTTGATGTTCTCCACTTTACATATATGCCGTATATCTGTACTTCTAGCTCTGTTTCATAGTGTCTTACTATTAGTTTTTTTAAGTGTTTTTATCTCTGCTGTTTCTAACATCCTTTTTGTCCTCTCTGTGTCAGGTCTTGTTTCTGCCGCGTATGTCATTCTTGGTCTGATGACTGTTTTGTAAGTTCTGCCTTTCGTTTCTTTCCCGATATTTTTATCTTTCCATATTCTTTCTTCATATCTGACCGTCCAGCTCTGGTAAATTTGCTATTTAGTTTGCTGTAATCATGCATTTTGTCTTTGTTGGGAAAATTTTCATGTTAAATTTTTTGGCGGTTATATTAAATTGCTGCAGTATACGTTATAAATCATCTTCACATTGAGTGAGCGGTGTTACGTCGTCTGCATATCAGATTATTTTTAAGTTGTGTTTCTCCCATTTGGTATCCTTTTTTGTTCGTACTTTTATTATTTCATCAATAATCAGGTTAAACAATAGACTCAGGGAATCTCCATGTCTTATCCCATTTCAAGCTTTAATAGGGTGGGTTAGTTCTTCTTATACTTTTAATAGATGTATGTAGAATTCATTGTTAGACATTTCTTGGAACATTGTGTATAAAAATTTGTATTAGAATCATTTCTCATAAACATTAGATCGATGTATTGTCAGTATCAAACTATTCCAAGTTGTGAAACTTCTTAAAGCAGTTACTATTGTAGAAAAAAAGCATAAATGCATCTTACATTTCTTGTACTGGACCCTTAATTTCCCTTACAGGTTATCATCTTATATCTTTTTCTGTTTACAGTCCAGTTTGACCAGTGTGAAAAATGATCTGTTTGTACATATAAATATACCTATTGGGTCTAGGTTTAATGCATTTTGTATTGGATGGTTGTTAGGGTGTGGAACTTCTGGACCTACCCTATTTTTTTATAAAACACCACTGTTAGTTGTTTAGCTAGAATTGTTTTAAAATTTAGCAGTGGTATAATCTCTTAAGTTTTTTTAATTTGTTTTTTTGATTTTCATGTCTAATAGCCAAGCGTTGACAACTGCTACATGCAGCATATGATTAAAAATTACGGTGGTAACATTTACTGATTTTTTTATTTTGATTGGATATAATCCCAACAAGGAATATTGCAAACCCACAACGCCGATGTGTTTGTTAAATTGTTGTACAATATCTGGGCAATCAATTTCTTTCCTAGTTCTTTCGTTGCGAAAGGATCTTTGCACTTTGGATGTTGGTTGAGTTCCACAATAATCTGACAGTAAAAAAAACAATTTTGTTGTCACACCACTGCACTGTACGTATTGCAGTATTCTCATAAGGACCAGAGTGTTCCTGAATGGTTCCCTTTGTAAGTTTTTAATTTATTGCGTTATATCATTATCAGTGACGTTACAGTTCATTATGAGCCAAAACCTTCTTCTTTGCTGACTTACTGTCTTTGGTCAGCAGCGAGCCCAGGTAGACGAAGGTGTCCACACCTTCCAGTTCCAGGTGATTAATTCATAGTCTAGGTATCTGGTTGCCTGATCTAGTATAATACATATACTTGGTTTTCTATGCGTTTATTTTTAATTCCATTCTCAGTGCAGGCGCCCTTAATGATCGAAATGCTTCCATCAGAGATACTGTGGACCTAGCAATAATGTCTATGTCATTTGCATATCCCACCACGTACAGATTTATTAAAGATGTGCCATTTGTATTAATATGATATTCTCGAATTACTTTTTCTAGTGCAGGGTTAAATAAAAAATACGAGAGTCCATCTCCCTGTCTTAGTCCATTTTTACAACGGAAAGGTCTTGAAAAGTCGTTTAGGATTTTAATTACATTCTCTACGCCTGTAAGTGTAAGTTCCGTTAGTTAAACAAGATAATTGCTTTTTTTCCAACCTTTATAATTCAGAATTCAGAATATACTTGAAAAATAATTATCGTAAAAGAGTTTGTGGTGTTTATTGGTCGGTGTTTCCCTGCTCAATCGAACTACAATATTACTAACAGCTCCCAAATTTACTTCATTCGGTAATTCTGTGTTACCATATTTTCCGGCCAAAATCACCATTTATGAGGTTTTTGGGATTGTATACTTTAATATCCTTTGAACGATCTAACTTATTGTGATCTTCTAAAGGTATTTGCAAACACGATCTTTTTATTTGGTTAACAGGGGCGAGATTTTATCAAGACTCCGTGTATTTTCTAAATAATTTCAAAACGATTGATTGGCAAAACTTGTAAAATCTTGTTGTCGGAGCCTAATAGCGTGTTATTAGAGACATCCACAACGATATCCCCATAAAATTTTCAATTTCTACACGACATGTAGTAATTGGCTTTTGTGGATATGTTTGAGCGCTCTATATATAAGTTTGTCGAACTAATAAATCTGGTGTCAAAAAAAAAATTGTAACGAAAATTGAGATGCAATATGTTGGTTAAAAGTAATTTACTATCTTCAAAATGCAGTTCATCTACATTTCGCACAGTTTTTGAAGGACGCCATGTCATATGACTGTTTTTGATAAATTTTTGTTTTGTAGGTAGTTCAGTATCCGATTCATCGGTTGATAAATCATCATCTTCATTATCGGAACCTTCTTTACTGTCAATGACTACTTTAACACTGGTAGATTGTGCAGCTAACGGCTCAACACTATCTTTATCAGATAATTCCGAATCTTTACTTTCAGAAGAAATCTCTCGTAACTTTTAGGGCTGCATGGTTTTTGCTTTATTGTTGTAAAATGATGTTGTTGGAATACTCTCAAATTCATCAATTTTTTTCTGAAAAGAAAGTTTACTTCAGTTTTATTGAATATAATTTATTTAAACCAATAATGCATTAAAGTAGTCTACCAACTTGGACAAAACAAACTATAAAATATTTTCTGTTTTGATTATCAAAAGTTAACTGTAGCGCACAATGGTCCTATACGGAAACAGTAACAATTTGGGTCAAATACTGACAACAAAGTAAATTTATTATTTCAATATATCAGTAGATTCCCACAACACTTGTACAAATGCATAAATAATTTTTATTTCTCAAACTTACCTTATTTTTAGCTAATATTCGAAAATAAAATACACTTGCTACACTAAAAACCTACTCAAACAAAACTGCTATTTATTCAATTTATACCGATGGGTATATTAGCAACACATAATACACATCTAAGAACGAATGTTTACAAGAGGGAATAAGATGTGTACGCGGTTAAAATTGTCGTTAGCAAATACTTATGGAAATTTTATACTTTGAGTTAAAATTTGTATCCTTTACGCAATAAAGGGTTAAATTATTTAACTAGGATAAGGTGGGGCAAGTGCGTAACTGGGATAAGTGCGTTTGGACTAAATAAAAATATGTGTAACGTGTAGTTGGGTATAAAACCGATTTTAAATTTAGCGCCAATTATTAAACGAAACAGATGCACACATTAGTGGCAACGTCATTGAAATCACGACATAGTTTGCTAGTTATTAAAAGGTGCGCGCTTGCCTCAAAGGTTTATTAAATGGGGCAAGTGCATTTTGTGTGTAGGGGCAAGGGAGTCCTTACCTTAACGCTCTTGCCCCGGCATAAAATCTAAATACAATTTTTTAATTCTTATGTAGAGATGGTCCGAAATTACGTCCGAAAGATCGAGAAAGATTCGCACTATTTATCAGAAGCCCTTAACAATACCTTAACGGATATAAGAAATCAGAATTTTACTGTCAAGAGAGCATTGCGCACATACAATATTCCTGTGACAACATTACAGGATCACTTAAGTAAAAGAAGAGGCGCGAAGGAATCAGGACAAGGTCAATCTACCGACATTTCATTGACAGAAGAAAGGCGATTGGCAGAAGGTCTTCGCACGATGGAGCAATAGGGATTCGATTTGTCCCGAAAGAAATTTTAGAATTAACCCAACAGTTCGTCCAATCAAACAATTTAAAAACTTAATTTAAAGATGGAAGACCGGGTGAAGACAGTTTCTTAAATTTTAAATGAAGGCATCGGCTGTCAATACAGAAACCGGAAATAGTTGAGTTTGCGAGAAAGAAAGCCATAAATTCTTATGTTGTTAAAAATAATTATAAGTTATTAAGTGAAACCATTTAATTTTTGGGATTTGCGGACAAACCTGAGAGAATCTTCAATATAAATGAAACAGGACCACTCTAAAACAAAAGTTGTTGAGAAGCAAGGAGCACCATCTACAGTAATCACCACTGCACCGGGAAGAGAAAAAACTACAGTGGTGATTGCATCAAGCGCTAGTGGCGAAAGAATTCCTCCATTAATCGTTTTTAAAAGCAAAAAGTTTTGGGATGATTAGATGGCCGACGAACATGATGCCTTCTCTGATACTGCTTATGCCGCTACTAAAAATGGCTGTATTGAAGCTATTGTATTTCACAACTATTTTAAGCGTACTTTTGTAATAAACATTGGTCCTAATCGGCCTATACTAGTTATCTACGACGGACATTCAACCCACCTCACGGCAGATTTGGTCAATAGATCACTGCCGGACCCAGCAAAGTTACCTTCCAAGACTCAAGTGATGAAGACCAGGATGATCAGATCTCTCTACACGATGAGTCTAAAGGTAGCGATTTCGTGGGTCAGATTTCGTTAGAAGAAGATGACTAGATGAAACTATTTGTTGGTTCTCCGCCTAAATTTTCTGTGAGAGATTGGGTTCTGGTGGCTTTCAAAAGTCAAAGTTGGGACAAAAATGACATTTTGTTTATAGGCCACGTGATTTCTTCCACTGAAAGTGGTAGCCAGGTGAAGTTTGTGAGGAAAGAAAGAAAGTGCTTTATTTTTCCTTTAGGTGGAAGATCCCTTGTGATAAAAGAGGATATCCCTAAAGTATTACCAGCTACACATGTTAGCAGAGGAATGCATAATTTTAATAATAAGTTTCTGCAAGATATACAACATAACTTAAGATAAACTGTATAATATTGGCATTTAATAAAGTACTTTCTCATTTTTTGGTGTGTTATTAGACCCTTTTCAAGTTATTTTGTTTTCAAAATTATGAAATTAAAAAAAAATTAGAACTGTGTTTACAAAACCGTAGTAAATAAGTGCACTTACCCGTAATTCAACGCAAGGAAACTATATAAAACTATTTCCGGGAGACGCACTTGCCCCAAACTGACGGGACATTTGCGCTACTGCGATATGTAAAAGAAAAAAAATTATAATTAATAATCGTGAAAAGCCACAGATTTGGAATATTTCGTAAATAAAGATCAATGTCAAAGTACTTGGTGCACTTATTCTGGATTTTGCAGAAATAACCCAATTGAAGCACTGATACAATTAAAATAAAATATTAATAAAAGGGGGCGCACTTCCCCCATCGGGGGAATGTCCCCTACTTATTTCGACAAATAATTGTGAAAATTAATATTGGCGACTCTTACTCTTGCAGTTAATTTGCAATGTTTATTTTAAATTATTATTTGTGTACATCGTATTTCATATTAATACAATATGAATTTTTTTATATAGTTTTGTTTTTAATAACCCTGTTAAATACCGCTTGATACGTCTCAATCTCTATGTATTAAAATAATTGTTACTATATAATTAGCTGTCCATATAAATAAGTATATAATAACTGCATCTAGCTGAATATGCAAGATACGACTACTTGCTCTAATCCCATAATTATTCGAGAGTCCGAAATAAAATACTTTTCTCCAACCGCTGTAGCGTTGTACAAATGTACAAACGGTCCCCAGCGGGCAGCAGCAAGAGGGATATACTATGAAATCGGGAATAGAGGATTTAGAAACGTTGTTTAGTGGGGTAAAATTATACGTTGAGCTTAAACTAAGATAAAAATGTAAAAAGGTTTTTAAACTTCGGATATGAATGTTACAGCTGTAGTAGTCTAAACGTTACGCTGTCTTTTTGCTTCTTTTTTGTTTTCTTTCTTTTTCATATTCACTGTTAAAGAGTATATCTTGGTATCTACTACAATTTATATCTACTAAAAATGAATACAAACGAAAAATGTATAGAACATTTTTAGAAATTGATGAATACATTGAACAGAAACCATTCACCAAAAATATTACAAACCATTAATTTGCTACTAAGATGCATTTGGAATAACATTATTTTATATTATAAAAATATCAGCCAAGTATTAGTCAAAAGACCTAAAACCAAAAAAACAGTACATATACTTACAAGTGCATATCTTGTAAAGTAAAGTATATATACTTTTTTATTTTATTCTTCCTTAACATATCTGAATTTTTTTATGCCAGAATTTCAATGTATGGAGAAGACACCTTAAACGATAGTGGGTAGAGACTAATTGACTTTTCTAAGAAGTTCTCTTTAAAAAAGTTAAACGGTTTTTACGCCCACCGATACAGCTTACTTAACTAAGATTCCACTATCCGGAAAAATGATTTCATCGTTTGAAGGCGGATAAGTGGGAAAAGATGTATAAAAATCCGGTGGCGTACACTAATTTTTATTTCAACGTTAATTATGTTATATTTTTAAAAGATTATTTGTTAGAAATAATCCACAATATATTTATTTACAGGTTTTTAGTGACGTCTCGATCTTTATGCCCAAAGATCGTTTTCAAAGATATAAATGATAGTTATGTTTATTTTAGTTGTTTATTTTTATTATATATTTATAAAATATTATAATATTAACTGTAAATTTTTTGTTCCACTTTAAAAACGGTATCTGGAATAGAGATAGAAACGTCAGTAAATTAAACATATGAGTAAATACTTTGTGGCTTATTGCACAGCACACCAAAAAGAACTTGAGAAACATACAAGGAAATTGCATAGAAGAATCCTGTCCATAGAAGTGGTCGCAAATAAAATAAAAAGAAATCTCAAAAACAATTGAATGACGGAAGAGGTACTTGTTCTAATGGAGCAACGCAGACAGTACAAAATACATCAGAATCAACAGGAGTACAAGGAAATCCAACGTAGGATAAGAGCAAGAATTAAAAACGCAAAGGAAAGCTGGAAGAGAGATCGTTGTGAATAATTGGAATCCTTACAAAAAAAAGACACAGCTTTGGACTACATAAAAAGGTCAAAGAGATTTCAAGTATATACAAAAATCACCATGAGACTCGCCTAAAGAATGGTCAAGGAAACTACGTTCATACCCAGGAAGAACTAGATAATATCTGAGCAAACTACGCTTCGTCCCTCTTTGCGGATAATAGACCGAATCTGCCAACTACAAACTTACGCATGGAAAATTTATCCGGCCCTCCCATTATTCGCGCCGAGCCGCGCCGTATGCTATAAAATTATCAAACCTAGGCAAGGCCCCTAAACCGGATAGAATTACTATGGAAGCCATAAAACTATTTATCATCATTGGCTTTTACAACTCTTCGTGAGTTTTTGCCCGTTTACTATTGCCTTCCATTGATTCCGATCCTGTGCTATTATTTCCCATGGTCTTACTTCCATCTTCTCCAGGTCTTCCCTGACAGCGCCTTTCCACCTTTTTCTAGGCCTTCCTGTCGATCTTTTATTATCTGGTCTTTCCCAAAACACATTGCTAATCAGTCTGTCGTCATCACTCCGTACCACGTGGCCTGCCCATCTTAATCTATTGGCTTTTATGTATCTTACGATGTTTCCTTTCCCGAAGAGAGTCTCTATTTCATTGTTGTAACTGCTCCTCCATTCATTTGTCACGCTGTCCCTGCAAGGACCATATATAATTCGCAGGATTTTGCGTTCCCATACTAATAGCTTATTAATTTATTTCTTTCTCAATGTCCATGTTTCACTTCCATATGTCACTGCTGGTCGTATTATGGTTTTGTACATTTGGATTTTGGCACGCCTTGAGAGAAGCTTTGACCTCATTAGATGTTGAATGGCAAAGAATGAATTATTCCCCGCCAGTATTCGTATTTCAACCTTCCGTTCTCCTGTGGTTTCACTGGTAATTGTTGCTCCTAGGTATTTGAATTCTTTGACCACCTCAAAATTATGATCGTTTATGGTAATATTTTGTCTTATTCGCTGTCGTTCCTTTTTTGATACGACCATGTATTTAGTGTTTTCTTCGTTTATTTTCAGGCCTACGCTTAGTGTTGCTTCTTCAAAGTTCGATACTATATCCTTAACTTCCAGTGTTGTCTGTGCTACTGCATCTACATCATCTGCAAATGCGATTGCATCATCTGCAATTTGCTCCTCTGGCAGTTATGTCTGGTTTGACTCTGGTATAGATTTTTCGCATTGCGTATTCCAATGCTAGGTTAAATAGTAATGGAGACAGCGGGTCTCCCTGTCTGAGCCCGGTGCTTATGCCGAAAGCCTTTGAAGTTTTGCCTCCTATTCTAATTTGTGCAAAGGAATTGTTGACACACATTCGCGCAATCATGGTCAGCTTCTTTGGTATGCCTAACTCCATCATTGCACTCCACAGTTTTAAGCGATCTATGGAATCATATGCTTGTTTGAAATCTATGAAGATCTGATGTACTTCTTTATTATATTCCCAATACTTTTCTAGCATTTGTCTGATAGTAAATATTTGGTCGATTGTTGATGTTGATCTTCCAGGCCTAAAGCCGCATTGATAATCGCCAATAATTTCCTTTGTATATGGCAGTAATTGTTTTAGTACAACTGAAGCTAATATCTTATATGTAGTACCGATTAGTGAGATTCCCCTGTAGTTGCCACATGTATCCTTTCTGCCTTTTTTATGTATTGGCACGATAATACAGCCACTCCATTCTTTTGGCATTATTTCTTGTTCCCAGTTCTTGTTCATTAATTGGTGTATTTTAGTTCTAAGTTCATGCCCTCCTTTTTTAATCAGTTCTGCATCAATATTGTCTAGTCCCGGGGATTTGTCATTTTTTAGGGTTTCTGTTGCCGTGATAATTTCTTCCAGGCTTGGCGGAGGTACTTCTATCTCGGCCGTTTGGTACTCACAATTTGCTTTATTTCCATCCGCGTCTACCTGGACATTTAGCAGACTTTCAAAGTATTCAGCCCATATTTCGATTATTTTATTTTCAGCTGTATTCATTTGCTCATTTTTGTCTCTCACAAAGTTCGGTGTTCTTATATATGCACCTTTCTTATGTTGTCTTACTTCTTTGTAGAATTTTTTATTTTGCTTGCTTCTGTGTTCACGTTCTACTTTTTCAATTTGTTGTTGTAAATGTTGTCTCTTTTTTCTCCTTACTGTTCTTCTGGCTAAGGCTCTCTCTCTATTGTATTGTTCACGCTTTTCATCCGTCGGGTTTGCTAGGTAGTCGATTCTTCTTTTGTTTGCTTCTTTTAAGGTATCCTCGCATTCTTCATCAAACCATTTCTTTCTTTTTGCTTTTCTCTTCCGACCTATACACTTATCTGCTATAAAACTATTGGAAAATGATAACATTGACATGCTGGTAACAATTTTTAATGGCATATATAACATCGGCCACATTTCAACGGATTGGCATTATTTAACCTTTATAATGTTACCTAAATCACAAAGAGCGACAAAATGCAAAGACCACATACTGATAAATTTAATGAGCCATTTGCTTAAGATGTTTTTTCACATCCTTTACACAAGAATGTTTAGAAAGCTGAAAGGTCTAAGCGGTGAGACATAATTTGTTTTCAAGAGCTGACTGGGTAGATGTAAAGCATCTTTCTGCTTGAATAAGCAGAGATCAACGAAAGGGTATAGTCATAACATTCCTCAATTATGAAAAAGCGTTTGACACCGTAAAACATAACGCAATAATATGAATGCTACACAACGCTAACATTGACGAGAGAGATATAAGAGTTATCCAGAACCTCTTTTGGAATCAATCAATCAGTGAAGAATATTTTTGCAGAGGAACTGGAAGGCTCTGAGTGTGGAATAAAGGTAAACGGGCTACCGATAAATAACATTCGTTACCCCGACGATATCACGATAATAACAGACAACAAACATGATGTGCAGTTGATGTTAAATAAAATAAACACCGCAACATAGGAAAAATATATGGCTTAAATATAAAGCTGAAAAATCTAAATGCATGGCAATAAGAAAACCCGCACACTTCTAAGAATACAACTGCAAGTAGATAATGCTCCATTCGATTAAGTGGAAACATTTAAATACTTGGGAATAATAATAAATGACCAATGGGATCCTAAACAAGAAATAAAATGCCGCACCGAACAAGCAAGATAAGCTTTTATCAAATTTAAACCGCCACTATGTAACCGCAATCTGTCCTTTAATCTCCGATGCAGGATGGTTAAATGCTATGTATGGTCCATATTGTTATTCGGCATGGAAATATGGACGTTAAGAGTATTAATAAGTTGGTGACCTTCGAAATGTGGACGTTGCGAAGAATATTCTGCATACCTTGGACAGATAGGGTAAGAAACGAGGAAGTCTTAAGAAAAGAAAATACTGAACTACTCAATTCGATCAAGGTACCAAAAATTGGATACCTCGGCTATATTCTTAGAGGAAAAAAATGAGCAATTCCTCAAATAATCACCCAGAGAAAGATTGAAGGCAAGAGAGGAGTAGGTTACAAACAAATGTCTTGGCTACGAAACACAAAGAACTGGACAGGCATAAATAACACTGGCGATCTTTTGCATGGCGCAAAAGACAGACGTATGGCCTTAAGATAATTCGCCAACGCACTATAGGTGCTCGGCACTATAAAAAGAAGAAGGCTTATTTCCTACATTCTTCTAAAAATACAGAATGTCATAAGCAAAAAACTATAAAAACAAACAAGTAGATTTCCATAAAGCTATTGATGCCACCCGGCTGTCGCGGAACTTACGCTACAACGTCTATTTACGTTACCAGTCCGAGTAAAACAGTTAATTTTTTTTTAAATTTTAAGACAATTTTCTCACCAAACCAGAGGTATGTCATTTGGTGCATTACTTTTTTTAAACGGATGTTTATACAAATATTGTCCCATTAAATAAAATGAAAAAAAAAACTTATAAAATAATATAAAACAAAACAAAATAAAAATAATTTTTAATGTAACAAATTATAATTATTTAAACAAAAACACTAAACACTACCACAATTACCAAATTATTAAAAAATATTATTCGCTGTCCAAATCTAAAGATGCAGTGCTACTAACCCTGTCAATATCTTTAGCTTGTGTAATTATAATTGGCTCTATTAAAACATCGATATGAGAGTCAAGTTCCCATATACGATGGTATCTTTTAACTTTATGGCCTACATATTTAGCCCATTTCTCTAGAGTTACATAGAGAATTGGTTAAATCAGAATTTCGTTTGAACGTTTTGTTATTGCGTGCTATTTCTTTTACTAGCGCCTAGATAAGTTCAATGACATTAAGTTTGCAATAATAAGGTGGTGGACGCAGAACTTTGACACCATAATCTTTTGCAAATTCATCCACAGCACATTTAAGATATTCAATTTTCCTTAACCGCGCAATGTCAAGTAGCTGAATTTTTAGCATTAATTCTTGCTATGCAATATCTTTATACTGTTTGTAAGACTTTCTTAAATTCTTTCTTTCCGCCATGCTATCGTCGGTAACAACATCTAGTCTACGACTATGAAATGGCGCGTTGTCCATAACAAACACAGATCCAGGTTTTAATTTTGTAAAGATTCTCCTAAACCAAATCGTTAATACTGTGGAAGTCATTTCTTTATCATAATCTTCTATTCTCTTGACTCAAATTAAAGCAAACTATCATTAAGGAACCCTTTATATCCTATATGGGTAATGATTAAATGCCGCCCCTTTTCTGATGTAGTTTTTATTCCTGTAGACCATTCTTCTATAAATGGTTTAATAAACTGTATGATCTTTATTAATTGAGGTTTAATCCAAATAATGTATTTTTCGTTCAATGCTGCTAACTTCTAATATTTCTTATAAATATTTGCATCTACATACAATAATTTTAGTTTTTTCTAGTAACCTACTTTTTTTCTAGTAACCTACATGTCGCGTTTTACATATATCGAAAGTTCATTTTCATAATTCATCATCGAGTGTGGAAGTCATCATTTTCGAGCAAAAAAATTTTTTTTCGGTGTTAAAATTTCACTTTGAAAATAAAATGAGTAAATTTTTTGGTGTATAACATTTCTTGTATCCGAAACAATGTTTTTTATACCTCTAGTTTTACCTTTTTCTTGCATTATATTGTTTCATGTATTTTTTAGCACACGATAAATACAGTTAACGAACAATTTTGTTAAACTGTTACAAATGTCGACCGATTGCGTAACAAGCTGTTTCCTTAATCCAAACCTAATACACGTTTCGTATCAATACCTTCTCTTCTGAAGTTAACATTTTCCGTCTCTTTTGTGGCTTTTAAAATAAATGTATTAATTGTAGATTCTGTTATTTTTTAGGAGAAAACGCAAACTGACCGGGTAGTTTTTAGAGCCGCTGTGTACATTTAAATTTGAGGATATTAGGCATTAAAACAATGTAATCACTCTTCCAAGTAGATGAATTTTTTTATAGTAGCCAAGTAAATAAACGTGAATACGGCGATACCTTGTTATTTTCTGGGTCAGTACTAAATAACATGAAAATGTATTTGCATTGATTTTAGGATATACTTACCCTCCACTTTATTTTATGACTCGTGCTGTGGGTTGCTTTTTTTAGGTTTGAAAACTATATCTATTAGCAAAATATCAGATAATTGTAAATTGAAGCGGGTAACTAATTTAAATCATATTTTAATGAAGTAAAAAAATTTCAGTTAACATTAAACAACATAATTTGAGGTATTATTACGGTTAAGTCCCCAAATCTTACCTTTAAAACAGTTATAATTTAAAACAATATCATTGAATACCTTGTCTTTACTGATTTGCATGAAAATTTGGATGTGGGTTACACGTACTTTCCACTTAAAAATAAACGTTATTTCCTTTGTTGCTTTTTATTTTTAGGGGTGAAAACAATCTCTAACAGTTGGCGCTGCTGTAGACTGGCGCGTAGCTTCATACTATGTTTTCTGTATTTTTAAAACAAAATAAATTAGTTTTGTTTTTTATTTATTTTTTATATTCTAAACAAATTCAATAAATTATTATGTTTACTCCTAATGCTACATATTAAAGTATTAATAAATCATAGGTACGTTGTTTAGTTCTGATCAACCTGTCAAATTCAAGCCAACTATTAAGTTAATCATGAAATATAAATTATTTAAATAATTTAAATAATATGTTTAAAACTAATATTTGTAGATATTTATATAAAATTATTTTAAAACAAGAATTATTATAACAATTTTAACAGATGATTTATGTTTTTTATCACGACGAAAGGAAGATTAGGTGTCTTTTAGGGTAAATGAACCAAAATGAAAAGATTTTATGTTATAGGAAAATAAAAAGACCGACAAAATACGTAACTAAATACACTAAAAGTAAGACATTTTATAACAAACATATGTGAAGGAGACCACTATCTAGTAAAAGCTAAAATATTGCCCATAAGACTAGCCAAGAAAAAAAAAACAACGAGGAACAGAGCAAAAAACAACAGAAAGAAAATATAACCTGGATAGCCTCAACCATGAAATCACAAAGGCACTGTACAAAAAACGACTCGATGAAAAGCTCCTACAAGAAAACTTTTAAAATGTTGAGCACAAAATTACACAATTATTAAAATATACATAGTAATCAAAATGAAAACGAATATCGAACAACCCAGAGAAACGTGCGGGGTGCGTTAACTAAGAAGAAAAACGAAATTTGGAAAAGAAACTGCATCATAATAAAACACTTATTGGGTAGTAGCAGAAGCACCTAAAACTAAAAAATACTTCGATCTTTTCGACAAGATAAGACTAAATATATCATCTCGCCAATCAGTCTAGATAAATGGGACGAATACTTTGAAATTTTATTGGCAGAAAAGAGGGCAGAATATTTACAAACACCTCAAATAAAATCAAAGGTGCAAGTACATACAATAGCTTTCCCAATTTGGATTGACGACAAAGAAGTAGCACGAGTGTTCCAAGCATTAAAGAATAGAAAATTACCAGGCCATGACAATATCCCGCCTGAGCTACTCAAGTACGGTACAAGCAAATTATATAAGCAGCTAGCCAGCCTTTACCAAAAATGTATTAATGGAGAGAGTATATCGGAGTAGTAGAGAATATCGTTTATTGCAACACATAAGAAGGACAATTATCGAGGAATCGCAGTCCTTAGCACCATCTTGAGAGCTTACGAAAAACTCATCAAAGAGATAATAGTAAAAGAGTTCTGTGATGTGAAAGCCGAAGAAGAGGCCGTCTTTAGAGCAGGTAGATCAATTATTGAGCATCTGCTGAGTCTTACCCTGCTAAGCGAAAAAAAAGTAGCACGAAATCAACAAATACATCCCCTCTACTTGAACCTTAAAAAAGCTTATGATACATATATGAAACATATATTAGTGAAACCTTAATCAAGGCTGTTAAAAAGACCTCAACAAAAACAACACAAGTAAAATAAAAAAAGGTCAGGAGGTATCCAATTGTTTTACTGTCAGCAAAGACCTTAAGCAAGGTATGTCTCCTACTTTTTTAAAGATCTACCTGGAGCAAGCTATAAAGACGTGGTGAAATATATGGCTACGTGGCTATAAAGAAAATGCAAAAACATGGAAATTTCTCTAAACGACGTAATATTGTACATATTGAGTTTTGCAGACGGCCAGATAGTGATGGCCCAAGAATGATGACCTATCGAAACATACAAACTATGGAGGCTAGAAATAAATATAAAAAAAAAACAGAATACATACATATATACAATACTGCGAGAAATAAATCACTGCCAAACATACAAATATTTAGGCATGCAAATAAGCAACGATGTCAAATTAAACGAAGAAATTAAACATAGAAATAACCAGGGAAGAGAAGCCATTAGGCAATTAGTGTACTGTACGACAAAACAGTCTTCATAAAAAACAAACACAAAATCTATAATAGCATTATAAAAAGCATTGTTACATATATGGAACTGAGGTATAACCACCAGAAGAAAAGAAATTAAAAACATTAAAAGCAACAAAAATGGACTTCTGAAGAAAAGCGGCTAAAAAATCAAGATTTAACATAGTTAAAACGAAAGAATACGAGAAGTTATGGGTGTGGCACACAATTTAACAGAAGATATAAAAATAAATCAAGTAATATGGTACGAACACGTGCAAAGAATGGATAACATTGATTCATCCTGTGAATCATGTGAATACAACTGTACATAAATAAAATGCTAAAGAAAGTACTGAACTGGATACCTCATAGAAAAAGAAAGCAAAGTTAACCGAGACTAAGTTAAAGAAAAGGAATCAATAAAGACTTCAGGGAGAGGGAAGTTGAAGAAAACCTTTTAACGACAGATATGAATGGAGACTGGAAATCAGAAGACGGCCTTTAACTTTTTAAGCCGATTGATTGATTGAAATTAAAAAAAAAAACAATTTTGGTGTAATTTACAAAAATATGATGTACACTGAATATGCACAAATGAAAAGATTGCGAAATTTTAGTGTAAACTACAAAAATTATATTTATATAGTTAACACTACATAAACTTACGCTATACGACATAAAAACCTTTTAATGTCAAAATACAAGGGACGAAAATAATGTCATTAAATTTATCATCATCATCATCATGGCTTATTCACTCCTGGCGGAGTGTTTGCCGCCCTTTTGGGCTCTCTGATTCATTTATTGCGGAGAATCAGTCCGCTGTTGTTTTTTTTTTATTATTATAGCAGCGTGTGTGACTTGGCTCTGTCTACAATTTTCCTCCATTCTTTCCGATCCTTACAGCGCTCCTTCCAATTGTAGATTCTCAGCTTCTTTATCTCTCCTAAGACTTGATCTATCCATCTTGTTTTGGGTCTCCCCTTTGGTCTCTTTGTTGTTGGTCTCCATTCAGTTATTCGCTTTAGCGTAGAGTCTGGCTTAGCTCTTTCTGTGTGCCCCAGCCACCTGAGCCTTTGCGTCTTAACGAACTTGATTATGTCTTCACCCTCAATGACTTCTTTAATTTCTTCATTGGTTAATCTTCTAAATTCGCCTACACTTATCCTCACCGGCCCCATTATTCGTCGAATTATCTTTCTCTCTAAGATTTTTAACCTCATTTTATCTTTTTGTGTTAGGCACATCGTCTTTGCACCATAGGTGATCACTGGCCTGATTGCAGTCTTGTAAATTTTTAATTTGGTTTTCTTACTAATGTGTTTTTCTTTCAAGAATTTTTGGTAGTTCCAGTAGGTTTTATTACCCAGTAGGATGCGTTCATTTATTTCATCTATTCTATCATTTCTGTCATTTACCATCACTCCCAGGTATTTGAAACGGCGTACTCTTTCAAATGTATATGCACCAAGCTTAATTTCTTTCTCTATGTTCGTATTCTCTCTTGAACACTTGAGGTATTTCGTTTTGCTTTGGTTTATTACTAGCCCTCTCTTCTTTGCTTCTTTATCTAGTATTAATATTATGTTTTGCATGGTTTTTAAATCTCTAGTAACCAGTGCAATATCGTCTGCATACGCAATCAGTTGGGCTGAAGATTCGATAATCGTTCCCATAATTTTGGCTGCTCTTACTGCGCCCTCTATGGCAATGTTAAATAATGTTGTTGACAGGGAGTCTCCATGTCTGACACCTACCTCCATTTGTACTTCATCTGACGGGCCTTCCTTTGTTAATATTCGTGCCTTGGATTCCTTCATCGTCATTTTCGTGAGACTTATTAATTTTTCTTGGATGCCTAATTGATTCATATCCTTAATTAGCTCCTCCCTTATTACACTGTCAAAAGCTTGCTTATAGTCAATAAACAGTATATGTAGATCAATTCCGTGCTCGTAACTTTTTTCGACTATTTGCGTAACAATGTGTATTGCATCTATTGTTGACTTACCTTCTCTGAATCCATGTTGGTATTCACCTATTTTTGATCTAGTTTCTTTTTCTATTCTTTGTCTGATCAAATTAGTTAATATTTTGTACATTGTATTTAATAACGTGATTCCCCTGTAGTTAGTGCATTTCGTCTTGTCGCCTTTTTTAGGGATTGGTGTTATCAGACCACAATTCCAGTCGTTCGGCATGCTTTCTTCTTCCCATATTCGTTCTATTAGGTTGTGGATTCTGTGGGCTAGTTCCTCTCCCCCATTCTTAAAGAACTCATTTATAATATCGTCTGGTCCTGCTGCTTTCCTTGTCTTTAATCTGTTTATAGTCGCCAATAGTTCGCTGTATGAGGAAGGCTCTGATTGTTCTCCATTCCTATTTTCTGTTTGTTCTTCATTTTCTGCGTTTTCAGCATCGTCTTTCTTTTTAAACAGTTCTCCATAGTGTGTTTCCCATTCTATTTTTCCAATATTTGCTGGTATCTCTTTTTTTCTCTGTGATTTTATGTATTTGTATAGTCTTGCATTGTCATTACTATTGGCTTCGAGTTCCTGCAGTAATTCTTCGATCCATTTCTTCTTTTTCTTTTGCAGTATTTGTCTGACTCTTTCTTCTTCTCTTTATAGTGTAGGAGATCTTCTTGTTTCCCTGTGGCCACCCACCTGTGTCTTGCTTTGTCCTTGTCTTTACTAGCTTGCTCGCATTCTTCATCGTACCAATCCTTTCTTTTATTGTTTTCCATTAGTCCTATCGTCTCCTCTGCTGTTGTTAAGATACTATCTTTTATGTCTTCCCATGTTTTATCTATGCTCGATGGTTTTAGGACTAGTAGTTTTTCTTCCAATTTAGTGCAGAATTTTCTGTTTGCATTATCTGTATTTAGTTTCGACCGATTCCACCTCTTTCTTTTCTTTCTGTCGTTTTTATCTTTAAGTATCTTCAATTTCATGTCGCCTATCACCAAAATGTGATCCGAATCAGCATTGGCTCCCCTGTAAGACCTTACATTCTGAAAAATTGTTCTCCATTTTTTTGAAATTAGGATGTGCTCTATTTGGTTTCCATCTGTTGTTCAAGGTATTAGCCACGTTACTTTGTGCTCTTTTTTGTGCTTGAATTGAGTGCTAATAATAAAAGTATTGGTTGCTGCTGCTAGATTACATATTCTCCTGCCATTGTTATTCGTATTTTGATGGATTGTTTCTTTTCCTGCGATTTCTCTGTTCGTGTCTTCTTTCCCTATCTTTGCGTTGAAGTCTCCTAATAGGATTAGTATGTCGTTCTTTGGTATTTCTTCGTACAATTCTTCAAGTTTATCATAGAATTCATTCTTTTCTTCTTCAGGAGCATTCTCAGTAGGGGCATAGATGTTAACAAATGTTAAATTTGCTTCTCCTGCCCACCTTATTTCTTGTAGCGCTAGTATTCTCATCTTGTATTTTATCATTTCTTTTGCCAACTCTTCCATTTTGCCCGGTCTTAGAAGTGTTTTGATATTCCACGTTCCTATTTTTATTTTTCTATTTTTGTTTCTTGCTTTATTTTGTTTTGTTTTGTTTTTGCGTCTTTACTTACAAAACAGTTTCATGTCCGTTTTCATTGCCAACTCCGTTATACTGTCGCTGTCTTTTGTTATATTTTTTGTTAGTTTTTTGAAGCCTTTTTCATCAATTTTCCTCTTGGATCCATATTATCAGATATGGGAGATCTGTCGTTTATTGTCCTAGCGTTACCCTTCTTCTCTTCAGGTTTCTTCCAGTAATTTACATCTATGCCTTCTAGTTGCTCCAGTGAGAACGGTTCACCATTTATCCATAATTTGTTGTATTTTAATGCGGCTGTGTGTCCTTCCTGGCGTACCATTTTCATGTACTGGAGAAGATGCTTCCTTTCTTGTAGTATTTTCTTCGGGAAGTCCTCATTGATATATATTTTAGTTCCTCTTAGGTTTTTAGCAGCCTTCAGAATTTCCATTCCCGTAGCTTCCTTTTTTATTTCTAATATGATGGGTCTGGGTACATTTTGGGGATCACCTTGTCTGCCTATTCTTCTCATCTCTACCAGTTCTTCATCTAGGTTTATTTGTACTCCGATTTTTTTCGTTATCCCCTTTATCTTATTTATCATCTCTTGTTCGCTTTCTGTTTGGTTTTCTTCAACCCCCTGTATTACTATATTTTTTCTTCTAGCTTGTCTTTCCAGTATTTCGATTCTAACGAATTAATTAAATGTATAAGAAATTAAAAAGATTACGTAATATACAAGAATATTATCATGAAATGTACGAAAAATAAGATTATCATATGATATACGAAAATAAGATCATATAATGACAAGATCACACCCCACGTTGGGCACCAACAAGCTGTTCGTTTACTATATTTAACGAAGCCCACATTGCTCAGTTTGGGCAAAATTGAGAATTTACTGTTTGTATTTTGAGAACGATTTAAATATTGAAACATTTTTTGATTTCCCTCACGTTTCTTAAATTTTATCAGTCTGGCGCAAAGAAGACTTTGGAATCAGACATACGAGTAGTTAGTGCGTTTTCAACAATAATTTTCGCGCATCGTTTGGGTATGAATAAAGACAAACGTCAGTTTTATTACGACGAAAATATATTAATGGCCCGTGGACAACCTACTGATCAAAAAGTTATTATTCATCAGTATCACAAAGGGAAAGCAATGCTTGAAATTTCCAGTGAATTGACAGTATCAACAACTACTGTGTTAATATAATTAAGAAATATGGTGACAGTGTCAGTATTGATGTTCGCGGCAAAAGCTCAGGCCGTCCAAAACCTGTTCCTCAAAGGAGCGTAAAGCATTTAATCAGTATACTTAAGTCGGGAAGAAGAAATACACTACGAGAAGTAACTGCTGGAAGAAATAGAGAAACTGGGATGAATGTTTCCATAGAATCCGGTCGCAAATATATCCACAAAACCGGTCTTAGCTTTTATTATGTATGTTTGATAGGTTCTTCTTTTCAATTTAAATTTTCTATTTTTGAATTATTCGCGTAGGCCAAATAAAACCATTGATGTTGACGAAAACTCAAAAAATAAATTTTTACATTTGGGCTTTGGGCGCAAGTCCAAACCATAACTGGGACAAACTTATCTATACCGACGAAAGCAAATTTGATGTGTGTGTGTGTGTGTGGAAGATGAACGAAAATCGTGTGATTAGGGAAAAACAGAAGCGTTTCGTAAGGATTGTCTCAACAGGACTGTAAAGTTTCCACAGGGGATCATGGTGTGGGATTTTTTGTCTGCCAAAGAGTTGGGATCTTTACATTTTATTGAGTCCATATTAAACGCAGTCAAATATCTCAAAGATATCCTTGAACATTCGTTACTACCAAGTATGGCAAATTTATATCCATCCGGAGATTTTATCTTCCGCAGAACGGAGCCTCATGCTATACGGCTAAGTCTACCAAAAAATGGATGGGAAAGCGTAATATTAAAGTTTTGTCATCTCCTTCTATCAACCTGGATCTTAATCTAATAGAGACATCTTGGCACAAAATGAAACAACGCCTAAGAAACAACCTCAGCGTACTTTGCCACAACTACGTGTTATATTGCAAGAAATATGGAATAGTTTTACCCCTGAATTCTGTGAAGGCCGAGTTAATACCATGCCTAATAGAGTTCAGGCTGTTATTCAAGCTAAGCGCGACTTTAGGCCTTATTAATTTTTATTTTAATTTGTTAAAAACCTTTTGTTTCAATATTTAGTTTTTAGCATTTTTTTGGCTATTAAACAATTAATCAAATGGTAATCAACATCAAATATATAATTAAACAGTAAAAATAATTCCAGACATCATAAAAAATGTAGTTAATTTCATATTTACATTTAAAAAAAAATAAAAAGAAGAATTTCGTTAATTGGTGTTTTATTCGTAAAATAATATTGCTTATGTCAACATATAGTTGTTATTGCTCGTAGATCTAAGCTAATTAATAGTGTGAGTGGAAGTGTTGTTTGGTTCGAAATATTGGTTCGCTTTAGAAAATAATGACGCTTCAACTAAAATCCAATATAATTTTAAGAGAAATTATGTATTATTAATATTTGAATGAAGTGGTAAGTATTCGTTTTTGGGAACGTATAAATTTCGTACCCAAACATAATTTATTACTAAAAGGATTTTTCAAGTTTAACGGCCTTTTAAACACATATACGTATTCGAATTCTAAGCAAAAAAAAAATAATAGTCTCAAGGCATAGTTGACTAAAAATACAGGCATATAATAAAGAAATTTAGCATGCTACAAAATTAAAGTACTTACTTGCGTTTTCGCTTAGTTGTGGAAGGAATAAGTTTTGTTTTGGAATGGCTAATCACGAGATTATCTTCTTAATAAGTTAGAAAATAAAATTATTTTTAGAATATCTATGGGTTTAAGCCATAACTATATTTATTTTAAGGGTTTAATATAATATTCTTGTCATCACTCCAAATAAATACATAATTTATTCATATACCTGTATTTTTGAACTGTGTTAAAATCCCTTCATTTAATTTAAAAACTATTTTAATAGTTATATTAAATTAAAAAAAAACGATACGCCCCATTTGAAATAAAATAAATTCCACTGGTCTAACCAACCTGATTGTATATGGAGAAAGGGCGTCGTTGCGGTTCCAGTTCTCTGGAGAGCGTGCGATGTTGCCGTTTGTTGTAGAGACTAAAACGTAACAAACTTGCGGTTTAAACGATTTAGTGGTTGGAATGTTGTTTAGGTGCTTGTGGTCAGAAGATTAAGGAACATCGTACAGGGCAGTTATGGAACAATTGCGCAACGTATGTTTCAGTTACAAGATGCTCATATTATGGCTGTGACGGTAATGCAGACGGTTGCTAACGAGGTATGAGTGGTTTGTTACATATGCAGACACAGTATGTCTCTATATATTATGCTTCGTAACACAAATTTGTCGTAAGTAAAATGATAGCAGACCACAAAAAGAAAAACTATACACCATTAATAATGAAATGCACACTGAACGATATAATTGGTAGTAATAAATTAAAAGTAATTGCAAAACATATTTGTCAAACATTTCTGTAAAATAAATCAACAGATTCTAATTTGCTATTGAAAGTAGTGTTATTGAAATCATTGAACAGCTTATTTAAAAGAAGGGTGAGTCAATTTTTTGTTATTTTTTGTTAAAAAAATCATTTACTATGATGGTAGATACATCAGTTATTGTAGAAAGATAGATTTATTCTATTATTATAGAGAAGTTATTGTTCAAAGGATCCAAGTCAGCGACTAATGCACTTTTCTGCATTAAACTGACAAGTTTTAGAATAATGATGAAACTCCAATGACAATATTGAAAAAGGCACTATTTTTCTATTTCTAATCTATTGTATAGTATGAATACTAAAAATGAACAAGACATTCACTTGTAAAAAATGATTAAGTTAACAGAAGTTAATCAGCATCAAATTCGTCAACAAGACGTTACATTGAAGAAACACTTTAATGTCAAATGACATTTGATTCAAATGTCATGTCTTTTAGGTAGGTAGGAAGATATTGGTTTGTAGGGAAGAATTTTTAGACTCTACGACGTAAGTGACAAGCGTATCCGTTGTCACATTAGAAAACTTCTTTCAGCTGGAAAAACGCCTTAAGTTTTACGAGAAAAAAGCAGTAAACTGCCACGGTGCACAATCATAATAGTTCCTTTTTAACAAAAGAAGGACATTATAAAGATATTGTTTACCATTAGAACACTCTCGTAGGTTTACTTAACAAAACGCTTAATACTTTTAATACGTAAAATTTATGTATATTGAATTATCAAATCTAAGAACAGTGGTAAATAAACAAAATATTTATTGCAAACAGAAATACACAAAAAAACTCTAACAACATATTTAATAAAAAAATAATTACACATTCAATAACAGTTTTGACACTGCTTTATTTGGTGTTCTCCGCAAATACGTTTTTTGCATTTCGGGCAATAAGTGGTCGTCATCCGTTTAATTGTTTTTGGTTAGTGTAACAGGTTTTGGTTAGTGCCATGAATTGGAGCTGTTAAAACAGTTACAATGTGATCGAATAGAGGAAGGCCATTTGATTAGGTAGATTTGCCTAAATACGGTTCAGTATTGACCAAGTACTTGGTGGCGACATCGCATAACACAAGCAATTTTAACCCATACTAAGTAGAATCATGAATGTGTTGCTTGTGTGAGTCCATTTCAAATAGGTAAAAGAAATAATAAATGAGACTTACTGACAATCACTTTAATTTAACTATCTAGACGACCGGTTTTGCTTTCTACAATATGCAAAGCATCTTTAGGTCTCTATACAAAGTTAATTAAATGCTGAAATAATAAAACCCATATAAGGGTGTTTTCTTATAAAGATAAACAAAGATAGATGACATAAATTACAGTAATTATGCCAATATTACATGTCTGTGGTTTTTCACAATGAATAAAATGTTTAAGCAGACAAGGTAAGACCCACAAATCGGTATAAAATAGTCTATTACATTGTAATAAATTAGTAGATAAACAAATAAATTAAGCATGACTTACATGCCGGTACTCTATTAATTAATGGTTGGAAGAACATGGTTCAAACTATCCTGTATTGTTGAATGGATAACTTAAGTCTGCTATAGTAACATCAATCTAACAGTTACCGCTTTAATCTTTTTAGAATTTGCTTTTAGGGTAAATATTGAATTATTTGTTATAATAAATAATTCTTTAAACCTTTACCTGTCCTGTGCATTACATGTGATACACAGGCATTATTTTTGAAACGTCTGTGCATTATATATGATACTCAGTGAATAGTATATTTATAATGAAATATTTCTTCAAAGCGCATGAGATATATTCATTGAGAATTGCTAGTCATGTCATTTAAAAGTATATTTATGACCAAGCATATGATATTGGCTGTACCGGTAAAGTCTGAGAGAGGAAACTCGATTTTCATATTACCTCACGAAAAGAAAGGTATTTATAATTTGTGTTGCTATCTTATACTACTATTGAAAATAAAGTACAACATGATTTCTATATTATTTATTGATTAAAAAAATGTATATAAATTCCAAATTTTGCGACACAAAAAAAACTTAAATATATTTCTATGACTAAAAAATAAAAAGCAAAAATGCAAATTATTTTTCATGATTTTCATTGAAACATGGTAGGCAGAATGATTTCTCGCAAATTCTACACTCCATAGATACTTGTTTTGCTTCTTTCAGGGCTTTTTTACGATTGTGTTCCAGACTTATTTTTTTATAACATCCATTACACCGCCTGCGTTGAATTTTTCCATTTTCTTTGCGTGCAATGTTTGTTAGTTCATGAACTTTTCGAATGGGCTTTTCTATTTTTTGCTTGGTATCGATTCCAAGTAAAGTTTCCGCCAAACATTTGGTAAATAAAGCTAGTTGCATTGGTTTATTACTATAAAAATTATTATATAAGACCCAGCTATTAACAACTGCAATACTAATACATTCAAAAAGCACTTTCCTATACCATTTGACACTTTTACGAGCAGGACTGTAGTAAGAAATCATTTGATCTGAAAAGTCTATACCACCTTTAATCCTATTATAGTCTAAAACTGAAGTAGGTTTTCTAATTATTTCACCTTTGCGATTTCTTCTCTCCGTTTCCTTCATGTCAGATCCATGGAACGTTAAAACCATATAAATTGTTTTCTTATCTTGATACTCGAATAGTCGAATTCCGTTAGTATTAATTGCACCTATAACTTGTCCTTTGTTTAGTTTCTCTGTTTTGACATCATTTGGGATACCACTTCGATTAACCCTCATTGTTCCACAGTATTCTGTGTTTCTATTTTTTAAAAAAGTGGCTAATACAATACTGCTGTACCAGTTGTCTGCTACAAGAGTGCGACCTTCGTCAAGTAATGGCTCAGATAAAGAAACAACAACAGATCCGGGGTGGTCTAATCCAGGTAATATTGTAGACTTACCCTGTCCGCAGTATATGGAAAAATTCCATATATATCCTGACATCTCGCATAACTTAAATAATTTTATTTTATATTTATGAGACTTACCGGGATTATATTGCCGAAATAGTAGTCTTCCTCGGTGAGAAATCATAGTTTCATCTACACTTATTTCTTCCCCTGGGGTATAGACCTCTTGAATTTTTGAAATAAACAACTTGATGACAGCATCTATTTTGTATAATCTATTGTTAGGTTGAGCCATTAAATTATCACAAACGTGCCAGTTTTTCAGTATCAAAGAGAATCTGTTATAGCTCATTCCAATTTGGTGAAACATTGGATGGTAAAATAGACTGTCTCGTCGCCAATAATTTTCTATGTTCGGGTATTGGATAAGTCCAGTTACAAGCAGAACACCTAAAAATTTTTTCATCTCGCATGATGTTACATTGACCCATTTTTTCATTCTAGAGGACGTTCTTAGTGTATGTGCTGCCATGTATTACAGCGCATAACGATTTGTTTCAGTAACCATCAAATTGAGGAATTCGTCATTAAAAAATTGTTGGAATGTATCAATAGGATGTACTGCATTTCCATTTGCCTCTGGAATTTTCTTTTTTAAACCGGAATTTCCAGTAAAATTTACTCTCACTCTCTCCTGAAAGTTGGAACTCCATTCAGGAATAGGTTGTGTTGGTGATGGTGATAGACGTAATTGAATGTCTTCTTCGGAATATGAAATTGATGATGAAGAATTAATTGAACATTCAGAAGGCACATATTCGTCACTTGAATCACTAAAATTTTCTGGATTATGGTTTTCACTCTCGTCACTAGACTCGTAGCTCCTTTTGTTACTATGATGGCCGTAAAAGTGTGCCGGATTTATTTTTATAAGCTAAAAATAGAATAAATTAATAAACTAATAATGAAACAAATACGTAATAATTTTAGGTTATGTGAATCACATATGATACTCACATCGTATGAGAAAGGAACAATTATAAAATTGCTTTTGTATCACATATAATGCACGTGGTTTTTGTGCTTACTATCTCTCATCTATTACCCACAATACTGCCACAGTTCGAAATTTCAACCGTCAGAGTCTGTATATCCCCACCGCATTGAAGACATACGAGCGCGCGCAATAAAAATCGGTTAGACAGGCAATGGGTTAAAATTATCATCGTACTCCCCAAATTTAAAAGTCTTCAATTTAACTGTCACTATTACAAACACTTTATTAGGCGCTTCTCAGGAAATCAAAGTAGAATTAGATTGTACTTTGATTTCTGATGGAGTTTTCTCTGATTTCCACCAATTGTTGGGGGAAAGCTTATTAAAGTCCTTTCCCCGTGCATGTACAGTACCAAATATTTTAGGACCATGGACTGTATAAGAGTGTTTTCTTCGATATATACAAGCAGACTTCACGGCGCTGGTTCTTTATGTGTTTGGTTTAATAGGGGTTGTACTTAGAGAAAAATAAAGCGTAATTAATGCAATCTACACATTTAATAACGAGAGAATATTTACACAAGCACTAATACTAACGAAAGAGTTCGCTTTAAAACATTCTCCATTATTCTATCGGCGTTTAGGGGCGCGTGAGCTATCGCGAAAACAAATAAGCATTTCACTGCATTTTGGCGGCGAGTGGTACCGGCTACTAGTACCGTACAGCTTGAGACACTAGTCACATGATGTGACTCACATCATGTGACTCTCTTAGTCAAAATCTCTCGCAGATGTGACTCACATCTGCGAGAGATTTTGGATTGAATCTTAACCTAAAAGTGCCGATAACGCGGCGTCGGTTTTATGTAAATTATGTTGATATAAATAATGCTATGAGTGCAATAACGGACCAAACTACAAAAATTAAAAATTGATTTTATTGTAGAATATTAAATGTCTAGTTGAAATCTATTAGCTGCATTGTGGACCAATCCACATTTTTTATATTTGTTACTAGATCGCTGCACTAAAGTAGTTTTGGAACTCAATATTTGATAGGATCTTAGAGAACCAAAGTGGACTATGCGCGGTTGGTCCAATGTGTTGCTTTAGCTAGAGTTAGATGTTTTTATATCATTCTTGATTGATATTTTTGTGATTTTTGGATATTGATATTGTGAACTATATTAATTTTTTTGATATGAATTTCGATAAAGATGTTACAATTAGAGTAAATAAAAGAGTTAGATAAAGGTGAAACACACAATCTCCTATCTTATTTTTTTATTCGATAAACGTTTAACAAGGAATATAATTTACACTTTTATCCACAATTACTGACTCTTGTAATAAGTGTGATTGATTTGAATTTAAAATAAAGGAAAACAATAGTGACTCGAGTAAACAACTCAAAATTTAAAAAGAACTTCATCAAAAGAATGCAAAGAGTGCTAAGGGTTCTTTAAAAAGAGGCACCGAAATGCCAAAAAAAGGAAACGCGTCTTCTTCTTCATGTACCATATCCTTTCAGAACGTTGGTTACCATCATAGCTATTTTAATTTTATTCACTGCCACCCTAAATATCATGCTTGTATCTACACCATACCAGTCTCGCAAGTTCTTCAACCATGAGGTTCTTCTTCGTCCTGGACTGCGTTTGCCTGCTATTTTTCCTTGCATGATGTTTTGTAGCAATCTATATTTGGGACCTCTCATTACATGTCCAAAATATTCCAGCTTTCTCTGCTTGATGCTTTTTATGATCTCAGTAGTCTTGCTGAGACGTTCTAGTATTGTGGAGTTACGAATCTTCTCCACCCAGGAAACTTTTAAAATTCTTCTATAGCACCACGTTTCGAAAGCCTCAAGGCGATTTAGATCGATTTTATTCACAGTCCAGGACTCGACAGCATAAAGTAAGACCGAGAACACGTAGCAGCGAAGTAGGCGGATCCTTAATGGCAGTTTTAGGTCTCTGTTACATAACACCTTGGACATTCTTCTAAAAGCAGCTCTAGCCTGCTCTATTCTGGATCTAATTTCGCCGTGATTTTCTGCATTACAATTTAATTGCTGTCCAAGGTAGACGATTTTATCAACTTGCTCATTGAAACGCGTCGGTCGTCTGTTTCGATCTGATGAAGACTTTACCTGTTCTTACCGCAGCAATTTGTTATTACAAGCGGCAATTATGAACCAAATGCTTTAATATTCATGAAATGGGAACCACAACTCATTTATGGTTATGTGGGATGAAACCGTCGCCTCTAGGTGTCATCAAGAGTTAGGATTCTGCATTTTATTTTAAATAAAATATTTCGTAAAATCGAAATAACTTGAATTGTAAATCAAAATTCTGACCAATGGTGCGGTCAGAATCGTAATATATAAATGCCATTATTATTTATGTATTTATAAATCAAGACTGACATACAATCATAAAGCTTGCTAAAAATATAAATCCGTTCACAGTAATAAATATGGACAAATCAAGTTTTTTTACGAAATTGCTTGAAAGTAATATAACCAACAGAAAAAATTCTGAATCAAAAACCAAGGTAGAGCGGCTTAAAATTAAATGGTTAAGGTTTAGGAAAGACTTTATAAATACTCTTCAATATAAGTATTCGAACTATGTAGATGTTTATTTTGATACAGTGGATCTTAATATCAGGAAATCTGTTTCCAAGAATACAATGAAATAATCATTTCTGTATATAAATGGTAATATCATTAATAAAGTTAATAAAAAGGCTTCTTTAGATAATGGAATTGATACCCCCTATACACCATAAATTTTAGAAAACCTGATAGCTTCAGCTTAAGCAGCCAGAGTTACAGTAATTGGTCTATTTAACGACGAAGAGGATGAGATATTTGAACTTTTGATGTCTTTATACACATTCTGTGGTAATTCAGTCTTTGTTGCAATATTAAGTTGCAATATTATTTTATATAATAACGCATTCACTAACTAAAAATATTGTAAATATAAAGTGGACCAACATCCTCATCATTATCATCATCATCATCATTTGACTCTACAACTTTATGTGAGTCTTAGCTGCGTTTACTATTTTCCTTCATTGTGGCGTACAGAAGTCTTTCGTCACTCGATCTTAGCACGTGGCCCGCGACCATCTTATTCGGTTTGCTTTAGTATAACGTACTATTTTTTCATCTCCATATACTGTCTGAAGTTCATCATTGTGTCTTTTTCTCCATTCTCCTGTTATACCTTCTCTGCAAGGCCCATAGATAGTCCGCAGTATCTTTCTTTTCAGTACCAGTAATTCTGTCGTTTCCAGCTGGTTCAGAGTCCATATCTCGCTTCCTTACGTTATTGTGAGACGAATTATTGTCTTATACACTCTTATTTTGTCATTAATCAAGTGATTGAAAAATAATAAAAAATATATGTTGAAAATTGATAATTAATACGAAAACCAAAGCTAAACCAATCAACGGAGGAGTTCGCCAGGGAGATGTTATCTCACTAAAGCTATTTCCGACTAACGGATAAGATATGGAACCACGAAATACAACAATGGAGGCCATGGTTAGGAAAGAGAAGCAGAGAAAGACAACAAATGATATGGGCTGATGACATTAAGAAGATCGGAGGACACTGGATAGAAGACACTGGATTGATTTGGGGGAGGCCTGTGTCCAAAGTTGGATTACTTAAGGCTGAAGAAGAAGAAGAATACACTTTTATTTTTGCTGGTATTTAGAGTATTTTTGATTTCACTACGGTCACTATTGAGTAACATGCCCTGTTTTCTGCAATGATCCTGGCTGCCACGTTCTTTTCATATATATTTTCAGATGTTATGATCGCTTTCAGGTACTTGAGTTCTTTGACGGCTTCAAAGTTGTATTCATTGATTATTACATTTTCTCTAACTCTTGGCCTTGGGTTCTTCGTAACCACCATGTACTTGGTCTTCTCGTTCTCGTTGACGTTCAGACCAACTTCCTTGGTTCTGTTTTCGAATAGGATAAAAACTTATTTTGTATCGCTGGTGGATTTTGCAATTATGTAAACGTCAGTAGTATTTTTGATCCTTGGGCAGCAAATCCGTTTGTCAGTTGTGGTTAAGCTTTTCTTACCGCACGTTTTAGTGTGAAATTAAATAGCAGGGGGGTGAGAGAATATTTTTGTCTAACGCAGGTGTCAGTGAGGAATTCCTCCGATGTAGTGCTGCCAATTCTGATCTGTACGAGAGCGTTCTCTGTGCTCACCTGTGCTAATCGTATTAGCTTTCCAGGTACTGCCATTTGTACCAAGATCTTCCACAATGCTTCTCTACTAACAGAATCGTAAGTTTATTTAAAATCCACGAAAATTTGGTGTACATCGCGTTTGAGTTCCCAGTTTTTTTTCAACATCTGGCGTAGGACGAATATCTGGTCTATGGTCGACCTTTCCGCTCTGTGGACCACCTCCTCCTCAATCCTTTAGCCCTTGTCAGGGCGTAGTGACACCCTAAATATTGTTAGTCTGCTGTCTCCATTGACTGCGATCTTGTGCCATATGGACGACTTCATGTAGGGATTTTCCCACCAAACTCTTCTACCTTTCCTTCTACTACCAATAGTTCCATGGTGCCCGTTCTTCTAGCTATGTGGCCGAAGTAAGTTAGGTATGCTTGGTTTACTTTTTTTAGTAGCCTGTCTTTTATATAAAGCTCTTCCAGAATTGACAGGTTGGTTCTATGTTCTGTCCAGGACACGCGTAGAATTCTTCTATATACCCACATTTCGAAGGCTTCGATCTTACTTCTATCGATTTTTTTGAGAGTCCATGTTTCAGCTGCATATGTAGCAATGGGAAAAATAAGGGCATTGACCAACCTGAGCTTAGTATTCCTTGTTATTGTTCGGTCTTTCCATATTTTAATTAATTTAGCAGTTGCGGTTCGGGCCATTTCTAGTCTACGTTTGATTTCTGAGGAACAATCACCATTGTTGGTTATCAGAGAGCCCAAGTATACAAATCTGTCGACTACTTCGAAAATCCCTATTTGGCGTATATGCAGTAGATTATTATTTGCTTTGACTACAATCATTATTTTTCTTTTTCCTGTGTTGATTTGAAGTCCGAATTCTTCACTTATTCGGCTTAGCCGATGATGGTAATCATTTCGTTCATCACTTCATTCGCTGCTAGTATAAGTGTGTCATCTGCGTATCGCAGGTTACTGATTTTTCTGCCTCCTATAGTCATCCCTCCATCCCATTCATATCTGTGGACCAACCCACATTAAAAATTTAGTATGGGTGTTAATTCAAAAGTTTTGATCAAATTTATCAAATAAGTAATATCTAAACTTACATTTATTTAAACCAAAAAAAAATTTTAAACAAGGCTATATAGTGGATCTCCTAATCTTCACTTTGTTTCAAACCCATCTTTGAATAGCTATTTTGGTGTTAATATTTATAATAACCTTAATTAACTTATTAGTATTGGGGTTGGTCAGTTATTGCACCCATAGCCTCAAAGAAATCTGTCCTAAATTTTTGACGCTACCGATATAGCTTTGACGAAATCTATTAATATGAAAAGTAATAACGTTTTTATTTTTTTATCTAAAATTGTTTCCCTGTATATTACTTAAGTACCACGTAGAAAGTTTTCTTAGACGCTGACAAGCCAATTAAACTCTTACCAAACAATTTTCTCAATAATCTTTCAGACTCCTTGCAAAAAATAAAACCATCTACGTTCTTTTCAAGTTACTTGACTCTGCCTCCAGCGCGAACAACTTCGATTGTCTCTTTTTTCATCACAACGTTAATGACTCCCTGGAGGTCCCGTAGAAATTTGTTGATTTTTCGCAACAACAAAGTCAGCTGCGACCGGGCACGTACGTTCAATCTTCAAGGGACAATGGTCAAGCTAGTCGAGAGTCGAGTCGAGTGTGCCTTGACGTGTTTTGTTTGGAATCAAGCGACGAGCGTCGCGGCGGTAAGGCCGGGCTAGGCCAACTGGGAGACGGCGACGGCGAGGCAGACAGCTCATCTGTTATAAGGGACGATTCGATTCTCTCGGCGAGATATGTCGGATGGTGATAGGAATGTCAGTTATTGGGATTCATGTCACGAAAGGGTATGACGTATAGTTGTAATTGAAGATAAGCTATTTGTAAATTGTTTTACAAAAGAAATTGAATTAAAATTTTGCATTTATAGAAAAACAGTAACAGAAAAGTAACAAAAAGGTATGTCCACTTGCAACAGACAACTTCTAAAGATAAGTAAAAAAACATAGTTGCTTAATACATAGTACTAGTCATCAGCGATGACTACAATCAGTCGAATTAATTAATCTGATGAGCCACACGTGGAAGAAAACTGATATAGATGAAATCCTGTTTGGATTTAAATTGTGTTTAAAGACTGTGTTTTCTATACTATATTTCTCCAAAACGTCTCGACTAAGGTAGAAATATTTATGTCTCTTTTATCGATTATGAAAAGAATTTTTACAATATAGTATACTTTTAACCTTTGTTAGTAGTGGCGGGTAGTAGTGCTATATTTTCTTACAAGTTTAGTTGCCCCGGTGTCATAGACCAGGTGGGGCTAAAAAACAGGCGTATAGGATTTTTCTTTTTTATTTTGTAGAAATTTAGAATAGGTAAATATATACCACCCTTCAAAATTAACGCACTACCTCAAATGAACAATGATTTTAAAACTACACTCAGGTGCAAAAAAATCCATCCATGGGTATTATTTGCTGAAAAAAGAAAACGTTTAAAGATGTTAGTTTTAAATCAGGTATATATGTAAAATATATGTTAGATTAAAATAATTTTTACAGATTATCCAAAAAATCATTTATTTATAGAGACATATGCCAAAACTCAAAAATACAAGAATATTCAAAACTTTCTCAAATTAAGAAAAACATTAATAATAAATCAATATCTAGTGTTTCCCCCTCGGGCCCCTTTAACAGCCTGTACACGTTTAGGCATTGAAGTAATTAACCTCTGGATATCAAATTGATCCAATTGGTCCCATATTTCTTGAAGAGCCGTTGTAAGTTGTAAGTTGTAAGTTCAGCCAAGTTATTTGGACGGGGTACTCGTGCTCGAAGACGTCTTCCCATCATATCCCATATAGGTTCTATGGAATTAAAATCGAGACTGGAAGCTGGTCAGTTTATACTGACAATTCCTACCTCCTCTATATATTGGTTGACGGTTCTAGCACGGTGAGAACGCTCGTTGTCATCCATAAAAATAAAATTAGGTCTAATAAAAGAAGCAAAAGGTACCACATGCTAATCTAAAATACTTGTTATGTATCTTGCAGTAGTCATAGAACCTCTATCTACAATAACTAAATCGGTATGGGCTTCTGAACTAATACCAGCCCAAACCATAACGGAGCCCCCCGATTACTTATTCTTTCCGCAGTACTACATTGAAAATATCGCTGTCCGTGTCTTCTCCAACCCCTTTTTCGGCCATCTGGTGACCTTAGAGAAAATCTGCACTCATCTGAGAACAATACATTGCTCCAATCTGAATCACTCCAGTTTTGATGTTCTCTTGCAAAAGCAAGGCGAGCTCTGCGATGTTCTATGGTTAGTATTGGAGATAGGGCTGGCCTTCTGGATAATAAATTACCTTCTGCAAGTCGTCTACGAACTGTCTATCTGTTTACATCCACATTACTCAATTCGCTCAGACGATTTGCCAGTTCAACTGAAGTTAGATGCCGATTTCTTAAACATGATGAGACCAGAAATCGATCATATCTTTCGGATGTTACTTATTATTATTTTATTTCTCGTATACGAGGGTACACCTTGAAACAAATAAATGTATGAATTGACAAAGTTCAGAAGAACTGAAAGAGAAGTGATGAAAAAAAAAAAATACTAAAAATAGGGCTAAGCTCAGAGGAACAAATTTAAATGGCCAAAGAGACACTAAATCTCAAGTGAGTGTTCGGGCTAGCTTCAATGCACTGGATTGTGGCTTTAAAGATATAAACAACAATAACAAGCGATAATGAGCTAGTGAGACAAGAAAGAAATAAGACCTGGTAATATCAAACGTGATACAACTGAAGAAGGTCACTAGGAATAAATTTATAGAAAGAGAACAATAGGAAGAGAAAAGAAGGGCGCCAACTCAACGATAGTTGAGATTTTGAAGTAACAAATGAATCTGGAGATAATACTCTGAAATACAAAAATACTAAATAATAATCTTGTTTTGCTATGTTATATACTGGTTAGTAGAACTGAAATAAAACTCAAAATAGCAACAATAAATATATTTATAAAAAATGTATATAGGTATATGTGTATAAACAATTTACATATAATGCAAAGCCAAATAACAGTGGTAGTGGATGGTGTACAGATACAATAGGACCTAATAGCCCCTCAACAAATGAATAGTCACTACCACTGGCCAAATAAAATATGAAATATTAGTATACAACAAGAATAGTCCGTAGGGTAGCCAAAGTCTTAAAACAAAAAGGTAGTCATTTAAATTTAAATTAGTTCTACTAAAATGAGGTACTAATGATAATATTGTAAAGATATCAAACTTGATAAATCTCTATTACAATTATATTAAATATATATATTACATCCAAAAAATGAGTTGTTCCATACTCATTATATAATATTTAAAAACAAACCACATTAAATTTATGTCCCTCTTAATATCAAATTGTATTATATTAACAAAAATATTATATCCAAAAAAAAGTGAGTTTGGTCAGACTCTCTAAATCCTAGTTAAAACCTAATAACACATGAAGTGTCCCTTTTTCCTCCCGAATATTTTATAATTAAATTATCAAAAAAAAATTATCATAAAGGTATTCACCTTATCATATGCATATGATCAGTTAACAGTAAATATAAAGTAATACGTAATACAAAAGGTCAAATAGTTAAACGACTTATCTTTACAGCACTATAAGTCCATAGGAAAAACTCCTCTTGGCACGGCTACATCAGGTTATGGCTGTAAAGATGAATCCTGGGCACAAAAGCCACAACCAGTCACTGATCTCTGGGTGACAGCAAAATCCAACCACAAGTTGCTAACTATGTATCTAAGGATTCTGTTACTAGTATCCTTGAGGGAATATTCTCAAGAGAATATCCTCAAGTAAAGTGAAATTAATAATTTCACGTGACGGAATCTAAAATGATTATTTAATTTAATAAATATGTAATTTAATAGGTGTAGCAACATGGATTGACTGCACCAAAACAAAACATCAAAACATTTGGTATTAGGTTAAGTCAACATCATGTCAAATTTATGAAGTTACTTTCGTAGGCATGGCAAGCTTGCGCCATGAAAAGAACATGCGCAGAATATAGAAGGCTGTCCACATTTGTCGAACCTTTTTATATTCCACCAAAAAAGTTAAGATACAAAATGGGAACCAAAAAAAAACTTAATGATAACGACGTGGAATAAAACAGAATTTAAGTTTAACTATATAAAAAAAATGACCTTCTGTTCTTTGCAAGTAAATCAAGGAAATTTTATATTTAAATTATTTCGGAACTCAAAAATAAATCTCTAAAGAAATACTAAATACAATGATAAATTTGATTATATGATAAAGAGATAATACGTATAAAATGATTTACTTACATGGAGCTCGCAGCACGCCAACAAAAAAAACTCTTCCTTTTTATGTGGAACTCATAGAAATATTGATTTTAAAAATTTTACTTATTAATATTATTATTAATGAATTATATTATTCCCCAAATTATCTTCCTTGCTCCAATTCCGTCACTTAAGGTGAACAATTTCACCGGTTGGCGTGTCTGCGTATCAGTTCTGACCAAAACTGATCGTTTTCCTACAAACTCGACCAATATTTCAAAGCGCTAACCGCGTGGGTGGAGAAATGTCGATTTGAAATCGATCGTAGGCGGGTAATAAAAATTTCTTGAGGGGTTTAAATTGGACTAGTCAGTAGCGTAAACGCTACATTCTCCCTCATCTCCAGCAAAAAAAAAAAGGAACTTTTTTTTTTTTTTTTTTTTTGGCAGAACGATCTAACGCTGGGTCGACAATGAACATTGATACGTTAAAATTGAACATTTTCCTCACCAGTCAACCAATTGCTCAGGAATTGGAACAAAATCAAGGACGAAATAAAAATATGGAACGAAGAATATAAGACAAAGTCATACATTTTTTTTAATGCGATAATGTATGTTAATTTAGTATAAACCAAAGATAAAAAAAAATAATAATAAAAAGGTATACATTTTAAGTTTAATTCTATAACCTTACAGATCAAGTTAACTTTTAACACTACTTATCTACATTCTCAAGTATTTGTAAAAACAACCATTCGTTAAAACTACATTATAGGTGTGTATTAACAACCCCTAACACAATATCTACAAGAACCATTCATAACAACGAAATTCAAACAAAGTCCTATGAACTTTACCCAACATTGATACTAGAGCGACCAGATTCTATTCGTCACCATAGTGTTCAATGAGGGCCTAATTACTTAGGACTAGTTGAAACTACAAACCTAAACATATATATGGTTCGGGATATCAACAACAAGGTAAAAGATAATTCAATACACCTACTTGATTTAGCAGCGGTAGGAAAACACACAATCGGTAAAGGCACAAGCCTAGATACTAGCAAGCCCACTATACTCATGGTATAGGGTATGCTAAAAAAAGGTAAGTAAGATAAATGCAATCCCAACTCATAGTAAAGGATATGCACAAAAGGTAAAAGATAATTGCACGTCCAGATCTACTCATGGTAGAGGGTATGCACAAAACTCACTTCTACCAGCTATACACTTGATAGAAGGAAAGATAAAAGAGATCCTAACTGTAATACCTAAACTGTACTATTGACGTGTTCCAATTCTTTACTCACGACAAGAACAGTAAAGGACAGATTTTTAGGACTCTATAATCAAGATAAAGATAAGAAATAACCTTATCCAGGTAAAGGTAAAGATAATTAACTTCAGGTAAAGTTACGAGATAAACTCAATTAAGGTAAAGATACAGATACGCTCAAGGTAAAGGTACGAAATAAACTCCATTACAGGTATGAGATGAACTCAATTACAGGTAAAGATAAATTCATTTAAGATACAGATAAAGATAACACACATCTACCAATCCATATCACTAGTAGAGAGACAGGTAAACAAACAGTATACCAGGTGCAAACTCAAGATACTAAGATATGTTAAACTCAAATTTTTGAGAAGATAATAACATAGGAGATAACAAACTAAGTTAAACAGACTTACTCCTGAATATCAGAACGATCCAATTCTAAATGACACATTCTAATTTCAACATAAGAGACACTCAAGGAACAACTAATATGTATTGATATATTTCTGAGCCAAGTGAGGGCACACATCCAGGGTGATCAATCCTGAACCCACGCTAAAACACCGACACAGTAAGTGAATATGAATGCATACGCTTTATGGCCATGGTCCACAAAACCATACAACACTATTAAAGAATATATTTGAAATGTTTTCCTAATTATCCCTGTAAATATCTATTCAACTCAGAACTCAAGGTGGGGAAATTCCCATATATCCATCCTGTACTCCTATGATATGCAGTTGGACTTTTAAGAGAAAACAAACAACAAAATTAACAAGTCCATAAACTAAGATAATAACCAACATTAAGATAAGATAAAAATAGAAGGCAAAATAACACAACTTATGGTTTTTGCCAGGTAAACAAAATAGATAATCAGATCTTAAACAACCAAACTGGTACAGCATTGATAAGGGACCAGTTAATCTTCATCAGAAGATGAAGAATCCGAATTATCTGACAAGTTATGTGGACCTACTGTCTTATCCTCCAGTAAGTCTTTGACATGAAACCTTCCTAGTTTCCTTCCAGTGGAAGTTTCCTTCAACTCATAAATTAAAGGAGAAATAACTTTAATAACCGTACAAGGTATGTACTTCTGACATAACTTAGCAGATTGGAAGTTCAGTTTATCAGACTTGACAAAGTTTCTCTTTAAAACAGAATCTCCAACTCTGAAAGATAAGGCTCGCTTTCTCAGGTCATACTGGCATTTATTTCTAGCATAAGATGCTTTCAACCGTTTGCGAACATCCACATAAATATCAGGAAGATGCTGAATATCTTCTAAACGGTGTAATTTATCTGATATAGTGGGAAAGTTATTGGCATTCTCTGAAATCTTACCAAAATAATCACCAGAAAGAGGGACATGACGACCAAACATCAAATAAGATGGAGGACATTTGGTTATTTCGTGAGAAGAAGTCCTGATCGCTTGTACTATAGAGTGGATATGAGTATCCCAAGCTCTCTGATCAGGAAAAGAATAAGATCGTAAAGCGGTCACGATTGATTTGTTCACTCTTTCGGTATGGTTGACTTGTGGATGATAGTTCGCATTGTACCAGATCTTTTGGACATTGTATTTAGCCATGAGATCGCGAAAAGCCTTAGCTGTGAACTGAGGTCCATTATCGCAAGACACGATCTGGGGAACACCATAAATTAAGAAAACCTCATTCTCGAGGTATTTAATAATAGAAGAAGTAGTTGCCTTCGACATGGTATGGACCAAAGGAAATTTAGTAAAATAATCAACAACTACTAAAGCATATTGGGAACCTTTATAGGACCTAGGGTACGGACCAATGAGATCTAAAGATATCAGTTGAAATGGAAAATCAATCCGTCGATAACTACCCATTAAACCTGGTTGGGGAAGATTTGTCGGTTTGCATGTAGCACAGATTTTGCATTTAGCGATATAGCTACGTACAGTTTGACGCATCTTCGGCCAGTAATAGAGTTCCGATATACGACGGAGAGTTTTGTAAAAACCAAAATGAGCTGCAGTAGGATGGTCATGAAAAGTGGCCAAAACCTCTGCTCTATTAGGAGTTGGAACGACTATCTTCCAATCCGACATTCCAGTAAGGGCATCCATGGAACTTAAGACATGTTTATACAAAACACCATGTTCAACTTTAAAATCAGGAAATTTACCTGGTACATTCTGTACATCATACAACATTTTTCGATACCAGTCATCTGGTTGTAAGGAAGATAAGTCTAACAAATTAATATCGAAAGTTCTAGAGAGTGCATCAGCGACTACTACACCTGAAGCTTTACGATGAACAATTTTATAATCGTATTGTGCCAATTTTAAAATCCACCTAGCCAAACGAGGAGATGGGTTCTTCATACTTTGTAACCACACCAAACTACTATGGTCAGTTATGACCGTGAAAAAACGACCTTCAAGAAAATATCTAAAATGTTCAATACCCGTAATTATAGCTAACAACTCTTTTTCAGTTGTAGTATAATTTTTCTGGGCTTTATTTAATTTCTTGCTGGTGTAGGCTATAGGGTGTTCTTCTCCATCAACAATTTGATAGAGTACCCCACCAGATGCTGTGTTTGAGCAATCTGTCATCAGATAAAAAGGCTTAGTAAAATCTGGGGCTACCATAACAGGAGAATTTGTGAGAGCCTCCTTGATTTTAATGAAAGCTTCATTAGCCTCAGGAGTCCACACAATATTTTGTCCCTTTTTCCGATTTTGAAGTAAATCTGTGATAGGAGACAACAAGGTAGAATAAGATTTAACAAACTTCTTATAATAACCCACCATTCCTAACAATCGACGGACCTGAGTGGTATTTTTAGGCACAGGAAAATCACGAATAACTGATACCTTATCAGGATCAGTACGAAGACCCTGAGAATCTACAACATATCCTAAAAACTTAATAGACTCACGACAAAAGCTACTTTTATCTAAGTTAATAGTCAAATTTGCGTCTTTTAAACGCTGAAACAACTGCTGCAATACAGAGATATGAGTTTCGAAATCGGGAGTAATGACAAGAATGTCATCAAGATAGTATTGGCAAAATGGATCTAAAGCAGGACCAATTACCAAATCCATTAACCGACACATAGTCTGTGGAGCAGACACAAGACCAAAAGGCATTGTAGTGAATTGGTACAATCCTTTTCCATTGACCGCAAAGGCAGTGAGCTTTTTACTCTCTTCGCTGAGAGGAATCTGTAAAAACGCCTTCTTCAAGTCAATAGATGAAATGAATTTAGCATTCTGTAACTTACTCAGGATGATATCTATACGAGGTATAGGATACGCATCTCTGTTCATAGTTATACTGTTAAGTTTACGTCCGTCAAAACAGACACGAAAAGTCCCATCTTTCTTTTTTGTCAGCCACAAAGGACTACAAAAAGAAGAAGTACTGGGCTCAATAATACCTAACTTAAGCATTTCATCTACCTCCTTTACTAGGCTTTCATGCCAGGCTTGAGGCAAGGGATATTGATATTGCCTGAAGGGCTTGGACGAACCCACATCAATGTGATGTTCGATGAGATGAGTTCTACCCAACTTATTTTTCGCAGATATAGAAGAGAATGATTTGATGACATTATTTAACTTTTCTAATTCATGAGCATTAAGTCGACTCATATCTTTAACCGCATTGACACAAGAGATATTAAATGAAGAAACAGATAAGGAAAATTCAGGAAAATTTAACTCACTATTAAAAGTTTTCAGAAAATCCATACCTAGGATGACTGAATTCTTAACTGACGGAATAACAAAGAATGTAATCATTCTTTTACAAAAACTAACACAAATCTCAGTAGTGAATTGACCTAAAATTGGTTGGACTTGACCATCAGCTGTAGTCACTTGCAAACTTTGATCTATTCCTATATTTACATTGGAATTCTGGAGAAATTCCATACCGAGAGAACCTAAAATAGAGATATTGGACCCTGTGTCCAGTAAAGCTAAACAAGAATGTCCTACGATAGAGATTTCAAGATATGGACGATTATCCTTGTTTTTTCGAACCAACAATGAGTTTATATCTAAGTCAACAAACGAAGACAAGGGATTACACGAAGAAACTACAGAAGAATTACGGTGCTCGTGCTCAACTAACGTTGTCCTCTCTTCGGTTGGTATTTGACGTTCTGTGGTCTTTTGTCTTTCGGTGGAGGGTGAGATGTTTGGCTTGTGGAAGCTTGGGCATCCAGACTCGAGAAACTGGTTCCTTGGTTTTGAGGAGTTTGGACAGTATTTGTATTCCCTGTATTTTGACGAGGAGTAGGAGCCAGGGCCAACCCACCCCTTCTGTCGTTTCCCGAACAGAATTGGCATTCAAATTTGCGTACACCTTGACGTCCACATCCATAACAAAACCGAATTCTAGGTTCAGAACATTCGTAGTAACCATGTCCTGACCGACGACAATTCCAACAGGTAAGCTTCGAATTAAAAGAAGAGACATTACCAGACCGAGAATAATTAGGCCTACCAGAATAGGATGAGTAATTATTTCTGAAATTCTGATGAATAGGAGCTCTAGACACGCTGTCAGAAGACCATGACAAAACTTCTTCCAGCTTCTTACATTTTTCAGTAAGATCTGCAATCGAGGGAATATCTGTAAGTGCCAGACTAGAATGGTACGATGGCAACAAGTTTTTCTTAATAATCCTGACAATATGAGGTTCAGAAAGAGGAGTCTCCAGACGTTTACACATACTAACAATCTCATTAATAAAAATTGTAACTTTCTCCTGTGGAGCTTGTTTACGAGACTTGATTTCGTCAAGGAGATTATCCTCATAATTATATGGAAGAAAATCTGATCTTAGTTTGGCAACTAACTCTTGCCAAGAAGCAAAACTACCTCGGTTATTGAGGTACCAAGTAAAAGCTGAATCTTTAAATAAATCTGCAGCAGAAGAGTAACACTCTTCCTCACTGTTACCACGAGCTATACGCATACATTCTACCTTCTCTAAGAAACTAACAACGTTCTCATTATCTTGACCTGAAAAATGCACACCCCATTTATGAATAGGAGCAGACTTAACAAAAGGAAACGAGTTGACTGGAACACTAGCATCATGAGGAGTTGACTGTGCCTGTGGAATCACTTTACCATCAAGTTCACCTTCCAGAATCAAAACCCTGAAATTAAGAGACCTCTTCACTTCCTCCTCTTCCTCTGTTGTAGCTTCTAATAGATGGATTCTAGCTGCAACATGACCTAACCGAGAAGTATAACGAGCATAGGCAGTATCACTAGAAGAACCAACAAAAGAATTAATTTTGACCACCAGATCTGCAAGAGTAACCTCTATTTCAGCAATCTCATCCTTAAAATTAAGATGGGAAGCTGACAGAACAGCGAAACTCCGATTGGATGAAGTTTGCTTCAATGCACCACGCAACACTACCCTTTTCCTTTCCACCGTTGTCAAAGATGGATCGTTTAAGTGACGGACTCTCAACTCATACTCTAATTCAGGAGCTAACAGATGCTCTACCTTGAATGCAGACATATTACACAACTGAGAAATATACGAGAGAATGAGTAAAAGTAGGTAAAGTTTAACTTACTCTCTGTCCTCAAATTAATATTCTGAAGGGATACCTATACCAGTAATGTTTAATTGTTTTGGTCCAGTTATAAAATCCAATGAAATATACTGCTACAACACCCTAAGGAACCTAAAATTTCAAAAAAACTGTTACTTCAAGGTAGTGACTCAACTTATTGACTACTCCGGACTTGTAAAATATGTGAAATAGTTAACTTTAGTTATTTAAATTTTTAATTAATTTATTATTAATCTAAAATTGTTATTTAATCAATCAAAAACAAAGCAATTTATTCAGTCTACACAGTATATAGCAAAAACAAGTCAATTTAAGATATAGATATAAGGTAATGTCCAAAAAAAATTGAAAAACAAAACTAAACGTTAAAATGAAAATCTAAAAGCACAACCAGTGAAAACCACAACAACCCAAGATCAAAATCAAAAGTTAAAGGAGATATATATATATATATATATTTTTTTTAAAGCCAGAAGTGGAAAAGAAGCCCCACGTTGGGCGCCAATTGAAACAAATAAATAATGTATGAATTGACAAAGTTCAGAAGAACTGAAAGAGAAGTGATGAAAAAAAAAAATACTAAAAATAGGGCTAAGCTCAGAGGAACAAATTTAAATGGCCAAAGAGACACTAAATCTCAAGTGAGTGTTCGGGCTAGCTTCAATGCACTGGATTGTGGCTTTAAAGATATAAACAACAATAACAAGCGATAATGAGCTAGTGAGACAAGAAAGAAATAAGACCTGGTAATATCAAACGTGATACAACTGAAGAAGGTCACTAGGAATAAATTTATAGAAAGAGAACAATAGGAAGAGAAAAGAAGGGCGCCAACTCAACGATAGTTGAGATTTTGAAGTAACAAATGAATCTGGAGATAATACTCTGAAATACAAAAATACTAAATAATAATCTTGTTTTGCTATGTTATATACTGGTTAGTAGAACTGAAATAAAACTCAAAATAGCAACAATAAATATATTTATAAAAAATGTATATAGGTATATGTGTATAAACAATTTACATATAATGCAAAGCCAAATAACAGTGGTAGTGGATGGTGTACAGATACAATAGGACCTAATAGCCCCTCAACAAATGAATAGTCACTACCACTGGCCAAATAAAATATGAAATATTAGTATACAACAAGAATAGTCCGTAGGGTAGCCAAAGTCTTAAAACAAAAAGGTAGTCATTTAAATTTAAATTAGTTCTACTAAAATGAGGTACTAATGATAATATTGTAAAGATATCAAACTTGATAAATCTCTATTACAATTATATTAAATATATATATTACATCCAAAAAATGAGTTGTTCCATACTCATTATATAATATTTAAAAACAAACCACATTAAATTTATGTCCCTCTTAATATCAAATTGTATTATATTAACAAAAATATTATATCCAAAAAAAAGTGAGTTTGGTCAGACTCTCTAAATCCTAGTTAAAACCTAATAACACATGAAGTGTCCCTTTTTCCTCCCGAATATTTTATAATTAAATTATCAAAAAAAAATTATCATAAAGGTATTCACCTTATCATATGCATATGATCAGTTAACAGTAAATATAAAGTAATACGTAATACAAAAGGTCAAATAGTTAAACGACTTATCTTTACAGCACTATAAGTCCATAGGAAAAACTCCTCTTGGCACGGCTACATCAGGTTATGGCTGTAAAGATGAATCCTGGGCACAAAAGCCACAACCAGTCACTGATCTCTGGGTGACAGCAAAATCCAACCACAAGTTGCTAACTATGTATCTAAGGATTCTGTTACTAGTATCCTTGAGGGAATATTCTCAAGAGAATATCCTCAAGTAAAGTGAAATTAATAATTTCACGTGACGGAATCTAAAATGATTATTTAATTTAATAAATATGTAATTTAATAGGTGTAGCAACATGGATTGACTGCACCAAAACAAAACATCAAAACATTTGGTATTACAAAAAGAGGTTAATCTTTGTAAGTGGGTATATTTATTTAAAAAACCCTTAAAAGGGCCACATCAATAGAACAAACGTTTTCGGACTAAACAGTCCATCATCAGGTTATTAAAATCGAAAATGCTAGGTCATAATGCCTGAGCCACCAAAATATTAGGGTAAAAACCCTTTAAATTACATTTAGTTATGAAATTATTTACATTGTGTTATAAAATAACTGTGATGTTCTATATTAAATTAAATTTGACCAAAGGTAACACATGGCTCAAATGGGTTCCAGAGCCGGGCGAGAGGCAACCTCTGCGCTCGGAGAACAACGTGGAACTTGGAGTTCCACGTTGTTCTCCGAGCGCAGAGGTTGCCTCTCGCCCGGCTCTGGAACCCATTTGAGCCATGTGTTACCTTTGGTCAAATTTAATTTAATATAGAACATCACAGTTATTTTATAACACAATGTAAATAATTTCATAACTAAATGTAATTTAAAGGGTTTTTACCCTAATATTTTGGTGGCTCAGGCATTATGACCTAGCATTTTCGATTTTAATAACCTGATGATGGACTGTTTAGTCCGAAAACGTTTGTTCTATTGATGTGGCCCTTTTAAGGGTTTTTTAAATAAATATACCCACTTACAAAGATTAACCTCTTTTTGTTATACGTGGTATACAGCCAGCTACAGGAATTTTTCCTTGTGGAATTTGGTATTAGGTTAAGTCAACATCATGTCAAATTTATGAAGTTACTTTCGTAGGCATGGCAAGCTTGCGCCATGAAAAGAACATGCGCAGAATATAGAAGGCTGTCCACATTTGTCGAACCTTTTTATATTCCACCAAAAAAGTTAAGATACAAAATGGGAACCAAAAAAAAACTTAATGATAACGACGTGGAATAAAACAGAATTTAAGTTTAACTATATAAAAAAAATGACCTTCTGTTCTTTGCAAGTAAATCAAGGAAATTTTATATTTAAATTATTTCGGAACTCAAAAATAAATCTCTAAAGAAATACTAAATACAATGATAAATTTGATTATATGATAAAGAGATAATACGTATAAAATGATTTACTTACATGGAGCTCGCAGCACGCCAACAAAAAAAACTCTTCCTTTTTATGTGGAACTCATAGAAATATTGATTTTAAAAATTTTACTTATTAATATTATTATTAATGAATTATATTATTCCCCAAATTATCTTCCTTGCTCCAATTCCGTCACTTAAGGTGAACAATTTCACCGGTTGGCGTGTCTGCGTATCAGTTCTGACCAAAACTGATCGTTTTCCTACAAACTCGACCAATATTTCAAAGCGCTAACCGCGTGGGTGGAGAAATGTCGATTTGAAATCGATCGTAGGCGGGTAATAAAAATTTCTTGAGGGGTTTAAATTGGACTAGTCAGTAGCGTAAACGCTACAACCTAAATTAACATACGTAATTTTTTTTTATTGAAAATTAACGTGCTCCCCAACAAAGGCCACTTACACGAAAACGGTTACAAAACGGTTACAAATGTAAAACTGTTACAATAATTTAAAAAATATGTCATAGAGTACACACTACCACAACACAATCAAAATTATATTTTATAAAATAATTGAACGTCTTTGAGGTATTTAAGACTTGAGGTTATTTGATCCAAGTTATTGAGTATGTCTTTTAGATCACTTTTAAGGCAATACAATAGTCTTTTTGCTGAATACTGATGACATTCGGTGAGAATATGGTTAACTCTTAGATCTGATTGACAGGTCCCACAAGTGGGTCGGTTGCTGGATGACATCAGGTATCCATGTGTTAATCTTGTATGTCGTATTCGACATACTTGTATTCTTGTAAGTCTTCGTGTTACAATAGCGTCTCGTCTGGACATACCGGCAGAGGTCAAATCAAGGGTGTTATTGACTAACTGTTGGATTTGATGTAATGCTGAGTTATTGTTGTCCCAGTGTTGTTGCCATCGGGTTCTTGCTCGTTTCTTAATCTGAGACTTTAAAGCTTTACTAATTTGTATATTAACCGTATTATCAGCTGATGCTGAGGCAAGTTTTGCATGGTTATCTGCAAGTTCGTTGCCTGTAATACCAATATGGGATGGTAGCCAGATCAATGTAACTGTTATTTTTTGGGAAGCGATTAGTTGGTAACAATCAAGGATCTTTTGGACAATAGGATGATCAGTGAATATATTTTGGATAGATTTTAATGAGGCTAGTGAATCTGTGCATATTGCCACTTGTTTATTTGGAGAAGACATGGATTTGAGAGCTTGAAATATGCTAAATAGTTCGCCAGTATGAACGCTACAAAACGAGGGGATACAAGATGATGTGATAAGGTTATCTGACGTGGCAACAGAACAACCTACTCCTGTAGCATTCTTTGAGGCATCAGTGTAGACTACTGTGTCGTATTTGCTTGCAAATATAATTTCTTTAAAATATTTTTTATTGAGTTCCCTGGGTGTTGTAAGTTTATCGAATCTTGTAAGCGATGTGTTAAACAGAGACATGATTATAGACCACGGAGGATATGGAGGTAGGGGTCATAGGATTTTTTTTGATAGAGAGATGTTATTAAGTAATTGTGTTGGAATTAGTGGCAAGAGTTCTATTGATAGTGATTTAGAATAGTAATGCTGGTTGTTCGTTAATGAAGTAAGAAGAGGATAAACTGGATTGGAGGTATTGGATGAAACGTAGGCAGCATAGGAAAGTAATAATTGTTCACGTCTAATCCAAAGTGGAGGCTCATTGGCTTCGCAATATAGACTTTCTACGGGACTAGATCGAAAGGCTCCTAAACAAATTCGTAAGGCTGTATGATGTATCGAATTTACAAGGTTAAGGTGTGTTTTAGATGCAGACAGATATATGTAACAACCATAATCCAGTTTAGAGCGGATGATAGACCTATATATCTTAAGCAGGGATTTCTCATCTGCGCCCCAATGGTAGTTTAAAAGAGTTTTAATAATGTTGAGCCTCTTGTTTGCTTCACCTCTTATTTATAGTATATGTTGTTTCCAGGTGTCTTGAATCAAACGTTACACCGAGAATTTTGCATTCCCTGACTACTGGAAGATTTGCTCTCTCAATCATAATATTAGGGGATAGGAAGGATGATAGTCTACTAAATTTTATTATTTTTGATTTTGTATGTGATAAAGACAGGCCTATGGAGCTTGTTTTTTTAACTAGTGTATATACTGCGGATTAAATAAGCTTAGAATTTGTAGAGATAGATCGTCCGTGGCAAAAAATTATCAGGTCATCTGCGTATAGGACATGCCTAATAGGAGATATTATATCAGAACACAAGTCTCTTATTGCTAGGTTAAACAGAGTTGGGCTTAATGTTGAACCTTGTGGTACGCCGTCAGTTTTATGGTGAAGTGATGAAAAAATGTAATTGACAGAGACTCTAAATGTTCGTGAAGTTAAGAAATTTTGTATAAAATTAAAAATGTTACCATTAATGTTATAATGAGAAAGTTTCTTCAGTATAAATTGCCTGCTAATTGTATCAAATGCACCTTCAATATCAAATACCGCTGCAATGACTTCTTGTCTCTTATTGAAGGCATCGGAAATATGACTTTGGAGAAGTACAAGATTGTCTTGAGTAGAGCGATTTCGTCGAAACCCTGACTGTTCTTTTGAAATTATATTATATTTATTGAAAAACCACGTAAGACGTTTGTTGATCATTTTTTCAAAGATTTTGCAAATGGTACATGATAGAGATATTGGTCGATAAGCGCTAGGTGATGAGCGTGATCTGATAGGCTTTTTAATGGGTATTATAATTGAGGTTTGCCACTGTTTAGGAAACTTGTTAGATGATCAGATTAAGTTAAGCATTTCAAGAAGTTTAAGCTGACCTAATCTAGATAGCTTTTTTTATAAAAATGTAAGGAATATCGTCGGGGCCGGAAGCAGTGTTCTTAAGAGTTTTAATAACCGATGTAAGTTCTATGTAAGAGAATTGGGAATTTAAGTAATCGATATCTTTGACAGTTGCCGAAGAATTTGGAAAGGGGGCATCGGTTATTGGCTCGATTTGAGAGCATTTTATTTTGCTTTTTAAATTTTTTGTCGAAGTGACTGGCTAAGGTCTCACCAATTTCTTGACTGTCACTTATTACATTATCATTCAAAATTAGACTAGATATTTTAGTATTTATATTGATTCCTTGAATTTGTCTTATTTTTTTCCAAAGAATAGTAGGACTATTTTTTTAATTGATAGAAGATACGTAGTTTCTCCATCACGATTTTTTACTTTGTTTTATAGTAAACCTCGACCTGGCTCTACCTTTTTTTAATTCTGTGAAATTTTCTGGTGTTTTATTTTTCCGATAATCTCTAAGTGCCACCTTATGTTGTTCTACGGAGATTTTGCAAGAATTATTTCACCAAGGAACCCTTTTATATTTGTGTGAAATAGAATTTTTGCCAATATGCAAATTGGCAGCTGAGAGAATCGTGTTTGTGACTAATGATAAATTGTAGTCAATATTATTGGATAGTGTGAGAACAGGTAAGGTGGTATCTGTTTTAGCAGTGTAGCTTAGCCAGTCAGCATTTTTGAGTTGCCAGTAGCTTCTTGATGTAGTTTGTATAGAGTTGAAGATATCAGTGGATACAAATATAGGGTAATGATTGCTATCGTTAAGATCTTCAGCGACTTTCCAATTCAGTAAAGGTGCGGATTTTGGGTTGTTCTTCGATAGCTAATTGCTGGATTCTTTCTATGCAAGGAAAGAAACCATCGCAATTCCATTGAATTATTTTGAATGTAATGTTTAACATACGTAATTTAATGTCTCTAAAATTATACAACTTAAAATAAATAAGAAATAGAGTGAGTGTATATTTCTTCTGAATCCTAAGTTGGATTTCGATTAATTTTATTTTACAGTGTAGGTATATTTCTAATTAATTACTATGTTGTTATTTTTGGAGATATGTTAACGTCTTACCTATATACGGAATGTAAAAATAAAGCGGTGTTTTTCTATCTAATTTTTTAACACGGTGTACAAACACTAGATCTAATTAATATTTCGGTATAAATTCATCCTTTCTTAATGTTTTCTTAAAAAAATTATCTCGATATCTCTATTATTAAAAAGAAAAGTACGTTCAAAGCATTACGTGATTTTCTACTCTCCTAAATTAACGCACCAGCTCAACTCTATCATCATTTTTAAACCATTTTTCTTTTGAATCTTTAATTGGATTTCAATGATTTTTTTTACATTGTGAATCTATTTCTAAGTAATTACTGTATTACTATTTTCTGGAAATTGTCCGTTTTACCCATATACGGGACGTAAAAATAAAGTTTTTTTTTTTTTTTTCATTTTATTTTGCACACTCTGTGGAATTTATTAAAAGCAAACGCTACTTATTAATACGCTTATTAATATTTCCAAATAGATTTTTTATCACAAAAGAAAAGTACGTTCAAATCACAACGTGATTTTATTAAAAGGTAGTAAGTTTTCGTGAAATAGGCTTTAGGTTAAGAGTCTCATACTATAATATCACGAGTCATTCAAAGTTTTCGAGAACTAAACAACCATACGCGACGACGTGGACAAGGAAGAGAAAGACACACAACAACAGGTCACGATCGGCTTATGAGGCTTTTTGCTATAAGAGAACGTTTTGTCACAATGAAAGATTTAAAAATATAAGTAGCAAATGTTCATAATATTCAATATTCAAATAGAAACAAAGTAGAAACACTACACAAAGGTGAACAAGTGCTGAACAAAATTTGCATGTAAAAATATTAGTCAAAGCATTAGCTTTAAACGTAAATCATCGAAGAAGTAGTTTATAATTTGCCAGAGAGCACCTTGACTGGAACTTTAATGACTGGGAGCATGTGTTGTTTAGTGATGAATCAAGGGTTTGCTTCTATAGCTCATATAGATGTGTGACAGTTACTTAACGGTCAAGAAAACGCTACGTATAAATCTCATTATATCTGTATAACCAATCACTACAACAAGAAGATTCGCTAAAATTGGTAGGAGTTATTTTGACAGAAAGTTGAATTGGAAAGAACATATTAATAATTTAACATGAAAATGTTACAGAAGATTAAATTTACTAAAAATTTTAACACATAAGAATTGGAGTTCAGATAAGAGTACATTGTTAATTATATACAGAACTATTATACGATCAGAGCTAGACTACGCGGCTATAGCTTACGACTCAGCATCGAAATCAGTACTTAAGAAGCTCGACACTATTCACAACACAGCACTTAGAATATGTCTGGGAGCCTTTTGTATAACACCAATTGAAAGTTTACTTTACGAAGCAAATGAAATGTCGTTAAATGATAGAAGAGCTTACCTTAGTCTAACGTATGCAACAAAAATTAAGGATAGTGCAAAAAATTCTGTTGATTAAAATACTTTTATTAATAATTTCCCAAACCTTTATGCAAATCACCGTTCTGCTAAGCCTGTCTATAAAATAATAAAACACCATTTGCATCTGTTTGATATTGTTATACCTGAATGTCTTCCATATACATATGACCATAATCCACCTTGGATTCAAAGCATATCATCATATAACTTTGGTCTTACGTCATTTGATAAAAACTCAACTAATCATGATTTAAATATTTTCCATTTTACAAAATCCTTAGTCGTTATAAAAATCATACCCAGATATACACTGATGGTTTAAAATCATCCGAAGTTGTGAGAGCGTCTGTAGTAATGCCAGAGAATGTCCTTAAATTCAAACTATCTAATGTTAGTACTATCTATACAGCTGAACTGTATGCTCTCTATCGCGCCATAGAACTAATCAGTCTGACAACAAACTGCAAATATATTATTTTATCAGACTCACTTAGTGCCATACAAAGCATCCAACAACTGTATCAAAAAAACCCGCTTTAAAAAAAATAAAACGGTCCTTCTTCAGGCTTATATTAATTATAATGAGATACATTTCATGTGGATCCCATCCCATATAGGAATAAAAGGCAACGAAACTGCTGACCATAGTGCGAAAGACGCGACAGTGAGTGACGTTTCCGAAATCGTAGACACATCGTATCAACGGATATAAAACCTTATATAAAAAAATCAATCTTAAGTGCTTGGCAAAATAAATGGAATGTGTCGAATTCAAAATTAAAACAAGTGAAATCCAGTATAGAGGCATGGAATATGTTACCTATACCAAGAAGCCAAGAAATAATAGTAACGCGCCTCAGACTCGGGCATACTAGGTTAACGCATGATTACTTAAATAAAAAGTGCGAACCGTCGCAATGTGAAACGTGTAATACGACACTAACAATAAGGCACATACTATGTGAATGTCCCCTCTACAATCAACAACGAAGTAACAACAAGATACCAGGAACAATTCTAGAAGCTCTAGGTGCAGACTGTAACTTTAAAAATACTCTGAATTTCTTTAAAGATAATAACAAATACCACAATATTTATTAATAAACCAAATTGTAATGTACCTAATGTAATCCATTTATTTTTCAGTAATGGCCATTTGGTCGATGCGATTTTCTAAATAAAAAAATGTACTTGGCTGCATCGTTACCTTAATTAATCAGTATTTAAGATAATTGTTATATTGGTTTTGGTTTACTTCTTCTTCTTCGTGTACTTTTTGTAGATCTTTCGATCTGTTTAATTCTGAAGCTGCCCCTGGTTAATTTCTTGGAAGGTAGATTGCCAACTATCCCTCCATCTTTAAGGTGGTCTTCCGGGGGGTCTTGAACCGGGCGGATTGTTTTCTAGGGCAATTTTTGGGAGTCTATTCTCATCCATTCGTCTTACATGGTTGTACCACATCCTCTTGCGCTGCCTTCCCCATCTTACAATATCTTGAATTTTGCACTGCTCTCTAATGTTTGTATTTCTCACTCTGTCTCTTCTTGTTTTCCCCATTATTGTTCATATGTCATGATCGGTCGTATGCAAGTCTTATAGATTCTAATTTTACTATCTGTGCGCATATACGGATTTGACCAGACTATCTCCCGCAGACATCCTGACAGTGCAGATGCCTTGTTGATCTGACTCCTCAGGTCCTTTACTGGGTCGTGGGTACTTGATATATCTATGCCCAGATATCTGAATTGCATCACCTGTTCTATGGGGTTGTCCTCAACCACTAACTTACATCTGAGCGGATCTTTTGCTATTGTCATACATTTAGTTTTGTTGGTAGAGATGTTCATATTTAGTAGTCGGCTTGTTTGAAAGAACTGAAAGAGCTGCCTTTGGAGATCATCTTCTGATTCGGCAATAATTGCTGCATCGTCTGCGTAACATACCATACCAATTCTTTTGTTGCCCATTCTATATCCGAGATTAAGAGATGTTACTTTGTTGATAATTTTGCCCATCAGAAGATTAAACAAGAAGGGGCTTAGACTGTCACCTTGTCTAATTCCTCCCGTTGTTGGAATATTTTCAGTGAATTCGTCTCCTGCTCTAACTTTGGTTACGTTGTTGTTATTTAGGTTATGGAGTATCTATGTTATACTGGTCGGTGTTTCATTTTCTATTAATATATTTAGAATGTCTCCCAGGCGAACTCTGTCAAATGCCTTCGTCAAATCAATGAAGCAAATATACGCTGGCATGCCAAACTCTAGCTTTTTCTTTTATTTGTTTTATTATAAATACTGCGTCTGTTATAGACCGCCCTTTTGTAAAACCTTATTGTTCTTCAGCATTAGTTATTTGCTTTTCCAATTTGTCCTTGAGAATACCCGTGAAAAGTTTCATTGTTGTATTTAAGAGGGTTATTCCTTTATAGTTTTGTGGGCAGGTTTTTTGTCCTTTTTTAAATATGGGGATTGTGATACTATTATGCCATTCCTCTGGTGTTTCTGTTTTGTTTAATATTTTGTTAAATAGTTGTGCCAGTTTACTTGCAAGTTCCGGGCCTCCATATTTTAAAAGTTCATTGGGTATACCATCCGTTCCCGGTGATTTTCTGTTTTTTAGCTTTTTGATCTTTGCTTCTACTTCTTCGTCATTGATTGTAGCACTCACATCTGTTTCGTCTTCGTTTATATTCAGCGTTTCTTCAGCATCATATAGCTCTTTAAAATGCTGTTGCAATGCCTCTATAGGTACTCATTTGGTCTGCACGAACTCGTTAACTGGTTTTTTCCTGTTGCGGAGCATTTTCCATACTTTCTTTTGGGCACCATATAGATCGTAGTCCATGTCGCAAGTGAATTTGGCCCAATGTTCTATTTTGATTGATTTTATTCTGGCGTTTACTTCGTTTCTTATTTGGACATATTCTGCATGAGCTTCTTCCGATTGTGTGCTTTTATATCTCTGGTAGCATTTGCGTTTTAATTCAGAGAGTTCTTTTACATCTTGGCAAAACCACGGTTTGGTGTGGTTTGTCGCTCTCGTGTTAATTTTTCGCTTTCCCGTCGCTTCTTCTGCTGCTTCGTTGATGCATTTCTTAATTTTTTGCCAAGTATCTTCTACTCCCCATTCGGGTTTTAAGTCGATCTCTTATAGTTTGCTGGTAACCCTGTTCTCATAAAGCAGTTTTGTACTTTTTGTTGCTAGCGACTCTATATTATGTTTTTCGATGAACATTGGAGGTTTTCTGTTTCGTTGCGAACGTTCTAGTAGCATCTTGCATAAAACAAGGTTATGATCAGTCCCCAGGTTAGCAGATGTTAGTGCTCTGACATCAAGTACTTGTGACGGAGTTATCGCTCGATTTGTGATTATAAAATCTATCATTGATCGCTGGCCTCGATTATTGATAAAAGTGTATTTATGTTGGTCTTTATGAGGAAAGTATGTATTGTTGATTCTCATTTCATTTCTAGCACAAAAGTCTATTAGTGCTTCGCCGTTTTCATTAATTATTTATATTATAATTATTGGTTTACTACAGTGGATAAAGTAAAAATCCAAGTTTATCGTGTATCGATTGCATGATTTAACTCTTATTTTGCCCAAAGTACTTTACAATTTATGTTTACATAATATAGCAATCAAACGCTTAACTACATTCAGTTTGTTATCGTTATCTAAATATTGGATACCTGCACCATTCCTTTATGATTTGACTTAAACGATAAGCTAATTAATGGTCGCATTCAGGTCGATTAAATAAGCGTCCGAGTTCTGTACAGTAATACGGGTTAATCAATTGGGACGTCAGGTGGCGTTGACAGTTTGTGAAATTCAGGTATGCCGGTATCTACCCCGATCGCCGCTTTCGATGACTTTATTACAATATAGATCTGGAATTATAAGACTTACAGCAATTCTGACGTAGCAAACTGACAGGCGCAAATGCAAAAACAAAATATTGTAGAAGAATGGCTACAAAAAGTTTAAAGAGATCGATAAATATTATTGCTTATTTATATTATAATATTTAATGTTAATGTTAATTCACAATCAAAAAAATTAATTTAAAAACTTTGTAATACAATAGTTACTATTTTATTGGGAATAAGCAACAAAATTTGTTTAATTTATTAATGTTTGTATTTTTACAACGATTTCCCAAGTGGAAATTGAAAGCTCAATAAACTTCTTTTAAACTTGAATTGTAGTTTATTCCCCATTAAATAGTATAATTTAAAATGCTACAAGAAAATAGCTTCAGAACAAATATATAATACAATAAAACAAAATGGTTTATTTATTTACAAATTTGTAATTTTTGCAAATGCTGTTGGATCTAGTAGTCGAAATGCCAAATATAAACTTTATTTTAAAATAATGGTCATATTCTTCTTACAAAATATTTAAAATAATACAAGCAAAATACAAGAAAAAGCTAAACTAACCAAAATAATTATTTAGAAATATATACACATCGGAAACGTCTAACGAGATTTTTTTTATTTAGAAAAAAAACATATAATCCACATCAACCACGCAGGGTTATTAGTGGAGTAACGTACACATGAATTCATTTTATTTACATTAAATAGATGTATACAGAGTGGCCCAAAATTCTGTAAATGGCCAATTATCCCGTAAATTGCTAGTTATAATTGTACAAAATTAAAGGTACACCTATTTTGCCAGATTTGTTGTTTCTCTTATATTATTAGTAAGTTTGGTTTTTCAAATTCAGCACCCTGTATATTCAGTCATTACCGTAGAACGGGGTGACTTTGTTAATTTTTTTTTATATTTTCTTACGTAACTTTTAAATAAATGATCCCAAAAGGTGGAAAAATGTCCATTTGGATTCATCTTATGTTTATGTAATTTATACTGTTAGTATATATATCTTTAAATTAAGGATTTTCTCAAAAAAAAAATAAGTAATGGTATATCAAAATCACCCATTGATGTGGGGTCACTTTGATACCCTATTTTAAAATAGCTTGGACGATGCATAAAAGCTGTAATGGTGTCAATGTCAACCCATTTTTAAATCGATCAAGCCAATTTTTAGATATTTCAATTTTAATTTTTTTGGTGACTTTGATAGCTGCTATAGGCACAATAATTAGTATATAATAAATAATTTTACAGGTAGCTAATACTTTATTCAGGTAAAAAACATTTTAGCAAATTAGTAAAACAGTATAAAATAGTGAAAAAAGCCAAAAGAATGTATTTTGAACGGAAACAAAATCAAAGTTATTTTTCTTTAACATCAACTCTGCCAGGAAATGTACATGTAGTTGCTGTTTCACTTGTTTCAACCGATGAGGTCTTCAGAAATGCTACGATATCATCGAAAGGAGCGTTAAAAACATCGGTCTCTACAACTTTAAAATGTTTATGGGTCTCATCCAGTGATTTAAGTCCAATGAGTTCGTATTCGTCAAAAGGTAATTTCTCTTGTATCCTTCCGGCATATACGTAATTTTTACATTTTTGTTTAACTGACATAATTTTTACAAGCACGTAAGTTCCAACATTTAATTCAGCAAGGGAGGGTTTTGTATTCATCTCATCTTCATATGATTGGTCCTCCACAGAATCTTCATTTTCAATTTCATTTTCGCTTTCACTATTATAGCTGTTTAACTCGCTATCGGAGGAGCTGTCATCTGCCGTTATATGTCGACTTACACTTTTACCAGGTTGGATATGAAGTTTCTTTTTACTTTGCCGTTTAGTAACTTCTATCTCGGACTTCTTATTCATCAGATAGTCTGTGAGGCTGTCGTTAATCAGAGGTTCTACATAATCAACATCATGGTTGATTGGTGTAATCTTACTCAAGACTTTATTTGGATCGAAAGGGACCATGCCACAAGCCTCGAACCCATTCTTCAAAACTCTCTTAATTGCACTTTTTTCACAATCTCCACATTTTTACTTAGTTTTTGCAATTATCTGATCCATTAATTCCAAGCATTTTTTAATAACGACGGAAATTGATCTTTAGGTACACCAGTAATTTTTGGGTGTCGCAATTTAAATTCCGTCAAAACTTTTCGCCAAGAGACTTTCATGGGTTTAAAAAAAAGACACATCCAAAGGCTGGCATATGTGTGTTGAATTACTGGGAAGGCACGCAAATTTAATATTGTGCAATTCACACAATCCTAAAACATGATCTGAAAAGTGAGACGCCAAGTTGTCGCCGATCATAACTTTTTTACCTTCCAGCCGTCTTGCGTGGGGTAATAATATGGTCTCAAACCAGTCTGTAAAACAAGTTACCTCCATCCACCCATTTTTTGTTCGGTTTTATCTAGCTTCTCTTGCGCAACATCCACTACTACAACAAGGAGAGCCCTGTGGACCTCCTAATGTCCCTGCATCCCACATATGTTTGCTGCGATATATTATATAAGGAGGGAGTAGTGTACCATCAGCAGCACCGCACATCATTATTGATGTGGCGGCTTTACTATGATTAGTGATTTGTTCTGGATATTTGGTCCCTCTTCTATAAAGCAATCTTCTTTTCCCCGGATCATCACTAACGTTGGTTTCATCGTAATTAAAAACGTGTGATGGAGGGCAATTTGAGAGAGTTGTTCTTAAATTATTGAAATATGATTCTATCGTTTCTTTTGTGACACCTGCCCGAGCTCTAGTAATGTTAGACGCAAGTCGTTCAGAGATTTGCTGACTATGTCTCTCTAAAAAAAGTTTTACCCAGTCGTTACCAGGACTTACCCCGTTTTTAAATTTAGAGATAATTCTTCCAGTTCTTTCTAAATAACTCTTAGTGAAAAGTTGTACATCTAGCGTCGATAATGGAAATCCCCAATCTGCACATTTGACAATGCAGGACACGATTGATTTTTCCTCCAGCTCCGTCAACGCAGTTTGGCCCCCTGGCTTCTTCACATGCTTCTCTTTGTATTTATTATATAAAGTACCATACGAAATTTTAAATCTTTCTGAAGCGGCTTTAACAGACAAGTTTCGGATAAGAGGATAAGCGGATAAGAAATCATCCAATTTCATGGAGTAGTTACGGAAATAAGTTAGGTTAAATATTTTAAAATAGTGACAACTAGACCTACATAAAGGCAACATACACAAAATTACCTGCAATTCTATTGTAAGAGCTGTATGTTTAAATTTAGTAACACAATATAAAATCTTCAAATTCAAACAAAAACTTCAATGGTGAATTTACAACCGTATACTTTTGATATTGGCCACAAACACCTTTTGCTATAGTGAATCAACATGTGCACTGAAATAAAGTTCAGACAACCACCATAACGGACGAAATTTGGGTTGTATACTCTCTTGAAACAAAATATTCCTGTTTTATCAAAGTCACCTTATAGAATCAAAGTCACCCCATTCCACGGTATTGGAATCTTCTATTCAATACGAGTTCAACCATATGTAACATTTATGATGTAGTTTGGAAGATATTAAATATATAAAAGATAAATAAATAAATTTATAATTTATAAATTTTAAATAAAAAAATAAATTTTTTAATACTAACTCTTTTAAACTACATTAAAATGAAACAATTCATAGATTACAACATTTTTAACATAATGGTTACTTTATCAAGTCTTCAAAATGTACTTTATGTGAGTTGACAGTACTAATCGATGGTAGAATGCGTCTACCACATTTTTTCATGATTGTCTAGAAATTATTCGAGATTCATCGATTTACAAGACTTGCTGGTTTAGTTTTGTAAACTGAATTTTTCAAGTACCCTCAATAAAAATAATCTTTAGGAGTGAAATCAGGTGAACGTGGAGACCATTCAATTCTACCTCGTCTACCAATTCATCGTCCGGAAAATACCTCTTCCAAATATCGCCGAACATTTACATCAAATTTTGTAAAATTATGACAAACAACTTACAATTTACTAATTACGAGTTACGAATTTATTATATAGATACCGATCAGTTAGACCGAAAAGATTTATGAATGACTACAGAACAAAATATAATGCAAAGGTTTGTTGAAGATCCACATACATCCTCACGCAGGGTTGCACAAGTATATGGTGTAGGTTGTACTTTAGTCTTACGTGTATTACATAAGAATATTTTTAAACGATACAGAATTAACTTATTGCAAGCATTAATTGCCTTAGAAAAGGCAGTCCGAGATACACGAATTAGGGATGGCGGTACTATTTACAATAGATCGATACAAGTCTTAGCATATGCTGATGACATTGACATAGTAGGGCGTAGCAAGCGAGATGTTGAGCAATATCTCCTAGAATTGGAAACAGCGGCGAAACAGGTGGGTCTAGTTATCAACGAAGACAAAACCAAGTACATGTTGGTTACAAAGGATCCCATAGCAAATGAGGAACGAGAAACAGTCTTTGGAAGTCATACCTTTGGACGTGTTGACAACTTCACATACCTTGGGTCGCTATTGACTGCTACCAATAAAACAAGCGAAGAAATCAAAAGACGAATAAATCTTACAAATAGGGCATACTATGGACTCCAAAAGCATTTCCACTCAAGAAACATTCAAAGAAGAACTAAAATTATTATATACAAAACATTGCTGAGGCCGGTCCTCACATATGGAGCAGGAACATGGACTCTAACGCAGAAAGATAAAAGACTTTTGGGAATATTTGAGCGTAAAATACTCCGCAAAATATTTGGAGCTGTAAACGACCAAGAGCAGTGGCGCAGAAGATATAATTTTGAATTGTATCAGCTCTTTGATGATCCAGATGTCATAACGTTCATTAAAACACAGCGACTTAGATGGGCTGCACACATAATACGAATGCCAGAAAATACCATTGCTAAAAATCTAATCACAGGAACACCTGTAGGAAAAAGAAGTAAAGGCCGACCGCGAATTAGGTGGTTAGATGGAGTAGAAACCGACTTACGAATATTAAAAATCAGAAGATGGCAACATGTTGCCAAAGACCGAACAGAATGGCGACGAATCTTAGAGCAGGCCAAGATCCACAGAGGATTGTCGAGCCAAAGATGATGATGATGAAGAATTAAGTTAAGATGACTTCGATCGTAGATTAGAGTTTACTGAGGTAATAATGAATAAAATGGAAAATGATAAAAATTTCGTTAACAGAATGTTTTTTCGATGAAGCAAGCTTTACACTGTGTGGAAGTGTCAATCGAGACAATTTAACGTACTGAGGTGACGTAAATCCACACTGGATGCGTGAAAACTAATCTCAAAGACAACAAAAATTAAATTTATAGTCAGGTATAGTAGGTACTCAGTTAATTGGGCCATTTTTTATTAAAGAAAATTTAATTACGATTTAACTGGGAATAAGCCACAATTAACAGGTTGACTGCCAAGTACTTCATGCCACAGCGAATTGATACGGTCTGTAATATAGTTCTTGCTTTACCAGACGACGTGTAGAGAAGCGGATTTATTGCAGTATTCGACCGCCGTGACATACAGTCGTCGCATACACAACATATCAGTTTTCATTTTGGCTGAATAGAGACTGAAATGATATCGAAATTTTGATTGATCTTTATTTCGGGTAAAAAATATAAAGCTGTAAAAAATATCCATTACAAAGTAATTGACACACAAAAGTTAAATAAAAACATGAAAGACTTTAAAAATTATCGGTTATTTGGTGTGTGGGGAGTTAAGAAAGAATCTTCTCTTTATAACAAGCCTTACAATATTTATTTATTTTGTCATATGGTCCTTAGTTTTTACCAAAGTATGAATTTGCATCAATCTCCTTGTAGTTCGTATTTGTTGTTGTTTCCTTTCGGAATAATTCTGTGACTCAATGTTGTCTTCATAAGTTAAGAGCGACTTTATTACATGCTCTCTAAATTCAGTTATTTTCATCTTTTTATTGGCTAGTTGGTTGAAAATAATGTGAAAATTTACAAGTGATGTACCAAGAAGAAATTCCACAGCGAGCTTTCTGTACCATTTCAGTGACTTTTGTAGAGGTGAATTATAACTTGCCATCTGGTCTAACTAGTCAATTGAGAACTTTGCCTCATTGTATTCCATCTCAGCCTGAGATTTATGAACAACACCACTTCGCCGCTAAATTGCTGTACTTGGTAGTTAGGTTAGTAGATAGTAACAAGACATCTCTTTTATCCTTCCACTTTAAAACGCAGATGCCTCTCTCGTTTTCCAACCTAAAAGTTGGCCTTTTTTCAATTTTTTATTTATTACTTTTTTTGGGTTTCCACGACGATTTGCTCTTAGCATCCCAATATAGTAAGTTTTCTTGTCAAGTAAAATGTTAGCTAACTCTAGGCTTGTACAGTAGTTATGCTCGATGCTAGAACTTGATGCGGCCAAGGTCCGACCAGTGGTCGTGGCTGGAGCTGCTGAGCCTGTTAACTTGAAGAAATACATAGCTCTATTCACGCAACTTTTTATTCTTGACGTAAATCGGATTATAGTAGCACTATGTAAAGCTTAAACCATCTCACATACGTATGTTCGCATACTCTACATGGCTAATAGCCAATTTTTTAAAACAATAAGCACTTCTTACAAGAATAACTACTTGAGGTATATTATTTTACATATAAAACTATATTTTGTTCTGGGAATAGTATTCATCCCCTCCCCCTGACGACCATCACATTCTTTTACTGCCAGCCGGAATCCGATCTTGTCACCTCGATTCGTGTACGCGTATCTGTTTTAGGTTTCCATATAAACGTTGGGTTAAAATGTGGTATTTTATATTATTGAGTTTATTTCTGGTGACAAAAATCAGATAATCTTATAACAACAGGTTAGTAATTTATAAAATGTATTAAAACTTCTTCATTCTTTAAATTAGTTTTTATTTCTCTGGATATAGGTCGTTTTTTATTAAGCTCGTCTCCTAGGTTTTGTGTTTTTTTTATTGAGTTTAATGCGTCGACAACTAATGGTCATTGGCATGGTGCAGTGAATTTTTACAGTAAGGTAGTGTAGTGTGTGTGTAGGTGTAGAGTAATTGTCTTGATAGTTAGCAAAGTCGACGTCATTGTCTTTGCTAAGAGACGCTAATTGTATCCGAACGTGTGCGGTCCGTCCGGTGAGTACCGATCGCACAAGGATAGAAACTATTTTTATTCATTAATTTTTAATAAACGAAAATTTCTCCACCGCGGTGAGATTCGAACTCACGACCTTTACGTTCAAAGGTAGGCGCTCTTACCACTTTGCCACAGAGGGGGTTAACTGGTTTTGTGTTTTAATAAGGTTTAGGTGCTTTAAAAACACTATATTATTATTACGCAACAATATTACGCAAAATTTACACGATATTACGCAAAAATAAATTGATCATGTCAATTTTTCTATTAATTTGCCCCTTGCAAATGATTTTGACTATTATTTAGCCAAGAATTAAGGTAAAACATAAATTTATCACAACAGTGGGGAAGAGAAATGTCTGCAATGTCGCTACATGAACTACATTGACAGGCCTATATTTGTAGTGCAACTTTAAAATATTTTAACAATTAGAATAAAGCAAAGTGTGCTGATGATGATGCTAATCAATTCGGACTTTCTCTATTAAAAAGTATTCTGAACTTGGCGTACAAATTGCCACTAAAAAATATAGGCAAGACAAGCAAGACAAATGAAAAGAATAAAGAAATCCAGGCAAGGTTCCGTAAAAAATATGGAATGCTTGTGGATATGCCAAGAAAATACAAGCAAATATTGTTCGAGTATTTTTAAATGGATACACCGAATGGAAACAATCAAAAATATCTACCAAATCAACACAGTAAAAGTAAAAGAAACATTTACTGATCATATTGCGTTGACAGGCAGTGAGATTCCTTGGGTCCTCCATTGTTCAACCTGGTTATGGATAAACATGAAGGAAAAACAACTTAAAATAATCTGCTATGCAGACGACGCAATACTATTCTCTTAAAGTAAAGATGGCTAACAACGTATGCTGCACCAATCTAATATAACCTCCATAATATTTAACATGTTAATTTCCCCAAAAAAGACAAAATGCATGCTTACCTGCAAATTTACAAAGATTTAAATTGGAACTAAAAGGTCAGATAATAGAACAAGTGATGAAGTTTAAATATCTAGGCACCATATTATTTAGCTACGGAAAGCTCGCAACGGAAGTGGAAGATCTAGTAAATAGAGCAAACAGAGCCACACGCTACCTGAATGGAAAAATATGGAGAAATAAAAATATCAAGCAAGAAATGAAAAGCAGAATTTACAAAACCGTCATCAGACCAATAATAACATACGCGGCAGAAACAAGACTTGACGCAGAAAGAACAAAAAGGATGTTAGAAACAGTAAAGGTAAAAACACTTAGAGACATTGATGGTAAGACACTATGGTTCAGAGCTAGAAGTATAGATATACGTCGTAGATGCAAGGTGGAGAACATCAAGAACTGGATAATATGTAGAAGCATAGAATGGAAGGATCATATAAGCCGAATGAGAAATAGAGTAGTAAATGTGGCAGGAGACGGTTTCCCACTAGAAAGACCATCAGTAGGAAGACCATATAAACGATAGGACGACAACTTACAGGAGGCACATTAAAAAGCAGAGTCATGTCTATATAAAAGAAAGAAGAAAAAGAATAATAAAATTAATTTTGAAAACTATTTTAAGTGGCTACAAGATTGATCATAAGCAATATGATAGTTATACCAAACAAACTGTTCGTTTATATATTGATTTATATATGGCATTATTATGATGCTCACAGTGTACAAAATAAGCGTGCATAATGCAATATTAATAAAACCGCACTGTTGCTAATTGGCAACTAACTGAAAAAGCGCAAAAGAAGCAGTTTTAGTCTTATTACCAAGTTTTAGCACAGAAATATTCAATAAGCTGCAATAGGGATATTTTCAATGGCCTACTTTTGAGTGATTTCGGACTCTTCGATATGTTGTAGGATGCATTTTTAAAAATAATACACAGCATAATTATTGTTCAAACTCTGGAATATGAAATTATTGACACACAAATTTGGCTCTAGAAATAGTATGGGTACAAGAGACCCTTTGTTCGGCTTAAATGTCCTGGCCTAAAGATTCATGGGTATGAATCAGGACATGTACTTTTGTAAATAAATTTTTAGAAGGCATTTTATAAGGATTAACAGAAAAAGCTTGTAAATAAATTAAAAAGCAAAAATATTAACAGTTGTGATATGAAAATTATATCTATTCTATATTTCTGTCAAACTGCCAAGCTAAGAGATGACAACCAGAACAAGCGAGATATCAAAATACAAAGAAAAGTCCGCCAGGGTTGCGTGCTGTCATCATTAATATTCAACGTCTACAATGAAGCGGTATTTAAAGAAGTACGCTCAGAGAAGGTATTTAAAGAAGGTATAGCTTTAAAAGAAGGTGTATCTATCAATAGAGTTTTGAGTTACTTTGAGTTATAATGACGGATAACAACAATGATTTACAGAACACAACGCAACGACTTAGTGAATGCTGCCATGAATAAAGACTAAGTATGAATTTGAAAAAATCCAAATGCATGATCATGATTTAATCAGCAGATTAAAACATCCAATTGATTATTTAATTATTTAGGATACTGTAGTTGAGAGTGTGGATACCTAGAAATACTTATAAATATTGATCACATCAAATGTAGACCAAACCAAAGAATCTAACACGTACTGAAATAACATGTGCATCATTCGTTAAACTTAAAAAGTCTATTTGTTTTAAATAGACTTTTTATGTTATGAACTCAAAAAATATCAAACCCAGAATTTACTAGAAGAATAGGAAATGAAACTGAAATAATGTTGACCATCAAAAGAAGAAAACTTAAGTACTTGGGGCCATGTTAAGAGAGGGCATAGATATTCATTATTGTAGCTTAATATGCATGGCAAAATTCGAGAAAAGTGTGTAGGAAGACGAATAATTTGAGGGAATGGTTTGAATGCAGAAGTGCAGAACTATTTAGAGCGGCAGTAAACAGGGTCTGCATAACTGTAATGATTTAGAACTTTCTATGGTGGATGGAACTTAAAGAAGAAGAAAGCAAATAAGAAAAAATTTTATTGTTCAGGTGAAAACAGCTAATCTCGTTTTTTTTTGGGGTTAGGTTTAAGTCTCCATTGTTTAAAGTACTTAACCAGGCGTTCCAGATCTTCCGTTAGGATTGCCTCGGAGTTTTGTATTAAAGAGCTTTGAGTTGCAAGTGCCCAGTCGTCTGCATATCCAAATTTTTTAGATCTAGTAGGGGGCATATCAGCTCTATACATACTAAATAGCTGCGGTGTAAGTACGGAGCCCTGGGGGAGGCCATTATTAAGCGTTCTCTGTTTGCTCACTGTAGTTCCCATGGTTACACGGATGTTTCTACTGCTCAGCATAGTATTTATGAGTCGGGCGGTTGCTCTGCAGGGGATTATTTTAAGGAGCTTATAGATGAGGCCAACTTTCCAAACCGTGACATAGGCAGCCGATATATCGATGAATGCCACAGACGTCTTCAGTTTTCTTTGGTAACCTGCCTCTATGTAGGTAGTTATAGAGAGCACTTGGTCAGTGGTGCTTCGTTGAGGCCTGAATCCTGCTTGTTCAATTGGTATTTTTTGAAGTAGCTTTGGGCCGATTTTGTTCAGGACCAGTCTTTCGAGGAGCTTGTAAGCTGCACTGAGTAAAGCGATGGGGCGGTAACTCGCTGGGTTGTCTGTTGGTTTTCCAGGTTTCAGGATGGCTATGATTTTTGTTTGTTTAAAGAGGTTTGGTAGGTTACCTGTTTTGAGTATATCTGTATAGAATTTAGACAGCCAGGTTCTTGCAGATTTCCCACAATGGATCAGGAATTCGGGAGGTATACCGTCTGTACCAGGAGCTTTGTTAGGTTTAATGTCTTTGATGGCGTTTGAGACTTCTTCTGGAGTGAACGGTGCGGAGTACTCTGTATCTGATCGACAGGCAGTTTTTAGATGTTTAAGCTCCCTTTTTATAGTAGTGGTAAACTTTTTATCACATGCTTCTCTGGAGGTGGCAACTATAGGTGATGCAATTTTATTAGGGTTCAAGTCGTGGATTTGTCGTGTTGCCAGTCTGTCACTTCCGAGTTTTCTTAGGAGCGACCACGCTTAACGGCTAGACTTTTTGAAATCTAACGATTCGACTTTATTTGTCCATTTCTTCCTTCTTGCTACATCAAGGCTTAGGAGAAGTTCGTCCGCAATGTCACTTTCACCGGTTTCAAGATATTCTTCGTAGAGGTTTTGGCTTTCCTCACTTCATCCTGGTATGTATTGCTTACGATGGCCCCTGGGAATGTGTTTCTTTGCTGTAGCAGTTATTGCCCCTCTAAACCTTTCATAATTTTTGTATGTTGGTGGAATCCATCGTAAGATTTTATCGAGTTCATTGGTAAAGGCGGGCCAGTTACCTTTGTTTAAGTTCCAGCGTGGTCGTGGAATGGTTGTAACTAGTGGGATTTGGATACCAATCTCAATAATGATCGGCCTGTGCTGGCTATGTGGGAAGTCATGAAGTACTCTTCTCTTGGTTGGTAAGGGGTAGCTTTTCTGGTTTTTGCTCACAAAACATAAATCTGGATTGTACTCTTGTTTCCATGCCGCCGATTTAAAAGTGCCCCGGTCTTTGGCATCGAAAACGTGATGCAGGTGGTTACTCTCTACCGAGTCTAACAGTGTCTCCCCGTTTTCATCGTTGTTTCTGTATTTCCATTCTTGATGATGGCTGTTAAAATCACCTAAATAGATGGCTGGATGGTGCCTTATGTCTATGACGTGGCTTGGCCATGTAATACTTGGGGGTTTATAAACATTTGTCACTTCGATTTCACCTGTTTTGGTAACGGTTAAATGTATATTATCTTGCGTGGTGGAAGATACGAAGTGAGCGTTTTCTACGGAGTTTTTTACGTAGTTGGTAGTACCATAAGCATGGTGATAGGTTGCTCCCAGAAGATCACAGCCTGGAATTTTGCCTCTACTTGCGAGTTGTTGTTCGTTCGCAGCATGGGTTTCCTGTATAACTACCAAGTCGATGTCGTTAGAAAGTAGTATGTTTGACAGCAGTTCGCTTTTGGATCGGCTAATGCCTTCAATATTTATCTGACAAATCCGGACAATAGGTCCAAGAGTTCTAGTCATTTGGTTTTCATAAGAACCGTTTCCTGGTTGGGCGTTCATGTTTGCAGTTGTGAATTGGCCAGGAGATCGTTGGATAGTTTGGCCGCCTGTTCGTTCTAGCTCATTTAGTGTTAACCAGAGGGCACGTGCAGAATTCTTCTGCGGACGCGAGCTAGTTTACCCTCCAGCTGGGCTAGTTTTATAGAACTAAAGAATATAATTTGCCTTAAGATAGTTGGGCCAGTTTTATAGAACTGAAGAATATAATTTGCCTTTAGATAATGGTGTTTCATTATTATATTAATAGCAATAAAAAATATATTACACAATAGTTTTTGTCGGGTTAGGATTATTTTTAATAATTACTTGTTTATAAAAACTATTCGTTTGACTTGGTAACATTTTTTAAAATAAATAAAGATATAAAAATAATTTTGGCCACCCATATCATTACAATACCAGTGTCTGTTATTAGCCCTGGTTTTACCCGAGGTACTTCGTTTATTCAGGCTGAATAAACTAGGGAAGAGGCTGTTACTATTATAGATTTTTTAATGTCTACCTAAGGTAAATTTTGCCATTGTCCGACGACAAAAATACATAATTCTTATCTACCTTTATGGTAGTCCCCGTCATTCTTAAGCACAATTCGGCAATTTTTGGCATCTAAGTGTTTAATAAAATAAAATTTTCTCTGCTGTCTAATTTGCAATAAAATATAATCCCATAATTTTGAATCGACCTATAAATCAGTTTTATTAACACTTAAATAAATTTTTCAGAGGGCACAATAGTCTTCTGTTTGCAGCTTTTCTTAACTTTTCTCATAATGACCATAATATAACATTCATATTAAAAGTCAAACCTTTTCTCATAAAACTCTAAAATACTTATACTTATTCTTTGTGCATCAAACTTTTTGTAACGAAACTTTTTCATTCGTTCGAAAAGTCGTCATGGTTTTTGTTTGAGCGTCTTTCCTTTTCCTACGTGAACGCTGAACTTTTGCCTCAGCTTTTCCTGAAATAAAACACCAGTAAACGTGAAAGGAAGTTCATGTTCCTTTAAGTAAAATATTACGTTGAAATCTCTTCATAGACTAACAATACCGCTATAATCTTTACTTTTGCTTGGATAAATACATTGTCTTCTTCACCAAACAAATTTAAGTATTAACGTATTTTGATACTCAGAGAAAAGTACCAAGATATGAAGCCGAAAAATTTAAATATCTGTAGGATACCCAAATACTCTTGTATATAAAATAAAATCCACAAGAAAAACAATTCCTGTAGCTGGCTGTATACCACGTATCACAAAAAAAGAGGTTAGTCTATGTAAGTGGGTATATTTATTTAAAAACCCTTAAAAGGGCTACATCAAAAAAACAAACGTTTTCGGACTAAACAGTCCATCATCAGGTTTAAAATCTGCCTAAAATAAGTACAAACCATTTAGTTAAAACAAACGTGATTATGAAATTTTGACTATGGTTAAAAAAGCAAAATGGCTATACTTACTAGGTTAAAATGCCTGAGCCACCAAAAATACTTGGGTAAAAACCCTTTAAATTACTTATAGTTAACAAAGATTCTACATCTTGTTGTTAAAAAACTTTGATGTTCATTATTAAATTAAATATGACTTCAGGTAACATACATTGCAAAAAGTTTTGAGTTCCAGAGCCGGGGAGAAAACCTCTACGCACGGAGAACAGCTGGAAACTGATTTACAATATACCTATGAAAGGTCTCAAAAACAAAAATGTTAATGTAACATAGAACTATATTAGTTATACCTAGTATTACTACAGCCAAAAGATTCAAAAATTATTTTTGATGATTTTAAAAATAATAACAGCAATATAGGTGTTGGGATTTAAAATTTGGGTTATAATCGATGTGAAATCATCAATGGTGTTAAAGTCAATGTTTGAGAGGATGACCTGTGTATTAGGCAACCTGTGTTGCTTTTTGTTGTATGGAATATGGTCTAAAAGTGTATTTTATGTTAGATTACTTATATATATATATATATATATATATATATATATATATATATATATATATATATATATGAAAATTATCCTTTTATTTTTATCACATCTAGCACAGGTAAAAATTTTTAATAGTAAATATTTGAAGCTAATATAAGACCTTTTATTTAAATGACTATTTATTTAAGACTGTTAGTATGGTGAGAAATTAATGAAAACAAGTTTGGTAAATTGAAAATCTACAGGCTGACGAAATCAGAGTTATAACCTATGTGATTAATTTAAAATTGAGGAGGCTGAGCTCCTCAGAGACTTGATGAGAAATAGTAGAGAAAATGACTGAAGAAGGAGGGGATGGTTAAAGGAGAAAAGGAGTTAATCAACAGTTAGAGATAATAGGGGTCCTTTATGCTTGAAGCATCTAGCACCCTGAACAAAATATATTTTAGCAGTAATAAATTCGGTTTGTAAAAATCTAAAATTTGAAATATGAATGTGCTACTTAGTTGTTGATCAAAAGAAGGTGAGCAATGTTGGATAAGGATTTTTTATTAGCGGAAAAATATATGAATTTTGAAAAACAGTTAGATGATGTTTGAATGATTACTGACTTTAAAACTATTAAGTGCATGTTAGATATATGAACCAAGAAATAATGAAAGAAAAGAAAGGACAGGAATGTGATGTAGATGTGAAGAGTGAAGAAAATAATAAAATATTATGGTATGATAGATGTGGGTGGTTATAAAGTTAACACTAGGGTCGAAAAGTGATGAAGGGAAGGAGTGGAAAAAGTTTAGAGACTGGTTGTTTGAAGAAGTACAAATAATATGAATTTTGATAAAATGTTAGATAATGTTTGAGAGAATAAATAGTTAAAAATATTGAGTACATGTTTGATAAATGAGTTAACCAAGAAATAATGAAAGAGAAAAAAAAAAAAGTAAAACTGTAATTATGTTGTCGTCTATGCATCACGAAAAATTTGTTTACCTGAAAAGCAAAAAACCTGATATAATAGCTTTCTACAATTCGTCGAAAGGGGGCGTTGATGCACTTGATCAAAAATGTGCACTTTATCGTTGAGGTCGAAGATGCCAGCGATGGCCTTTAGTAATTTGGTATTCCATAATGAATATTGCTATAGTAAATAGTCACAATATTTTTCACGCAGCTAATCCTGGGGTTAGAAAAAATTGATCGGATTTTATTCAAGAGATGTTATAAATGAACATTTAGAAGTAAGATTTGCAATGCCAAATTTGTCAAGAGAATTTCTCTTATCGATAATTTTTAAAGCATTAGAAAATAAAATTACTCATCAAGATCAGACCAAACCAGAAAGGCCAGTTATAAGACGTAGATGCTACTTGTGTCCCAGAGGTAAGGATAACAAACATTTCACCTTTTGCGCAGAATGTCACAGGACTATCTGCAAAACACATTCACTTCAGAGAGTTACCTGTACTATGTGCAAGGAATAGATAAACACTTACAATTTGTTCAAATATTTTTGTCGCAAGATTCTAATATTACGAAAAAAAACATGACTGTTATTTTTTTATATGGTTACTCTATAATGATTTTCTTTTGTATTGGGTTAAGACGTTACTATTATAAACTACTTTTTAGAAAATAAACCGTTAATTTTAATTTAAGATATATTTTTTTTATTATAATAATGAGTTATGTTTTTGATCAAAATTTATTTTAAAATTTCTATAATTTTTATTATAGCATCTTAATTTTCTTGAAATAAAATTTAAGTTTACAAAAAATCTCTTTTTTATATACACATTTATTTGTCAAAAATACAAAAACAATAAAAAATATATTTTTATATCTTATTTAGAGGTTTTTAAAATTCGGGTCATCTATGTATGACCCCACGATAGTAGTTATGTGGGTGTAAATACACGATAGTAGCTCAGGGTTAATGCAACTACTACTTTGTGGAAACAAGCCACAATTTAAGTTAAAGATAAGTTTATTTTTGATGCTCCGATTTCCACTTTGGAAATCGTTTTCTTAAGTAAAAATCTAAACGTCAAAAATTATTTTTTTATAACATTTGGGCTTATTTCCATTTAAAGTAGTAATTGTATCTACTGAATTGCCTTAGTTCACAAACAAATATTTTAATTTTTCTGTATTATTTTATTATTTTTAGGAATCATAATTTAATTAATTTTTGAATTATGTTTTGTTCACGCCTTGATTAACTTATTTGTACTTATATTTTCCTCGAATGCTTATCTCTCCGTTTTATGAAAGTGATTTTATTTTAATACTACCGTTTAACGTGAACATTGCTTTGACGAAAAAAGATAAAAAGCCTGCAACAGTAAAAAAAGTATTTATGTTCATAGCTGGTTTAGTGACATTGTATAAATGAAAAAGTTAAAAACTCAATGATATCGATAAAAGCCATCTACTAGCCAGTAATGACTCTTTGTACGGAAAATTTTTATCGCTAATGGTTGCGGTATTAACCGAAGTAGTTTTGTTATTTTTGTTTATCATTTTAGGCATTAGCTCAAGCTTAATTAACCTCACTATACTTTTAGTATTTTAATAAATATTTTATTTATACAATCGTCAGAATTCTATTACAGGGCGTATACAATTTATTGTGTTAGAATATCGGGTATGCGGTCTGTTATTAATAAAAAAAAACTCTTTTTTCTTTTAATCCTCTATATTTCGCTAATTTTTTGTCAGCTTCATCAGGAGACAAAGATTTAGAGTGGAAAGTATTTAAACAAGTTGTTGAACATAATTTGTTCAAAACAGTACTGTACTGATAAGTACAGTACTTAACAGTATTTTTTACTTTTATTATTCACTCGCATTATCCTTTTCCATTTGTTTTAAATGTTTCAACGTTTTTGGCATTCTTTTCTACAGGTAGCTGTAGCTTCCTCCGTGATTGGTGTTAGTTGTTGCCCTGGAATCCATCAAGGTCTTCTAACTCTAATTCCACAAATTGGTTGCATTGCTCCTGTAGTGATCTTTTCCCACGTTAATACGCTCCTTTTCTATCTTAGCTGCACCGTACTGAAGACGACCAATAATCAGAAATACGTATATACGGTCGTCTTCGATCGATATACCATTTTTGGTTTTCTGTTTTGCGAGAGACATGCCATTACTTTTTACTTATATATATATATATATATATATATATATATATATATATATATATATATATACATTTGGTTTTCTGTTTTGCGAGAGACATGCCATTACTTTTTACTTATATATATATATATATATATATACATATATATATATATATATATATATATATATATATATATATATATATATATATATATATATATATATAATGAACCAGAAGTATTTGCTGACCACGTAAGGAAGTAAACTTTAAATATTGGGTATGCAGCAATAAAAATGAAAGGTGTACTCTTTTAATTTTTTTTTTATTCTAAGCTTTCGGACATTGGTTATGTCCTTCATCAGGGAGCTACAAATGTGATGAATAATTTTTACAAATTTGTATAATTAATTAAAAATTCCGAAAGCTTGGAATAAAAATTGAAAAGAGTACACCTTTCATTTTTATTGCTGCATACCCAATATTTAAAGTTTATATATATGTATATATATATATGTATATATGTATATATATATATATATATATATATATATATATATATATATATATATATATATATATATATATATATATATATATATTTTGCCGAAAAATTTTTGAAAGATCCTTAAAGTCAAACAATTTTCCAGTGTCCATTTCATTCACTTTATAATGTCTACCGTTTTTTTTTTGGCAGCACTTATTAAACTTCTTTTTTTCGATAAAATGTTTCGATATTGTCAATAATGAAAGTACTTCTTGAGAACAAGAAATAATAAATATTTTTTTCCCAAAATTCTAATTTTACAATCTTAGTTTGAAAAGAATTAATATTGAAATATACTTATTTTTTTTTTGTTTTGAAATATAATCTAATTAGTGATGTTTTAAACTTTCTAATCCTGTCTCTTTATCAGCTTTTACGTATTGTTCCTAGGCAGATGGCCCTCAACTATTTATAAGTTGGAAATTTCCTGTCATTTTATCAAGACATTATTCATTTTTAACGTTGGTAATTTGTGGTATTTTGTAAAAGTCAAAATCGATTGCATTTGGTACTCACCACTACTTGCTTTTAAAACCTCGATGACGTTATTCCAAATAGCCCCCAGAAAATTTTTAAATGTAAAAAGTATGCGATCGAGTAGATCATATTGATTTTAGTTCACCTCTACACAATTTCTTATTTTGCACAGAATATAATTGACTTCTATATTGCCGTTTCTGGATAAATTGTCGGTTTTTTGTAGTACAATGTTACTATCAGAACAAAATTTATATCCTATTCTTGTCGAAGTTCCTTCTCCTATCGAAGTTTGGCCATCACCACAGCTATCTCTACTTTATTGGCGTCTGCTCTGAAAAGATCTATTGAGCTGCAACTATACCACTCTCTTAAGTTTCTCAGCCAGGAAATTATTTTTCTACCTATGGATCTTTTACCCTTAATTTTACCTATCATTATGAGCCCGATATCTCATATTTCAACCCTTCGGTAATGTAACCGAGATATTTCAGCTTTCTTGTGTTGATATTCTTTATCACCTCGCAATCCATTTGTAACATTGTAGCCTTAACACTTGCATTTGTAACTCGTTAGATCCAGGTATTTTTAAAATTCCTCTATAGCACCACATCTCAAATGTTTCCAACTTCTTTATATTATCTACTTTTAGTGTCTAGCTTTCCATTCCATGTAACAAAGTCGAGAACACGTAGCATCTTAAGGCACTTATCCTCAGCTCCAGAGGATGATCTCGATTGATAAAGGTATTTTCTTGTGGCGTTATTCCAATTAACTAGTTTTGGTTGAAAATAAGCTACAATATTACTAAAAAATGATTTTATTAACGTTTCGACGCCCAGATCGGATGTCGTTGTCAAAATACAAAAATTATTAATGAATTAAACAAAAATGTTGTTACTTAGTAAAAAAATTCTTCAAATAATTTATTTAATCTGACTTATTTAGATCGGCAATTCAGACATATATTATACATTTTAAAGTAGAAGACTTTAAAGTGATATTGCCAATATTTATGAGTTGCGTTCCTGGGACGACTTTATTGAAAGATAGTTAATTCGATTACATGAAATCAACCCCAACTCAAGAATATCCGTCACAAACAAACCATAACATGTAATCTGTCTTTAAAAAGACAACCAAATGCAATGGTGACACTAAAATTCTCGCACTAGGATATAAATATAGTACAAAAAACAATATAATGAATTTTTTTTCAATTGCAAATTGACATATATTATCAATTGCTACTAAATATTTTTTATTTCAGTTTAGCTTTGGCACTAAAAAAAGAAATTAAAATATGTTTCGTTTGTATGTCTAACGACATATTTAAATATACACATATCAATATATAAATAAATAAATTAAGCAGATTAATTTAACTATTTATTTCTTATACATTTATCCCCTTATATATCCAAAATCCATCGTTCGTACAAACACGTCTTTCTCCTAATCCGGTAATAGCTAGAAGATGAACGACCCTGCCAAGTGCAAGTACTATATTCAACATAATTTCACTCAGCAGACCACTGAAGTGGTATGTAATGTCCTGTTATACACCATAATGACCGTTTTCGGTTTGAACTGCGAGCAGTAATTTTCGATCAAACCATTGTCAATGAAATCTAGTTGCTTCGTTGCTACCGTAATGTAGTGTATCTATTTAAACCACCGCATGGTGTTCAATAATTCCCTGTGTGTGTGCGAAATAGACGACTAATTTGGCGCAGTTAGCATAGGGGATGTTCTTAATTTTGGCGCACAAACATTTTGTATAATCCAGACAGTCAAATACGATGATTTGTTAAATAATATATAAAGTTATTCTTAAAATTTAATACAAGTGGGAATGCATTAATTATTAATAACATAAGTGTTCAAAAGAAATTTACAAACAAAATTAGGAATTTATTCCAAAAACTGGATACTTTTTGCCTTTTCACGATAATTAATATTTTCATATAGAGAGTGATCAACTTTTGTACTATCCGTTGCAAGATACTTTGAATGGAATTCCCCAGAAATAGAGACTGGGTGGAAATCAAGCACAAAATGACTACTCCGTTAATGATGTAACGAATAGTCAACCATAGCCTTTCGTTACATTAGGTCCAGTTTTAAATTATATCCAATGTTTAAAGGTACTTTACTAAATGATACAAAGTAGGTGTAGCCAAGTAGGTATTTTAATTTTGAGTTGTTAACGATCGGTAAATAAAATTTTAAGCAAAATTTTGTGTACCTATTTAAATTTAATCAGTTAATAGCATTTGTACTTTGAATTCAGAATTAAAAATTTCTAGGTACGTAAAGCCAGTGTTTAGAAGAGATTGAAAATTTCTAGGAATTTTATTCATGTAAAAGGATAATGTTTACTTAATATTAAAATATTACTAAATAGGCTTTTGTGAGAAAAATTTTTACTTGAAAATAGCTTTAGTTTTCTCTTGTCGTTCATTTATAATAGAAGTCAGTGTAATAACTATAAATATAAATGGTATAGAAATGATTAGTTACGATGTACTGTATATTCCTGCCACTATTTCAGGAAATGAAGACGGGTCTGAATCTGAAAAACGTTCTAGTTATATTCATCTCATACACGGTGCAAATTAAATCTTACCTAACGTTTACAACGATAAGTACTCGTTCAAAGCGCTCTTTAGTTAACCTTCCTAATACCGGATGAATTTTAAAATGACTAGTACAGGGATGACTTCTTGCCCCAGTAGTTTGGTTTATTTTTTAGCGGAAGGATTCTATGTATATCATTAGTCTTACCGTTATTTAACTCTTTTTGTCTGTCGACTTTATTTAGTATCATTTCAACAAATTAAAAATCAAAGATAGAAGACAGTCACATTTATAATCTCGCCCAATAAACAGATATTTTTAGAATTTATCAGATATTAGACTTACTTAGTGCTAATTACATTTTACAAATTCTTAGAAAGACAATCCCAACTAGAAAGTTCCAACTGTAAAATAGCAACCATGAAATTTCAAAGATAAAGGAAACACATTACAATCAACTGCTAATATATAAAAAATGTAACTGCACATCCTGGTAAGTAACTAGTATAGTCATTAGTAACCATTTTCCAAAACTTTCGTCTAAACTGATAAAATTAGATTATTTGTAGAACGTCCAAACACTTAATACGACGTGGGGCAAATTCTCGCTCCACATACATTTCCGCGAAATTCTACAAGAATATTTAATTTTCTGTTCGCTGTATTTTAGGTTTTACTACTTCTTCGTGCTCTTAATATATCAACTACCAATATTCTAAACCATCAAAGCGATTGATTAAACCTAATTAGAGACATTAATAAAAACATTAGACCTGGGGCGAACTCTACCCGGTATTAGGAAGGTTAATCATATTTACCGATTAATTAATTCATAAAAATACAGAATTACTTGAAAAGTAAAATTACATATTTATTCTTAGGTCTTCTCTCGACGAATAAATCAGAAGCGATCAAATAGACGGTTTTTTTGACACAAGTGCCACGATCCACTGTGTATAAAAGACTGTCCAGTTTTGCAAAAAAAAAAATAAAGGATTCTGGTGCCCCTCTAGTATTAATGAATTTTCATGTTTCAGCTATACGAGAAACAATATATCGTACGTATTCAGTGAATAACTTACCAACTTGAAGTAAACTTTTGTGTGAATTAAGAAACAAAGAAATAATCCTCGAGTGTGATAAAACTACTCTTTAGAGGTTTTAACCACTTTAGAGTGAAGGGAAGAACTTGTGTTATTTGGAAACTTGGTAGTAAAAAGTGCGTCACCAATGTTTCTCCCTCTAAAAGAAAGAAAATTTGTACTTTACATTGTAGGAGAAAATCAGTATGGGTAGAAGATGCTTTATTACTCCCTGCTAAGAGTATAATTGATGGTCGCTTAGATTATCATCAACATATGAAAATTACTTTGTTTAAAAAGTGGTTTGAGCAGCAATTACTACCTAAATTAAAAAGAAATAGCGTTATTATTCTGGATAATGCTTTGTATCGTTCTAGACTAGAGTAAAATTCCAAACACTTATTTAAACAAAGCTGAAATTCAAGAATTTTTTATTAAAACATGAAATTCATTTTATAAATTCTTCCAAAAAAAAACAACTTTTAAAACTAATAAAACTAGTTAAATGTTAAAAAAATTAGTTATCGATAGGTTATCTGAAGACTATGACCATAAAGTAATAATATTACCTCCTTATTATTGTGTACTGAATCCAATAAAATTTTCCTTAACCATTTTTGTCTATTGTAAATTTAAATAAGACCGAATGAAATATTATTACAGCAGATAATTGGAAAAATATATAGAGAATGTCAAAAAAGTAGAGGAAAAATACGTACAGTTCCAAAACATAAATAGAGTAGTTATAAATGTAAACGATAGCGATGATAGTGATACCGATTTAAATGTAGACAATAGTTGGGTTTATAAAAATTTTTTTTTTATTTTTTCACTATGTTAAATATATATTTTAATATAAAAGTATAATTTTTCTTTTACTTTGTGGGATTGCCGTAATTTTGATAAAATGTATCAGTATATAAGTCTGACCCTGTTAACAATATACCTAGAAGATTAAATCAAAAATATCTTTCAACTGACAGCAACAGTATTTGCTATTATAGTCGTAAGATAGTAAGTATTGTAGTAGTAAGGAAGGGAGAAAGTTATTTACAAAATAACAGCTAGCTGTAGGCTTCAAATTTTAAAATGACAAATATACAGAGTCTTACCTAACACTCCTCCCACATTCTCGGAGTAGCCTTTAACTCCTAGACAGCGCGTCCTTAGGTAGCGGATAGGGAAATGCCCGACTCAGGTTAACAAGGTGCTAGAATTAGAAGAAGAAATTAAGAAAATAAAGTGCACAGTGATAGGACTGGCAGAAGTATGATGAAAAGGAGAGCAATGTATCGAAATAAAAAGAGGGCACCAACTATTTTACAAAGGAGATGAAAATTACGAAGTAGGCGGTGTAGGCTTATTAATTGATAAAAAAGTGATATACACCATCACACAGTATAAGGCTATATCGAAAAGAGTAATATTAATACTCATTCCGATTAACCAACGTTATACATGTAAAATTATTCAGACTCATGCTCGAAAATCAAATCAAGAAGATAAAGTGGAGCAATTCTATGAGGCAGGTAATGAAGCAATAATAACCAACTAAGCAAGATATATAATCTTAGCGGACAATTTCAGCGTAAAAACAAGGAAAGAAACACAGAAGTTAAAACACTTCACAAATGTGTATTTAGGTATAAAACAAACAAGTTAAAACTTTTTAAAAAAGTGTCGTCACATTTAAAGTTCTGGCAGAACGTTTTCGATCACTACGGATCATCTTCAGTGCCTAGTATTTGTTGCTAACTATATAAATATGGTGTCTATAAGACTTCCATGTTTGGGTTGGTAAAGTGTCACATTTTACATTAGATAATCTTGATACTGTAGGTCGATGACAATGGATGTATTTAAAATTAAAAATTTTACTTTAGGGATTACATGTCTCCTAAGCTCGAGTACTTGCACGTTGTCAGTTGAAGCGACGACACAGACCAAATGGCTGATGTCACAGGAGATAACCTAAAGACAGCTAAACTTGACAGGATTTCAGTATGTTCCGAAATTAATGTAATTTTTAATTTGTGAAATTATAAAATTTGTTTACTTGTAGTAATGAATAATAACTTATTAATGAACCTGACTTTAACAATTAGATTTGTTTATATGATAAAATTTATTGCCTAGATCAGTGAATCTATATTATTGAAAATGAATTATCAATTTAATGGGATTAGTATATAAGGTTGAAATTTATGACATCATAAGTGATGATAAAATGATGAATGTAGTAGAAGAAGAAGGGTATTGATGTGGTACTGTACAAATGTAAGTATATAAAGTGTATAAAATTATTATAACTGAAAAAATTAAGTTCAAATCCAATGATATGGAAGTGAGAATTATTTATATATTGTGTAAAGGTGGTTGCCTAGCAATGGTAAAAGACCTGTGTAATTATCAGATATTTTAAAAATAATACCATTGCTAGGCAACCACCTTTACACAATATATAAATAATAATTCTCACTTCCATATCATTGGATTTTAACTTAATTTTTTCAGTTATAATAATTTTATACACTTTATATACTTATATTTGTACAGTACCACATCAATACCCTTCTTCTTCTACTACATTCATCATTTTATCATCACTTATGATGTCATAAATTTCAACCTTTTATACTATTCCCATTAAATTGATAATTCATTTTCAATAATATAGATTCACTGATCTAGGCAATAAATTTTATCATATAAACAAATCTAATTGTTAAAGTCAGGTTCATTAATAAGTTATTATTCATTACTACAAGTAAACAAATTTTATAATTTCACAAATTAAAAATTACATTAATTTCGGAACATACTGAAATCCTGTCAATTTTAGCTGTCTTTAAGTTATCTCCTGTGACATCAGCCATTTGGTCTGTGTCGTCGCTTCAACTAACAACGTGCAAGTACTCGAGCTTAGGAGACATGTAATCCCTAAAGTAAAATTTTTAATTTTAAATACATCCATTGTCATCGACCTACAGTATCAACATTATCTAATGTAAAATGTGACACTTTAGCAACCCAAACATGGAAGTCTTATAGACACCATATTTATATAGTTAGCAACAAATACTAGGCACTGAAGATGATCTGTAGTGATCGAAAACGTTCTGCCAGAACTTTAAATGTGACGACACTTTTTTAAAAAGTTTTAACTTGTTTGTTTTATACCTAAATACACATTTGTGAAGTGTTTTAACTTCTGTGTTTTTTTAAACGATGGTATACAGCCAATTACGGGGTTTTTCCCATTAATTTTGAACAAGGAAAGAAATTAACCAGAATGAAATTTAAATAGGACCCTATAGATTAACAGAAAAAAATAATAAAAATAATAGTAAAATATGCAAATGAAAACAAACTACATACAACCAATACGTTTTTTAAAAACCAAAAAAGATAAGATGGGCCTGGCAAAGCCCAAATGGGACATATATATATATATATATATATATATATATATATATATATATATATATATATATATACATATATTATGCAACGATGAGAATGTAATATTAGATACTGTAGTGTTAAATATGATAAATACAAGCAGCGATCGCGGAATGCTAAGAACACGTATAAGAATTAACACCAAGACAGAAAGAACAAAGCTTGAGCGACAGGCAAAAAAAGAAAAATTGAATACGAACAAAAACTGACAGAACGAACTGCACTTATAGAGAAAGGTCCAAATCTTAAAGTCTAAATAAAAAATTAACGAATACTAGAATATCAGCAGCAAAAGAATCGATCCTAAATAAAACGCATAAACTTTACAAACTTTAAAAAAAAAAGACTGAATGACATTAAAAAGTACAAAATATCACAGATAAATGAAATACTACAAGAAAAGAAATGCATACGAGATTGGAAGAAGAAAATAGGCGAAGGTAAAAATCTAATTACAAAACTAATTAATGATGAAAATAGGGAAATTACTTAAATTAAAGTTTAAAAAATAATCAACATGATAGAAAACTACTACCATACATCATGCAATGAGAGCTTCTACAAGGGCAATTCTACATAGGGTTTAATGGAGTGATTCAAATATAGTCCTAAAAGAAACGGATGGTAAAAAGAAAAAATGTAAAAAATGCTCTAATTATGCTAAATGAGACCAATTGTGTCGCAAATTCATCGGCAGAATGTAATAGGATCTGGTTACACATATTAAAAGAGGAAGTTGATAAAAAGGAAAATACCAGTATTAATCAGTCAATAATATATAGGGGATACATCATTATATTTTTTAACTAACAAACATATAAAATAGTAATTTGCTGTTTATTAAAAGTAAACTAAATTCACGACTACACACTTACCATGCCAGGATAGTAATAGGAGGTTTTTTTTCCTGGTTTTTCCCTCATAATTTACTATGGAATTACAAACAGGAAAATTTTACTGTCATTATTGCATGTGTTTGTCTTTTTAAAGACAAATTATATGCTATGATTTTTTCTGGCAAATATTTTCAAGTTAAAGTTGATTTCATGTAATAAAATGAACTGTAAAAAGAAAAGACAGTCAAGATTTCATTTCACATGTAGTACCTCCGTGTATCTGCTTATACGCACTTCGCCCTAATACTGCTCATCATAACAGCTATTCACGGTTGTTTTGAACGTGAAAACAAATCTCTTCTATCTAAAGGGCGAGCGCCCACCAAAGTGGCGTGGCAGTGGCAAGTAGCAAGTAGCACGCGTCTAGCATAATGTAACCAATGAAAACGAATGATTCAGTTTACACCAAAATGACAGTAACGTCATTCATTCTAATCATTCGTTAGATCTCCCCTAAGGGAGAGCGCCCACCAAAGTGGCGTGGCAGTGGCAAGTAGCAAGTAGCACGCGTCTAGCATAATGTAACCAATCCTAACGAATGATTAGAATGAATGACGTTACTGTCATTTTGGTGTAAACTGAATCATTCGTTTTCATTGGTTACATAACTATAATATGGCTTCGTATAGACGCAAATAGAGACATCTAATATTAAAATTCGTGTTTAATCTTCGCCTTTTAAGAATTGCAAGACAAAACAGACGTTAATAAATATGATATTAGAGACATGGAAAAACTAAAATTTGCATTCCACGACATATTTCCTCAACTAAGCAAAAATCCTTAGCGAATTAGGTGAATTAACGAAACAGATACACGGACGTACTACACGTGAAATCAAATCTTGACTGTATTTTCTTTTTATTTCGATATACTCTGTACGAGTACAAGAAACCAATTCGCTAACGATTTTTGCTTAGTTCAGGAGATATGTCGTGGAATGGAAATTTTAGATTCCTCATGTCTCTAATCACATCTTTATCAACGTCTGTTTTGCCTTGCAATTTTTAGAAGGCACATATTAAAACAAAAATCTGAATTTGGTTTTGAAAATTAGTTTACAAATTTCAAATGAACTATCTTACAGGTAAAGTCGTATCAGGAACGCAACTCAACAATATTGTTACATAAATTTATTAGAAGAATTATTCAAAAAGTAACAAAAAATAAAATTTGTCGAATTTTGTATGAAGTATAACGATTTCATCAGATTCTAAATCATAATAATTAAAATTATTTAAGAAACATAATTCTAGCGCTTTTTTAGTTATGCCACATAAACATTTTTCCACTTTTGCTCCAACTTCAGTACGTTTTTTTACAGGAAGCAAAAAAATTTACGTAAAATTTTAAGCATGATTTAGATTGCCAATCAAACACAAAATGCAATTCAGGAAGCCTTTTGACGTCAGACAACTTTTTCTTGTTTACTTAGGTATTGTCCTTGGCCACTTTGAAAGAAAAATAGTTAAACATTTTCTTTACTTTTCATAATGGATTTGAAATAACCACTGTAATGTTAATGAAACTGTTCTGCTTGGACGAGAATCATGTACTGAGATCTTACTGCTAGCTTGAATTGGACGTTTTTTGAAGGCGGAAATTTAAAGTGCCATTTAGAAATAGATTTAAAATGATTCCCTGCTCCTTGTTTTTAATTAAAATATCTACGTCAATGCCAAGTCGTCTTGGCATATGTCTTTACATATTTCCTGTAGAATTGGGTTTTTTAAACGTACGCAGTAAAAATAAAGATTGGAGAGATTCTAGAAAACCAGTAGCTCAAATTGTATTGAAAATTATTCCGAGTGGGAAGAAGGCAGTTATAGAGAATAGTCTGATACTTGGCATTTCCAGGAAAAAAACAAGCAAGCAGAACTGAAAATAAGCTAAAAAAAGTAACAATGCAACATTATCGTCCATAAGAAAATTTGAATTCCGTATTGCAAAAAAAATACAGAAAAGAAGTCGATAGAGTCAACATATACTGTAAAACGTTATTGAGTGCATATAGTATTTCACTTGTTAACCAGTAATTCTATTCTAGTTCTAATAGTTTTTCTAGTATTTATAACTTCTTCAGATTTTATTCCTGATAAAGTGGCTAGCATACCTTTACTGTTTAAACATTTCGAAAACTTTCTAATCAAAGAGTACATTCAGTGATCTCTGATCATTTTTTCCGAAATAATAATTTATACTACATTGTAAACATATATATGATATATTATTTTTTATTTCAGGTATGTTTACAAAACGAACTTGAAAACACTTGAACTCAAAGTCTCGGACAAAGGTAAGGTACATTATAAGATTTCAGTGCTACCCGCTATCCTAAAACTTTCACAAAAATTCGATTTTATTTTTTGTGACTAACTGCAAGAATTATATAAAGAAAGCCAAATCTTCATTTTAAAATAATAAAATATGTAAGAACTCGGTAAAGGAGTGCAGTAATTTTTCAATTAGATATAGGATATAATAATAAGTGGTAGACTTTTTTACTTACATTTAAAAATTAGTATTAATGGAAATATTGTTTGATATTTATTTTCTAGAGTTACGTATTTTAATTTATTACTAATGATGGTTATAGTTTAAAAGAATTTTAAATGTACTGCAACTATAAAAAAGATAAACTTATTTTTTGAAAAAAGCTTATAACAACTAGGTAACTTTTTAATTTTTTTTTTCTGTGCAACAATACTCTGACAAATAATTAGGTTAACATCGCGGTTAACGGCTTACAGATAAAAGGACATAGATACGTTTCTATTAGTATATATTAGTAGCCACAGAACAATAGAACAATAAATCTAATGGTTATACATACTATAGGTTTGTATGGTCTTAAAAATAATACTAGAACAGCTTCTAAAAGTATGAGGTAAACGTAAATGAGTGCCAGAAAAAATGAATTGTATTATTTATCATTAATATCTAAAAGTATGGGCGAAGGTAGGCCTGGCAGAAGTAATACATGATCAGAAACTTTTAAAAATAGTTAAATATTACACATTCAAGATTTTATCACGCTTTCGTGATCCTTAAAAACTTACATTACCTTTTGTATTAGGTTGTTGTCTCTACACCTTCGTAAAAATTTAATTGAATTTTGACAATGTGCCAGTTTCTTGTATAGAATTTCCAATCTCCGAAAATTTTTAATAATGCTGGGCCCATAACGGTTTCTTAATATTGTTCTGAAGCTATTTTCTGGTGGCATTTTAAATTAATTACTATTTAACTGGGAATAAGCCACAATTAAAGACAAAAATACGTTTATTGACGTTTCAATTTCCACTTCAGAAATCGTTCTCAACATACCTTAAAAACTTCATCATCATTATTTAAAATACTGTTTATCTAAAAAAATTTTAGTACTATTAATTTGAATATTTTCCTTGATATTAAAAGTAATTCTTCTTCTTATGGTGCCTGTCTGTTCCGAACGTTGGCGATAATTCTGTTCGTTCAAACGTTCAAGTCAGGATATTCTTCTTTTTCCTGGGGTCCTTTTTACTTAAATTTTACGTTGCAAAATGCATTGTAGTAGCTCGTATCTACCTTGATTTCTCAATATATGTCTCAAGTACTGCAGGTTACGGCCCTTCACGATGTTAACCAAATCCGCGGTTTTGTTCATCCTCCGCAGTACTTCTTCATTGGTGATTTTGTCTGTCCATGGTATCTTCAGGATTCTTCTGTATAACCATAGCTCAAAAGCCTGAAATTTTGATAGAGTTTTCGCCTTCAATGTCCACGTTTCTTAACCGTACAGAAGCACTGAGTAAACGTAACATTTAAGGAGCCTTAAATGTTACGTGTACTCCTGTACGTGTACATGTACTAAAAGTAATTATTAACCTTTATAAACCCAAGGTCAAAAATTTTCATTAAGAATCGTGTGGGGTGTAAATGTACTTCAAAAAGTTTTGGCTTTTTTATTTATTATAGTTAAACACTATCAAAGAGGAGTATAGTCTGATTATAAAATATATCCATTTTTTTGTGCAGTATATATAATAATAAAGAAGAAAATTGATTATAACGTTTTTTAATATGGTACTTAAGAGAATTAAAATTGTATTTTGTACTGTGAAATGTATAAAATTTAACCCATTAACCGCCAAGCAAAGAGCTACTGCAATAATATGTAGTGATGGCGGTTTTGACAAAACACCGGTTTTCGGTTATACCGGTTTTTTTTTTTGTTTATGGTTTAACCTGACGGTTATAACCGGCCAAAAAAAAAAACGGTTTTTCAAAAACCGGTTTTCGGTTTTTTTAATCCAATAGGTTACAATAGTTACATTTACAATGCACTTTAGTTTGCGACACTTCGAACTTCGTTAAAAGAACTTTGAATCCGTGTGTCCTGAGAACTTGAACTAGAACCACTGTTCACCAACTATAGTGTTGCCCAAAATCGGTCTTAGTCTTGCAGTCTTGTACTTGTTCTTGCATTTTCGCAAAACCAAGACCAAGACCAAGACCGCCTAAATGTAGCAAGACCAAGACCAAGACTGACCGTGCAAGATTTACGCAAAAACAAGACTAAGTTTGTGAGGCTCTTGCGTCTTGCAGTTAGGACTATGTGTCGTTTTAGCGAGTATAGTAGTTTGGGTATATGCTTAAAGACTCTATGAGAAGCAAAAAAATATAAAATAATAATTTAAAAAAACTGGACTTTGCGCAATACGAACAATAGCATAAACATGCATATCATATCAAAATATTTATTAAAAAAAACAGATTGGACACGTGCTCAGAGGTCATAATTACAATGTTAAAATAAAATATTTTGTACATTCTTTTTCAGCATACGACTTCTTCGCTCTGAAATTAATCAGCATACGATTTCTTCTTCATGTGCCGAGCTCGATTATCGAGCGTTGGCTATCAAATTGGCGATAGCAATTTTCTTGACAAAGCAATTTCTCAGGTTTTTAAGCCATGACGTTCTTCTTCGACCTGGCCCTCTTCTTCCGTCTACCTTGCCTTGTATTATTAAATGGAGTATATTATATCTCTCTGCATGGCGTATAACATGGCCAAAATATTCAAGTGTGCGATTTTTAACTGTTTTGACGACTTCCGTAACTTTTCCCATCCGATGCAAAACTACGTTAAGAACTCTATCCACCCAACTTATTCGTAGGATTCTCCGATACACCCAGATTTCAAATTACAGTTTTTTAAGAAGTGTATCCGTCAAAGTCCAACCTTTGACACCATACAAAAGAGTAGAAAACACATAACATCTCACTAATCTAATTTTCAGACTTAAAGTAATATTGTTTTCACATATTTCACAACAGTTTCTTCATCTTAAAGAATGCAGTTATCGCATCGAAGCAATATCGTATCGAAGTTTTTAAAAATATGTCACCTTGGCTAATAAAAATTATAACGCTTATAGTTACGGACAACAACTTAATAATTCAATTTTACCCATTATAATTTAGTTAGAAGAAATCTAAATAAACAAATCTTATCGGCCTAAGACTAAACATCGTTTCTGCTGAGTGTGCGATAAGATCATTTGGTTAAACAAAATTTGCTGCAAGACTAATATTCAAAAGTGACATAATGTCGCCTACCGTGTAAACCAAATACGGTATATAATTCTCGGTTTGGATATATAATTCTCGGTTTGTTATTAGATACTTAGGGTATTGAATAGTAACATTTATAATAGTAGTTACTTTTTCGACATCACTAAACTTCTTTGACAAGTTTACAATTTGACATGAAGGACAAAGTTTTAAATAGTTTTAGTCGCAGTAGTGAGCGTTGGAATTATAGACCTAAAAGACATAAAAGCAAATTTGATGAGTTTCTAGTATCTAATAGGAACTATCTGTTCACAAAAAAGAATTACAAATATTTCTTCCTGAAAAAACAAAATTCTGGTTCCTAAAAAAAATGTGCCTACTACTTTATTTTGGTATATTAAAGTATTTATTAAGTAGATCTCTCCTTAATTTAAAATAACTTCTTTTAATTATCATTGCCTTTTTACCTATTGTTTATTTTTTCAAGTTAGTTTTTTATATAAAATGTAGAGCTAATATTGTTAATAACATTTATGTTGCTTTAGATTTCCAGATTTCTATTTCACATATTGGAGCGGGGGGTCGTAGGGAGGGTAAAACCATTCCTTTCTAGACAGATAATATATAAAATACAGCCAAGTTATCGAACTATCAATTAAGTTTTTAAAAAGTGGCCACCACCATTTCTTTCCTTATACAGCAATCCTGTAATTCGCAATGCCGTTGTCATGTAAATCAACGCCGCCCATACATCTAATGTATTCTTGGATAACATTCGGCATGGGGATATTTACTTCTTTCCGCTACTTGCGATCGTATCTCTTTGCAAAGCCTACGGGATGGACTGATAACAGTTATTGAAGATTACTGTTACGACTGAGTTATCATTCCATCTAACTACAGATACTTCAGGTTCTTTATCAAAAACGAAGTCGAACGACCCTCTACATTTTTTTGGCAATAATTTTAAATGTTTCTAAAGGACACTTTGAAATCTTGTTTTTTCGCACTGTGCCCGTTGCATAAATTCCCTTTTCTTTCAATATTATGAACAGCTCATACGATGAAAAAAGTTGTTAAAAAATACCCTGCGATTAGAGGGTAGTATTTTAATACTATATCAGCACCCAAGCCTAAATCTGATTTTGTTGTGCTAGCACCACCGTAGGATATAAACTGGAATAGGTATCCATCAGATGAAAGGAGGCACCATAACTTATACCCACAGCTTTTCCCTTTATAAACATTTTTGCAGAGTGCCTTCCAAAATATGGTACCATTTCTTTGTCTACAGGTAAAATACCAAATTGCAGGAATTTTTGATTCATTATGTCAAAAAAGGGGCTAAGTTTGGCAAATTTATCATTTTTTTGTAACACCATATTATCACTTACGTAAATATACTTTTTGATACGCCGAAATTTATTTCTACTTATGCAGTTCCTAATGAATGTCGCGTTCTTATTCTGGTCCTTGCTCCAGTATATATCCATTTGTTGCAAGGTGTGATATCCTGTAAGAATGAGTATTCCCAAACACCTTTACAGTGATGCATTGGTCAAATGAAAATTGTGACAGCTATTATCGTGAGGATATTTTATAGTAAAGTTAACTATAAGGTTGTGAACTTTGTGATTAAAGACGAGAGCTGGAAACATTCGTAAGAGGTTTTTCCGACGACACGGTTCTCAATTTCTATACCTTTTTCAATTTCATGTGATTGTGGTGATGATGAAAATGTCGGATCAGTTTTTGTTGATCATTTTGGAGTTGTTACTCTACATACTTTACGCTTGTTATACAATTTACTTGTTGTTGGTTCGATATCTAATGACTGAGTAGTAGGAATGTGTACAAAGCCGGCAACTTTAACTTTACTTGTGGAAGGTTTCAGAAGGACGGTATCTTTAGCAGAAATCTCAAATGTACCGGCAATCTCTCGAATTTCATGGTCACCTACAACGTCACGTAATAAATAATCTTCTTCTTCAAGTCCGTTGCGAACGTTGGCTATTAACATGGCAATTTTGATCTTGTTTGCGGCGCTTCTGAATAGTTCGACCGATGTGAGCCAGAACCACTTCCGCAGATTTTGGAGCCAGAGTATCTTCTCCTGCCTGGCCGTCGCTTACTGTCTATTTTTTCCTGGACAATCAATTGTAGCAGACTTTACTTATCGTGTCTCAATATGTGGCCTAGATATTCAAGCTTTCTTTGTTTTTATTCACGATTTCTTTCCCATTTCCAATTCTTTGGAGTACCTCTATGTTAATGACATGTTCGGTTCAAGATATACGAAGAATGCGTCGGTACACCCACATTTCGAATGCTTCTAGTTTTCTCGTTAGCGTCTTCGTCAGCGTCCAGGCCTCCACGCCATACAGCAAGATCGGAAAAATTTAGCATTTAACTATACTTAGTTTTAGGGGAAGAGACAAATCATTGTTTATGAGGAGCTTTTTCATATTTCTAAATGCTGCTCTAGCTCGTTCTATTCTCGCCTTAGTTTATATGGTCTGGTTAAATAAAAAGAATTTAAAAATTGTCTTGTTTTAAAGCAGAATATCTGTTTAAAGGATTAATGATAAGGTCATATTTTTTGCAGTCTCTTCGTTGCTTCGGTTGCATTATTTATGCTTCAAGTATAATATGAAATCGACTTTTATTATCTGTTTTAATTCTCGTATACTGTGATCGTATAATTAACTAAGAAAGTTAATATATACTTCGGTTTTACCCAATATACGTAAGCCCGTGTTAATAAATATGGGCAAGCTTTTGTTTTCGGTTTAAGTTGTATTTACCTTTGATGTGAATCAACAAATTTGATTAATTAACAGCTTTGTTTGCTTAATTAAATCTCGGTTTTAGACATAAATGTCCTACTATTGTTGGTAATTTAATTTCATTACCTATGTAGAAGTAAAATTCCATTCAGAATGGAGAGGAACAGTTGGCGGGAAAATATTTTGGTTATGCTTGCACTACCGTAGGCGGTTTTGTTCAGGTTTTACTATTGTGTGTGAAGTTGCATAAATAATAATCTCATGAGCTGCTGTGTGCATAATAAAAGCATAATTTATTTAATAGAGATTTAACGCTAGAGATTTTGTCTTTTATAATAATTAATACTTATTTTAATACGACAACTGCGAAAACAATGTTTGAGGGGTATAAAATCAAAGTCGGCCATCTCCCATTTCCACAATTTTGGGAAACCGCGAAAAACTGTAGAATCTAACAAAATTAAATTAGAACAATAAAACTGATCATATAAAATTTGGTTTGTGATCAGATGTACAGAAAGAGGTGCTTAAGAAATTATTTCGTTTCCTTTTTTTTAATATTTTAGTTTTGGGATTGCCGTTTTTGTTTGCAACGTTTGGAGATTGACGGATATGAAAATTATCTATAAGGATATTGCCAGTTTTGAAACTAATAAAACATCATTGTGGCAGTTACTTAGTTAAAAAAAAATATATTTTGATATAGAACAATAATATAATACGTAAAAACGTAAAATAATACAATACGTATAATATAATAATATATCGTCGTTAGGAATGAAATACCTCCAATGTGCAAATTTCTAGTAATTCAGATTTTAAACGATTCTGAATCGCTATGAATAGTTTTACAGTCTAGAAAAATATTCAATGTGCGTACCGATTCCTAACTTCCCTAATATATAAAAATGCATTACTCCAATGTAGCATATTATTAATTGTTGGACTGAAATAAATCCAATGTGCTTAAAAAACACATTGAAGCTATTATCTATTATAATATCTGCACATTTGAGGTACTTCATACTTTCATCTGTCAAATTCCTATCCTCAAATTTTCTCAAATAAGCTATTTACCAGTACAAAATGAGTGTTTTCAAGACAAGAACTAAAATAGTTGTACAAAATTCACTTAAGTAAGATCGGCAAAATTCTATCCAAACTTTTGCTCCTATTGAAAATGAAATTTATAATGAAAAATCCAAAAATAGGTCTGTAAAAAAATTCACTACTACGGTTAGATATCTTTCATCTCATTATTGCTTAAATTAAGTAGGTAATAATTATTTTTTTTACTTCAGTTTGCCTGCAGCTACTATATTGGAAGAGAAAAAAGGCAAAATTTGTGTTTTGGCGATGTACAACATATTACCAGACGGAATGGCATGTCACTTAAGGAGCGATTTAACCATATTATTACGCCAAAATGTTTAAAAGAACACTCATTATTAGATGTTCTTTAATTACGCAGGACGATAGACTACGAATTTTTTAAAAAAATTTGGACATTTACGTCGTGGGAACATAGAAGCACTTATGTTAAAAATCTTGTTCGGGCAAGACCAGTGCAAAGGCGCCGAAAAGATACTCAAATTCAGACAAACGGTCCAAATAGAAGAGTGTTCGTGACTTTTTTTGTTTCTAAAGACGGAAGTTACCTCACGGTATGCCGAGAGTTATGTTTTTGAACACATTAAATTTAGGAAAAGACAAAATGAAACGATGGGTCTCAAGGGAGCCAGCCACTCATGAAATAGATACTTCTAGTGAAAGTCTAAAAGATTCCAACATTCAACAAGATTACTCCAAGAAATATGAGACAAATTTGCAAAGAAAATAATGTTATGGAATGGTTGCAAGATATTCCTAAAGTTCCTTCACACTATTGTAGAGCATCTACTAGCAGAATATGTTGACAACAGTATCATAACAACAAATAACATGTAAAGACTATATAAAGAATGGTGCGATGATAGAAAGCAGTGAGTTGCTCATATCAAGTTGTTTAAAGTTGTTTTAGAAGCAGAGAAAATTGGCATACATAATAAGCAAAGGAAAAATCAATGTGATACGTGTGTTGCACATAAAATGAAGACAATAAGTACTGAAGATTGTGATCAGCACATGTCAAAGCAGAAAAAATGAAGACGGGCAAAACAGTTATTAAAAAGTTCTGCGCGCAAATTCTGAAAAATTGGTTCTCACAGTTGATATTCAAAGTTTCTTAACGTGTCCAAAAGTATTAGCTTTCCAATCGTATTATAAGCTCAAACTCCAAGTACAGAACTTCACCATTTATTCTCTAAATGATGAAGATGTCCAGTTGTACGTTTGGCATGAAGCAAATGGTGGAGTCAGTAGCAATGAATTTACATCTTGTCTTATAGATTATATAAATAATATTCCTGCTAACTATAAAACTCTTGTATTCATCTAAGATGGATGCAACTACCAAAATCGAAAAAGAACTCTGGCTTGTGCTTTAAGTGATTCAGCAAGAGCAAAATCCCTTACAATACAGCAGTTATATCTTGAAAAAGGCCATACTATGATGGAAGCAGATTCAGTTTATTTAACTTTGGAACATTACTTTCAGACTCCAATTAATTCACCGATGGATACATTGCTAGAATGCGTCTTGCTCGGCCAAAACATCCGTATAATATTAAAAACGTAGATTTTACGTTCTTTAAAAAGTATGCTATTGATAGTAACTTTCGTTCAATAAGACCTGGAAAAAAATGCCAAAGATCCTCAAGTTGTAGATATAAGACAATTAAAATATAGTCCTAATGGAGAGGTATACTACACCACTGATTACTCAGATAACTGGAAGCTACTACCACACAGAAGAGAAAGCCAAGACCTGTCGGTTTATGAAAACTCGCTCTTCAAGACACCTTCTGAAATATCAGAAGACAAGTTCAAACATCTGCAAGACCTCAAATCAGTTATTGAAAAAGATCATCATCACTTTTACGATACTCTTCCTAAAATCAACAAAAAATAATACTTTCGGTGGTGTTCGTAAAAATATCATACACTGATACTACATGTCTAAGTTTGTTTATTTAAAATCAAGATAATACAAATCACTTTACTGTTTATATGACTCTTTCTCCCCTAATAACACCAAATTCAAGGTGTATAGTACTATGACATGCCATACACAATATTTGAAATTCCTGCTATGTACCGGTTCAATCATTTATAATTTCTCCAATATGCGCGTTTGTAATATTTTTTTTTATAATGTATATTTAAAAACATGTTTAATGTTTTGTACTGATTTAAGGAATCAATTTAACCTTAATATCAATATCAATCTTAGTTTGGCCAAAAAAATCAATTACTAATTTAATACAATATAAAATAGCGTTATTTAACTGTTTTTTGTGTCTCCTGTAAAATTAGGATATTTTCACATTGAAGATATTTCATTTCTAACGACGATATTTATACTTAAATTAAAATATCCCGAAATTCTTGTATATATTTACAGGTTTCAACAGACTCTAACTCTGGAACAGGATTCTCCAGGTTCTCGTTTGCTTCTTGTTTATAACGTTGAAAAAGCTTTTTATAATCGTTAAGCTGATCGAGTTGGATCCAGTCTAATCCAAAATGTTTGGTCACAAGAATTTGCACATCACGCAGTTCTAAATTATTTACTTTGTGAGCATCGGGGATAAGTTTTTCTGGATTGATTATGCTAATCTGTTTGCCTTTACGTGTAATATTGACAAAAGTTCCCAAATCATTTTTATTGTGAAGTTCTCCTCGTATTAAAAGCTTTCCTGTCCTACATCGTTTTAAAATGAACCGTTTAAATCCCTAAACTGACGACCCCATGTTCCTACTGGTTTAAGAACTTCGTGAACATCAGGCTTCCAATCGTAAACACAACTTTGCTTCATTTCAACGATCGTAGAAAAATCGGATAATATTTCCTTGTATTCGCCAGGTGTCGTTATTACTTCTCTTCCCAAAATCAGTGTTATTAAGTCGATGAATAACTGCAGAGGAAATTTCATTTGATCCTTTGCCAACTATGTCGTCCTCAGTCCAATAGTATGAAAATACATTTTCCTTTGAAAGGGGAGACTTTAAAGAACCTTCAACAACAGTAAAGTTAAAAATAAAGCTGCTTCGAATAATAAGCACTTTGGTTAAGATCTTTAGGAAGGACTAAATTTTTTTGGCAGCCAAACGATAAAGTGACTAGGTCTTCTCTGTTTTCTTAAAGAAATTGGAAAAATGCTTTCGCTCGAAGTTTATGAAGCCGTTTTTCAGTTATGAGTTTAATTTTAGATTGCTTATTTTTCTCGTATTTAATGCGTTTATTTAGCTCTAAACATTTTGAACAAAGTTCTGTTCTTGGAGTTTTAAAGTTCAAATTGTATTTTCTGTTAAATACATAGCGAAAATACGATCTCTTCACAGTGTCCGATGGAATTGTCTGAGCAGTGTACATTGAATACAATTTAGAGACGCTGAGTTCAGACGTAATATACATTATTTTGTCACTGAACGGCAGTAATAGGATTCAGTACATTTTTATTGGTTTATAACCCTTTGCACTCCTTCCAGCTTGTCCCAATATTTCGCAGTTTTTCGATCACCAGCTCTGCGTTCAATCGGTACTTGGCCTGTTTCAGTAAATCGTTTTATCATATAGGAAATCCTATGTTTTGTTATTGCAAGCACGTTCAAAAAAGCTGCTTGGCACAATGGAACTTTTTCCTTGGATAAAAAATTATGGATGAAATATTCTACCTGGTGCTTCTTTGGAGAATGCATTTCATTTTTCGGTCGATGACAGGCAGTACGATTCACAGAGCCGTATTTATACGGCAAAATAAGGGCATCTTGATTCGCTTTATCTTTGGTTTCATAGAATAGACTATGAAATTTCTGTATATCGTTAATTTTCAGCAAGCAACACTGATATGTTTTTGAATTGTGCCCACATGTTGGGTATTCTGGCATATTCTTCGCAGAATATCTACCACAAAAAATAGTTATGAACATAGGTACCGAATTAGGTTCAAATCTTAACCATTTTTTAAGAAAAATGATAAACAAAACATTAAAATTCAACAACGGCTTGGAAACGAAATCAAAACATTTACAAAAGTAGTCACCTTTCACGTTTTGCAACGTTTTTTTTTTCATTTTTCAGGTTGTCTTATTTGCTTCCTTGCCTTTGTTGGTGTGACAGAAGACGCATTAACTTCCATGATAAAAAATTAATACTTTTTGTATGTGAAACTAATTTCTTAGACACCAATAAAGTTTAGGAAACGCACAAAAACAATGTAAAGACTCTTAAAACTAAAACAAACTAAATACCACCACGATATTACGATAAACTAACTATGTGTTGATCACGTGCGAGCTCTACTTGGTTCTTATTGGCCGAAGCGGAGATTGCCGTGTTTGGTACGCACTCAGCTGTTTAGATTGCCATTTTTGATCCCAATACCAATTTTTTACTGCGATTTGTTTAAGGATAAGACCGCTTTTGGTTCTTACAAATAGTTTTATTAAACAGTTAATAAAAAAACGCAACAGATGGCGTCCCTAACTCAAAATACGAAAAAGTGGAGATTGCCGCCTTTGATTTTACACTCTCGTGTATCTATAATAAAATATAACAACATTATATATGGTAGCTTTGTAACCATTTTCATAAAAACGTGTATCTAAGATAGGCAGGACGCCTATCAAGAGCGATTAAAAAATAATCGCCCGTACTACATTTGAAAATGATTATTATTAACACAAATTTTATAGCAATGGTATAAATACAGGGCTAGTCACTGCAAAAAAAACGCAATAATTCATACCTTCTTATCTGAGTTTTTACTCAAATGAAATATTTGGTCACCCCGACAAACCTCAACTACAATACAACGTAAAATGCAAATTAGCAAACACTAAGGGATTAAGCAAGGACCACCGACTAATAAGCCTAATGAGTCACTTTTTAAAACTTTTCCTGAGAATACTTCACACTAGATTGTTTAAGAAATGTGAAGAGGTCAGTGGATGGAGTCAGTTTGGTTTCAAAAATGGACTTGGCACGAGAGAAGCGATCTTTAGTATGCAAACATTGATACAGAATTGTTTAGATCAAAGAAAGGATGTTTTTATCTGTTTCATCGATTATGAGAAAGCATTCGATAATGTAAAACATGAATTGATGATAAAATACCTACAAGAGTTGGGATTGGATGCAAAGGATATAAGAATCATCGCCAATCTGTATTGGAATCAGACAGCAACAGTACGTCTTCAAAATTCCAACGAAACGGAAGATTTCTCCATTAAAAAAGGAGTAAGGCAAGGTTGTATACTGTCCCCAATGCTGTTCAATTTATACGTAGAAAAAGCCTTCGCAGAAGCAGTGGAAGACTCTAATAAGGGTATTAAAGTTAACGGCATATTTATTAATAACATCAGGTATGCCGATGATACAGCCATAGTGGCAGATAACATCGAAGATCTTCAATGCCTTTTAAATGATCTAACTCTTGCAAGTGAAGCTCGGGGTTTGAAAATAAATATCAAGAAGACAAAATCAATGATTATAAGTAGAAATGATTACCCCAACGCAAAGATATATGTCTCTGGAGAAGAAATCGAACAAGTCAGGCAATTCAAATACTTGGGATGTTTGCTGAATGAGGGTTGGGACCCTAAAAATGAAATAAAGAGCAGAGTTGAACAAGCCAGAAATGCTTTTTTGAGGCTTCGTAAGTTTCTGACTGATCGCAAATTGGACTTCAACCTCCGATACAAGATGCTTAAGTGTTACGTGTGGCCTGTTCTCCTGTACGGAATGGAAGCATGGACGTTAAAGGCCAGTTCCATTAACAAACTTGAAGTGTTTGAAATGTGGTGCCTGCGTCGAATGCTCAGAATATCATGGACGGACAGGGTCAGAAATGAGGAAGTACTCAGAAGAGCGGGCTTACAGGATAGGGAACTTTTTAATTATGTAAAAAGTAAGAAGACTGCATACTTGGGGCACATTATACGAGGAGAACGATACACTTTTCAGCAACTGATACTCGAAGGGAAGATAGAGGGTAGGAGAGGTCTCGGACGTAAAAAAATGTCATGGCTGCGCAATATTCGACAATGGACAAGAATCCACAGCTATAAAATGCTTCGCAATGCTGCTAAAAACAGAATTATTTAATCCAGAATATTTAACATCTCACCTGACAAGACGGTGGACGCCTACGCAGAAATGCACGGCACCTTAAGAAGAAGAAGAAGAAGGGATTAGCAATAACTGAATGCCTCAGTGACGGAGAACAAATTACATTTAAATAAAAAAAACTAAAAAGTCAATATTATGCACCCACATTAATTTTTATAAAAATACTAAGTATTGGTAAGAGAGCGGATATAACATACGCTGAAGTAGATGGGTTCACGTCCGTCATATTGGATAGTACTTTCTGTCAAATATAAGTTATCACACTAAGTCCACAGTATTAATATATTATCCAAAACTATGTTGAAGAATCGGAATTTTGGAAGATTTGGTGAAAAAATTTACTTATAAAGGTATCGTAAATATAGCTTAAATTAATTTAAATCCGGACCTACCCGTCTCTATATTGGATAGTACATCGTGTCAAATTCAGTGGTCCCATTTAGTAGATACAGAAATATCGTTTGTGTCATATCCCCTCTTTTACACATCTCCGATTAGTACCGACTACAAACAGCCTGGGTTAACTGATAATATTATAAAAGGCCCGGTTTCAGGTAAAATTTAAAAATATTTCCTGGTAAAATTTGTCAATCTCCATTTCTTAATGTTAATTTAGTTGCATACAATTGTAACTTATTATATTTTCATTAATACAGGTAAGACTTATCTTGACGATACTGTACTGATAACGGGGTTTTTCGAATTCGATGGTAATGCCCGACGGGTTTGCTAATCACCTTGTCAAGGTTTTTCAGATATTTATATAATAAGTTTATAGAGTTGAACACCAACCAGTATTTCAATATGAGTTCTTGATAAAATTTGTTTGTCTTTATGTATCACGGGAAGTTTTATGTAGTATTGCTCATTTAATTCATCACGTTTCCTATCATTATGTGGTGTCCGTGGGATAATATAAATGATGCTTCCTCTAGTGTTCCGGTAAAGAAGAAACATTTATATGTAAATGCGAAACAAATTGTAAAAACTATATACAGTACCTTACTTAAAACAACTTGACTTGACATAACTTCTACTACAAGTGAAATATGCATTTGACGAAAATACCTCTAAACACAGTAAAAACAATTACATCAAATCCCATAGAAACAAGAAAAAACATAAAGATTCCAGTTCCACCAAATGTATGGACAGAGCCGATAATGACTTGATACGTCAAAAAGTCTACACCACGTACGAAGAGCAACGCATACCTACATTAAGAGCTTTGAAGCAATGGCTCAATGTTGACGAAACCGAAATAAGCTGCAGCTTCACTAGCTCATGGAAAATTTTGAAAAGTATGGGCTTTGGATATCATATAATTGACAAAAGTAATTATTGAATCTCATAGATTACAAAAATGGTATTATGAGTATATAACTTCGATAAGAAAATTCCGTTCTATAAATTGTCCTATAATTTACCTCAACGAGACATGGTTTGACGCATATTCAACGCGACCTGAAGGATTTGCCGATTCCCTCAGTAAATGTAAGACAAAAGCTTCGTCAAATATAGAGAAAAGAATAACGATTTTACATGTTGGATCAGACAATGGTTAAGTGTAAAATGCCCTATAGCCTAAGGGCATATAGCATCTTATGCCAAACGTTCCTCAGAATAGCGTAATGGTAATGAACAATGCAAGCTATCACTGTCGCCAACTAAGTAAGGCTCCAAACTCGAATATTATTAAATTGTAAATTCAAAATCACATGGAGACGAATAACTATATATTTTAAACAATCTTACACCAAACAAGAGCTTTTAGAAGTTTTAAATCCATTTTCTATAACAAAAAGTATATGTTTGTGATACATTGGCAGAGAAAATGGGACATAGAGTGCTGATGCTTCCACCCTATTATTGTATGTTTAATCCCATAAAGCATATGTGGCACGAATTAAAGTCTCACGTGGGGTCACAAAATATTTCTTCCACTTTAAGTAGTACTGTTGTAGAGTTAATAAGAAAATGTGTCAATGATATTCTTCCAAGTAGTCCAAATTTAGTCCGACCCGTAATAAGTAACGAAAAGTCATATGTTTATGTAGATCATAATATGATTGAACCGACCATAAGTAATTTAGATATGAATAGCGATAGCGAAACAGAACTATGTGTGATACTGTCATCAAATCTACAAATATTACGATTAAAAAAAACGGTTCTTTTCTAAACCACAAATTATTATTCTTTGTTTTTCTATAATCTTAGCAATTAAAATGTATTAAATTTATTTTAAAACTCATTTGAAAACATTAATTTCGGGTATATAAGGCAAAGCAGTATATTTTACATCGGTTGTTTTGTTTTTGTTGTCCTAATTATTGTAAACTTTGTGGATCCTTTCCTTTATTAATGGAGTACCATCTAGTCAGTGTTAATTGTCCAAAGACCAACTTTGTCTTCCTCGTTTTCCGTATCGTTCCGAGCCGGTCTTAACAATGGACCAAGTAAGATAAATTTAATATTATTTTCGAGGGCACTAATCAAAGTCAACCATTTTCTGCTAAATAACCTTTACAATTAGTATTTTTAAATATATAATTACATACCTAAATACATAAGTTGTCTTCTTCCGATAAGGAGGCATAATCATCATCATCAGTTTCTTAATTTCATACGGAAAAAATAATTGGTTCTATTGCTTCCTTCATTAACATATCAAGTTTCCAGAATATTTTTTCATCTGCTATGACACGTCTTATAGCTTTTTCCCAATTGTCAGATTCAGAATTGAGGATGAAATTGAGTCAGATGAAATTTTTGTCAGATTTGAGTCAGATAATAATTGAAGAAAATTTTGATATTCAAATATTGTATTATTTCCTGCGACATATCCCGTCATTCGAGCCCAGATTGGTTCTGTAGGGTTAGGTTCATAGTGATAAGGTGGTAATTTACCTTTATGTTATTTAACTATTCCAACTACAGTGTACTGTTAAAATTTTGGTAAATATTGGTTGCCAGCTGCAATAAATATTTTTTGAGTAAACCTTCTACTGGCACTACTACTTTTTTGGTTATTAGCCCTTCCAAGGGCTCGGGCTTTCTTAATTTATTGTTGGGTAACAGTTCGTGTATTCTTAAATGACATTTCCATGACTATTACAGAATATATTCTAGAATTGGTTGGTACTAAATTTATCATTTGATTGAAACATTCCTCAAGAACATCGGCAGTTATTTTTTCATGGTATAATTTAAAATTCATATAATTTAAAATAAAATCTAGCAAGCCTCCATCAACAAATCCATTATCTCCTTCAATATGAGTTTACCATTTGGACATTTTAAGTCCGTTGACAAACCTATAAATGCCTATCGATCATTTGTACTAGTTTATCTTGACAAACTTTTTATACCAAATACCCTTTATTTATCCGTGTTTCATCTAAATAACAAATATTTTTACCTACTCTTCCCAATTTTTGAATTTCCCATAAATATTGCCTTCTCCAATAAAAAATTTCTTCTCTATCAATAAGCGTAGATTTTCCATTGTTATTTGCATAACCAAATTCTTATTCACGTAAATTTTTCACAATTTATCTCTTTTAATGTTTGGCAAAGATTTTTCTTCATTAATGTCTACTAAAAGTTTATTAAAAGTAGGAATCGTTTTTTGTAAGTTAAATGAATGAACTGTTCTTTGAATAAATTGTTTTACAATATTGTCTGTATGGTAAAATTTTTATGTACAAGGGCATAATGCTCATTTAACACTCTAATCTGTACACTGTACACTCTAAATTTTCATTGGCACGGTTAAATAACACCTTAATTTCACAGGAGTACAATTATATGTTTGTGACATTTTTACTACAAAAGTTCACTTAAAAATATTGATTTTTATTATAGAACTAACAATTATGCGTGTTATAATCTGAGGACCTTACAAACACAACCTGCTTATCTCAACTGAAATTATTTACAATCTGTAGAACACGTTCTGCCGTTTAGAAATTTAATTCCTTTCTAAGAAAGTGAAGAGCTTATAAATTGACACTCTCCTTTTTGGAAATTGTATATATTTTGTACCTGTAGAGATAACGTACTTATATTATTTATTAATTAAAATAACTACAAAATATAAGACAAGAATTGAAATATTGGTATGTTTAAAAATTTTAGGTAACACCCAAACATTTTTAGAGCAATGCTGAATACTTTACTTTAGAAAATCTCTGTCACTGTTTCATTATATTATATTGGGTTTTATGTCGCGTGCACTAAATTTGTGCTATTAGTAATTTTCAAATGTACTATAATAAAAACTATGCTGCTTCTCATGTAGAATTAAACCTATGGTCTTACAAAGTATAAACTGGAGGGATAGTCGAGATGATGAGGCGAGTAGTAGAGGCTTAAAATCCAAAATTAGCAACAGTTTGTGTTTGCTGTATTTACATTTTTATGCATTACAATGCGTTTAATACAAATTGTGTAGAAAAATAATACGCATTTAAACTATTTGAAAATGTAAATGAGAGAAATGAGAGAGTAAAAACACCGAAAAAATTTACATATAGCAGCAATCCCAACAGATAATTTGACGAGTTTAATAGATTTTTGTAAACAATTTACACAAATTTCACATATTTCAGTTTCACACAAAGGAAATATTTCAAATATTAACTTCGTTGCAAATATCTATAAACTGAAATGTATGCAGAAACAAAATTGCAACTTCTCTAGAAGCCAATCATGACGCAAGTAATAAATCTCAAAATGTATGCTTGCATCGGATCAAGTATCTCAAATGTAGATCCTGAACGTTAAGACAATCTCTGCTTTTTTGTACCTTCGAAAAAATGTTCATATACTTGATTTTCTGTTCGATTCTTTGTTGGACCAGTATTTTTATGTGTTTTCAAATTAAATTAGGTATTAAAAAAATTATAAATCTTATTTTATGGTCTAAATAACACAAAGTTATGTACATGACACATGTACAGTATGATTTACCGAAATATACTGAAACTCGTTGAATTTTATTCCTAAGTTAACGTTTGTTTATATATTTTTGTGTTTTTGACATTTCTCGCATGTAATCACGCTCACATATCGAGTCATGCAAAGAAAACTGTAGTAACTTAATTTTTGTATAATTTTAGTTACTACCTTCTTCTGAATTATTCTATTCGTAGCTGTAACAGAATATCCTAGTAACTCTAGCAGCTGTATAGGTAACTTACAATAATACACAATTTACTTTTATAGTATCTCAAATGAATCATATTTTCAACGATAACTGCATTAAGTTGTTACTGTAATGTTCGCTGCATATCCATCAGATTTTTTAAACAATGTTTGTCATATATTGAGTTACTACAGTTTTCTTTGCAAAATGTTTAGATAGTGCTGTGTTTTCTTTTCAAGAAAAGCTTATCAATGAAGAAGATCTTTAGACGTTAACACTATTATTTAACAAAATATATACCACTGAAATCTTCCCAGAAGACTGACTTAGATCGACATTAATACATATATTCGAGCAGAATAAAGCAAATAGATGCTCACAGTTCAGATTAATTAGCCTGATAAGCCATTTTTTGAAAATTTTGACTCAAAATTATACATAAACGAATATACAGAGAATGCGACAGAAACCTGAGCGACAATCAATTTGGATTTCGTATGGGGCTTGGTACTTGAGCAAGGGAGGCATTATTTAGCCTCCAGATATTACTAGCCGCAATAACCAAAGAAGAGACAGAATCGGTCAGAACATTACCATCGATGACTTTAACTTTGAGCGCGTTAGAGAATTCAAGTATCTTGGAACAACAATAACTGAAGACAATAACGGATCACAAGAAATAAATAACAGGATTGAGGCCGGCAACAGATGTATTTTTGCCCTCCAAAACCTTATAAAATCAAAACAACCAACACGACGTACGAAGATACAGGTCTATAAAACAATCATACGACCCGTTGTGATGTATGGAAGCGAAATGTGGACGATAACAAAGGCAAATGAAGAGAGACTACGTGTTTGGGAAAGAAAAATCCTAAGGAAGATCTTTGGTCCGGTGCTTGATGAAGCATCAGAACAATATAGGATAAGAACTAATAAAGAACTTGAAGAACTTTACCCAGAGGCCAACATCATAAAAGAAATAAAGTCCAGAAGACTCCAATGGGCAGGACACCTCAGAAGACATTCTGACGAACGAACAGTGAGACTGGTGTGGGAGGAAGTCCCAACTGGAAGGAGACCACGCGGACGCCCTCGTCTTCGGTGGCGAGATAATATAGCAGGAAACCTAAGCACTATGGGCGTGGAGAATTGGATGGAGGTTGCTCAAGACAGAAAACAGTGGAGGCATGTTGTCGAGTCGGCTAAAACCCACGAAGGGTTGTAACGCCACGGAGTAAGTAAGTAAGTAAGATATTACTACAAAAATGCTCAGCGAAAAAAAATGTTTCTCTGTTTTATCGACTACAAAAAAGCATTTGATCGAGTAAAACACACAGAACTCATAAAAACCCTAACACAACATGGCATAGACCATAATCCTGTAGCACTAATTAAAAAACTATGCTGAGATCAAATGTCGTCGATCAAAATAGACAATCCTCTGATAACACAATAGCTAATAAAAAGAGGAGTTCATCAGGGATGTGTACTTCATTCACTGTTATTGAATATAATATATTCCGAAAACATCTTTCAAAATGTCTTCGAAAATATTAAAGAAGGACGTTTACAACGACTTTTGAATGTTATAACCAAAGAGGGAGATAGCTTGGGACTAAATAAAAACAGAAATAAAACAAAAGTAACAGCTGTTACACGTTAAAGGTCGAAATACGTGCTCGTATAGAATATGCTAGGTCCGCATCTCAACGAATGAAAAAATTCCTAATAATCTCTACGTTATCGTTGGATACCCGATACCGATTTGTAAAAACGTTTATTTATTCCATATTGCTATACGGTGTGGAAACATGGACTCTTGGAATTACAAGTGTGAGGCGTAAGAAGCCTTTGAAATGTGGGTATTTCGAAGGATGCTAAAGACCTTTTGGACAGAGCGCGTGACCAACAATGAGGTCCTAAGAAGAATGAGTACTGAGAGAGAACACTTTAATATTGTAAAATACAGAAAAACTAGTTATCTAGGACATATTTACAGAGGAGAAAATTACAACTTCCTACGACTTATTATGGAAGGGAAAGTGGAAAGAAGAAGAGCTCCAGGAAGAAGAAAATGCTTCCGGTTGAAGAATGTAAGAAACTGGACAGGCATAGATACACATTTGATGCTACGAATAGCTCAAGATAGAGAACAATCTGCTGTAGTTATACTTAACCTTCAGTAATGGAGAAAGCACCTTAAGTGTCTTCTTTTAGTTTCTATTGGCTTGTTTGCATTTTCGTGAATAACTTCTTGAGGTTATGCACCTACATAAATATTTGCTTGAGCTTAATGTGAAGAGTGTTTGTAGTTTAAAATATAAATAGAATTAAACGTTTATTAAAGTTATCTAAAAAAACAGTTATCTAAAATTATAGAAACAAAACCAATAATGTTATTACTTTGGTGCCACTTCACATTTTCCTTTACCATCATAAAAGCTATTAATAGATACTAGGTATTTTTTATTTATGAATTCTTATGCCTATAACAAATATTATGAAACATAGTTCAGAAGCCATATAGTTTTAACTCTTTTGTAACTGTTACAGAGCTTTCTTCGCCAATACCCGTGAAACCAACAGGATAGATAGAAAGTGATTATATCGTGATAACTGAGACCTTAAACAAAATTAATAATTATACAGAGAAACAATGTCCTTTCCTTACTATCGTGATATCGAAAATTCCAACTATTCTAATGAGGAACCGCATTATGTTCCCACTGATGATAATGCTGAATCAGAAGGTAAAAAAACAACATAGTAGTAATGAAACTTAATTAAAAAGAAAATTGGCAATGACAAACATGAAAGGAAGAAAGCGTGTAAGAAATCAATAGGAGTGGAAAGACAATAAGGCTGAAAAATGACTAAATGTAAGAAATAAACATGAAAATAGAGCAGGCGATAATATCTTAGGAAGACCTGTATTATCTTTCAGCATTTTTTTTCTGCAGAACTCACTTTTGCGTAGTTTAGAGAATAGCCATTTGTTTGCAATCTCTCTCTCACTCACTATTTCTGTCTTACTCTCTCTCTCCTCTCTCTCTCACTCTCTCTCTCTCTCTCTCTCTCTCTCTCTCTCTCTCTCTCTCTTCAATTCTGACCCCCGGGGGAGTATAGTGCTCATCTTAATGTTGTGTATTATCCCTCTTTAAAGATCTCTATCTCTTTCCATGTTTTCTATGTCTGCATTTATAACATGTCCAAAGTATTTTAATTGTTAAAAATTAACTTGCTGTATAGCCGTTTGATGATTTTTAGCTCATTTAAAATTGAAATATGTCCCGTGGTCAGTCCAAGATATTGGTAAAATTCTTTCCCAACTGAAAATGATTAATTAAAATGATTACTAAAATTATTAATAAGAAAATACCAGTATTAGTAAGTCAGTAACATATAGAGGATACATCATTTATGTTAAAATAACAACATATAAAATCAGAATTTTGATGTTTGTTGAAGGTAAACTAAATTCACGAACAAATACTTACAATGTCGGGATAGTATTATGAGGTTTTTTTCCTGGTTTTTCCCTCATAATTTACTATGGAATCACTAACAAGAGAATTTTACTGTCATCATGTCATGTGTTTGTCTTTTTAAAGACGAATTACATGCTATGATTTTTTCTGACGGATATTCTTAAGTTAAAGTTGATTTCATGTAATCGAATGAACTATGTTATAAGTAAAGTCGTCCCAGGAGCGCAACTCAACAATATTGGCAATATCATTTTAAAGTCGTCTACTTTAAAATGCATAATATATGTCTGAATTGTCAATATAAATGAGTCAGATAAAATTAAATTATTAGAAGAATTCTTTCACTATGTAACAAAAAACAAAATTTGTTTAATTTACTGTTTGTATTTTGAGAACGATTTCCGAATTGGAAATTGAAACGTCAATAAACGTATTTTTATCTTTAATTGTGGCTTATTCCCAGTTATAAATAGTAATTAATTTACAATGCCACAAGAAAATAGCTTCAGAACAATATTGGTATATCTGGTCTGGTTCTCTGCTTCAGTGTTATGTAGATTACAAACCCGTTGTAAAATGAGAAGAACGCGCGCAACCTGAACAAAAACTTACGTCTATACCTAATTTTACTATTTTTCTAGATCTAAGTTTACTCTAATCACTTGCAGTATGATTGCGTTTTGTATATTTAGATATATTCAAAGTTTGAAATCATACTTCCTTTCCTACGAAAATTGTCTATGTGCAATTTGATATATTTTTGAAAGAGGGGCAGTTATAGTTATGGTTTGTGCATAAACAATTAAGTAATTTGAACAAGACTGTACTACTTTTGGAGAATAGTTTGGAGTTAAAAGATAAAAATTTAAGATTCAAAAATATATGGATAGCAATTATGTACCATAACCAGCGAAACGGTTATTATTTAGGAAACTTAGTAGCAGCCATCCTATTGATAAATTTGTAACAGTTTCGTACATTAAATTGGGAGAAGACAATTACTTGGGAGTGAGATTCGATTGGACTGAATTATGTATTATAATGTACTGAGATCAAATATTCTGCTGAAACTGTAGTGACAATGAAAAGTTTGGACGTTAGACAAACGAATGATGCTGATATCATTTTTAATCAGTTGTCACTTGTTAAAGGTTTAATAGTATCGAATAATGAAGAATACATTTCGACGACAATGAAAATTGAGTATGTTGATAAATGGGTTCACCTACTTATACTATATAATAAAAATTTATTAAAAAAGTACATACAAGTAAGAAGTATGAATGATACCTACAAAAAATAAATACTTTAATTATTAAAAAGTTTCGGCGGCAGCTTAAACGTTTTTTTACTTACTTTACTATAGCCACCAATCACTATCCCGGTTAAGAGTTTAATAATTATTTTAATCAAATTTATGTATAGTCGATTTCAGCGTTATCATGTTTACTAAATTCGGGCTCGATTTTATTGCATGTAAGGGTGACAATTGGACATTAGATTATATTGAAAATAATGTTTGGATATAATGTGCAATGGATATGGGAAGTTGTACAAAATTATATAGACATTGTCGTATAAACGATATGAAATCGTTTAGTTTGAAGAAATTTGACGTTTCGTATACAAAATCCATGACTACGAAATCCTGCTCTATAAAATTCAAATCAGATTCGAGTATGTTTGTTCCACTAACAATTCTAAAGCTTGTTTATGACAAGCCCTACGACCCGGATTTTTTTGTTTATGTCATTGATGTCACGTACCAGTATGAAGTCTTGTTTAATCGAAAATGAAAGAATATTTTGTATATGTGCGGTTTTTCTGTCACTGATTTGAATTGAAATTGTTACTGCCCCAATCAACGGATTAATTGAGCTTTGGATTCAAAGAGAGTTGAATTGGGAAACAAGAGTTGTCTGTGAAATTGATGGGGAATATCAATTATACGAATAAAAACACAAAGCGATCGAAATCAAAACAACAAAAATAACTATTCATAGGGCAAATAAAAAATGATTTAAAAGTGGATTCAATGTGTCTTAACAATAAAATTTTCGTGGCGTTTTTAATTTCCGGTATTTCCCTTTGTTACTAAATAAAGTCAGTTATTTAGGATTATTACATTCAAGGATATCAGGTATAAAGATTTTAAACCATTAGTTGTCATTAAACAGTTTTAATGCATTTACGTACAAATTATATTTTTTATATCATAATAGTTTGTTAGTGTGTTGTTATTTCTTAGTTACCAACTACGTAATAGCGCACTTTATGGCGTAAAGATACAAACAAAAAGATAACTTATTAGACACATCTTTATTTAACAACATTTCAAAACATTATTTAGAATTTACATAAAACTGTTCATATTTCTTGTCGTAGGCATCTCTCGACTTATGTGGTAGTAACTTTTGCGTTGCTTTTTCCGCTTTTTTTTTTTTTAATTTGGTTAGGGACCTCAAAAATATCTTGCATTTTCACGGTTTTAGTTTGACACGTTCGACAGCATTTCCGTAGCATAGCAACATAACACGGCCGATGGAGTGTGTACTAGTAAATAATATTATCAAAATGAAATCGAATTTTTGGATTTTTTAGAACATATTTATTTGTAGATAACATATTTATTGACAATAACGAACTAGTATGACATAAAAGTTTGTATGCACCGCTGGTGTTATTAGATGTATTATGCCCTCGGGCGACTTAAAAACCCTCGGGTCAGTAACATCGTCGCCCTCTGCGCATAACCATCTATTTAATACCGTTGGTAAAGTTTGTTTCGCGAAAAATGGTTGAGTGCTTAATGGTTACCTGAGTTGATCCTATTGTTTATACAAGAGTTTCTGTATACCTAGAGTATATAACTACCGAAGTACACAGGGTCACACTTCAGAAAGTTTGTTATTTAATATATTTCATTGGTAGCTCTGTAATACACGATTATAAAAATTTATTAAATTATTTCATATGGTATTTTCAGGTTGTTAAAGTGAATGTACTCGATTATTGAACAATAATTTTTAACATAAAGAAAGTGGTTTTTTTGTTCTACTTGAATAATTGTAGTATATGGATCTAAATTCAGAAAGCCACTTTTCTTCACACTTTTTACAGGCTTAGGACTGTCAGCAAAAAACTGGCGTGTTTGAAAGTTTTTGCTCTTCCTAATCGGATATCGTTAAAAATGTACAGTAATAATAGTTCTATGTAAATGTACAAAAAATAGATGAATTGAAAAAAAATATATAAAAAAATATATACAAGTTAATATTTACAAAAAAAAAATACCCAAAAGAACCAAAATATATTTATGAATTCCTAAATACCTAATTCTGTTTCGCTGTCGCTATCCTCTTCAAAATTAATAACAATTGGTTTAATTATGTGATTCAAAGTATCATATGAATTTTCTACATTATTTATTACATGGCGTACTGAATTCTTCGAACTGTCTGGGGAGATATCATCAACATATGTCCTTACTAATTCGACTATACTACCACTTAAAGTCGGAGAAACATTTTGTGACCTAACATTTGACTTTAGTTGGTGCCACATATGCTCTATGGGATTAAATAAACAATGGTAGGGCGGAAGTCGTAACACTGTATGTCCTATGTTCTCGGTCAATGCGTCACAAACATATACTTTTTTAATAGAAAATGATTTTAATACTTCTAACAGTTCATTTTTTAAATAACTTTCTTCAAAATATATATCGTCTTCTAACAGGTAGTTTTGAATTTCAATTTTCGTGTTATTTGCACTTGGAGTCTTATGTAATTGACGACTGTGGTAACTTGCATTGTCCATTACTATCACACTATTTTGAAGAAGGTTAGGTATAAGACAATTCTTAAACCATGGCTCAAAAATTTCTGCCGTTGTATCCTCATGGTAGTCCACGCATTAGACTTTAATGTTCTTTGCAGAGAGCCATAAGGCATTTGAGACCCAACTATTTTCTGATCCTGCATGTAAAATTGTTATTCTTTTTCCTTTGTTTGATGGAGCTTTTGTTTAACACCTGTTAAAAGAATCGGAACATCCTTTGGATGGTGTTTCATGAGTGTCAAACCATGTCTCGTCCAGATAAATTATTGGTCGATCTTCTGTACTGTACTTTCTTATGAAAGTTATATATTCAGTACGCTACTTTTATAAACGATGGGACTCTATAAGCACTTGCCTTTTGGCAATTGTACGATATCTGAAGCCCATTTTAGACAAAATCCTCCAAAGACTAATGCGGCTACAGTTTATTCGTGTATCGTCATTAGTAAGCCGTTGTTTTAAAGCATCTAATGTAGGTATCCATTGCTTTCTCTTAGAAAAATCTAAATTTTTCGTCTTATTAAGTCCTTATCACTTTTGTCAATACATTTGGTAGAACCGGCATCCTTACGCTTCCTGTTTGACTTAAAGGCATTTGGTGTAATTCTTTTTACTGCGGTTAGAAATATTTTCGGTAAATCAGATATTTCACTGGCAGCATTATTAGCAGTAAGTCCTCTTGTAAGTAAAGAACTTTATTGTTTTTACGATTTCTCTAGCGTCAGCAGATAAATGCTTTTTCTTTGCTGGAACACTAAAAAATGCACCATCAATGTTTTTCCACGGACACCACATAATACTGTTTTATAGGTATAAATAGGTATAACACTGGTAATACTTGTAACACTTTCAACTAAATGAAACAAAATGTATATTTAAAAATTTCTCATCGGTTTTATATACTTTTACAAATTATATAGAATAGAAGGAACCTGTATAATTATTTAACGAAATACTTAACGATCAACAAATTTATTGTGGTCATTAAAAGATCAACCATTGATAGTGAAACTCACTGTTAAAATGTTTACAACTTTATAAAATATAATGTATTCTATTCGTTTTTATAATTTTATACGATTTTTAATCGTTTTTATATTACCAGGAATTTATAATACAAACAAGATAACGACACTACACAGTAGCTTCAATTTTATCTGAATACTTACCTGCTCAACTAATGTTGACAAAGCTAGGGTACTTGCGGTCGGATTTTATTGCAATCATTAAGCACTCAACCATTTTTCATGAAAAAAACTATACATAAATATTTATTTTTTCCAAATTTCAAAGTTTTATTAATTCATTATTATTAGTAATATCGTTTTTAATATGGACATATTCACCGAATTGTTCTATTTCTATATTGAATTTTGACCCGTCCTTTAAATATATCACTGGTACTTAGTGTCATAATTAGTATACGATTGATATAATAATCATATAAGTACGTGTAAATGAATTAAAAACTTTTAGTTTATACGCTGGCCCCGGACATATTTTGAACAGCATCCATTCATTGCTAAGCTATTTCTAATTCGACGGATTTGCCTTATTTTATCACAAAATTACTATGAAGAGCTTTGGCACAATTACTTTCGTCTTTTTCCGTTAATCGAATTTTATACATAAAAGGAGCTACATGTAATAAACCTTATTGACGTCGAGCTTTATTTGTGTCTTTATTTTCACTGTCACTAGTAGTACTGTGGTTAGGTAAAATATATACTGTATAACTACTTATCTGTAATTCAATTTCAAATTCAAATTAAAATTCTTTATTTTATTTCTGACAAACATAGTTTGTATAAAATTAGTCATAAATATACATTGCTAAAAACTAAACACTAAACTAGACTAAACAAGACATGAAATTAATTTAAAAGCTAAATAAAATACAGCTAATATCTAAGATCTAAAAAATTCTTCGACTGTATAAAACACTTTTTCACATAAAAATTACCTAAGATTCCTCTTATTGATTTTTCTATATATCTATGTACCCTGTATTTTTTTTATCACTTTTTGTATTTTGTTATGCTAATAACCCTAAGTGGTTGAAGCAAAATAAATAAAAAAAATAAAATTTGGTGTCAATCAGAAGCTTAGTCATATATTCTAATGAGAATAACATAATTAAACTTTACTTTATTTAAGCTTATAGATATTACGTCTACCGAATATTTCTGTGCAAAATTTATTAAATGTATCTATAAAAAAATCCAATTTTGCTGCAACAAAAATATCGGAGGAGATAGTTTCATATATCATGACGGTATCGTAATACAGAAACAAATAAATCTAGAAATGTGGATTACTTCGGAAAACCTCCGCACAAATCTCTGGTCCGCCGACTTCCTTGGAAAAGGAAGCAGAAAATTTAATTTCACATAAGTAGATCGGAAACTATCCAAACAATTCCAATTTATATAATAAAATTTCAAATCTGATGGTTAGGATGCTCCTCAGTCTCCGAGTCTAACGGTCGAGAGCTGCTTTCCAAATCAATTTCGAGAATACCTTCATAAACCGTCATAAACGTGAACAAATGCAGCATAAAATTTGTTTTGGAGACTCGTTTATTTTTAGAATAATGTGATATGTTTTATAGAAGAATGTATGTCGGTGTATACAAAATTTATCAAATGAAGGTTGTCATGACTTGACTGTGACTTTTGCTATTCGACGGATAAATTATAATGTGGGTATATTAGCTTTTAATCGACAATAAATTAAATTTTTTTTTTTTTATTTAAAACACTTATACCACATCAACCACACAGGGTTATTAGTGGAATGACAAATACAATAGTTTTAATACGATTATGTATATTAAATAGTATAATACAATTTTATATCTCTTAAATAATTTAATACATTTAAATTTTTATCTGTCAGGATGGATTTAAGGTCCTCTGAAATTCCAGGCATTCTTCTTTGATTTTGGAAACATGGGCAATCAAGCAGGAAGTGTTTCACTGTCAATGAAGTGAAGCAGTTATTTCAAATAAGCGGTGAATCTTTACTGATTAAAAATTTGTGTATGACAGCAGTATGACCAATTCTTAAACGGTTTATAATTACCTGATCTCGTGTACTTGTTTATTATTCTCGTGGGATTATTCAAGTTTTGTAGTATGTTCTAAGTTGATACGGCTTGTAGTTGCTACTTGATCTGCTTTTTCATTCCTCAGATTTCAGTATGCGATGGTACTCAAACGAAAGCTGCGTCCTTTCCTGTGGAATGAAGTGTTTCTAATTTATTTTTATTGCTTTTATAATGGGATTTGTTGTATCAATTTGCTTTAATTTCAATAACGTATTAAGTGAATCTGTAATGATAACGCACTTCATCGTGTTACTCGTTTTGAAAAAAGTTAAGGCTTTTAATATAGCTGTGGTCTATATGAGTATAATAGGTGGTATATAAGTATATGAGATATATAAGTATACTGTGGTTTGTGAGCATACTACAATTTGTAGGTAAGTTTATTCTCTAGGAGTTTTCTTCATCAAAATAGTAAGCACCAGCATGGGTTATGATTTCTGCAAAAAGATGTTTAATAATCGAGAAGTTTGTATATGATTTGGGATACTTTATTAGTGTTAGGTCAATGGTCAGTGCGCGGATTGTCTATGGAGGAGAGATTGCATTTGTATATAGAAATAGACTTAGTTGATATATATTTCAATTTATGACTTTTATTTTTTTTTATTAGAGGAACACAGTTTCTTGTGTCTTTAAAAGAGAGGATGCCAGGGTGAAAAATTTTAAAGAAAAGATGATGTTTTTAAATTGAAATTTTGGCAATGTAGTTTAGTGAAAATTGTTGTCGCCTTATGTTTAGAGGTGGCTCTTTAGCTAGAACCTGTAAACTACCAGTGCAAACTTTAGACTAGTTCTAAATGCACCAAGTGCCAATCTTAAAGCTGTAGATTGAATACTGTTAAGCTTTTTTAAGGTAGTTTTGCTTGCGAAATAATAACAAATGCAACCGTAATCTAATTTACCTGTAATTAGTGATTTATAGAAGTTCATTATTATTTTAGTATCTGCGCCCCAAACTTTATTAGACATAATTTTGAGTATATTTAAGCTAGATTGACAGGAATGTTGTAGATTATTGATATGCACGTTCAAATTTAAGCTTCTGAAAAAAGTTAAACCTAAATAATTTCTTCTCATTGTTTTAATGCTAAATTATTTGAAGTTAGGTAAGTTGAATACGGAGATCTGTCTTTATTAAAAATTATGCAATGTGTTTTTTCTGTAGAGAAGATAAACTTCGATTTTAAGGTCCAATTTTCAATCCAAGGTAAAAAATTTTGGAAAGTTTCATAAACGACGATGTCGTCTATACAAACGCTGGCTTTAATTGGTGCTGTAATTCCATAAATAACACTATTGATAGCAATTAAGCATAATGTTGGACTTATTATGGTACCTTGTGGGATTTAATTATCCAATGTTTTTGTTGAGATTTTAAGGCAATTTACTCTAATTTCTATTGATCTGTTATTTAAAAAATTGTTTACAAATGCTAGTATATTACCTTGAATCCCGTTATCGCTTAGATTTTTCAAAGTGAATTTTCTCCAAGTTCTCTCAAAAGCTTGGCTTATGTCAAAAAAATAGCAATCAGTTTTTGGTGGTTTATAAAAACTTCATCAATCGAGGTTTGTAAAGTAACATGGTTATGTGACGTCGATCTACCTCTTCGAAAGCCACTTCGATATGGGAAAAGAAGATTATTATTTTTCGGGTGCTATACTAGACAAAGGTCTAAATTTTTTTCCAAAATTTTACACATATTAGAAATAAGCGATATGGAGCAAAGTAGTTTTAAAGTTTCCTACTTATTTGAGCATACTATTATTAATACATGTAATAAGATTATGTTTTTAGAAATAAAATTAACCATTAAGGAAAATGTATTTACAATAAATAAAAAGTTTTTCTCTTAGTTTAAACGAGCATTATTTGCTTTTCCCCCTGTTCTCTCTTTCTAGGCATGTTTATTGGTTTTAATGTTTTCCTAGATTTTCTCTGTACGCTGCTCATTCTTTTACTATCATGTTTCTAGTAAGCTATTCAATCTTCAAAAACATATTTATATACTCATATATTCCATCCAGGTGCATACCATTACCGATGCTTTGACTAGATACTAGTTATTTGTGTTTTATTTTAACTAATATTATCACTTAAAATCCTGCCCATTTCACTCTTACGTATTTTATTAAAGATGTCAACTGTATTTAGTTATTTTTTGAGATATAAGCATCGCTTAACTAAAATAACTTGTATTCTTTCTCTTCAAAATAACCTTCGAATGAAGTCTTTAAAATTTACAGTAGTCCAGTGATGATTTTTCAAAATCCGACAATCACATAATTATTTGTATATTTTGTCTATTCTTTCGCAAACATTGTTCTGTATATTTTTTCTACGCACTTTTAGGTATATGTAGTGAAACATTTTATAAAAAATCAATTATCTTTAAATTGGTCTATTCTATACGGGTTAACGAATATTTTTAAGCAAGATAAGGTTCTTTAAAATTTTCTACTTTTAAAGATGTATGCTAAGTTTTACTTAATTTATCATTGTAATTTTTTTCTAGTACATTTAGGTACATGCATTACCAAATAAAAAAAAGCTTATTCTTTATACTTTAAAAAAGTCTATTGTAAAATCTTCTAGGACTAACGGTGATCAACATTATGATCAAATTTTAATGCTTGCAGCGACTAATGTGCAAGAAAAGAATACTCCAGCTGTTAGAGGCGAAAATGCCACTGATCCTCTAAAAATCATATAAATAAGCTGAATTTTGCCAAGAATGTAAATTTTATGACCCGAAAAATTGCAAAGAAGTTTGCCAATGCTAATGGACAAAATGGTTTGAGACAAAAAATGTAGCTAAGATTAATGTTTGTTAGCACGTATAGAGTAAACACACACAAATACAGAAATAAACTTAGAAACAACGTTTGAAGCTACCGGCAATTTTGAATGTCAGTTCAATTCGGGGCGCCTAAAATAAATTTCTTAAATAAATAACCTTTGTATCAACTCGACAGTAAAAATAGCTTTTAAGGTATTAATAATAATATGAGATAGATTATGGTGTAGAAGGTAAACTGCGTACGTAAAATATGTTTTTATATTATTGAAAACCCTTTTATATTCTGCTATACGTTTGTTAAAAGTTCTAGCAGTTTGACCAATGTAAGTTTTGGGCAATCGCCACATTTGGGTTTGTATACACGACTGTGTAAGAACATTTTCTTTTGGCTCTTGTTATTTTTAATATATTTTTTTAAGTTGCTGTTTGTTTTAAACAGCCTCCGTTCTGCTCGCAGATATAAGAATCCGACCGAGACCAGAAGATCCTGCCTGTCGTAAGAGGCGACTTATGGGTAGGTAATGAGAGGTGGAGAGCCGTCGTTTGAGGTGTCGAGTCTGTAGAAACGCACTCGAGATGCATAGTCATCTCGGTCAACGGTCTACACTTTTATGGTCTGTTTTTTCACCAGGAGGAGTAATTCAAATTTTGAGCGTCGTACTGCTTGTTTGCAATTGGTCCAATCGCAGGCAAGTTTACTCCACTAAATTATGACATATTGACACTAATGACATTTGTGAAATTTATTTATTATTATTATTTTCCTCTAATATATAATTCGATTTCTGACTGTTTAAAGTTTTAGTTGTTTGTAATAACTTGGACTTGGTAATATGCGAAAAGTATTTAATGTGATATTTTTTTAGATGATATTTATACTAAATATAGTTTAAAGTGTTTATAAATTTATAAATGTATGTTATTTATATCTAATTATCATAAGAAAAACGGTAACTATCTTTTAAATTCAGTGTATACTTTTTTAGAAGCATTTCCATTTTGTTTTCATCACAATAAAAGAACATTAGTAAAGTAATGTGTTTTAGTTTGATTGTATGATACAGTTGGTTTTGTTCTTCTTGATTGTAAATCATCACAAGCAAACTGCAAAATTATCCAAGAATGTAACATAATAGATTGAATTTGTTGATTATCTCACAGAAATCCAGTATTTTTTAGTAAATTTTATTTGCTGATAACAAATGGGACAAACTTACTGTCAAAATTAAACAAGAATCCAGCATTAAAGAAATTGTAAGTACACACTTATTTATACAAAGTATCTGGTAAAAAAAAAATTAAATTCAAGAAATTGATCATACCAGAATAAGAATATGGTCTACTATTAAACGACAAATTTCTGAGAAAAACCATACTTAGATATGTAACATTATTGACTCTCCCGATCAAAATATTCTATAAATTATAATTAAATACCATAGACTTAAGAGATCTATAAAACTGGATCACCCGATATTTAAATATATATACATGGGACCATATGTGAAAAATGTCCTTTTTTATTGTAATAATTGTAATATATATATATATATATATATATATATATATATATATATATATATATATATATATATATATATCGCTACTTCAATACAAAAGAGCCACAAACCAAAATTACAGTTTTTACAGGAGAGCTATGCAAAGTTTTGGCCTTTATTTTTTTTTAATTTCTCTTTTATTTTATATCATTTATATGCAAGTTAAGTATTGTTAGAAAGGTAAATTTAAATTGCATTTGATATTGTATTCAGATACAACGTAAGTATTTTCCTGAAAGAGATATTAGCAGATGTGTCTCTTTTGTATAAAAAATATTTGTGATATCATTATAAGTATTGAAAATAAAAGGACACATACCAAAGAAATAAAGATTTTAATCAATGTTTTTGTCATTACTTTATGTAGACTTTAGTACATTTATTACAAAAAAAAAGATGACAATGTCAGGCTATCAAAAAAAAACAAAAGTTAGTTATAAAGCTAAATAAGTCTTGGTTTCGGAAACATAATAAAAGTATCTTAAATTACAACTATGTAGTTACTCTCAAGTTACATAGATAGGTAGTGATAACGTATTAAAGACACTTCAAAAATTACCTATTATTTTTACACGGTACAATTATTATTTATAACTAGCTAATAAAAACACTGTCACATTTTGGTCATAATTTGTACTTATTGAGTACTAGTTGCATAAACAACTAGAAATATTAAGAAATCGCGATAAAAATGAATCAACCATTTATAAGAATCTGTGTATCTCCATACTTGAACGTCCGTCTTAAAGATTGGAAAAGAATCGTTCATAATACTATGGTATGATATTTTTAGTTATCAGGTTAAGAATACCCTGTTTCTTTGGTTGTGCAATTTTTAGCTTTTGAGAATATAATTTCTTTGGTGTAATGTCAGAATTACTAGAATTTTGTTGCCTTTTTTTTTAATGTCATCACAGATTTGAACGCTTCATCCTAATAAGAAGTCTTATATGAAAATGTGTTAATTTTTTATTTTTCAATGTGAATTATCGTTATTTCACGCCATTTTAACCTATCTATATCTTCGTTAGTGGTGTAGTTTCCACAAGCAAGTTGTTTGAGATTAAAGAAACTTTCATGGGTCAGTTCTTTCACTGAATAAGGCGACCCTTTTTTATTTGCAGTTTTTATTAATGTTATATATTGGTTAGGCACATAAATTGGACAAGACTTCAAAGCTCTGGACACATTTCTTTGAATTGTAGAATGAACCGCATCGCCTTTATGTCCTTTAATTAGAAATTTGTAAGTAACACTCTTCAGTTGAACATCTATTGATATAGACTGGATGTTGACAGGGGAACATTCTACAGTCAATTTATTAGTATGTACAATTTTTTTGATTTTGCTATTAAAACCAGAAGATCCAGGTTGTGAAAATAATTGTTGCTCTTCGGTTAAATGCATTATTTTCATCCGAATAAGTGTCACTCTTTAGTGAATCGTCCTTGTTTAGAAAGTCGGGATCCTCAACACTGTCGCCTGAAGAAAAATCAGCCCTGGAGCTGCTTGAAAACGAAGACGAACTACTTGAAGACGAAGACGAGCTGCTTGAAGATGAAGACGCAGAGTCGCTGTCATATTCAGTTCCCTGAACTATTACCTCTGGCCTGATGTCTAGGGTATTAGCTTGGTAGTTTATACCATCGTCACTAAAAAGATTTAAATCGTGTTGGCTACCAGGTATGGCATTAATGTATGGTTTTATTGAATCGTAAAGTAGTGGATCAACATTTTGTGGTTGGGTTTCCAAGTTTACTAACATAGACAGAGTGTCATAAGTATTGGCTTGCTCCTTGAATGTGATTTCTTGAATTTTCTCAGGTTTATTAGTACTGGTTTTACACCCAACCATGTCGAGGATTCTATGCACTCTTCTACTTATTCTGCAACAAATAAATTGTTGATGTACAATTAACAATACCAGATTTCTCTTTTTATTAGAATTGCACAAGTAAAATATTTTGGTTTTATATAAATACATAAATATAGACTTCAGATATCAGAGCTGGGAACAAATTACTTACAATTAAAAATTATGTACTGTACTTAAAAGTAAAAGTAATTTATTTCCCTATACAGCTGTGATGTGATCATTATACATAATATTTTCTTTTTCGAGATAAGAATGTGATTACTTTTCACTATGGTATTAGGAAGCCTAAACAAAATTAAAATAAAAGACAATCACACAATCAGTCCCATTAATAATAACTTGATATCCACGGGAAGCGACTCAAAAAGGATATTTTGTTTACGTACGATAAAGTCAAGTACCTAAATGATTGCTTGTTACTAACATTATGAACTAATTTGCCGAGTAGCAAAATCATACAATGTCCAAAACAAAATACGATACACGGTATTTTTTAGGCTCTCAATTAAAATTGGAAATAAACACGTTGTGTAATATTATATTCAAACTTCTGAATTATATTAAAATAAGATGTTAGACTATCACAATGAATACAATATACAAGTAAATGAAAAAAAACTGCATTTTACTTTATAATAACATTTTACTGTCATAAAAAATGCAAAAGAGTCGTACCTATCACACTATATGGCCCTTTTTTAATTTAAATGATATAACAGCTCCGAGAATATCATAAGCAAAATGAACATATTCCGTAATACATCCTTTATGATTAAGAAATAAAAATATATGTATGCCAATATTTTGTATTAAATGGCCGTATTTCATTACACATCCCTTTTGTTTAAGAAATAATAATATACTTACGTGAATCTTCTGTGCAAAACGGACGTACTTCGGAATGTGGCACTTTTGTTTATAAAAACGATAACAACGACTAGTGGTTTTTTGAAATGTGGCTGTTTAACACAAAAAAAACGTGCGATCACTTCGACTGTCAGGACGCAACTAACAAACAGGCGGTTTTGTCCATATTTGTTCATATATAAAATTCGTTTGCTCAAATATAAAAATGCAAAAAGGGCGCTAGTGTCATTTCGATATTAAACAACGTAAAATATGTAGGGGTTTCAGTGGTATATCAAAATATGACTGCTTAACGTTAGATTTTTTGAATAAACGCTATTTTCGATTTTATTGATTTGTGACCCTTTTGTATTGAAGTAGCGATATATTGGAAGTAAATTGAAAAAAATTATTTTATTATTCAAACATAAATAAACGAAGTTAGGTTAAAATTGACGTGTGAGATTGTCCAATATTGATGACTCGATTACCGCAAGGCCGAGATAATCAACAAAAAAAGAAGATGTATTTGGTGACTTTTCTAGTAACTTTCTTAAGTGTGAATCTGTCTTTTTGGTTTACTCCTCCTGGGTAAAAAACACAGTATAGTATACGAGACGAGCATCTCGTGGGACCACTCTGCTCTCGTTCCACAAGAGCCAGGTGAGGTTGAACGAGCTGGACCTGTAAATACCTCCCACGACCTTACGGCCTTACACTACCGAGGGTGGTGTCGGTGTCCCGGGAAACCTGGTGGAAACCCGGGTGACCTGAAAAAATTTAAGAGTGGTAGAGGAGTGATTCCGTTACCCGTCCGGAGATCCACCCCAAGGGCGGGGGATTTTCAGACGGGTAACGTACTCGCAACACAGGTACTACGGCTAAAGTGGAGCACCACGGTGCTTCGGCATTGTACCTGTGCCGCCTTAGTTGGTGTAGGACTCGTAGGGGAATGAAGTCGCTTATGGTCGTATGCCGAAAGGCCAAGAAGATCAAGGTCCTGCCAGTTTTTATAATTGGAGGTTACACGAATTTATTCATGTTCTAAACAGCAACTTAAATTTATAAAAAAAAGCTGGTATTATTCCTTTCTGGTGTTTGGCAATTTTTGTTGATATCTTGTATGTAATCAAGCAAAAGGAACTGGGTTTATCTCTGGTGGTGGAAATGCTAATTTAAGGGTTTTTATGTAGTTTTTAATTTATAGTTGTAATTATTGTTTGTCCTTTGTACCTATTGTTTACTGCTATAAGCTTAATGATATTAATTTCTATCGTAAAGTTGTGTTTGCCATCGGAATTTCTACTAATTTATGTAACATGCTATGGTAGGCGGCCGATTTATGTTGTGTAGGAAATAATCAATTGTGTCTAGTCGTGTCAGTATTGGTAGGTTTATAAAACACGAAGAACTCATGTTTGTTTGTAAGTGTGATTTAAATCTATAAATTTTATATATTGATTCCGTTTCAATTGTAAATTCAATTGTGTGTTAGTTCCTGTAAAACATACCAGTATAATAACTACCAATATAAAAACTGTTTAAATACGGGATGCTTTGAAATATTTGTTTATATTGGTAAAGAAGATATTCTAGTATGTTTTACAGGAACGAACAGTCCACTTTTTATTTCAAGTTAATATTTTTTTTTCCTTAGTTTTTTTTCTTCTTTGTTCTGTTTTTTAAAAAATTTCAATATTCTTAATTTTTTTCCGAGATGGTGGTGAGGTATGTATCGTGAAAATCAGCTATTTTATAGAATTTGTTTTCAAATGCCCACTCTGTATTAGAGGTACTATTATAAATGACAGTTAAGCTATTTTGATTTTTATTTAAGTAAATATTTATTCGGCACATTTACATTTTCTTTGTCCGCCTGGTATATCAATTTTCAATTGTTTTTATGCATTTAGTTTAAAAATACTTACTTTATTCGAACTTTTCAAAAAACTAATATATAAACGTATCTGTATCAAAAACAGAAAGAAATTCTTGGACACAAACAGAAAACCTACCCAGATTAGATCGGGCATCGGGCATATGTAAAATAAGAATAATCCTGAAATACTTTCAACCTAAAAGAGCGGCGCCAACACAAACAACAATCAAAATCGAAAGGACTAAATAGGGAATCCATTGAATACTTATACAGAAAAAGAATATTAGAGATGATCGTTGAAAATGGAATATAAGAAAACGATAACATTGGGACAAACTCAAAAATAACATAATTAACGAAGCAATAGAATTACTTGGAGATAGGAAAGTAACAAACACTAACATAATAAAAAATAACACCATGAGTTAAAGAGGAAGTAAAGACAAAATGCGAAGAGAAGAAGAAAGCCTTTTTACAATACAGAACACAATAAATACAACAGGTATACAATCACTATAAACGAATCAGAAATAAAAGGAATATTTTGGTTAGACAAATAAAAAAGGACACTAGCAGAGGTTTTCTAAACAAATAGATTACAATTTCTACGGAACAATAAAAGAAATATGGAGAATGATCAGAAGACAAAGAAAAGAGATGGACGAACTAACAAAAACGAAACACTTTCAGAAGAAAACATTAGTAGACTACTTTCGATCCCTATTTGCTAAAGGTGACGATAATGAACCACTAACACCAGAGATGGCGACAAACGAAGAAATAGATATTGAGGAGAAAGAGGTAAAGAAAGCATTAAGGAAATTTAAAAATAGAAAATCACCAGGAGAGGACAGAATACCAAATAAACTCCTTAAGTACGAAGGACCAGGTCTAACCAAGCAACTATTAAAACTAATCTTAAAATAATAGAACAAAACAGAATTCCTCAAGAATGGAGATCAAGCATCCTAATATATCTCTCCAAAACGGGAGACAAATCGGACCCGTAAAATTACAGAGGAATTAATTTATTAAACACAACAGTAAAATTAACAACCAAAGTAATATCAAATAAATTAAGTGAAATGATAACACTAGTATAAGAACAACAATGTTTTAGGTAAAGAAGATCATGCACCGACGCTATATTTAAAATGAGGCAAGTGCAAGCGAAATAAATCAATAATCATTAGTAGTAAAACTGAAATGGACTCCCTAATAAGTACAAACAGCGTAAAAATAGTTACTTTTGTGATAAAAATTATATCCCTAAAGTTCTTGTATAAGCTCGAGAAGATAAACAGAACTTGGATTTTTTTTAAATTTCTTGTTGTCAATAATTCCATACAATGAATTTTTTTTTATTAACGCATCAACCACGCAGGGTCATTAGCGTATTTAGATTATGTAACATATGTGACAGTTGATACAATATGTGAATATACATTAGTTTACAATAATAATTATAATAATAATAATATGTATGTGTGTTAAAATGTACGTTTTAGATCTTTTGAAGAACTTGACAGTCTTTAAGATAGGAAGATATTTTTCGGTTATCTGTATTTTCTTCTAGGGCGTCTCTTAGGACTTGGGTATGCTATATTTGAGTCGTTCACTGTTATATTTGAGACACTGTATTAAAAAATGTTTTACCGTTAGAACACTGTTGCACACTTCACACACTGGTTTGTTTTTGCGCTGTAATAAATAGTCATGAGTAAGTCGTGTATGGTCGATACGGAGACGATTAAGTAGCACTGACTTGCTCTCTTCTGTCTTTTATTGTTGGTTTCCAAAGATGTGGGTGTTTGTTGACTTCGTATAGCCTTGATGGAGTGTTGTTCCAAGTTTGTTGCCATTTTTGAATTATTTTTTGTTTTAAGTATGGTTTTAAATCGTTTTGTAAAATATTATATTATTATTTTATTTGTTACTTTCTTCGGACATCGGGTTAGTTGGTGCGTTTTTAGCTAGTTTATCTACAGCTTCGGTACCTTCAATTCCTACATGATAAGGCACCCATAAAAAGTGCACTTGGATGTTCTTATTAGAAATGTTTTAAAGTTCTTTTTTAATAAGAAGTAGAAGGGGGTTGTCACAGTATAATTGAGTCAGTAAGAATAATGAACTTAGAGAATCTGTGATTATTATACATCTTTCTTTGTTTTTGTTTTGTATTAATGATAGTGCTTTTAGAAATGCGAATAATTTAGCCAAAAAGATGGTTGACATTGATGGCAATTTAAAACTAACTGAAGTGTCTTCCGAATAAATTGCTGCTCCAACCATGTCTTCATTTTTTGACGCATCGGTGTATACGTTGTAGGTATTGCCATATCTGTTTAATAGAGTATGAAACTTTTGTTTAATGACGGTTGATGATATTTCTGATTTTCTCAGGTTTGTTAGACTGATGTCGATAGCAGGAATAGATATTGTCCATGGTGCAGGGTTGTGGATTGATGAGGTAACATAGGTTTTTGGAAATTGAAAATTTAATTTGGATAATTATGAGTGTATACCAAAGTAAAAAGGATGATTAATTTAATGTGTTTTTTGAAATTTATTTATAAATCGATCAGCAAAAACGTTATGCAGTACTGGATTATTTCGGTTTAATGACACTGCCGCTGCATATGTTAGGCTTGGATATTGTCTTCTGAAAGAAAGAGGTAGTTCTCCACTTTCCCAATAGAGACTTTGAATGGGCCTTGTATAGTAAGTACCTAAAGAAATACGTAGACATTTATTTTGGATAATATCCAGTGACTTCAAATGTGTCTTTTTGGAGGAGTTGTAGACGATGGCTCCATAGTCAAATTTTGATCGAATTATGGATTTGTAAATAAGTATTCAACTTGAATAATCGGCACCCCAGTTTTTAAAGGCAAGTGATCGTAGTAAATTTATACCAGGTAGACAGGATTTTTTCAGCTGTTGAATATGTGTCTTCCAAGTTAATTTTTTTATCAAACATCATACCCAATAATCGAATTTCTTCTACATAATCTAGTTTGTGTTCGTGTAGATATAATTCTTTTCTTTGGATTTGATTTCTCTTTGAGAAACAGATTGCTTTCGTTTTTGAAGTGTTAAACTAAAGTCGACTACAATGAATGTATTTTTAAGATATATCAGTTAATTTTGTAATCAGTTTTATTACGAATGTTTCTATTTTACACTAATGAAACCACAAATTTCTACGTATTTATATTTAGATAGAAGATTTTTAAGGCAGCCATTATCATTTAGCCATATCAATACTCTTTAATACAGCTATAACATAAATTTAATATCTTTGAAGCAGTACTTTGGATAATATCGCAACCCAACACGTCAAGCCTGAAACTATCAAACAAAATTACTAATGGCCATTCACAAATTAATATCGAGCATATAATAATGTACGGTGCCATGTTAATTTGAAATCGGAATAATAGCTTTGGCCAACTTTGAATTCCAATTTTCTGCAGGCGTATCCAACGCTTTTATCCTAAGTTTCCATAATATTACAAATGCATCCAATGGCGTTCAAAAAGGGCAACGTGTAAATTGATATGTATGTAGGCCAACACGGATATGAAACTATTGATACGAATTCTGTATCATCATCGTATGTGCCACATTGAGATATTTAAAAACGTGTTTTTTATTTAGCCACATAAATCTGCAGTCTTCATTTAAATTTATTTTTATCAAAATCGAATTTCAAATTTCTCAACTTTATGAATAATATGAACAAACAAATTACTCAATTATGTAATCTTAAACTTGTACTTGACAATGATAACTATTACAATAACTGCTTTTACCCTATGATGGCCGATATGTAATTAAGATATGAGCATTGGGCCTCAAACAGTCGGGCTTTAATATTTAATTCCGATCGCTTGACAAGTAAAAATATCTAATTTCCTGTATTTTATGTTCAGCAATAATATTGGATTTTATTGTATTAAAGGCAAATAAAACGAATATAATATGTATATACAGTGCGTGTTAAAAAAAGTGGGACGGAATATTTCAAATACTCGAAATTATTTGTCGACATCAAATGTACATTAAGGTCTCTATAAGTCTCTATTTTGCGTATTGTGAAAATTATACGAATGGTTTTGCATGAAGTTAATACATCCAAGACATTACTTTCTGCAGACACTGTAATAAATATAACCTTGAAACAAATTGGCACTAAATCACTTCTGAGTTTTCATCAAAAAAAAAAAAAAAATTTAAACACGTGTAGTCCAGCAATTAATACCAAAGCTATTGAGAGTATGCCAGGAATTAGACCGAAGGCACTTTATTGTTTAACTAAAACAGACAACAAAGTCCTAATTGAATTCCCGAAACACATTTTTGTTACTTCTTTCTTGCAAACGATTTGTCCTATTCACTGTCTATTTTACTATCAGAGTCGTCAATATCTAGTGGCAATGGTATGACGGAAGTCGACAAATTTCATGGCCATATTTAAGAGCCATTTGGTCAGTAACGAATTTGTTTTGAATTTTATGCTCTCCACACCTTTGAAGTAAATCGACTTTTAAAAATATGTCACTGTGATAATTTTTTTTCCTGTCAACCACAACTTTATTTTTTCTTTTGTCCAGCTGCTTGAATAAAATCTCTCTTCTACTCTTGAGTGGTAGGATGCATTATCCAACTCTATTATGGATAGTCGCTCCAATTTTTTTAACAAATGTTTTTTAAACCATTCTTCAAAAATATTTGCATCCATATTTTCATGGTAATCACCTGCATTTTTTGTGGACGAAAAAATTAAACTAGCATCAGGAATAAAACCCTCATCATTTTCAGCATGAAGTATAATGTAGCGTTTACGTTTACCGGAACGGCTAGAAGAATATTATTTTGTGGTGCTGTCTTGCCAGGATGATTTTGACATATTTTCTTTAGCGAAAATCCAAGTTTCATCTTAAAATACAACTTGACTTGGACTACCAGACTTTATATTTTTCATGTATTTTCTTGTAAAATCCCACCGTATTGAAACAACATTAGAGAGTTCACACGATACTTGTCTATTATTTGTGTTTTTATATCAAAAACTTAAATGTTTCAGCACTCTTCACAAACTTGTTAAACTAATATCGACAGTTCCTTGTCATTTATTTATTGTAATACTAACACTTTGTAACAGAACTAACTGCTACATGTTCTTTGGCTTTATACATATTATATATAATATTTTTAATTGGACTGGTGCAAATCTAAAAATCTTCTTCTGAAGATAATACTCTACGTTTTGACTATATTTTGTTTTCTTTCAAATTGCTCATTTTTCTAGGTTTGTACAACATACGAAACAATGGAACACAAATTATTTAACAGCCAATGCTAAACAAGCATAAATACTGCATTGACTGTGATTGCAAAAACCGTTCGCATGTTTTAAATAAGATTTTTGCTGATTACATATTTTGTAAAATTATTAAATAACACCAATTTAACACACGACCACCACTAAGGCACAAGAGTTTTTCTTATATTACAGTCCCGTTTGTGTTGAGTGACACGTTGTATAAGTAACTCTCGAATTTGACCAATATAACAACTTTGACATTGACTGCAATTTAATCGGTAAATTATGTTACTCATTATAGTGAATTTGAAGTTTTAACTTTTATTTTTGAGAATAACCTAGAAATCGTAATGGATAATTTGGTCCGTTAAATTTTGTATCTAGGTATTTTTTTTATATGAAACAGGTTGTGAATTATTTATTATAGCTCTATTATAAAAGTGAGTGTAATAAAGAAGTATTTTTAATATGTATATCACTTGGGTAGCCACTGTGTAAATATATATATATATATATATATATATATATATATTATATATATATATATATATATATATATAGATATATATATATATTATATATATATATATATATATATATATTATATATAAATATATATATATATATATATATATATATAATATATATATATATAAATATATATATATATATATGTATATATATATATATATATATATATATATATATATATATATATATATATATATATATGATAATATATAAATATATTGTTATGATATGTAAAATTGAAAATAATTTTGGTTTGCTTTTAATATATTTCAAAGTACAAAATAAAGGATATTTCGAAGAAATGAAAGTCCATTATCCTGGATTACCTGTAGTAGAGAAAATTTATGCATAAATTATTTTCTTTTAAAATATATTTGAGTGACGTGAGTAAGCTTAGTGAAATCGTGAACAGTGCGAGCGGGTTTTCCAAATATATTTGTACGTAGATATACAGTGAATAAGACAATATAAATATTTAGAAAATATAATTCTTCGTTAGTTCTTAAGAATTTGTAGAAACCGATTAGCATGTTAATAGTTTTTAAGAAATTGATAATTGTAGGTAAAATTTTTGTTTGTTATCTAAATGGTAGAGGGGGATAAGTGTGACGAACTCTGATTGAAGGAAATTGAAAAAAGTGGGATAAGTATGTAGGAATGAGAATTAGCGAATAGTCGTTGTTCTCTGGTGGTTCCCCAGAGGTAGTAAGCAGTGGAAGTGAATGTTTGTGAGTTTTCGTGGAGTAAGTGTATCTGATATAAGCACTGTTCAGGCCAGAACGAGAAATTCAGTTTATCGAGAGGAAAAGAGGCTAGTATCATTTGAACGATGTGCATTTGAAGGAGATTATTAAAGACGATAGGCTAGCAATAATTTGTTGTAAGATTGCTGATTACCTAGGAAACTGCTAAGAATAGATAGTGTAGTCTACAAGGAACAAGGATTTGGAGAACTCATCATCAGAGAGATAATTTTACTATTCGTCAGTTTTTCTCTATTAACAACACATTTTTTAACAATTTGCTTTAGAAAAGATAGGAACATTTTGATCAGGAGATTTAGAACAACAATTTTGATTTGAAATTTTAATTTATATTGTATATACCATTAATTTTTGAAGGTTCACGTATGTAGAACAAAATTTTATTAATCATTATATGACATATTTTTTATTTGAGTGTGAATTTTATTTCAATATATAATGTTGTATCTGTTTTTTATTATTCCGGTATTCTTTGAACCTTACCTATCATGTAAAACATAGATATTGAAGCACAAGTATAACCCTGAGATAAAAAATTAAATAGTGTGATAGAATTATAATTACATTATTTAAATAAGTTTAATTAATTAATTAATTAATTAGCTAATTAATTGCTTAGCGTACCTCATACTTTTGCACAAGTTCCAAAGATTCGTGAGGTTGTGTTCAAAAGACCCAGTAAATAAAACTATATTTAAAAGACATTATATACCACTTATTCTACCACTTTTTATACCAACTTTTCTGCAAATTTTAATCCAATATTGGCTTAGTTTGACTACGTTATTGTTTAAAACAGAAGTATATTGTACCTAGATATAGTTAAACTTTAACTGAAACAATTCAAACTTGTGCTTCAACTCCATTCGTTATAACTATGAGCGAAGTACTTGTAGAACAGTTGTAAAATAATTTAAAAGTCTATTCAAACTTGTTACCGTAAATTTTTTAAAGGGACTTGAATAAAACATGTAGCGTTTGTCATTGTCAGTCATTATTTGTTGAGTGAACTTGAAACTTAACCGCGAATGTGAGGTAGAAACAAAAATAGACGAGAGGATAGCAAAGATTAACAGTCTCGTAAGATGTTCATTAAGTTAAAAGCTGTAAACTTTTTTAAAAAACTTAAAAGATAAATAATGTAAAATGAATTATTAAACTAATCGTGTTCTCGTACAACATATTGGGAAATTATAGCAGAAAGAGAAGAAATTCTTAGTCAAAATAAAATAATGGAAATATAAAACTTACACAAAATCTTTAAGAAAACATTGTAAAGACATATATAACAGACGTATTTATCCAAAGCCTGGATAATTTTATTTCCACCTAGTTTAATCGCTTTGATCACTACTCTGTCATCGCCAGGAGATTTGTTACTTTTCATTTTTATAAGTGCCGTTTTGATTTCGTATGGAGTTATAGCTGGTAATAATTCTGATCCCTGGTTTTTGATTTTGGATAGATGTTGATCTTGCCTTTCGTCGGTGCTCTCATACATTTCGCGATAAAAGGATTTGACGACCTCAAGGATTTTGGTTCTATCAGTAGTAAAGTTTCCACATTTCTTTTTTATTTTCTACATATTTTTGTTGCCTATGTTGTTCGTATTTTACCTCAAATCTTTTGTTTTCTTGAATTATATTTCTTGTATTATTTTCTCTTATGTCTTTTCGGATTAAGTGGTGAATATCTTTATTTTTTTTTTTATTTTTTTTGGCCTTAGGTTCACGACCTTTTAGCAGGAGAATATAGGTTGCATATATAAAAAAAATCTCCTACATTTCTTTAAAATTATTGACAGTTTCCTAACCGTTCGTTCATTCGCACCACATTCACTCAATTTCCTAACCTTTCCATTGAAAAGACTATTGGGTGACTATACAAAAAGGATTGAACAGGAACACAAGCTTCACGCTAAGGTGTCCTCATAGCGATTTTTTTAACAAAAACAATACAGGCAACGGTTAAAGGTAAATGACATAAAAGGAAAGACAATGGGAAATACAACAACTAACGTCTTACCATTTCGGATTCACACGACACTGAAAAGAGCAGTTTAGATTTTCTGTTTGGTACGTTTGAAAAATTCCCATAAAATTGATCTAATAGTTGAATGTCAACTACCTAAATAGAGAATATAAGCAACGTTCTGCGGCAGAATGATTTTTTGTTGGGAGATGGTTTGAAATAAAAATTTTATGGCTTCTTGATTATAGCGACATTGAAACATCCACTGCAGATATATACTGCAGTATGTATTTTTGTTACTGTTAGTAAAGGATTGCCACTTAATTTCCAATTAAGTCTAACATGTTTCTTCCTAGCTGAAACTATATCCCATTTGGGCAAGTCGTTGTACTCTATACTCACTAAAGTAGCGTCTTTAGCCAAATGGTCTACTTTCTGTAACAATAAAACACTGAAAACTTTGTTTTCAAACTTCCACAAAATTTATTTTAAATATTGTCACTACAGCTGTTTCGGCTGATTGCCTTTCTCAAGTGATCTATTTTGGCTTGGGTTTACAAATTTATAGTCTCTAATGAAATAGGTTAAGGAGGGGAGAACTGTTTGTCTCAAGTTGGTCATTCAGAATTATATCTGTATTTTTTAATTTGTTGATTTCCATAGATTCTAACAAAGATAGCTTAAGGCCTTTATTTTTAATGTGAAGACTCCTTTTTTATTCTACTTTTTCATTGCCTGAAATATTAGAGTGACCTTTAATCCACACAAAGTTGATTCTTTTTAGGGAAGTTAAGATCCTTAACTTTTCAAGCGCATCTACAATTAGTCTGTTGGTATATATGTGTTTAGAGAAGTGTCTTAATGCGAGGAGGACGGACTGTGAGTCAGATGTGTAATGTGTAATGTGCTATTAATTATCCAATCCAACGCCTTGAAAATGGCTACCAATTCAGCTGTAAATATTAAGCAATTTGATTTTAATTTGTACTGAAAATAATCTTGAATATTGTCCATGTAAATGGCACAGCCAACACCAGCAGGCGATTTTGAACCATTGGTATAAGGTTAAAGTCTTCCATGTTGTTCTGTACTACTAAATCTTCGTAAACAATTCAAACATATGAAGAAATTACTACAGTAGGTTTATATTCATATAGTAAAACATAATTGGAGCCAAAGAATGGAATCCCTCCTCCATTGAATGAATATTGGGATAAATTGGGAAAAACAACAGCTAGAGTTAAAGAGTTTTTATTTGCTCACCACCTGTTTGTTAGATTTTTAACAGAGAGACAATATATTTTTTGTAATAAGCTGTTTTGATTATTAAACTGGCACTTAAAAATAAATTTATCTGTCAAAAATAGACGTCTCAAATGTAGAGGTGGCTCGTTACATTCAGCCAAAAGGGCCGGCGTGGGAGTAGATTTGAGAGCTTCTAGTACTAACCTTTAAGCTTTGTATTGTAATTGATCTAATTTAATCAAACGAGATTGTGTTGCTGATCCATAGAAAAAGCTTCCGTAGTCCAAAATTGATCTGGTTTATGCTCTGTAAAATATTATTGTCGGGTCTGTTCCACAGTCGTATCGAATAATGGCCTTAAGGATATAAGGCTTTTTTCACATTTGGTAATGCAATTATTAATATGCTCGTTCCGGGTTAATTTTGAATCCAAGGTAACACCTAGGTATGTAAAACTGTTATTTACAGGAATTTCAGGCTGAGAGAATTTTAACGTACTAACTTTTGGTAACCTGTGTCTCGAAAAAAATACTACACCTGACTTCTTAGGTGAGCACTGCACTGCATTCCCATAGTATGTAATAGTATGTAAGTTTAATGAATACAAGTTAAATAATAAGGGACTAAGAACCGAGCCCTGAGCTTACCCTTTGTTAACTATCCTTGGACCAATCAGTGAATTATCTAAACAAATATGGACTTGTCTATTTGTAAATAGATTAACTAGGATATAAGCACATTTACTAGGCACTCCTAATTTAACAAGTTGATCAAGCAGAAGGTCGAGAATAACGTTATTATATGCACCAGAAATGTCCACAAATAAAGCAGCTGTGTATTGGTTTTTCGAATAAGTTAACTGGATATCGGTTGCTAAGTGTGAAATGCAATCCATAGTTCCTTTCCCTCTACGAAACGCAAGCTGACCGTCTGGGTAAAGGTTATTACTTTCCATTCACCATTCTAGTCGACTTTTCATGATTCGTTCAAATGTTTTCAATATACATGACACTAGAGATATCGGTCTTAGGACATTGGGATCATTAGCTTTTGGGATAGGAATTACAAGACACTGCTTTAAAGCATCGCAGTTATCAACTTTAATTAGAATATTGTTAAAAATATCACGAAGAAATTGAAGTGCTATTGTAGGCAAGTTATATATCATAAGATAATTGATACCATAGATCCCAGGGGAGGATCTCTTAGAATACTTGATATTAGCAGTTAGTTCGTTGATACTAACTAATAGGAGATGACAAAAAATGTGATTTAAATGTATCTTCAGTGGGATATATTGGAAAAGGAACATCTTCTTATTCTTCTTAGTCGTTAACCTGATGCAGGTATCGTGATATCATGAAGCTGTTAGGTAATTTTCCCAATGTTCCTCCACGTTTTTCTATCTTCTGTCAATCTAGCACATTCTGACAATGGAGCGCCAATAGTAGCAACAATATGGTCCGTGTATCGTGTAGGAGATCTACCTCTACTTCTTTTGCCTTCTACTTTTCTCTGGATGGTAAGTTTTTCAAGACCATTTCTTCGAAGCACATCTCCAAACCAAAACCAAAAGGAACATAGCAGGGAGCTATTTTATAAAACAAATTTTCAACAATATTTTCGTCGTGCACATATAGATTTTATCTTTTTTTATTTTCTTAATTCTATCCCATATTTCAGTTTGATGAGTTTGTCTATTTAGATTGAGACAAAAGTGGACTTAACTATTTTTACATTTCTGTTTAAAGATAAGTTTACATTTAGCATTTATTTTTTGATATTTATCAAAGTTTGCCAGACATATATTTCGTTTGTACCTTTTGCATGCAATTTTTCTCTTATTCGATATCTCACGGCACTCCTCGTCCCACCATTTAGGTGATTTGAATGATATATTTGAGGATAATCTTAGAATTTTGCAAGCGTTATTCGCAGCATTCGTAATCTGTTCCATTAAAAATATACACATACCGTTGGTATCGATGCAGTTTGGTGGCGTGGAAAATGATTTGTCTATTTCAGCTGTATATAAGATCCAATTTGCTTCATTCATAGACCATCTAGATAATGGGGACGTGATTGCATCATCATTGTGATAATAGTTATTGAGCGTAATACTGATTGGGTAATGATCTGATCCATACGTATCCTGACTAACAGACCAACCAAGTGTAGGACATACCTTTGATGAAGCAATTGTGAGATCTACTGCACATTTAGCCTGGCCAGGAGGGGAAATCCTTGTAGCAGATCCATCGTTGATAACAATAAAGTTTAAAAAATGATCTAAAGCATCCACCCAAACTCTGCCATCATGTGAGCATGCAGGTGAGCTCATGCCGTGATGGGCATTAAAATCGCCTCCTATTATGCAATCATGTTTTATTTGATAAAATAAATAAATAAATTTATGGATATTTATGGAGTCTTGAGATTTCGCTTTAACATCAGAGGGTTTATATAGGGATATCTTTATTTAATTTATTCATTTTGTAGTTGAAGCCATAGTTTTTCGTCAGCTATCGTCTTTTACCAAGTAGCTCTTTGATATTTTGGCTTAGTTTTTCTTTATGATTCAGAACGGTCAGGAAAAACTCTCATTCCTCTTCTTTTATGGCATTTGTTATCCCATCATTTGCGTGATCTACATCTTCTTGTAATATATCTGGTCATGTATATGTCTGATTAGTGTATATTTATGCCGGACGTTGTTTTGTGGGGGAATCCATTCCTTATTTCTTGTTTTTAGTTGTTATTTAATAGTATCTTAGCTTAGATTAATCTGTGGTAACTTCCTATTGAATATTTGTTAAGTACTTCGATGTCTTTGATTATTTCTTTTTTGTTTGTTATGATATAATCTATATTATTAGTGACACTGCCATCTGTAATTATCCATGTCCACTAAAGTTAGGGTTTTTTTATTGAAAAAAAAATTCATCATAAACAAATTTTCCTGGTGTAAGAAGTTCAGCAATCTTTGCCCTCGTACATTTATTTCGCAATATCTATACTCACCCGTTGCTTCTTCTATATCGTCTTGTTTAAATCCCATTTTTTCTTTAAAGTCGCCCATAGTTATTGGGTAATATATAACAATAAAACACTAAAAATTTCGTTTTCAAAACTTTCACAAAATTTCACTATAGCTGTTTCGACAGAATAATTCTGAATTGATCTATTTTTGGATGTGTTTACAATTTATAGTCATTAAGAAATATGTTGAGGAGGCTAGAACGGTTTGTCTCAAGTTGGTTATTCAGAATTAGTCTTCGTATATCTGGGACACGAAATCAAAATAAGCAGAGACAATCAAACACATGTAATACATAGGCGAATAGGCCTAACTTGGGCAGCATTTGGCAAATTAAGCTATATTCTAAAAAGTTTAATTCTCATGTGTCTCAAGCGAAAGGTTTAAAACCAATGTGTTTTACCTGTACAAACTTATAAGCCAGAGACTTTAACACTCACGCAAAAATCTGCGAATAAACTCAGAGTTACACAACGAGCCACGGAACGTGCAATGCTGAACGTGAGCCTTCGAGACCACATAACAAACCAACAAATTAGGCAAAGATCAGGAGTTCAAGACGTCATCGAAAGAACCACGTCGCTTAAGTGGAACTGGGCAGGGCATTTAGCCAGAGCACAAGATGGACGGTGGACAAGACGTATTATGGGATGGAGGCCCAGAAACTATAAAAGAAGCCGAAGACGACCACCGACTAGATGGACCGATGATATAAAACGTGTAGCGGGAAACTGGCTACAAGCGGCCCAGTGTAAAGAACACTGGAAAGAACTAAGGGAGGCCTATGTCCAGCAGTGGACGTGATTGGCTGATTGATAATTAATTTACATGGCCGGTTCAGTCGATATGACTAAACTAAGATCTTCATAATTGTCTTCTTTACGACTTAAAATAATGATTAATTAAAGAATATATATCTGATGATATGTTCCTATATGCCGGTCCTAACAGCTTGGGTAGCTGTAATAATTACACAACAATAGAGTATCTACAAGGGATCATTAAGTTTTACAGCTGGTTTTAACAGCTTTTATAATGAGACACTAAATTTCTGGATACAGTATACTTTATCTGCATAAAACTTTTTGAAAACAATACATATGCTACAACTGAAAGTTTTTAAATAATAGTAATTTTAATGCATAACATAAAAACTATTATTCAATAAGGTTTATTCCTAATAACGCCCAGATTATGAGGTGGAGATATTTGATCGTTTATTTGCGGTACAATGCAAACAAGGTACAAGATATCCAATAATCGGGGTGCCGTTTGCCCGACCTAAAATTATCTCCATTCCCAACCAACCTTTGTTGCAATAAGTAGCTGTTAATTAAATAAACCTTTGATCAGGGATAATCCTAAATTGAACAATCCTTATTAAAAGGGTCATTTCTCCAGAAAGGAGGGAGAACAGAGACGGTGGCACATCTCTGTCGGCCGCTTCCACGGGGAGGATCAGGTCTGATTATGCGAATAATTATTTGTCATAATAGAAACTCTAATGTATAGCGGGTATTATTTCGTTACTTGTGATAATTTTAGTAAGTAAAGAATTTTAACCCTTTACTATATGAGGTTGTTTAAAAACAACATATTAAAAATAAACATTTATTTTAATAGCAGATAAAGACTAATCAGTTTGTGTATGACGTTGTTTACTAACAATGCAACACAGCGTAAGTAGACTAAACAATCATAGATGGTGTTGGTTACCAGTGTTGTTTCTTCTTAGGTAGTTTACACAATTAGACACTGACACGTGCTTTCTATTCTTTTTGTTAGTTTTACCAAACTAATTTAAGTAAATATAGAAGAAGTGTTATTAAAAAAGTTAAGTAAAATGCATGATTTCTTGCGTCAACAACAGCGTCAAATAACAGCATGCATATCTAGTAAATTTTATCTGTTAGATAAAATATCATGAGTTTAAAATATAAAACGCCGCTGACTGACAAGGAACTTGCCGAAATAATACATAGGCTAGGCTTTGAGATAGCGAAGATGAGTTTGATGATGATAATGCTATTGTCAATCCTGATTTCTTTCCCGAATAACAAGTTTATACATAAATATGATGAGTTTGATAATGAGGATTCTGAACCAGTGAAAGAAATTGATAAGAATATTGTAGACAATAATATAGTTAATAGCACTGTAAAGAAGGAGCCTTCAGAAAATCTGGTTTCGACCAAGAGCAAAGGTATACTTATTTTACAATAAACTTGTGATCATGATGTTTTTTTTATTTTTAAAAATTATATGGAGAAAACAAACTTACCTTATCCGAATAGCAACTAGAAATTAGAGGAAATTAGAGTATTCCAAATCATATCCTACAACTAGAAAGTCTCTATCAATATTTTCATTTATTGTTCACAAATAGCCTTTTAGACAAACTTTTGGAGGATTATATGCCCTACAGCAGAATCCTAACAAATCACTGATTATTACACGAAGTGACATAAAGCAGTATAGCGGATTATAATATATATGTCCCTTGTTCATTTGCTCAATACAAGGGCATATTGGTCAAAAGAAATTGCCATTCAGAAAATAAAAACAGCTATGTCAGTAAACAGGATCAAGAAGATCAGATAATTATTACATTTTAACAATAACGAAAATGCCTTCTCCCGTGACAATCCAAACTAGGATAGAGTTTTTAAAATTAGACCAATAATTGACCACCTCAATGCAGCATTTTCAAACGGAATTCCATTGGAACAATATCTGTCCGTCGATGAACAAATTTTTTTTACCAAAACTAGACACTACATAAAGCAGTACCTACCAGACAAGCCACATAAATGGGGTTTTAAATGTTTTGCTTTATGCAGTAGCTCTGGATATGCTTATCGTATAGAATTATATACAGGAAAATAATGATCAAACAAGAGACCTGCTTTTAAACATAACCTCGGAGGAATTCAAAATGTTGTGGCAAGATTGGTTAAAATTATTCCTAGGAATATGAGTCACAGGTTTTATTTTGTCAATTATTACTCTTCTATACCTCTGTTTGTATATCTTTCTAAACAAGGTATTCACAGTTAAGGAACCGTAAGAAGGAATAGGATTCCAAGTTGTAAGCTTATGGACGACAAGGCTATGAAAAATGAAGAGAAAAGAACTAGTGTAGTTTAATAGCTTAGTCTAGTATTTTAGTAGCTTATAGCTTGTAACCATCGAACGACCTATCAGAAACGGTGGGTGCCAATGGGTAACAATATAACCTACAACTTTACTTGGGTTTTTTTTCTTTCTTCACAACTAAATTGTTAGGCATTGTCTAGCTTAGTCTCTTAGGTGTGACAACGTCTTCTCTTATAAGTCAATCTGAAAAATAAGTTAGGCTGGGACAAATAAAGTTAAATTTTAAGTTATCATATTTTGTTTAGTAATTAAACTTGAGAAGTCGCTGGTTTAAATTATATTGAATAAATAATTATAACGAAAAAATGTGATATTGTTGATACATTAAATTGTTGAAAATAGCAATTATAAATTGTAAAGGTAGAAATAAATTAGAAATAAACTGGTTTACTCATTATCAATGTTTTATAAAAAAATAGACTCACCTCTGATTCGATTGATGAATTCGTACCAAGCTGTAGAGTCGGTCGGTGGTACCGACGCCCGGGACGAGGGACGCCGCGTCGCCGAGACTCAGCACAAGACCGGTCAATGTGTTTTCGTTCACTTGTGACAAAGAAGTGGCAAAAGTGTCCGTGTTGAGATCGCTACCAGGGCAAAACCGCCCTCTGATCGTTGGGTGGTCAACAGATGCAAGTGCCATAAATCAACCACTTGTTTCAATCTTTTTTTGATATAGAATACGAAGAAAAAGCCCAATTCTGCGTACGTTAACATGATTAATGAGAGCCAGTTTGAGTTTTACGATTTCACAGGAAATAATATATTTTAAAAGATTGAAAAACAGCACCCAAATTAGGTCATATTACAGTACCGTAACAGAAAAAATATTAACTGTAAAAATATGAAATGAATGCGCACATCATGGACGTATAAACACAGATGGACTCAGTTATTTACATAAAATTGTGAAGTCAAAATTATTTGAATAGGTCACATTCTCAGCTCCTTCAACTGTTGTCACGTTTTGTTATAACATTTCTTATTCGCGAGTCGCTGAAAATATTACTCCGTATTTTATACTCTACAGGTGCTATCAAACCAAAATAATAATTTATTGGTTAGATTAATATATTTAATTGTAATCAAAATATAAAGTGTGCACATAGTGTGCATTATCATTTAATAATAGCGTATAATAGATATCAATCAATTATTTTTTTATATGTAGAAGCACTGAAAACTATTTATAAATGGCAACGGTTGTTTACATTTCTCTGTCTTATGGATCTACGTCAAACTTCAAATGCTGCTCCATGTTTGTTTACTTTTTAGTAAAAGTTGTTTTTCGATATTTTGACTGTATTTTGAGTGATATTTGTGAAAAGTTAAATAAAATAAACGAAATATTTACATCCCGATCTCTCATTTCATTTGTAAGTACATACAATTTACATTATTTAAGATGAGGAAATGAGGAAGCGTGTTTGTTTACATTTTAATAGGCGTACCATTGGGTTTATTCATGTTCATTAATATATTGAAAAGATATAAGTTCATGAAATTAGTAGACATTTTTAAATTGTAAGTAGACATCATCTGATTAAAACAGATCTGTTTAGTACCTTTTTAAAACCTGTTTTTATACATTATTACTACTTCCAATTTTTAAAATCTGAATAATTACCCGCGAGTAAAAATTCAAGCACGCTTATGCTCATTGCGAAAGCATCACATTCTATGGAAGGTTCAAAACATTGTGTGTTTAATCTTATGCTGTGTCCATCTATGTTTATACGTCCATGCTTCTTACAGTGCGTGATTAATTATGACGTCATATCTTTAATTGGATGTTTCGAGAATTATTTCATGTACATATTGACGAATCTGACAGATGCCAGGGTCGTACTTACATACAGGTAAAAACTTATAGCATTAAACTAGTACTTTCATTGCAAGATGGATTAAATGGAAAACAATGTTGTTAATTAAATTTATTGTTTATTTATAATTGTTTATAATACAAACATGGTCAGTTCGTTTTATAATTATACAATTAAATAATTTACCGTCATTTTTTGTAAAAACAAAAAGGCTGTTTTCAAAAATGTTTAATAGATAACTAATATAATTATTTCAGGACCTATTACGTAGTGATATAAACGAAACAAAAAAAACAGGATGTGGCACTACGGGAGTGACCGAGAAGAGAAAGAATAGCTTTCTTATCGTCTAAGGAAGGAGTATTTCACTCAATCAAATCGATTATCAAATCGAGTCAAATCGATAATCGGTTAGATTTTATTCGATAATATATTAAATTCTATAATACTTTATTGTATTTTATTTTATTTTATTGTATTTCCATTCGATTCAATACTTGATTCGGTTCGATAATTGCTTCGGTTCGGTTCAATAATCTATTCGATTCGATTTGATTTGATAATCAATTTGGTAATCAATTTGTTAAATAATCGGTTCGAGTTATTAATCGATTCAATTTGATAAAATCGATTCTATTTGATTTGATATCTAATTCGATTCGATAATGTATCGATTTATTCGATACATTATCGAATTTAGATTCGATTCGATAATCGCAAAAACATGAAGACAATAGGAACTGTAATTGGAAATCGTGTGCCAAAACGTCCAGTAATGAAATCTAAGCTAATAAAGAAAATGGCAAGAGGTTACATTTGACAAAGGTTCGACAAAAATTTTGTGTGTGAAATAGTATGACAATAGTGTTTGTTCTACGTTGTTCAATCATGATATCGTTGAACCATTAGGTCACGTAAAACGGTGGTCACTGAAGGCTTTTATTTTCTGAGAAAACTGGAAAACTGTTAAAGAGTTCTTTGTATCATATGAAGGCAAGACGGACATGCAAAAATTGCAAAAAAAAAACAATGTGTATTAAAAAAAGATGTTTTAAAAAATATGAGAATGAGGGAAGGTGGTTCATTCGCACTATCCATAGCTAAAATGGACCGGAGTAGGTAAGGGTCACGGTCCATGGACATATAGGCCGTATACGCCCACAAGCTAGAGGGAAATACTTTTTTAAAACAAATGCAAATAAATGTTAAATAAAACTAAGGATCTGCAATAAAAGTGTTAATTAGTCTTAGAACTCAGAATTTGTAAGAGAACGTTATTAGTTATTACACCTAAGAATAATTAAGCAAAAAAAGTAAAAATGAAAAAAGTTAAAATTCCCAAATAAATCAAAAAGAAAACTATTCTAAGTACGTTTACGAATTTAAAAAAATCCTGAGAGAAACAACCAGATAATGCAAATTCGCCATGCAAATAAAGTTGTTAAATCGGAAATAAATATCTTACCAAAATTCTGCTCGATAATAAGTCAATAAATATCTGCAAGTATAAGCAAAATATGAAATTGTAAAAGTTAAAAATATCATTTAATTTGAAAATAAATATTGCCCGAGAAGGGCAATATTTTAAGTCGAAAATGCTGAAATAAATACAATTTAAATATAAATTAGACTAAGTCGCGCTAGAGAAATTAGAAACGCCCTGAAATAAAAGTATAACGGTTAGGTGCAATAAAGAGTAGAGTTTCTGGGAATCAAATCAACCAGAAGGTATCTAATGCCAAGAAGGCTGATTCTGCGGAGCCCTGTCCAGACCAGAACGAACTTTTGGTCGTCGTGCATATATACTTATATGAAATTAAGTAGGTCAAGTGCTCCATCGCGCTCTGCCATTGGAGCTTGCACGACAATTGTAGCCAATGCTTAATTTCGGACAATACCATTGGCTACAATTAGCTTGAAATTCAACCAATCGTAAAGCCGGAATTAAGTTTCAATTTCTGGCAATACCATTGGCTGCAATTGTGGTTTCAATTGGACCCATCAAAAGCCGGATTTGAGCTATTGGCGACATAACGTCCCCATTTGAGGACGTCCTTGTATGTTAAAATATTTTTTTAAAAATATGTATATTTTAAATGTATCCCATACATCACAATTTTGTATCATTTATCATTTTTTTCAAGCTAGTTTCTTTTTAGATGTTAATGCGTTAAAGTAAGTAAGAACTAACAACCTAATATCTCAAAACCATAAATAATAATAAGTGGAGAATTATGAATTAAATAAAAAATATCCTAAAGATTCTAAGACTATAACGTAAGAAAAATAATAACTAAATAGGTACCAATACACACAACTAAATAATATAAATAATAAGGATATATTAGTAATATAAGAAACTAAATAAAATACACGTGAAAATTAGAAAGTGTAAAGGAATAAACTCAAGGAAAATAGAGATACTACCGCCAAAAATTCGAAACGAAAAACTGTCTAAGTTTCAGTTTATTTCTGACATTTCCACAAAATCATTATCTGAAAAGTCACAATCTGATTTATGTAAATCTATAATTAAAGCAGTTATGTAGCTTGTACCCATTTTTTGCTGTCTCCCAATATTCATCAATAAGGTTTTCTGCATGCCCAACATATTTCTTAAAATTAATATTTGAGGTCGTGCGTTTGAGGTAAAGAGGCGAGCGTAAGATCTTGCGTTGATTGGTTATATCGACGGTGTCACGACAAAAAGGCATAAGCGCCATTGACAGTTCAGGAGACACAAAAAACGTTGAATATCGCTTAATATTTCTTTTTTTTACATTTTATTATTATCGATCATTTTATTATTATTACTTTATTATTATCGAACTGAGGCATTTTGACTTACCATATGTTAGTTATAAAACAATTATTATAAACATGAGATAATAAACATTTTGGTGCTTACGCCTTTAACGTTAGGTTCTGTGGTGTTTAATCCTCTTTTAAAGATGGTTACCATATTTGGAAAAAAATATATTGATCAAAAAATATCGCTTAGGAACTTGTACGCCTTTTAATTTTACGAAATTATAACAAAAATGGAGAATAAATCTTTTCATTTTAAAGTATAATAATTAAGTAAAAATAATAAAAAATAAATAGTATACAATATATTTATGAGTGTTCAAAAAGCGACAAAATCTATTAAAGCATACCATTTTTTATGTGAAACATTTATTCTTTCTAGGTACATGAATACCAATGTTGTAATCTTTTTTAAATTCTTTTTAAAAGTAGATATTTTTAAGGGGATACCATTATTTTGATTTAGTTTTATGGTGTACACTTTATAAAGATCTGAAATGCTTTTAGTATCTGCTGGTAGATATTTACAAGGGGACAGCAGGAAGACCCTCAATTAAATATTTACATATTAACATTTCTGGAGTAATTTCATGTTTAGGTTCATGTTTTCGTCTATTCTCACGGTTAACTTCAATTTTTCCTTTAATAGAATACCGTACCAGTTTTTGACTAATATTTAGAGTTTTTTTAAAGAATTGTTATCCTGTTAAAGAATGTTAATCATAAAGAAATTATGTACAAATCCGTTTTTGTACATCATTTTTCAAAATAAAGTATTGATAAGTTAGAGTACGACGTGAATCAGAAACTGTTCTTTTACTCTCTACAGGTATGACATTAACGCAACCATTAATGAAATTTTACTTATTCATTTAAAACTTATTTAAATTATTACTTAGGTTCCAAAATTTAAAAAAAATACTATTTCTGTCCTCATTGCTAAAGCTATTACATTGATTGACACATTTTTTGCCTAAACATGGATTAGGAAACAAAACTTTCTCAGCAATGCGTTTGTTTTTATAATTACAGTATCTTTTCCTCAAGTTACGTAAGTTTCGTTGACATAATAAATTATTTTCCTTTTTTTCTCTCTTTTGTCCTCTACCTTTAAATTTAGAGCTTTGAGATGAACTACCTGATGTTTTACTAGAAATTGAACTAGTTGATGAGCTAGAACTAATGCTGTCAATTTCAGTCCCAATTTTAAGAAATACTGACAAGAATGATGAATCTGATTCGGAGTTTAAAGAAACAATATGTTGTATAAAATCATTACAACCTATCTTATCATCAAGTAATGAACTAAATACTATTGCGACATTATCAGTACTATCCTCAGTATCATCAATATATGAGTAAGGTACAAGTTTTTTATCACAGGTTAATAAATCAGTGTCTTCTTCGGCAGTCTCATCAACATTATATTCTATTTAAAATAGACGGCTGTCAATATTCAAATTTGGATTTGGAGGAAAACTGAAATCCACAATGGCATCATCATCTAAAACATAATTAAGCATTTGGAGTTCCTGTTCATGGTCTTTTAGTATAGGCTCTAAAAGAACATCATGCTTTAGAGCTTCATTCACGACCTCATTTTCGGTGAAAAATAAACGATGGTTTTTATTATTTCCACTGAATTCCTGCACATTGCTTTTCTGATTTTCCAAAATGGATTGCAATGCAAGATTTATTATTTTTTATCCCCGAGAAACCATTCTAAAAATCATTAAAGAAAAAAGAAGTAAGCGCCATTCAAATATTAGTTTTTTAAAATAATATTACTACCAAAATGTAACTTTAAAATAAAAATAAAGAAGACTATACAACAAAATAAATATATATTTAATTTAGTTTCAAACCGTATTTAAGTCGGTTAAGTAGTAACTTTTCTATGGCAAATTTAAGTTAAAGTGTATTTTAAATGTCCAAATGGCGGTTAGATAAACAAAAAATTTTTTTCTGAAAAGGCGTAACCGACAGTCGGTAAAATTGTAGATTTTTATGGTATATTATGATTTCTCAAGATAAAAAATCTAACTAAACGCTTAACAAAACATTAAATATTAATAATATTTTAAATTATTGTTTACTTTATTGATATAACCACGTTTTCAGGCCCAAGACGTAAGCACCATCTTTCACGACGGATCTTGTCGCTTCCTGATTTCGGTGTCTCATCTTTTAAGAAACTCGTTAGGCGGTTAGAAAATTCAAAGCTTGTTTTAGTTGAGTAGGAATTTTTTTACAGCTACATCTTTTTAGTAAACGATAGGACGTAAAATGTATTTTATTTTGATACCAAAACATAAATTTAGAAATTTTGGCACTTATGCCTTTTTGTCGTGACGCCATCGATATGGGAATAAAATTGGTTTAGTTTAATATCTCGGTCATTTTAAACTGGTCGACAAAATTTGTATCTTTTAATCGAATTTTCGGAATTTGTCACTCATAATGTACTATGCTTTCTCACTTTGTTGTAGAATTGTGCATCACAGCTTTGCTTTTAATATTTATTTAAGATATTCATTGTTACCTAGTTTGAAAACGTTTATTGAGCCAATCCAAATAGGTACAATAGATCTGGAGATCTAGAAATTCTTCACTTCTTTTGGAAATTTGATCACACTTATATCCTTAAAATTAGGACATGCTTTTGTATTGCTTCTAATACTTTTGTATTTGTAATTAATAAATATAATTTCTTAAGAGAGACCACTCGTGATATAACTTCGTGATATAACTTCTTAAATAAACTGAGAAAAAAATCAATATGAAAGAAAAAACTAGCAAAGTGTTCTTTAATATTCTGATAAAACTAAAAATAGCTAATCACTAACGAACAAAAGAGTTCACGGCATAAATTTTTACTATTTGCCGTTAGTCAGTCAAAAAGGTAAAACGTCCATAAAACACTGAAAATGCATTAGATACACCGGGACATAAAATCGACATTTATTCAACTGTACTACCGATACTAATGTAATTTGAAAATATATTACAGCCATTTTTGGATTCATAAAATATATAGTAGTTAAATTGAGTAATGCAGGCGGCAGCTTTGTGCTGAAACTGAATCCATATCAGCGGAATTAACAGATCCAGTCCCAACATACATGTCACAAAATGAAATGAATCACACTAAGAATATAAGCGCATTACACTTCTCTGTACCACATGTCTCTCTGTATTTAGAATGTGATTTTACGCATCAGACTGTTGCTGTGTATCTAGTTGGAATAAATTTGTTCTTTTTTGCAGTTGTAATTTATTGAACTTCTCTTTACTAAAGTTTTAAGCAGACAAAATCATTTACATGCATATGTGACAAGCTTCTGAGGCTACAAATAAAGCTAAAAACTAAAGTATTTTAAACTTGTAAAATCATTTTATTTGTATACGAAGAAGGTTGCGTTTCGATTTAATTTGAGTCTCTTACCACTCCCTGACACTTGTTTCTGGGTCTACCCGTCATTTGAAGGAGTTTGTAAGAAGACTCAAACCAAATCTAAACGCACCGATTACTCTGGCAATTACATGAAAAAAACTGCCAGAGTATATGTATAGGGGTAAATATGCAAAATTTTAGGTTTTTGGTCATTAAGAATATGTCCGCAATTTACACTGTCTATTAAGTTCAATGTGTAAACTTAAAATTCAAAAGGGACGAAAGATATATAACATCAAAATTTCCTTTAAATCACATAACACTTTATGTTCCTTCTTAATCAATACCAAAGATAGGATGAATACACTTGATAAAAGTGGTATTTACAAATTAAAATGTGATGATTGTGATGCATCTTATGTAGGTAGAATCATCAGAAAGTTATCCACTAGAGTCTCTGAACATTTGAAAAGACCAAATTCTTCAAGTTTTGGTCAACACTTAGTATCCAGCAACCACAATTTTAACATCAATTCTGGTTCAGCTATCTTACATGACATTAGCAGAAAGAAAAACTATCTTGAGTTGGATTTATTGGAAGATTTGGAGATTACAAGGGAAACAAATGAAAACTCTCACTGTCTTAATACTCAAATTAATTTAAATTGTACTAAATTTAATCCTATATTTAAAAACTGTATTACAGCTTCACCTCGTAGAGGACCCAGCTCGACTGTTTAGACTTCATGCACAGAATATTTCAATATTAATTTTAAAGTTCTTCCATTGACTGTGGATTCAACTGAACTACGTGGACTATAACACATTTATATATTTTGTCTTCAATTTTGATTTTAACTTTTAGTAATTTAACTGCATATTCAGATTTTCCTTTTTACAGTACTGATAGCGCTTGGTGGACCATTTTATTGTAGTCAACCATCCACTGTCTAATATATTGTTAGTCTTTTCTCACATTCATACTTTATGTCAACTTCAATTGCTCTCAAACCAACATCCTAATTATTATAGACAGGTTTGAGTGTGAGATTGGAATTACTCAATCTACATAAAAAATATACTATATAATTTTATATTTCTTCAGTCGATTTTCTATAGTGGTGTCAGTTGGACCTTTGGTCAATACTTAGTGTCATAGAATTTTGAAAGGTACAGATCACATAACTGCCCTTCATAAGCTGTCATTTGTCACATGTCATCTCTACATTTTCGTCAGACCGGGAGCCCATTCTGTCTCCGGCTTCTTCACAATATGTAGCTTCTCCATATAAATTTTAAAGTGTTTGTTTGTCTTAGTGTAGTGTATTTTGTATTGTTATGTCCAGATTTTACATTTATGACATTCTACTATGTCGGATAGGCCACAATTGACGAAGTAAGTCTATAAACGTTTATCACATATAAAAATTTTTTTCAACCATAAACTTGGAGTTTTTTATCCAAGTGAATTAATTTTCCTTTTTATAAAAAACGTTTCTTGGCTTATTTCAGATGCCCCTGAAGATGATCTATTGATCGAAAGTACTTGGGCAAGATTAAATTAATCACCGTGTTCGATAGTTGCCTTGTATACCCTCAAAATTCAATTACACTTAACAATACTTGAAAATCTTTACTTTTGCTCGCAAAAACTATGAAACCACCACCTCTGACAAAGGCGTTGATTGGCCATATAACTTTATAAAACACAGTTCAAACGTAGCATAGCTACCTAGGTACGAAGATTACTTATCGCTTAGCGGCATTAGTTGTATATTGACTGACTGTGTACAACAGTCTCCCCTATATGCATTCAAAAAGCATCTAGAATTATTTACATCCAAGCCATCATCTGAAGCGAACAACTATGCTTACTACGTTGAACAAGTGATATAACTGCAAGAAATCAATAGTGCATAAAACAAAAATGCCATAAGTATCATTTTAAAATCTTTTGTACAGCTTTAGGTAATATTTGCTTTGGTTTTGCTTTAGTAATAATTTATTTTTTATGTTTAATAAATATGATAACTTAAAATTTAACTTTATTTGTCCCAGCCTAACTCATTCTTCAGATTTACTTATAAGAGAAGACGTTGTCACACCTAATAGACTAAGCTAGACGATGCCTAACAATTTAGTTGTGAAGAAAGAAAAAAAACCCAAGGGTTACCCATTGGCACCCACCGTTTCTGATAGGTCGTTCGATGTTTACAAGCTATAAGCTGTTTGTAATGACTTTAATTCCCCAATTTTCTGACTTATTACTCCGGTCAAAATAGACATTGAAGGTTACATTAATTCGCACCTTCCTAAAAATTGGCATGATTGTTGAGAACCATATTATACACAATTTGTCAATTATCCACATCAATCCGGAGTGTGGAAAAAAATTTATTCAAGATCAAATGTTGCAAAAATCAGTTTTTTGATTTTTTCAGCTTAACGGTAAGTTTTATAATAAAAATAGGTGAGACAAAAATGATTCACCATGCAATTATCTATAAAAATTGTTCCTACACATTTTTTCTTAAGAATCACCATTTCGAAGATACAGCGATGCAAAATGTTGAAAAAGTTGTATTCTTCATAATATGCATGTCAATTACCGTAATATACTTTACAGAGCGATAATATAAGTAAAAATATTTATTTTCGTAGCGTATACATACATATTATACAGTTATAAAAATATAAACTCAAAAAAGAACCAGTCCCTCATTTTATATGACCGTACGGCCTTGAGCAACATCTGTCTGCTATTCCATTGTCCACGTGGCGACATTGTCCACGATAATGATGCTGATGTCCTGATAGTTGAAACAACAATAGAACATTTTAAGTCGACAAATCCAACTATTCTTGTTGGTGAAGATGTTGATTTGTTGGTATTACTTACTGCTCGAACACCAACTGAAAAAATTATTTATTTTTTGAAACCTGGGAAGACTCAACAACAATCAAAAATATATTCATCCAAGAGTTTATCTGCTTTTTCAAAATGCCAAAATCATATCTTATTTCTACATGCAGTAACTGGTTGCGACACGACATCAGCATTTTTCAGGAGAGGTAAAAGATCAGTTTTTAAATTGTTTGAGACAGGATTTACTTGATTGTGCTGAAGTTTTCAAAGAAAGTACCTCTACTCCACAAGATGTAATGACCAACGGAATTCACTTTCTTCTTTCAATGTACGGAGTTCCAAAAAAAATTACATGCTTAGATAAGTTTCGATACTTATCTTTTGCAAAAGAAACATATAAAAAGAAACAAGTACAATTAGCTTGTCTTCCTCCAACCTCTGCTTCTTCTCATCAACATCTATTTCGAGTATATTATCAAGTTCAAGTATGGCTTGGTAATAAACTAAACCCAGAAGACTGGGGTTGGAAATTAATTGACAATATATTGGAACCAGTTCAGACTTTACTCCCTCCTGCACCAGAAAAACTCCTCAATTAAATTTTTTGCAATTGTAAAAAGGGATGTAATGCTAAATGCGGCTGTAAAAAAGTTGGTTTGTTTTTTTCATTAGCATGTATCAGTTGTCGAGGCCAATCGTGCTCCAATGTTGAATCGCCAGTAGAAGAGGATTCTTACGATATAGACGGGGAGACATCTGATGCATCGCTCTTTGAACAATTTATTTGTACCCAGCAAGAAGAAAAAGAAGAAAAAGAGCAAGACAGTCTGGATTATGTTCCATTAGAAGAGTATCTATCAGACGAATAATTTTCTTAATTTACACATTACTTACACCGCTCTTGTTATTTACAATAGTACCATTTTCAATTTAATATAATAGCTTATTAACTTATCAGAAGCACAATAGATCGTGGAATAGGCCTACCGGGGAAACCACGTAAAAAAAACGCGCCATGTACACTACCTCACGGGTGGCGCGGAAACGTGTGCATATTATGAAGAATACAACTTTTTCAACAATTGCATGATGAATCATTTTTGTCTGATCTATTTTTATTATAAAACTTACCGTTTAGCTGAAAAACTCAAAAAACCGATTTTTGCAACATTTGACCTTGAATAAATTTTTTTCCACACTCCGGATTGATGTGGATAATTGACAAATTGTGTATAATAGGGTTCCCAACAACCGTGCCAATTTTTAGGAAGGTGCGAATTAATGTAACCTTACTCCTATTTTTGATGCTAACTTGACCGGATTATTATGTGATTTAGTATAATTGGAATCTGTATTAATCAGTTTAAAGCTATTTTTGTTGGTTTTCTGTTTTATGTTTAACCCTACGTTAGGCGCGTGGTTTTTACTGACTCGGTTAGGCGCATATTCTACAATGGAAATACAATTTATTTATGAATTTTAATTGGTTTATTTCAATTTAAGTAAAAAAAATTTAGAAATTAATAATTTTATATTGAAATTAGACGATAATATAAAACTATTATATAATAAACACAGAAAACTTCTAAATAATTTAAATAATATATTTTAATTTATTTATGCTTATAATTTTGGACCAAGGTACACAAATTGCATAGTAACCTTGTTCTCTGTATTAAAAAAAATATAAGAACATTAAATAATACAACATGCATTACATAGTAATCCTAGGATAAAATAAAAACATAAAGATTAATTTTATATTTAAAATTTTTAATGCGTAATACTCTACATTTGCTGCATGCACTCTAAACAGATATCCCTCAAATGTTCTTTGCAGGCACATCTTTTACATGTTTCACATTGTTTTCGAGATGATCTATCGCGTTTTCGATCACAAAATATACAACGTCTAATTATCTAAGTTAGCGGTGTTGCCACATCTGGAATGCCTAACAGAACACGGGAGCGTCGACGAAGTTCCGAAGGGACTTGACGAATCTTCGATCTAAATTCAATTAAAGGTCTAATTAATTTCCATGCCAGTTCGTTTAAAAAATCCGACCTTGCAAGCTTTTTGTTAAAATGGTTAGATTTATAAATACATAAAGCATTTATTGCTGCTATATTCAAAAGGTCATAAAAAATCACCATTGGATATCGATGAGTGTCTCTCGACACATTATATTTTTCACACAATTGGTCTTACCGGTCAATAACAAATTTGGTCTTATTATACCTTCGATCGATCGATGATCGATTTCATTTTTTGGGCAATATGATACCAGTGTGCAATCTTCTTGAAGTCAAAAAATTGAAGAGTTTATTATGTTATTTTTATTTAGCAAAAATTCTTTTGGTAATTCTGATTTTTTTATTGTGCCGATATAAGTTAGCTTTTTATCACTAAGTAAGTTTTTAACCAATTTCACACTACTGAACCAGTTATCGCCTGTTATATTGCGGTTAGTATTTGCTACAGGTTCTACTAATCTAAGAACAATTTCTTCTCCTGAATTTATATATTTTAATGACCATTCAGGCTGAGTGCCTACATAGGTCTCCAGATTGAATGTATAATCAGTTTTAACATCCACCAAAGCAAAAACTTTGACTCCATATCGAACCGGTTTGCTTGGTATATAATGTTTAAATGCGTATCGTCCGCGAAACGCCAATAGTTGCTCATCCACAGTCAAATATTTACTTGCTATAAAATATCTTTGAAAATTTGCTAAAAATTGTTCAGAAATTTCCCCAATAGGAGCCAGTTTATCAATATCTCTTCTTTGAATTCTGTCTGCAATGTCGTCGAAACGCAGACACCTCAAAAGAAATCTGAAATGTTTTTCACTCATGACCAAATAACATAATTCTACAGAACTTGAAATGTTCCAAATTTTGTGTATGTCTTTTCTAGAAGATCCTAATACAATGATTATTAGACTTCGGCAAATATGCATATTGCATATTTTGCATATTGTGCATATTTTATGCAAATATTTCATATTTTGGCATATTTGTATAAAAGTTTGCATAAAGTGCATAAAAGTTCAGATTTTTATACTGTATTTGAAAATTTTTAAACGTACCAATTTATTTCAATTTTTGTATAAAATTTTGTAGTCATTTTAATCAAGAAATGATCTAAGTACGTAATCTCTACAGGTACAAAACATTTACAATTTCAAAGAAGATCAATTTAAGTAGCCCTCAACATGCTTAGAAAGTCTTGGTCACTGAGGCATTCAGTTATTGGATAATCGCTAAGGGTTCGCTCATTTGCATTTTATGATCTAATCCCCAAATCTATCTACAATTTATTGTATCTTAACAGCAGGTAAACGGCTAATAGTTTTGTTCCTAATTTAGGGATTTTCCAAAATCTCCCAGTTTATTGAATTAGTTACCTAAACATTTCTAATTTGATGCTCAGATTTGTAAATAATTTTTGTTTTGATATTCAAAGCGTAAACACTCGTTGTGCGTAACAAAAAGGAAGATTGTGATTTTATAATGCCTAAAATAACCAGTGCTTCAACTTGGATTAAACCTTATAAAGAGCTGTCTATGGATATGGGAAAAATCTACTGTTCAGTCTGTGGCAAAATTGTAAGTATCTAATATTTTCTATTAAATATCTAATATTTCATACATACAGGGTGTTTCCAAATGACACTAACAACGTTTGACTGTAGATACTTCTCGAAAAATTGAACAAAACGATATAGTTAATGAGGGGTCAAACTTATTTACTTTTCGAGATACAGGGTGTTAAAATTAAAAAAAATTAAATTCTTTTAGTTAATAACAACAATAACTTTAAAACCAATAAACGTATTTACTTGAAATTTAGTACTCGTAGGTTGTTTTTAAATGAAAAATAGCTTCCTTTAGTGAGAAAAAATTGTCCATGGTACAATACAATGGTGTGTATTTAGAAAAATTTTTCACCTTTACTTTTTTTTATGAAGTCAGCTATTCTAAAACACAATTATTTTTATTGTAATTGAATTAACAAAAAAAAACCTTTGTTGAATTTTAAAATAAGTTATATGATGTACTAATGGTTAGTAACAAAAACTAATTTGTGGATTAATACTGCATTTAAAACACTTAGCGAGTGTTTTTTTTTCCAAATCAGTTATTTGATTAACCAAAAACACCTTGTATATTTTTATATTTTAAAGGTTGGGTTAAAATAAAGGTTTTTATTTTTATTTATAGATAGCATGTGAGAAGAAATTTCAGATAGACCAACATGTGAGAACTGCTTCACACATTGCAAAAAAAGGAAAAATAGGAGAAAAACATCAAACTTCAATGGCTAAATGTTTCCAATCTACTTCAAAAAAATTAGATGAGCAAGAAACTTTTAATGAAGACTTGTGTCGCGCATTAGTGTCTGCAAACATACCGCTTTCAAAATTAGCAAATGTAAATTTTAGTTCGTTTCTAAAAAAATATTGCAAAATTATTGTTCCAAGTGATCGGTCTCTAAGAAGAAATAATGTGAACGGGCTATACTCGTCGCTGTTAATTAATATTAAGGAAGAAATTGCAGATAATTATTTTTACATATCTGTAGACGAAACCACTGATTCCTCAGGAAAGTATATTGCTCATTTATTGATTGGTGTTCATAAAGAAGATACCTTACCAAAATCTCATCTTATTTCATGCCAGCAACTTGAGAAAACAAATGCTTTAACAATTTCGCGTTTTATACAAGAAACATTAGCAACTTTTTTTCTTCCGACAACTATTCCTTCTAATAAATTACTGCTTATTTTATCGGATGCTGCTCCTTATATGGTGAAAGCAGGACAAAATTTAAAAATATTTTTTCCAGATTTAATACATGTTACTTATGTAGCGCATGGATTAAACAGAGTTGCAGAGGAAATACGAAAAAAGTTTCCTTTTGTAAATACCATGATATACAGTGTGAAAAAAGTATTTCTTAAATCTCCTATAAGAATTCAACTTTATAAAGAAATGCTACCTAACATTCCTCTTCCACCACAACCTATTTTAAGGCGCTGGAGAACATGGTTAGAAGCAGCTAATTTTTATGCAGATCATTTTGTTGAAATAAAGAACATAATTGATACGTTAACAGATGAGTTCCCAATCTCTTTTGGATTCTAAACAAACTTTTCAGAGAAACTTGCTTCAACAAGAACTTTCATTTATAAAATCAAATTTTAGTTTTGTTCAAAATACAATTACTCAGGATCACCAAAACTGTCATTGTTCGAAAGTACAGCATTAATAAAAGAATTTGCGTTATGTTGTCGGAACGTTAGAGGTAATATTGGAAAAGATATTTTAAAAAAATTTAAAGCTACTATGGAAAAAAATAAAGGTTACCATATTCTTTCTGAAGTAGTCAGTGTTCTAGCTGGAAATATTTCAGAAACAATTAATTTAGAACCAAATGTTTTGGTTAGTTTGAAAAATGCTCCCGTTACATCAGTTGATGTTGAACGAAGTTTTTCCATATATAAATATATGTACTCAGACAGAAGCCACAAGTTTTTGTTAGAAAATTTTGAACACCACTTGGTCATTTATTGTTACCATAATTCTAAATAAGTTTATTCATACTTAAAAATGATGTAGTTACTTAAAATAAATGTAAATCTTAATGAATAGTAGGAAATATTTAGTTATGTACACTTTTTTTTTTAAATAAAATTGTTACTATTTTACGATTTTTTTATTTATTTGTATGCATATTTTGTAAAATATATGCATATTTTCGGGTAAACACGTACATATTTATGCGCATATTTTCTACATTTTTATTTGCATATTTGCCGAAGTCTAATGATTATATAAAGAATCCCAATAAATGCACTTATCTCTCTCGTCTGTATTTCTTGCACCTTGCTCCCGTTCAAATCGGTCTCTGATATTTTAAATATAAATATTAGTACAAATAGTAATCTTTTGTATAAAAGACTCATCAAGTTATACATTAAAACACTCAATACCCGATTTTGCATTTCTAACAAGTCTCTTTAAACCAGGTAAATGATTTACTAAGTTATCAGCTCTAGTTCTGACGTTAACATTAGGTGTTTCTTTTCTTCATTTCGTTTTTTGTTCTTTCCCACAAACCACTTATTTATTTGTTGAATGTTACTCTCATCATCCGTGATTTAACTATAATCTTGTTTCGATACAGAATCATGATCCCTTCCATTTATACTTTCTTCTTCAGGATTGTACGTTTCATCTTCACTATCCACGGCCTCACTATCTTCACCTTCGAGTTTGTCATACTACTGCATCCAAACAGATGGATCCGTGGATATTTAAACACGCCTCCTCTTTTCTTGGGACATTATAATTACTTAAATTTTCTGCAAAAGATAGATTCGAATAAAAAATCACAAAGTATTAATTACAATAAAAAAATACATACTTACAGTTTAGTAGAAGTTTTTCTTGAAAATTTTAAAACCAAAATTACTTTTCCTGTTTTTTGCAATGTTATTTTTTCAATTTTTCTGTAAAAAAACAAATTTTATAGAAATAGAGAAATCACCTGAACATAAAAAATACTTACGTGACTAGGCGCATGGGCTACAATTGTACCCCAGACGTAAAAATTCACTAATATCTTTGAAACGCACGTACGTATACAAAAAACTCTCAGCAGGTACTCATTATCGATGGCTACCAGGCATCTATACAAAGCAGCGACAATACAATCAAACATTGGCGCCAGCGGCAACAATTTAAAACGCGCTGGGCTACGTATGTAGCCCACGCGCCCAACGTAGGATTAATTACCTTTATTACGAAAATCTAATACGAAATTCACTCCACATTTATTATTAATGTAATTTCTGTAATTTCTGACTAGTCCCCGTATTAAACAAACCTATTTAATAAGCGTATTTAATTTCCTTTTGGAGAAATCCAATTAAATACTTCTTAAGCAGATCTCCGTGAGCATTTTATTAATTCCCCAAATGAAATGGATTAATGAGAAACCGAGCTTCAAAAATTAAAAGAACGTACCTCAAAATCCTACCAATTAATATCTTTATTTAAGATTTCTTGAAGCACTGCTAATAATTAAATGTTGCGTAATAACTCAAAACAAATGTTGGAAAAAGCAAAGCTGGGTAATTAGAAATATAAGCCGGCATGTTTTTGGTTGCAAAACATTTTTTATCAATAAGTGTCATTCAGTAATAATATTGTCCTCGAGAAAAGCAGCCAAATACTTAAATTTTTTGTCAAATTGGTAAGAAGTCGACTGAGACACGTTTACCTTTTTTAAAAAGTATTTCAAATTACCCAAATAAAAATCAGTGAATTATTTTACAGAAAACGTTTTTTTTATAAACATAACCTAAACTGATAGGAAAATACTAGAATTTCAAAAATAGATTAAAATGAATGGCTTCTAGACATTTATTTATAAATTCATTAACATAAAATTTTATTTTTTCAAAATAAACCTGAAAATACCGAGATTAGAATATTATTTTTTTTGTAACGAAATAATTTGCTTATTATGGGGGTTGGGGACAGAAACTATTGGGGTGGAGATAGGGGAAGCAACATAAACGAAACATGCGAACGGCGTTCTGGATTTATTTGAAGAAACTGGGTCTTGGATAAGTGAATGAAACAATGGGATTGTATTGGGGGACTACAAAAAATGAAACATAGAGGACGAATGAAACTTACATGAATCTCCTGAATAAATGGACAAACAAAACGACAAGAAGATCCTCTAGCTATTTAAAAAGGACGCCGCTTCGAGCAAACTTCCTGCTGGATGAACGAAAAGGTTCTTCTATCCCAAAAAACACAAAAGTGAGGTTAAAATATTTTTTTAAATTAATAGACAAAATGATTTAGAGAAATAAATTAAATATTTATTGTTGTCCTAAAACAAACAGTTACAAATATAAATGGCATAAAAATACTATATTAATAGTTACAAAGATTTATACCAAAATAACAAAAAAGAAAACCTCACTATGTCCTATCCGTTTACAAACTCTAGTAGTTGGAGATACTACAAAACTTACAAATGTTACTAGGCTATAATTTGTAGCAGAAATAAATCATTAGAAATACAAATATATCTTTAAGTGAAATTATTTGTATAGGTTAACCTTTTTATAAAAACAAAACAAACTAATATAAACACATAAAACTATAATCGATTTACAATTTGTCTATAGCTCACTACAAGCTTAACCCTAATTAGAGAATTGAAATACAGAGAGGATAGGTAATACGATATAATAGTAAAAACCAACCTGAAACTGACAATTTAAGATGTTTTCGACTAACCCACCTTGTATCTGAAGGAATACAATACAGCAGTCAACCTTATAATCCGATTACGAAGATATTTTGGTTACAAACGACCGACCAGTGTCGTTGAGTATATGATTGAAACATTTATTTGAACTAAATAAATATATTGTTTAAATTGTACTTATGTAAATTGCATTTTTGTTTTAATAAAACTTCTTTATTGTATTCAAAAACAAAAAGTTTCTTGCCATTGGTAAAAGATACATTTATTTAATTAAGGGGAAAGGCGCCAAATGTCGCCTGGCAAAATTTTCAATGTTTTTTAAATGTATCTATTATTTTCGAATCCGGAGAAAACTAATTAATATTTTTGAGAAATTTAAACGCAAAATGAAAGATTACATTATTACAGAAAATCTCTGAAAACTTCTACAATGTTTATTTTAATCATATGTAACAGGATAGAAAATAAAACAGAAAATATAGTATAATTTTTAATTAAATATATTGCATGCAAAAGAAACTTTTTATTTATTCTAATAAATATTTCATTCTGGCTTTAAATTTTTCAAAAATGTTTTTTAGTTTTCTCGGGATTTGAAAAAAAAAATGGATACATTTAAAACACGCTGAACATTCTGATAGGCGACATTTTGCGCCTTTTCCCTTTAATACTTTACGATTACAACTACTATTACTTACCTTATACCATGCGGTCCATTAGTATGGAATAAATTCATTTTTAGCGTTATTTAGTACTATATGAGAAAAACCTGAAACAAGTCAATACCCTTGACAATACCAGAGGCGATTTTAGAATTCTCGTACAACATTTTGTACGACTCCGGGAGTTATTTTGTTAATTAATGTTAACCTTTCAATCAGCAGTAGTGTTTGGTCTATTAAAATATACTTTAGATTTTAAATAAACTCATAAAAAGTAATCAAAAGGAGTCAAATCTGGGGATCTAGCCGGCCATTCGATCGTCCACGTCTTCCAATTTACCTATTGGGAAAATCCTAGTTTAAATAATTTTTAATTATAAGTGCAAAATCCGGTGGCGCTCCATCTAGTTGGTAGCAAATAGGCCGACCTATTTCCTTTGGATGATTAACATTAGGAAAAAATCCTTGTAATGTATGCACTAAAAACTTAAAACTCAAAAAATGTAGATAAACCTCACCATCAACTGTGCCTCAAAAAAATAAGGACCGACAATTTTATTGTTAATGACCAGCCCAATCGTTAACTGTTTTAGGATATTACGTGTGAATCTCACATACCTAGTGGGGATATTTTCTGCTACAATATCTACAATTATGTTTGTTAACCGTTCCGTTTAAATAAAACGTCTCTTCGGCAGGAAAAACCTTCATTTAACTCCTGAACTAACTGAACTTTTTAAGGGTGGTATTTTTCTATTTCTATTTCTGATGGTATTTCTACCTGGTTTTTCAATATTTTTTACATGTCCAGTATAACAAAACTTCTTTGTAATTGTGCTAACTGTAGACGGCAAAACTTGTTGACCAGGGTATTCATTACTAATATTTTACAAACCTCCTTTTGAGCTCTTGTTTTATTACCACAACCAATCATAATTAAAATGTTTATTCTTTTAGTCTCGGATAAATGAGCCATAATTAAATTTAATACGCGCACAAAATTATACTTATATCTTCTAGTAACCTTAAATGCCTAACTGACAGCAGCCTACTAGATTCATATCAATTGTTTATTTGGCTTTTGACTAATATTTTATTATCATTAAAGTTTTTTCCCTAATGTTTAGCAGAACAGATACGAAAATACCTGATTATTTCTGAAGTACATTTTAATCGACCAGGCAATATTGCTGATATAAAAGTTAAAATAACGGAAGAAATTAACAAAATAACCCCTGAGGTCATAAAAAATATTGTATGAGAATTCCAAAATCGCTTTGATTATTGTCAAGAAGTGAATAATGGTGGTCAAGTTACACATTTAATTTAATTGTAAAAATCAATTTTCTTAGTTGTGATTGCACAAACTTTAAATTGCTGAAAAGAGGACTAAAATCCCTTTCTAACAAGATGTCACTCGACCTCCTTTGCTATTTAAAATTTTCGAGGTGGTGCTTATAATTCAAAGGGGGTGCTGGAGGGGGATATTATTTTTATACTGTAAATTGTCATTTAAAGAATAAAAATCGACCTGTTTCAGGTTTTTTTACATAGTACATAATAACGCTAAAAATTAATTTATTCCATACATATGGACCACATGGTATAATTACGATTAGAAAACTATTCAAATTCAAAATAAATAGGATCGATTTCGGAATCCGAGTCGTCTTGAGGGTTAATAATTAACGGTTGTGTCTCTACGGTCGCATCAATTATGTTATCAAGATCCCACATTTTTTGTTCTTTTTCTATTAACTGTCTTACTGCATGTTTCCAGTTTTGTTATGTTATATGTTGTAAAGACTCATATATCAATTCACGTACAGCTTGTATTTTATATGACGTATTTTTTCTAGCCACATAACTTTTCATTTGTGCCCAAATGAGTTCAATTGGATTTATTTCGCAAGGGTAGGGTGGATGTCTAAGGATTGTGATGTTTCGCCTTTCCGTCATTTTGTCAACTACGTATTTCTAGAACTTAGATTTGTGTTGCCGGGCAATTTTTAAAAGTTCTGCTTTTACCAATACATCTTCGTAAGTCAGATACTTATTCCGCAGACAGTCAAGAATATCCTGTTTCTTCCACGCAGTCGTTGGAAGTCTTTCTAATAAACGTGAATGATAAGGTGCATTATCTAATACTATAATTGAATTTATTGGTATGTGTTCAATCATCTGCACAAAATACTCTTCGAAAACATCAGCTGTCATGTCCTCGTGATAGTCTTTTGTGCTTTTGGACTGAAATTCTCACAAATCATGCTTATCAAATCCTTTTTCAGTGCCAATGTCAGTAATTTTTAATATACTGCCTTTACCAGAAGGTGGGGAGATACCAGTAGACCAACCTTCCATAAAGGCTTGCCTGGAGCTTAATATATTTTTATCTGACCAAATTTTTTTTAGAGTATTACCTGAGCTTACCCACGTTTCATCTTGGTAGCAGATTGGCCTTCCTTCAGCCCGGAATTTTCGTATGGTTCTTAGATAATTTCTTCTCCAACATATTATCTCCTCCCGGTTAATAAAAAGTGATTTTCAGTCTGATTTCTTCCACCGGAAATTTAATTCTTTTAAAATTGCACTAAAACTTCTGAAGATGAAAACTAGACTTATTTTTCTACTTGTTCTGCCACACGAACAAATTCGTCTCCATACTAGGAAAAGTATATTAAAATGACTTCTATGACTGGCTATTTAAGGTTGAAATTTGAGGCACCGTATACAAACTTTAGACTGGGCTTCTTAAAAAAACTAGACAATGGAACATATGCGTATATTTCAAAATTTCTGTAGGCGAGACTTATCTCTTAGATGCTTAGAAACATAGAAACAGTGACTACACTTTTAAAACTGTGACATTACATAGAATTTAATTCACTATTCTCAACAAATTTGCCGGCTTCTTGACCGACTAAACTGAAACACGCCTGCTTCAATCGCCCATCTTTCTAAACGTAAAACTTGAATTCATTCGACCTGACGCTCTGTGTACCGGCTTCTCGTCTAACCTTGCAAATGGGTCAACCCAAAATTCTCTTCAAATACGGTATTTGACCTTGTATCAATCCCAGCTTAATTTTAAAATTGTAAAACAAAGACGTAATATATGAATTATTTTATAACCAGTTCTTCTAAAGGCCTCTCTTACCCCTCGTATCAAAAAGGGGCTAGCGAAACCGGGAGTCATTTTAAACGCACTTGACCTTGACTTACAAATATAAACCAAATATAATCATAAATTCTTGTGGAATTTTGAGTTTAAACAAGAACACTAAATTTTATATATATCCCAAGAACGTACTAGATAATTTTTTATAATTTGAATATAAGACAGTTTTCTTACAGCTACTAGTTTGCTAGACAGCTATATCAAGGATATAATAAATTGGTGCGATTTTTTTGTTTTTTCGGCCTATTTACTAAAGCTTCTAGACGACAAAGCAACCAAGCACTAGTTACTGTAAATTATATGAGCTGGTTAAAAATACAAAAATACTACCTTATCGCTTTAAATGGTGTTTATAGTGATAAAGTGGGTCATATAAGATAACAACACCGCCCATTTAAGTATTATATTACCTCACTAGTAAATCACATCGACGTGTAGAGACTACATAACGAGAGACTTGTAAAACTGGTATGGGAGGAGATTACCACAGGCAAACGACCACTAGGACGTCCCAGAATGCGACGGAGAGATAACATCCAATCAGATCTCGGGAAAATGAACATTTTATTTGACCCTAGGTAGATGGAAGACTGAATAAATTGGAAAAAAGTTGTATAGTCAGCCAAGACCCACCCAGTGTTGTAGCGCTACGTGATGATAATGATGATGATTTGAGGATCCTAGATGTGAACATTTTATTTATTTATTTTTTTGTTTAGAAACATACAATCTACATCAGCCACGCAGGGTTACTAGTTTAGTACATGATACAAATACAAACAGATAAGATACCGCGCATGTGGGCGTGGCTTATGCATGACTTTTGTGACGTCAGCTTGTGCTAAATTTCGCCATATTGAGTTTTGACGTTTATGTACATTTACGGTTCATAGCCAATATTTAATAAAATAATATTTTAAAAGTGTTACAAGGCTTTAAATTTTTCCCGATATGAGGTGTGCAGTGTATGGTTGTGCCGTTGACAACATGTGCAAAAGTTTTGTACCCGGTACAGCATTTTATAGCTTTCCAAAAGACAAGGAAATGCAAGCTGTTTGGAAGCATTTGTGTAAACGCCAGGATAATTTTAATGTTAAATTTGCTCGTATTTGCTCTAAGCACTTTGTTGAAAGTGATTGAAGTGATGAATCGGTCATTCAGGTTGACAAAATATAAAACAGAAGTCAACTACTTTATAAGTTTATAGAAGACATTTTGCTTTATACTTCTAAAGCTTCATCAATGATTTGTTTGTCTTCATTGGAGAACCATCTCTAAATGAAGCCAAATGTACGTTTAAAACTTTGTTAAATCTTTGTTTCTGCGAATGATATTATTTTTTGCAAAGTTTTTGTGTCCTTTGTTTCTGTTTTTTTTTTAAGTTAGTTCTAAATAATGAGTAAACTTAAGTACATATATAATAACATCTTTAATACGACATATTGAGTTAGAACTGATGAAGCTTTAGAAGTATAAAGCAAAATGTCTTCTATAAACTTATGAAGTAGTTGACTTCTGTTTTTTATTTTGCCAACCTGAACGACCGGTTAACCTCTGAATTCACTAGTTGAATACTTTATTAATATATATATATATATATATATATATATATATATATATATATATATATATACATATATATACATATATATATATATATACATATATATATATATATATATATATATATATATATATATATATATGGTTGGGAGATTAAATAATTATAACCATCTTTTAGCATATCCTAAAGAAGCGAATAAATTTTGTGAAAGCTAAATAAAAGAACAAAGAGTGACTGCAACCTCAAAAGAAGAATATTTATATATAAGTATATATATATATATATATATATATATATATATATAGGTAGGAGATTAAATAATTATTACCATATTTTAGCATATCCTAAAGAAGCTAATAAATTTTTGTGAAGGTAAATAAAAGAACAAAGAGTTTTACTTATTCTGCCCTATTAATGACTGCAACCTCAAAAGAAATAGTTTACCTAACGTGTCAGTCAATAATACCTAACTACTATATATAAAATATATATTGTATGAAAATCACGTTCCATAGTTTGCAATTTGTGGCATTCCGCCATGGCTACCTCCATCAAACTTCACTCTTATGGGAAAATTGTTATTTTTTACAATATACTAATTTAAATACTTAAGCTTAAATTCACGTAGTAAATAAAACATCTAGTAAACTATATTAGAATTTCAACAGTTCGTTTCATCCGCAAGAATGAATACATTTTGAAAATTTAGCACAAGGTGACGTCATGCGCGTGAGTGTACGAGTTTAGTGCGTGGCAATATCATATCTGGTATCCTTATATCATGAGTTTAGTAAGGGCGAGCGCCCCCCAAAGTGGCGTGGCAGTGGCAAGTAGCAAGTAGCACGCGTCTAGCATAATGTAACCAATGAAAACGAATGATTCAGTTTACACCAAAATGACAGTAATCACTCGTTAGGATTGGTTACAATATGCTAGAAGCGTGCTACTTGCTACTTGCCACTGCCACGCCACTTTGGTGGGCGCTCGCCCTAACGTACACAAGAGTTTGACGTACAGTCTGTCCCAAACCCTTTTTTCAGTGCGTCACTAATTTTAACGTCATCTAGGATTTTAAGAATGTCGAGAATTATTGCATGACATTTTAGTTAAATCTGACAGTTGCAGGATCGTAATCGGCTAAACGTCAAAAGGTTATTTTTTTTAATGCATAGCAGTTTGTCATAATTCTATTCTATTCTGTTCTATTTTATATATTCCATGGAAAGTGCTTAATTAGCGAAGATTTGTTTATGGATTTATTATTATTTATTACAAACACTAGGGAATTGGAAGGATTGTTTATTTAAAATAACGCTTCCTCCTAGAATCTTTTAAGAGTTAACTGCAAGGTAAAAAAATTTACTGACAATTGCAAGGCATCAAAGTAAACATCCTGTGATAAAATAATATCGATTTAAATCAGTCATATTTGGATAAGTAATTTTCTGATAAGTTCGTGTGGCAGCCAATAGTTTAATTTTGTGAAGAGTTGTCATTAAATAGTGGAAATACAGTCCGTCCCAAACCTTTCTTTCAGTGCGTCATAGTTGTTCGAATTCTCTCTAACGCATTAATCTAGAAGTGACAGAAAGAAACGTGAGTCTCTGATTATTATACATAGAACTTAGAAAATTAGGCATCGTTCACGGGTATTCGCATATTAAAGCGAATTTTACTTACGAACGTATAATTGGTTGGAGTTTAGAATACGCTAAATAGATATCCAATCAATTATGCATATAAATATAATTTGACACAGATGATCTTGATAATGACAGTGACAGTACTTTCACAATGTCAACTGATAAAATAATAATTGCCATTCCACGTTAGTATTTTCAGACATTTTAACTACAGTGAAAATTAAATTTAGTATTTATTGTCATAAAAATATTTTAAATATTCCGAGATATACCGAGAATGAAAAAAGACTAATATTAAAATTATTAAATTAGTTTCAATTAGAAAAAGAGGCTGACACATCTTTATTATCAGTTTCTGTCGTTCGCGAATCAGATTGTGAATTCCGGAATAATATTGGGGAAATATCTTAAACTAATACCTTTATGGATATTTAAATGTATTAAAACGGTTCTTTTTAGAACCACGACATTTTCTTGAAATGTAGGATATAATTGTTTGAAATATAATATTCATTTTTGTTATTCATAAAAAAATAAGGTAAACTTACATTCGGTATCTTGTTTTTTAACTAAACTCCATTGACACGATTTCATCTGGATATCGGAACTGGTAGATTAACTCAAAGATCAACTGCTTCACTATTTAAACTATTTATATTGTTTGTTTAACTAAACTTTATAACCTTCTTTCATTTGCACACCAAATCTGGTAGAACAACTCAAAAATCAACTGCTTCACTATTTAAACTATTTCCACTATTTAATGACAACTCTTCACAAAATTAAACTATTGGCTGCCACACGAACTTATCAGAAAATTACTTATCCAAATATGACTGATTTAAATCGATATTATTTTATCACAGGAATGTTTACTTTGATGCCTTGCAATTGTCAGTAAATTTTTTTACCTTGCAGTTAACTCTTAAAAGATTCTAGGAGGAAGCGTTATTTTAAATAAACAATCCTTCCAATTCCCTAGTGTTTGTAATAAATAATAATAAATCCATAAACAAATCTTCGCTAATTAAGCACTTTCCATGGAATATATAAAATAGAACAGAATAGAATAGAATTATGACAAACTGCTATGCATTAAAAAAAATAACCTTTTCACGTTTAGCCGATTACGATCCTGCAACTGTCAGATTTAACTAAAATGTCATGCAATAATTCTCGACATTCTTAAAATCCTAGATGACGTTAAAATTAGTGACGCACTGATAAAAGGGTTTGGGACAGACTGTAGTTTAAATAGTGAAGCAGTTGATTTTTGAGTTATTCTACCAGATTTGGTGTGCAAATGAAAGAAGGTTATAAAGTTTAGTTAAACAAACAATATAAATAGTTTAAATAGTGAAGCAGTTGATTTTTGAGTTAATCTACCAGTTCCGATATCCAGATGAAATCGTGTTAATGGAGTTCAGTTAAAAAACAAGATACCGAATGTAAGTTTACCTTATTTTTTTATGAATAACAAAAATGAATATTATATTTCAAACAATTGTATCCTACATTTCAAGAAAATGTCGTGGTTCTAAAAAGAACCGTTTTTTTTTTTTTTTTTTTTTATTTAAAATTAACGTGTCTCGACAGCTTATGGTCATTGACACGGGTACAGTAGTTTACAACATTATACATATTTTATATAGGTATAGGTACAAGAATTTAATATGAACATTTTTTTTTTTTTTTATAGAAAGGTTAGAACAATAAAGCTTATCACTATGCACTGTTTATATTAGCTGAAATAAACTTGTTTCTTTTAAAAATCTAAGAACACTGTCAAAACGGTTTGGAACACTGAGAATGTCTTTTAGATTTCCTTTTAGGCTGTGCTTGTTTCTGGAAGAGTCATACTGGCAGCAGTCCACTATCACGTGTTTGATGGAAAGGACGTTATTACAGTAGTGGCATACTGGAGGGTTTTCTGATGCCATAAGGTATCCATGAGTGAGGCGTGTATGCCCTATTCGTAGTCGGTGAATAACTGATTTTTCTTTCCTGTTCATAGAGGAGATATTGACGCGAGATAAGTTGGGCTGAACTTCATGGAGCTTAGTTTTTGTTTTACTCCACAGGTCCGCCCATGAGCTGAGGATTTTTTGTTTTATCAATATTTTAAGATCCGTATGGATTTGGACCTCTTGGAAGGCTATGTCAGAAGAACATGCTGCTTTAGCGGCTTGGTCTGCTTTTTCGTTTCCCAATATACCAACATGAGATGGAGTCCAGATCATTATGACTTTTATGTTAGCAGAATATAGTTGGTTACAGATAGTGTGGATTTCCTGGACAAGTGGGTTTTTCGAGAAAATGCATCTTATTGAATGAATCGAGGAAAGAGAATCAGTGCAAATGGCGATTTTTATGCTATCATTTGAAGTAGGACGGATTAAAGTCTTTAATGCTTGGAGTATTCCATATAATTCTGCGGTATAGATACTACAACTTTTAGGCAGTCGCACAGAGCTTATTGTCGTCGTCAGTGTGGACACAGCGAAACCGCAACAGTCTTCATTCTTGGACGCATCGGTGTATAAAATTTCATCAAATTGTGTTAAATTAAGGATGTTTTGGAAGGATTTTCTAAGGATTAAGTTTAGGGTTTCTGTTTTGTCGAATCTGCATAAATCTGTATTGAATATTGGAAGATTGTGCATCCATGGAGCTGTCTTGGGGGTATAAATAGAAGTAGTATTGGAGAGGTTGATGGAATCTAATAAAGGAGATAATATTTGTGGTAATGTGAGAGACTGATTGGAAGCGTTTACTGGGGGAGGTTCTATGGGATTGATTATATTTATTACCGGGTTACTTGGGTTTGCTGATATTCTTACAAAGTATGAAAGTAGAAGCTGCTGCCTTCTTAGATGGAGTGGTGGCTCTAAAGATTCAACGCACAGACTTTCAGCGGGGCTTGATTTGAAAACACCGAGGCATAGTCGTAGGGATGTATTTTGAATCGTGTTTAGAGACTTTAGTAGGGAGCTACTAGATGTCATATAAAGAATACTGCCATAATCTAGCTTAGAGCGAATTAACGCTCTATATATTTTAAGAAGAGATTCTTCGTCAGCTCCCCAAGAGAAGCTAGCAAGAGATTTAAGTAAATTGATTCTTTGGGTACAGTTTCCTTTAAGTTTCTGAATATGCTGTCTCCAGATAAGCTTTTTATCAAAGGTGATACCAAGAAGTGTCAAATAATTAACTGTTTGTAAACGAAGTCCGTTTAGAGTTATAGAAGGTGGATTAGGTCTATGCTTTTTGGTAAAGTGAATTACTTTGGATTTAGGAGCTGAAAACACAAATCCAGCACGCGTAGACCAGGTGTCTATTTTGTTTATTGTGTTTTGTAGCAAAGTGCTTGTGGTAGCTGTGACTCTGCCGCGGCAGTATAATATAATATCATCAGCATATATCGAGTACCTGACTGGTGGTTCTATATATGAGGAAAAGTCATTCATGCTAAGTAAAAATAAGGTAGTGCTTAAGACTGAGCCCTGAGGCAAACCGTTGTCCAAAGCGTGTGGTTTTGATATTTTTCCATTTGTTAATACTCTAAAATATCGACTTGTTAAAAAATTTTTTTAAAATAAATAAATGTTACCAGTTAAATTATATTCCGTTAATTTTCTTAGAATTAGAGGTCTTTGTACAGTGTCGAAGGCACTTTGGATATCTAAAGTTACTGCTATGACTTCGCTTCTATTCGAAAATGCATTAACAATGTCAGTATGTAATGTGACCAGGTTATCCATTGTACTTCGATTTGATCTGAAACCTGTTTGGAATGGGTCAAGAATATTATTTCTTTCTAGATACCATAGTAAGCGTTTATTGACCATCCTTTCTAACAGTTTACATAGTGAACAAGTGAGAGAAATTGGTCTATATGATTTTAGAAGATTTGGAGATGAGTCATTCTTTTTAATAGGAATTGTAGTTGCTTGTCGCCATAACGTTGGGAACTGGTTTTGAGACCAGATCTTATTATACAACTCTAGCAGTTTGAGATGTGTGTCTGGATGGAGATTTTTTAAAAATATTGATGGGATATCGTCAGGACCGGCTGCTGAGTTTTTTAATGAAGATATGGCTGCGTTTAATTCTAGGAGATTAAAAGGAAGATTCATAGAGCTGGTGTTAGAAAATATTTTGGGGCTGGAAATGTCGGTATCTGAGTTATTGGGAAGATTCGGAATATTTGACTTATCTGAAAAGTGAGAGGCAAAGATATCTGCAATATGTTGATCATCGGTAACTGTATGATCCTGCAGGGAGATGGCGGCTATTTTGCTGGAAGTATTATGACCTTTCATACGTCTTATCTTTGACCACATTTGCGCGGGAGAAGTATCTTTTGTGATTGAACTAACGTATTAATTCCATGAGGCTTTCTTACTTTCTTTTAAAATACGCCTAGAATTGGCCCTAAGTTTTTTAAAATTTATTAAATCCGTGGTGGTACGGGTCTTCCGGAATTTATTTAATGCTTTTTTGCATTGTTTGACAGCTATTTTGCACGACTCATTCCACCACGGAACAGGTTTCTTGGAAGGATCAATCGCGCATTTACCAATACATTCCTCAGCAAATTCGGTTAAACAGTTATTTAATAGATAGTTTTACATCTGTATCTATATCATTGTTTAAAAGTAATTCATCGGTTTTTCCCTTAACAGTGGTTCTGAAAAGATCCCAGTTTGCTTGTGTGATTTTCCATTTTTTTATAATTCTTGAGGGCATTTTTGACTGGTCAGAGATGAGGATAGGGAAATGATTACTATCATAGAGACTGTTTAACGTGTACCATGAAAGTAAAGGAAATATTCCGGGATTACAGAAAGATAAATCTATGGAAGAGAAACTACCCGATTGGATGTGAAAGTATGTACTACTTCCTAAATTTAGTAAGTTTATATTTACGTTATTTAGAAAATTTTCAATTGTTTTACCTCTTCCAAATGTGTTTTCGGATCCCCACATAGTATTATGAGCATTAAAGTCACCTACTAAGATAAAAGGTGTAGGAAGCTGAGAAGTTAAATCTTCAAGATCGGAACTTATTAAACAGTAGTTTGGAGGGATGTATATGCAACAAATTGTAATTTTGTAGGGACACCAAGCTGTAACGGCTATAGCTTCGAGGTTTGTGTTAAGCGGAAATTCTTTATGGAAAATATCAGTGGAAACAAAAATTGATGCTCCGCCACTGGCACGAAGATGGGTAGTTCGAATATAGTGGTAACCTGTAAAATTTTTAAGTTGTCCGGAATATTTATCAGTGAAGTTTGTTTCTTGTAGGCATAGAAAGTCAGGAGAAGACTCAGATATGAGCTGTTCAAGGCGTGGACGACGGGGATAGAATCCGTCACAATTCCATTGTATCAGTGTGAAGGTTGAAATTAATATGTAGAGTGTTTGGATGTTTGCGAGGTTTGTGAACTATCAGACAGGTATTCTTTATCACAAGCATCCTGGGAATTATCAAGACTGTTTATACTTTCAGAATCATCTGTTGCAGAATGTATTTTAGTTTTAATTTTTTTAATTAAGCGTGTAACTCTGATTTTTGTTGACCTATCTTTAAAATTAGGGTTTATTGATTGCAAAGTTAGAATGAGTGATTTAATATTTGTTGTGAATTTAAATGCTTCTGAGACAGGGTCACAGCTGCCGTAAGCGTTCTCGATAAAAGCAATTATATTATCAGGAGGAACTGCAAAAGCTTCTAGGTTTTGTTTATAGGCTTCGTGTATTGCTAGCTTGGAGTCAGTGGATAGACTGGGGTCGAGAGAAGAACTACGTTTTCGTCTCTTTTTTGTGTTGGAGGTGCTAGAGGAACTGGGAACTGTTTGTTTGGGAGGAAACATAGTTTGTTCTGTTGCAGGGTTTTCTCCAGATTGAAGGTTCTTATCGCTTATAGATGATACAGATGAGCGTGGCCTTTTCTGTGAAAGATGAGAACTTAAACATAGTTTATCTGACTTTTCAGATATTGTATCATTTTCGCAATTCTCCGGGGAAGAAGACAAATAAAATAGATTTGTTTGGGAGGGAGATGATTCAGAATGAGATGGAAATTGTGTATTCTGTTGCTGTGACGTTGATTCGGTGGGGGGATTTGGGAGGACATGGGAAACAGTAGGATTTTCAGATGATAAGTTGTCAGATGAAGTATTGGGACAATTTGAAGCAACATGTCCTGATTGTTTGCATAAGAAACATTCCATTTTGTCCGTAGACAGAAAAATTCTATTATCATTGCCTTCAAAAGGAATTAACAAGGAGGTGTGAAGCTCAAAATTATCAGAGGGAGGAAAAATATATACTTGGCGGCGAAAACTAAGTATGTGGGAGTATTCATCACCTGGAATGCCCGCTTTAAGAAAGGACACGGGGGAGGCTATTTGGAAACCAAGACTTTTCACTGCATTTTCGGCCAGTTCATGGGGAATGTAAGGAGAGATGTTCGAAATTAATATTCTTTTTGTTGGGGAGACAAGTTTACGAATACTTAAAGTAAGGTGTCCGATTTGAACGGTTGGATGGGATTTCAGCAGTTGATCAACGAGATTTGAGTTCACTAGATATATGCAGATCCTATTGTTAGATATTCTGGATGCAAAGGAAATATTTTTTGGTCCGATGATATCACCAATGGCTTTAACGTAGTCTAGAAGTTTAAGGTTTTCTTCTGCGTGAAGAACTATCGCCTGTTCTTTTTTTGGGAAAGATGGTTTTGGTGTAGATTTTGCAGCGGTTACGTATGAAAGAGATGTAGTTGCTGGAATGTTGTTTGTAGCAGTTTGAAGGGCCATTGTTAAGGTAGAAACTGTAGGAGTATTGTTTATATTTGTACTGTCCATGTAAATACAGACAGTAACCTCGTTTTATTTCTCTTCTTTAACTAATTTTGCTATCCAAATTGGTATTAAAATCCATTGAATTGGATGGCCAGCAAGAACCAGCAGACTGGTAAAACCAGTCTCTGGTATGCATTTTGTATAAATTAAATATAATTTATATGATTTAATAATATAACAAAAGCAATACGTACAAAGCTTGTCCAGAAATCACTTTTTAAAATTACACTATTAAATCTAAATTAAACACTAATTACTACCGATAAGGCAAACTGGATTTTAATTGTACTTGGCACACGTCTTACTCGTTCGAGTGCTAGAGCGGGAATGATCTTTAATACATTTAAATATCCATAAAGGTATTAGTTTAAGATATTTCCCCAATACTATTCCGGAATTCACAATCTGATTCGCGAACGACAGAAACTGATAATAAAGATGTGTCAGCCTCTTTTTCTAATTGAAACTAATTTAATAATTTTAATATTAGTCTTTTTTCATTCTCGGTATATCTCGGAATATTTAAAATATTTTTATGACAATAAATACTAAATTTAATTTTCACTGTAGTTAAAATGTCTGAAAATACTAACGTGGAATGGCAATTATTATTTTATCAGTTGACATTGTGAAAGTACTGTCACTGTCATTATCAAGATCATCTGTGTCAAATTATATTTATATGCATAATTGATTGGATATCTATTTAGCGTATTCTAAACTCCAACCAATTATACGTTCGTAAGTAGAATTCGCTTTAATATGCGAATACCCGTGAACGATGCCTAATTTTCTAAGTTCTATGTATAATAATCAGAGACTCACGTTTTTTTCTGTCACTTCTAGATTAATGCGTTAGAGAGAATTCGAACAACTATGACGCACTGAAAGAAGGGTTTGGGACGGACTGTATTTACATTAAATAAATAAATATAAACATAATCTTTTAACTGCTTTAATACACGTTCGGTGGTAATATAGTTAAGGTGGTTTTGATATCATCTGAGATTCCATTTTTTTTTCTTCGTTATGTTGGCAATCAATCAGAATACGCTTCACCGTCAATGGGAGAGAACAGTTTCTGCAGCTTGACTAAAATTCTTTTTTGATTAAAAATTCATGGGGTAGTGCATTATGTCCCATTCTTAATCGGTTAATTATTACTTGGTCTCTTCTATTGAATGGATTATTAAAGATGGTCATGATAAGAGGAAAAATTTCATTTAGTTTGGTTCCTGCATTTTTCCAGTAGTCTTGCTATATAATTATACAAAGTGAGCTCTAATTAGGTTTTTAAGATCGGTGTATGGATGATTTCTTAATTTTGTTATACAGTGTGTCCGTAAAGTATGAAATAAATTCTATATTTACTAAATGAAAAGCTTTTTTAAAAAAATCTAAAACACGTCAATTTTTAAGTTTAATGTTAACATTTTACACTAAAATTTCATTATACAAGGTAATACACATAAAGGTGATGACGTCATCGGCTCTTCTTTTAAATGTATTCTGTATTTTAGGACATTTTTAGATCGATAAAAATGAGCTGATTTCAAAAAAATATATATAATACTGGGAGTCTAACGGATATAATTTTAAAGGTATGTGCTTAGAAAATTAATTTCTATTGATTCCTTATATTAATAAATTATAAATAAATATTAATAAATAACTTAAAAGTAATCCAGTAATTAATATGTGACTTTATCTTAAATGCTCGAATTGTACCCCTTTTTGTATTAGACAGTAACCCAAACGTTGTAAAAAATTATTATATAACTTCGTTTATGGTTTCTTGAGAAATATTATATATATATATATATATAAATATTTAATTTTTGTTTTTAACTCTTTAATATTTTCAGGTTACGTATTATAAACAACATTCTTCAAATGACCCCATGGCTACATAGCCATATTCAATATTTCCACGTCTTTCAATCCACCTATTCGGAAAAAAATCGTTTGGTCGCTTCGAACATTTACAGCCTAATGCGGAGGCGCACTATCCTAAACCATGAATTTTTATCAAAACTTCCAAGCTTAATTCTACTGGGAAATAAATTAAATAAAAAAGGTACGAGATACCCCCTTAAAAACTGAAATTATGCTGGCACCTTTAAATTACCTTCGAAATATTACGGTTTGATGATTCTTGTCTTGTGATGTCTTATAATGCCAGCTCATACATTTACCTTTTGCGGTTGGTTATTGTGTATGATATACCCGCATACAGTTGGGGGTTTTATTTTGTCAACATTTACAATTCTGACGGTTGACCTCACTATTCAATGAGAATGTAGCCTCACCAGAAAAAATAATATTTTGAACCAAGTAAGGGTTTCGGTGGCAGTTATCTATCATTGTTTTGCAAAATTCTAATATTTATTCTGGATTTTTTTTTAATTCCTGTACTAGTGCACATCTAAAGGATTGCCATTTTTCAAAGTTTATTACTTGGTGTAGAGCCAGTATAAAGAGCCAGTAGGAACCAGGAACAGAGACAGCTCAAGATCTAGATTCAAAATTCAAGTCGAAGACGACTTGAGGAATCTAGGGGTCAGAAATTGGACAATCAGGGAGAAAGATTGGGGGGAATGGAGACTAATTCTTGAAGAGGCCAAGACCCACCCAGGGTTGTAAAGCCAAATATGATGATTATATTACTTTGTGTGTACCGTTATTTTGCAAACATCAAGATCACGACTAACTTTACAAATGGAAATTTCCGCATCCTCTTCAACTTCAAGTAAAACATCTAATGTTGTATTATAATTTACAGAGAGACGGCATGATTTGCGTGCATTTTCAACCGTACCAGTTTCTCGAAATTTATTCTCAATCTTATCTACTAATGACTGCGTTATGGGCATTTCTGGATATTTATCATTAAATAAATTATACACTTTCATCTGAGTTTGCGATTTGTCTCCATACTTAATCATGATAAGTATTTTAATTCTTTACTTTACACTTAAATTAATTTCTACTTCAAATTAGTTCTAAGCAATAATACAGAACATTTACAAATTAATATAATTATTGTACAACTTAATTTTTATTGAGCTTTTCTAAAAATGATTACATTTCATCAATAACTAGTAGTAGGCTACATTTTCGAAATTGATAATAATGTATTTTCTAAACGCATATCTCTATATATAAATATAGAGTATTACATTTAAAAAAGAGCCGATGACGTCATCACCTTAATGTGTATCACTTTTTATAATAAAATTTTGTTGTAGAATGTAGAATAATAAACTTAAAAATAGACGTGTTTTAGATTTTTTAAAGTGCTTTTCACTTAGGAAATATTGAATTTATTCCATTCTTTGCGGACACACTGTATATTGTGAGTTTATTTGACTTGTGCTTGCTAGCCATTTTCTCATTTTAGCTATTCCTACATGCGACGGTGACGGTACCCAAATAAATGCTACTTCTTTTCCAGGTGGTTAAATTATGTTTAACTTATTTTTCATTTCCCCAAAGATTGGATTGAGAGGGTATATTTGTTTTGCATCTAATAGGGCATTTAGTGAATCTGTGATAATACCACGTTTATCCTAACTACGCGTTTTAAAGAAAATTAAGGCTTCCGAAATGACTATGGTCTCAGTTGTGAGGATACAGCATTTTATAGCTATCGATATAGTATGAGTAGTGTATTTGTAGTTGTAGTATGCAGCAGCATGTCCTTCACGAGTTTTAGAGGCATCACTGAATGTTTGGAGATATTTAGGATAATACAATATAATTTCGGAGTACAAGTGGTTGATGATGATTTTTAGTTAATTATGGGTATTTTGTGATTTATATTACCTATTATATTGTTTTATTTTATTCACTGATTTACGAGAAATTATGAGCTAGCCAAAGTAACACATTCAGTATAAGTCCACTTGATTACCACTATATCATTTTTATTGTTAACATTATTATATTATAGTCAAAATATAGCGCTTCCTCTTATGCAACGTACAACCTCTTAGTAGGTTACTGAGTATAGTATCAAGACTTGTTAATTTCTCTTTCTTTAGATATTCTATTGGTTTCACATACACATACATAATCGTTTCCCTTTTACTGTTAGGTGTTAAGCAGTGTGTTTCTAGCTTTTAATAAATTTTCTTCATCATTTCCTGTGTTTCGTCAATTGTGTTACTTCTGGCCATGATTGCCCTTATTTTGTAATCACTGTGCTATGTCGCTGTTTCACTCTTTTATTGGTCTGCCTCTTTTTCTGTATTGGTTTAGCTTTCCACAATCTTTTTATTTTTCTATTATTTTCCATTTGTGTTATATGACAGAACCATGCAAATTTTTTCTCTTTTACTTTATCAAGTAACAGTTTGATTTTAAGTATGTTTTTGATTTCTTAATTTTTGAGTATGTTTGTTTTTTTGCTCCTATCGTTCTTTTGAGGTATTTCTTATCTGCTGCTTGTATAATACACTGGAATCTTCTTAAGATTCAGTTTTCTGCTCTGTATATCAGCGTTTTCCTATATTCTTTCATATTATTATCGTCTTTGTTTTCCTTAATGTTTTTTTGTGATATCCTGAGATATTAGCTGTAACTAGCTGAAATAGTTTCAGCTATTTACAGCTGAAAATCTTTTTTCTCCATTCTCTAATCTGTTACTGAGATTATCCTCTATGCCTTTTACGTTCTGCAGTACCCTATACAGTATTTTTTAATGTGTTCTTACATTATTTTACTATCTCATGTATTACATGTATAAAAAGTACTGGGTTTAAATTATCTCCTTGTTTAACTTTTTGCTTTGGTTCATAACTGCGATAGCATATTTTGTGTTTTTATTGTATTTATTCTTTACACACACAGTGAATATACTCTTGTGTGGTATGTCCTTTTTTGGATATGCTTGGTACGTCCTTTAGTTTAGGTTCTATAAGTAATGCCTCTCACAGTCTCTTGTATTTTTCTTTTAGTGCACTGGTAAAATTATTGGAATCGACCATTGATTTAGGATGTGTAGAATTATATTTTTTTTTGCTTTTTATCCTAGCTATATCAACATCTCTGGACTAACTTCATTGCTCCCAGGAGCTTTCTCAATCTTTGTCTTTCGTATTACTTTTCCTAGTTTTTCTTCCTGTATAAATTTTGTTTCCTCCATATTTTCCTGTGATCCACCAACTACGTTGTTTACATTTATTTGTTGATTTGTATGTTCTTTAGTGTTCTATAAATCAGTTTGACATTTTCTTTACTGTTTTTCTTTTGTGTTTCTCCACACTTCTTCCAGCTTATTTTTTCTTATTGTTGACTATTTCTTTGTAGTTTCTGTGGTCCCGCATACTAGTTGTGCTGTATTTATCTTTTTTTTTTAGCATTTAGCATTTAGCATTTTTAAATTTTTCCTATTTTTTCTTACTATTTTTGTTATTTGTCCTTATTTGGCACAAGCTGGTACAGGTTTTTAGAAAAATGTACAGTAATCCAATTCATTGCAACATGATCGGCTTATAATATACCGCTTCCGAAAAAAAGTTCGGATGCCCAATTTAGCGTCAGTGGTGCAACGAGTACGTCATGCTAATAGTCATATCTTTAGTCTACTTAGTTGAGTGTTTTATAAAATACGGGACGAATTGGACTGACCCAATGTTTAACATTTGGTTGACCTAATGTCTCAATGCCATGTTCAGCTTTTTATTAGAATACGTATAGAAAATTCTAGTTTCTATTTTTACTGACATTTTAATATCAATAAGTAGATTCTTTTTATTTTTTCAATAATCTCATATGACTACATAAATGAATAGTTTTTTGTGTAAACTCTATTTAACATTTAAATTTACTGTTCTCTCTTACATATCACTGATCGGACCTAACACTAACATCTCCAAATTATTATATACCTAACCTTTTTTTTGATAAATAGATGTGATCACAGAATACAGAATCTAAAATCAATTAGCATTAAATATCTGCATATTTGGCTTCCCACTCTTGTGCGCTTTTCCAAAGCCTTTTTATATAACGCGTAATATAAACTACATTATTAGCCCTGAAACTTTTTTGACCAAAAATTTTACCAATAATATTTGCCCAAAATATATAGTCCTAGGAACACCGGTAACAAAATACTCGTTTGGCGCTCTAGTTTATAAAACATCACCACAGACTCCAAATTCAGCAATTTGCTCAGAATGATAAATCACTTTGCCGCATGTTGTTCTGAACGGCGTGTGCTGTGCCCCTATTGCCTCACTCAGTGTTCCCACCGTGCCCACCATTATTATTTTTAACCGACTAAGTCACAAGATGATATATTTCCGCCTGATGCAAAAAACGTGGGAAAGGAAATCCAGAAATCTTAAATTCCATAAATCAGAGAATGATTTATTTTATGTTACTAACAAAAAATTTAATCATATTTACATTCAGTAATATATTTATAGAGAATATACAGTTTAAAATTTTATATTTATTATTTGCTAAATGCATAAAATAACCCGCTGTGTAAAATATTGTTCTGAAGCTATTTTCTTGTGGCATTTTAAATTAAGTACTATTTAAATGGGAATAAGCCCCAATTACAGGTTAAAGTACGTTTATTGACGTTTTAATTTCCACTTCGGAAATCGTTCTCAAAATTCAAACAGTAAATTAAACAAATTTTGTTCTTTTGTTACTTAGTGAAAAATTGTTCTAATAATTTAATTTCATCCGACTCATTTATATTGATAATTCAGACATACATTATAAATCTGTAGACGACTTTAAAATAATATTGTAAATATTGTTGAGTTGCGCTACTGGGATGACTTTACTTATAAGATAGTTCATTCGATTACATGAAATCAACTTTAACTTGAGAGTATCCGTCAGAAGAAATCATAGCATGTAATTCGTCTTTAAAAAGACAAACACATGTCATGATGACAGTAAAATTCTTTCGTTGGTGATTCCATAGTAAATTATGAGGAAAAAAACCAGGAAAAAACCTCATAATACTATCCCGACATGGTAAGTATTTGGTCGTGCAATTAGTTTACCTTCAATAAATACCAAATTCCATTTATATGCTTGCCATTTAAAAAACACAAATGATGTATCCTCTATATGTTACTGGCTCACTAATACTGGTATTTTCTTTTTAATAAGGTATTAAAAAAAATTACCAATGTTAATGAAAAAACTCTCAACAACAACGGAGACAGACTTCAAAAAGTTTGTTTAATGAATAACCTCCGAATTAGCAACACCTACTTTGACCACCCAATACAACATAAAATCACCTGGTCAGATACAAGAGGACGTAACTCCATGATTGCCTACATTATAATAAACAGACAAATACACCCCAAGAATATAATAGATGTGCGCCCTCTATATTCCGCCGAAGAAACCTGGAAAATTATTAAAAAATGTATCCTACAAGCAGCGGAAGAAGCTTTAGGTAAAAGAAAAGTTAACAGAAATAAACGGAAATACAAAATTCCATGGTACTACGAAAGGGTGAAAGCAAATGAAAAGAAACAAGCTTTCCTAACATACAAAGGAGTAAAGACATCGGAAGCATGAGAAGACTACATGAGAATAAGGAATAGAGTAAATCAAGAAATAGATAACATTAAAAAAGAACACTGGGAAAAATTTACGAAAGATATGGAATTCGACCTCTATGGATCCCCGAAAAAGGTGTGGAAGATGATAAGGAGACAAAAAAACAGAAATGAATGAATTTTTACGCATAGATAAATTACGGAGGAACAACGGACTGAACATTTCACGAAATTATATGGAGAAAGATAAGAAGAGAACAGAAAAATATTCATTAACGAAACCCACGATAGAGTACTGATATCAGAAGAAGAGCTACAAGAACGAATAAAAAAATTAAAAAAACTGAAAAGCACCTGGTCCTAATAAGATAAACAATGAACTGCTAAAATATGGAGGAACAACACTACGCAAATGGCTCCTAAAATTATTCGTCGACATAATAATTACCGGGGTAGTACCAGCAGAATGGAAAGAAAGTCTTCTGCTACCGATAGTTAAAAAGGAAGACTAAAGAAGTCCTGAGAATTATGGAGGTATTAGTCTGGTGAATAGTACATTAAAATTGTTAACGGCAATCATAAAAGATAAAATCGAGAAAAAAGCGAATATGGCAGATAAACAACAAGGCTTCCGGAGGAAATGCAGCATAATAGACGCAATTTTTATTATCAGACAAATAAGAGAGAAGTCTATTGAATATGAAAAACCAGCATACACGTGCTTTGTAGATTTAAAAAGTGTTTTTGACAGGGGGAAGCGAAATGACATCGTAAATTTATTACAAGCTGAACAAATATACCATCAGATGATCAGGAAAATTAATGAAATTAACAGAAACAACAAAACCAGAGTTATAATGCCAAAGAGTAGAAACAGAATGCATAGAAATAAAAGGAGGGATTCGCCAAGGAGACTGGCTCAGCTCATTGTTATTCAATATGGTGATGAATTAAATAATTTACGAAGTAAGAAAACAACACGGATACCACATAAGAGCGCATAAAATAACGATACTATGCTATGCCGTAGTGCTATGCTATGATGCAGTACTAATTGCTGATAACGAAGATGACCTACAAAGGCAGCTCCACACCTTCAATAGCACAGCAAACAAACTTAATATGAGAATATCAATAGAAAAAACTAAATGTATAGTGATCAGTAAAGAGCCGCGTAGATTC